>OY744518.1:156184486-156286986 GCA_963556195.1 Sepiola atlantica | reverse complement strand
ATATATGTAAAAATGATGTATTTATATATATATTTATATATATATATATATATATATATATACATATATAGAGATACATATATTTATATATATATATATATATGTATACATATATATATATATATAGAGAGAGAGAGAGAGAGAGAAAGAGAAAGAGAGATTCTATTTATCTGTTTATTCTGTTTACGATAATTTTAATCGAAATATATTATTTATATAGAAAATCATTTTACCAAAATGCTAATTGGAACAGCATTGTCTTTTACCAAAATGATGCCCTTAGATGTGAAGCCACCTATTTAAAAAAAATTAAATTATCTACGGAAACATGTTTCGTCATCTTATGTATATATTGTCGAAAAAATCTTTTGACTGGTAGAAAGAGATGAATAGTAGAAGTGCAGTAATAATTAGTGAAGGTTGTAGTCTTGCATTCGCGACTTCCCACCGAAATCAGGGAGTCAATTAACAGTTGTAACTAATGACGGAAAATCTTTAGGGTGTAGCTTTAGCTTGGTAACAAAATAAAGAGATAGTATTGGAATAGGTTTTCCGACGTGTGGCTGTGAGCAATCCTAATGTTAACCGCCGCTCTCTAGTAGTGAGCAAGATTTTATAACAATCAACTGCCTTCTCTACTCTTATAATAGGTTCGAATTCATCAGGTTTTAACTACCGGTCCACCCCTTCTGTCCGTGTGAGTATCGTCATATCTTTTTTCACAAACTCCCGAACAAGAGAAAAGAAGAAAAGAAAGAAAAAAGAGGTGATGTGAGGAAGGTTATAGTGTGAAGTCGTACCCAGGACCTTAATTGAAGCTGGGTCTGCCCCGCCGGCGTTTGTGAGGAGCGCACTCAGGAAGTACCATTTCTGTCTCTCCGGCGGAGCTATTTTTACACCCACGCATCTAAAATGGAACCATTCGCTGCAGCGATCACAGCCAATCATGTTCTCATCTCCTTGAGGGGAATAGCATTTCGGGCATAACCACAGTGTAGTTTCTTTTCTTATGGGGTTGCTCGGAATATTGGATGGGGAAGAGGAGTCTGTGGTTCATTCAGCCTCCTCAGCCTCCTCTGGTGAAAGGGAAATCTCCAATGGAAATATATATTTCAGAGAATGCACCACTACTGCACCATCACTCTGCTTGATACGAGCCGACCTGACGATACCCCTGTCGGATCTTAAAAGTTCGGAGACGAACCCCAAGAGCCAAAAGAGTATTAGTTTAAGGAGGCTCTTGATGAGTAAAACATAATTTACCCTCAATCGGTTTGTGAAGGGCTCCTATGATCGGCCTTGGGGCCTCTCCCAAAGACAGAGGAGATATTCCTCATACCACACATGCCGGAAATTTTCCAACCATTCATTCCGCTGCATCATAGCATCGACCAATTTTTTGCGACCAGTAGGAGCTGTATTTGTAATGTCACCTGCTCCTAGCTTCAACATCAATCCAGGTTTTTACTGTGTCCCAGTCACATACTAGGGGTCACGGCCTCTATATACTAATTCCCAGTAGGTGAGAGGACGATTATTAACTGCCCTCTGGATGTCCGAAATGATAGTCAGCAGCGAGAAGTAATCCACTTGTCCCCTGCCTATGGTTTTGTGCAAGCATGTTTTGACAGTTTGAATGCATCTATCCCACACACCTCCACACCAGGGAGAATACAGGGGAATAGTGCGCAGCTGGATATTGGAGGTGGCACATTTCTCTTGGTATTCGTGAAACAGAGCGAGTCAGGCAAACAGCTTGCCGCTGACTACAAATGTCTTAGCATTATCTGAATACAGTGCTTGAGGGACACCATGAAGGTTAGTGAACCCAACCAAGGCTTGCACGAAAGATAACATTCCCATGTCAGGCACCACCTCAACATATATATCTCTGATGAACATGCAAGTGAATAGTAAAAGGTACACCTTTTTCCGTAGACCCGCCCTTGATTCAAAAATGTCCAGTAAAATCCACTCCAGTGTTTTGGAAAAACTCTGCAAACTCGACCCGGGATACTAGAAGACTAGCCGAATTATTGGGAAGAGCATATCTTGAATTGTATTTCCTACATAAATGGCAAGATGCCAAGGCCTTAGTGATCGCTTGTCTCCCTTGAAGAATCCAAAAACCACAACGCCTTAGCTCCGCTTGATTAGATCCACTCCTAAATGGGCGCTCCTGTAATGATAATCCAGAATGATAAGTTTAGTGATGTGGTGGTCCTTTCCCAACAAGAAGGGTGTTTTTTTACCTACGGTGCGGGTATCTGTCTATTCGGCATCGAGAACGGATAAGGCCATCCTGGTCCAGAAACAAGTCAAGAGAATGGATCAATGGGAGAACTGATTTTACAGAGGGATCTTGTAAGAAATCTAATTCCACCAAGCAGGATTGTGCCTGTAAATTCTTCATACCAATATATATTGGCCCTTTCTCCCAGTACTCTTTGTACACACCATCTTTTGTTAATTTCTTAACTACTCGGTCTAAAATGCGGAGAGAGACCGCGTGATTAGAATGAATACGTGATAATTTATTAATCTGCCAAGGTAGTTCCACATAATATTTGCCGTCCTTTTGAATAATGTTCTGAAAATATTTCACCTCCTCCTTTCGGTTTCAGCAAGAGATTCCTCCTCGGGAATCCCCAGCGATTCCATGCTAAACATGAGCTTCAATACCCTCTGTACCTGGCTTTCTGGGAAGAAATCTTCTAATGAATCTCTATAAGTGGATTTAGACTCCAACGCAAAACACAAAAGGGACGATTCAACATTCTCCGTAGAATCCAATACCTTGCAGAAAGTAAGGCCTACATTTTTCTGAAGAGATGGGTTCTCCTCGGGAAGGAAATAATCCTCTCTTCCAAAGGGAATGAGCCCGGATGGCACTGAAAAGGCCTTGCCCCGAGCGCAGGGCACAATTTGAAGGGGTCTGAAATATTGAATAACATCCAGTCCAAGAATACCTTGAATCTTGATTCGGTTGGTGCCACTCGAAAAGTCTCCGGCTAGTGTATATGCCATTCTCCAGAGATTGTCCAACAGGTTATCTAGAGGTTCCAAGCGTGATGGGAGATCCAAATTCTCGTGCATTAGAATGGGGAGTAGCAATATTTGTCCTATTCCTAGACTGGGCTTCAGAGAAATCTCTCGATATCGATAGCACTTTCTATGTTGTCCCTGGAATGTGGTGAGTGAAAGCTCATACTCTCGACCCCCAGAATAAGGAATATGCAAGGGTTGTAGAGCTTCTTTGGAAACAAAAGTACGTCCGCTTCCGGTATCCAGCAGGCAGTTAACAAGTATGGTCTTGTTTCCCCAAGAGAAGGAGGCACGCATGACATGAGAGATTCTTCCTGTGGCTTCGGTCGAGGTAAGGAAGGATATATCTTTACGATGGGTAGAACCTCATGGTTTCCGTGAGGGGGGACATTGAGAACCATGGAACCTTGGGAAGGTAAGACGGGCTGAGCTGCGCTCCTAGACACACAGTCGTTTGATTGCTTCTCCAGTGTCACGATGTAAAGAGGACAAAGAAGTGATTTTACGTCCGGTTAGCAGAATAATTCTACTTTTTATCTCCTTGGGGAACTTGATGAACAAAATCTTGGCCATAAAGCCAGCACCTGCTGAGTGATCATCTGTAAAATCACAGTCAAAGGAATCTCACAGTTCTGTGAGGAGGGCAGCAGTTTTTGCAAGGAATCCCCCTAAATCAGTAGAGGGGTTATCGCGTCGGACTTTATTATCCAGGATATCTTGGAATATCTGATGGATGATGTCCTCTTCATCCAAATACTCCGACTACAGGATGTATACTGGTGTTTGGTAATTCAAGTCGCATACACTCAGGTGTTTGATGAGCAGAAGAGGTTAGCCAGTTACAGAACACTTGAAAAAGTTTAGTCTTTCAGCGTCGTTAGACATTCCTGAGACGCAATTCTCAAATCGGGAGAGAATGCTACGAAAGCTCATAACATCCTCTCCCATTTCTCGACCACTAAAATAGGCGCTGGTATGTGTACCTGAGGAGAGTTTACTAAAAAGGAAGAACGAGTCCTGTGAGGAAAGGAGTCAGATGGTCTAAAGCGTGGAGACAGGCCAAATGCGTTATCATAGTCGGGGGGGGGGGATCAGTTATACGAAGTTGGTGGAGAGAATCCAAAAACCCTGCGTATTCCGAAGACGAACTCTCCATCTCTGCACGGAGGGACGGGTCGTGAAGTCTGACATGGCTAATGTGAGAGTCAATCTCCAACAGATTGGTAATGATCTGTTCCTCAAACACCGAAAATGTATGTGAAAAGGTCCTTCCA
Source organism: Sepiola atlantica (assembly GCA_963556195.1). NCBI lineage: Eukaryota > Metazoa > Mollusca > Cephalopoda > Sepiida > Sepiolidae > Sepiola > Sepiola atlantica. Next base: position 156,282,667 of record OY744518.1, on the reverse strand, counting down.
GCAATGTAAACTTGCAAGTTTCGTCTGGAGAATGTCCTTGATAACTGATATTTTGTTGCGTACTGTATCGATATTTTCCGCCATTTCGCCTGAGAGGCTGACAAATTTCTGTAACGGTAATTCTTAAAAAAAAAACCCTGAAAAGGCAGTAAGCAGACTACAACCAAAAATGGTCCAACCCACTCAAATCAAATCAAACTCTTCCAGAATTATTTCGCAATGTGTCGAAAAAAATCTTTCGACTGGTAGAAAGGGATGAATAGTAGAAGTGCAGTAATAATTAGTGAAGGTTGTAGTCTTGCGAAATTCTGCCGATACGCGACTTCCCACCGAAATCGAGGAGTCAATTATCAGTAACTAATGACGGAAAATACTCAGGGACTAGATGTAAGCTTGGTAACAAAATAAAGAAATAGTATTGGAATAGGTTAACCGAGGTGTGGCTCAGAGCAAGTCCTAATGTTAACTGCCGCTTTCTAGCAGTGATGGAGATGTTATAACAATCGACTGCCTTCTTTACTCGTAAAAAAGGTTCGAAGTCATCAGGTCTCACCTTCCGGTCCACTCCTTACGTCCGCGTGAGTATCGTCACCTTTTTTTCCACAATATATATATATATATATATATATATTTCTATGTACAGGATAATTTCCTAAACTAATGAACAGCTCATTATGAATGTTGTAATATATATTATAAGCAACACGGTTAGTAACGTAGGCCAATTTTTTATTTGGTAAAGTGTAACATTTATATTATAGAAACTTATAAAATAAGGTAAGATATTTCGTTGTGTAGGATACACTTCTAAACTAATGGAGCGATTATCACAACTTTTTGAAATATATATTCTCAGCAACGTGGTGAGGGAACATGGGCGTATTATCTTTATTGTAAAATGACGTATCAGGGTATGCACCAATCCAAAATCGCATCTGCCCTCAAATAACATTTAAAAGTTAGATAATAAAAAAATACTAATGGAGTAATACATTTATCTCCATCAAATTTTGTGTTACATTAATAATGCATTTTAAAAGAATTGCTGAGCGCGCTCAGCAATTCTTTTGAAATGCATTATTAATGTATGTGTTTATTAGCAAAACAAAAACTTAACCATTGAAATTGTCATTTTTAATTATGGAATATATATTCTTAGCAACAGCCTGAGTAACGTGAGTAAATTATCATTTTTGTAAATTTAACAATTCAGTCGGTTGCCACTGAAACCGTAACCACCACCGCAAAGGATAAAAATAATGATTAAAATTAAAAGCTAACGGTACATTTATTGATTATATGCGTGGTAAGAAAGGGTATTCTACTAGTAAATATATATATATATATATATATATATATATATATATATATATATATATGTATATATATATATGTATATATATATATGTATATATATATATATATATATATATATATATATATATGTGTGTGTGTGTATACAACTTTATATATATACACATATATCAATATATATAATGTATGTAACCAATGGTCGCATATTTATGTCCGTATCTAATGAATGGTTAGATACATATATAGTTATGTCTATAAAGTGGCATCATGATGTACACACCTATATATAAACTGCCACCCAAAGCTGGGACAACGCCTTAGAACACAGCATTATGGCAACAGAAAATGTTGACGCACACAATAAAGATAGGCGATTTTATACATGGTTAAATCAACAGTTTTTTACACATTTCCAGACAAATATCCCGAGAAAAATGTATTTTAAATTTCCCTATATATATATATATATATATATATATATATATATATATATATATATATATATATATATATATCAAGTTATACATCGCAATACGATAAGTATACAATATTTAATAGTCTCTAATTTAATGAAAAATATAATAGTTTCAAACTACAAAAGACAGAATTGATCAAAATTGTCATGTAAAAATACGGACCTATTACGAAGTAAACACAATAAATACTTAAAAACGTGCATCGTTGGGAGACGTAACTGTTTCTATCACAATCATATATATATATACATATATATATATATAATTATTTCCTTAATCAGACGACACCGCAGACCACAGAAACTGCGGCGAAGGCCGACCATCGAATAATACCTACTCCTTCCTATCAATAGTGTACTCATCAAACTACTAAGAACCCGGACCGCATTTTCATGAGTAAAATGTACCACTCGCCAGGGTGATGCTATCCAAGAAGAGAACCGAGTCATCAAATTAAGATAAGCGTTTTAATGTGAGATGTATAATTATTTCCAGAATCAGATAACACTACAACCCACACAAATGATGAACGCCACAGTCTTAAAGACCTAGACTCGAGGTTCGCTCACATTTCGGCAAATTAGTAGAACTATATAGATGTTTGCTTTTTTATGTGCAATGAGATATATTTTTTTTACATTAGACAATGGAGTATCATTTTATTATCAAATTAATTACTAATGGCAGGTGTGGTCTCTGATGTTAAGAGTATTCGAAGGGGTATAGCAAGAGAAGACAAAAAGGAAGGTGCGTATAAATGGTCCATTATTAAACTTTGAAATCTAATTAATGATTATTATTTGGTCATCAGTATGATGATATGAAATACATATATATATGTTGATATATATATATATATATATATATATATATATATATATATATATATATAATATATATAATATAATTTAATCAAATCCAATTCAGATGTCGAACAATAGAAATGTGGGCAATAAAGGGGTCTTCCCTGTTAACAACTGGAGAAATATTTGATATTTTCGTTATTTAATTTACTGCTTTTTAGTTTTGGTATTGAAGTTAAATGTACTAAATTAACTACATCAATCGTTAGGTGATTATTAAAAAAGTTATTTTCCAGGGTAGAAGAGTAGATGGAATTGAAAGAGTGATTATTAAGATCAATTCTGGTTTTGAATAATGCTATTTAGAGGTTGTGTTTTTGGCGGGGGCCGTCGATAATCATAGTCCTCTACACCATGGTTGCCCAACCCTTTGATACACCTATAAATTAGAGAAACCTTCATACATCATTAATAAATTTAATTATGAATTGATACTTTATCATCAATTTATATTTAAAACTTTCATATTATTATTCTAATATTAAATTTAATTACGATCTGTACAGAGCAGTGTCCGTCTTAATCTCGTTTGTTTACCGTTAGAAATAAATGCGACTTACGGGTTTTTTAATTATATTTCTTTAATTAAATAAAATATTTGTTATAATTAAAATATAAAATTTCATATTTTTATTTTTTTATTTTTACCTTTGGGTTCATAACACTTTTAACCTCACATATTTTTTTAAACTCATAATTTAGACGAAACTAATTCAACTCTTTAATGCAAATCAGGCCTTAGATAAACATAGCCGTTAGCTAAATACTATCTCACGGGATTTGTTTAAAAAGATATTTTAACATTTTAAAATTTAAATTTTTTAACCTATATCTCCATTTTAATCTCACATATCCTACTCTAACATAGCATTTACCACGTGAAACCACAGCTTATGTTGTAGTAATTTTCTGTAGCGAATTATGAAACATATTACACTGTCAATGTTGATTTTCTAAATCAATTGAGCAGTTTGATTGGTTTATTCCTACCCTCTTACAAACGAAGTTATATATATATATATATATATATTTATATCGATGAATATAAAGATATATACTATTAATATGCATACATACATATATACAGCTGCACCTACCCTCTTACAAAAGAAGTTATATATATATTTATATATATACATAAGTATATATATATATATATATTCTCGTAAGTTTTTCAACCATTAAAACTATATGAAAAAAAAAACATTTTAGTCCAAAATCATTCGGTGGAAAATCACTTTTCTTTTAAGTCAATTTACTTTATACAGTTACTATATTAGTTTGCTTCCAAGAATTTACACTGGTCTTTACATTATTGAAGGGATCATCAGTTGTTTACCATGAAAAACTGTTTCGGGATTTTACACACACATATATATATATATATATATATATATATATATATATATATATATATATATATATATATATACATTTATTTATGCACGGGAAACTAAGGTGGCAGCACTTTATATATCCAAATAATTTGACAAATTCTGCTATGCAGGTATTATCATTAAAATAAAGTCGTAAGATATTTCTAAACAGATATTTAGATGTTCGCACATCTAAACAACATAAAATGCATGCGGGTGTCCCACATGGTTAGCTTCTCAGCAATTTCTAATTCCTGATTTTCATAAACGACCTACATGATGAACTTCTGTAAAAGATTAGCATCTTTGCTGATGAAACTACGCTCTATTCTAAACATGTGTGCAAAACCAACTCGCATACGTCTAAGGCAATGGCTCAATCTTAAAAACCATGTAGGGGAATAGGTTCCTTTATTGTGGTTGCATTTAATTCTACAAAGACAAAGCTCCTATCCTTTAACGATTATGAAATTTTTCAAGCCATCGATTGTCATGGCTAATAGCACCCTCTATAATAGTTGGATATTCATAGTTCTAGGCTTTACATTCAGAGGTCACATGAATTAGGAACAATACATAGAAGATACTGCAAAGTCTGTGGCAAAATTTGTGACTCTCTTACTGGACTAAAAAAGTTATCTAACCTGCTGGATCCGATAGGTCTATAAAGCTAGAATTCGCTCATGAGTGGAGTAGTGTTGGTACTTTTGAACTGGTGTACCAAGCACTAGTATATCTCTCCTAGGCAGGATACATAAAATAGTCTCTAATCTGTCTGCCCAGCTCTAGCTATGGCATGATCGCGCAGATGTTATGCCCCTGTTTTTTCAATGTTATGTGATTCATCGAACTTGTGAACATTGTGCCTCTCAACGTAAACAATTTGAACAACGCTATACTCAGCAAAATCCCACCCCTTAACTGCTGCTGTCTCTAGTTTATGAGGAGTTTTCTACTCTTACACCTTAATCTCTCTCTTTATCTCTCTCCCCCTCTCTCTCTCTATCTCTCTATGTATATATATATACATATATATATATATATATATATATATATATATATATATATATGTATATATATATATAGAGAGAGAGAGAGAGAAAGAGAGAGATAGCGAATGAGATAGAAAGATGTAAAAACGATAATAAAGATTATTAAAAATACAAAATGTATTAGGTCCTCGGTTGTTCATAGACGGTGTTTTCAAATAACAGAGATATAGTTTTATTTCCTTAAGCCATTAAACCTACTGTGCTTATATTTGTCAAAGTATGACTTTTGGTAATTACCTTATCAACCTATCTCAATATATTCCTCTGATGGATGCTAAGATTCCATTCTATAAAAATTCATGGTGTAATGAAAAAAATATAAATCTATTTTATGTGAAAACTCTTTGGACGTGATAGATTTTGTATTTTTACAAGCTTTATTCTAGTCTTTATTCTAATCTATATAATTACTCTATCTTGTATATCGATCACTAATTCTTTCATGATATGTTCTAATTTCAAAAGTATACATTATATCGTTGCCCTTATGCTTTGTACACTTAGCACATCGTAGGTGGTGGGGGTAAGTAATTATGGGAATATATAAGACTCTTACATATGAAGTTAATATGATCAATCTATCCGTAACTGTTTAGTCTAAATACCAAATACCTATTTAGCGTACTTAAATAATATAGTCATCGATAATAAGAAACAGTTTACTACGGTAATGCCGACCAATATTAGTTGATTATTGATTTTTGGGCAGCTGACACTAATTGTCGAAGCATCCTTCGATATTCCCTGTTCTCTATGGTGAAACCTAAATCAGGCGGTTTGGTCGAGACACGTGGCCGCTGCCTTACATACATTGAACGGCATTTGACTCGAAGAGAATACTAATTATGGGCCCCGGAGATTTTATTCACGCCTGTTTCCATCAATCAAACCGCGATGATTCGGATTTCGGCCCGGTTAGCGAAGCAACATTTCACGGACAAGTAACCGAGATGTTGAATCGATACGTCCTAGTCAGAAGAGATTGGAAAGATTGAAAGAGACAATAGAAGTTTCTGTCGTTTCTAAAATCAGTGTAAAATCATTACTTCTGAAATCATCAAGGCAATTGACAGATGTTTTCGCTTGTGAAAACAAAAGATTCAGATTAGATATATGTTTAGTTCATCTACAGACAGGTGTTTCGGTGTATCATTGATGTTCAGTGTGACTGAAAACGGGTCAATGCTACCAGATATGATCTAAAAAATGATCAAAATGTTTAGAACTCACGAGGGGTAATCACTGAGCTATACCCACTGTCACGTGTAAAGGGGATTTATGAGTGCATATATATTAGCCATTAATAAAAAAGTGCTATTTTTCATTAAAATATGTATATATATATATATACATATATATATATATATATATATATATATATATATATATATATATATATATATATATATATATATATATATATATATACATATATTGTAAACAATGTAATTTGTGTATAAGCCGGGTAAAAATCCGGAGAATATTTACGTTGTTTATATAATAGTGATCAACAATTGTGTTGTTTGTATCCGTCTGTCTCAGTAGACAATTACATTCTGCGCCTTAGATTTCCCCGCTGCCGAATTGCAAATTCTGGTGTTATTGTGCAAGCCTATCATGGATCAACAAGCTATGTTTCAGTTGCAACAAATGTAAGTTGTCTCTGGTTGCGACAGCTCTGTTGCAGCCTTCTGCCGTATGTTCTCTCTCCTCTCCCTCCATTTCAGGTGTCTCTTCTCCTCACTTCTCTTGCAGCATGCTTTTAAAACTGTTCTCTACCGGATGCGAACTTCATCAAATAACTCTCAGCCTGTTGAGCCGATGCCACATGTCCTCATGTCACCATGTCTCGCTTGCAGACATCCTTGTAGCTTAGGACAGGTCTTCCTGCTGGTTCGGAGCCGGTTGCGAGCGAGCTATAAAGAACATCTTTTGGAATCCTCCCATCGTCTATTTCGTTTGCATCACCAAGCCACGGCATTCGTTGTAGGGTGAGCATAGCCTGATGTGATGTGTGGTCCTGCCAGGTAATCCCTTGGATTGCGAAGATAGAAAGTGGTGACTGTTCTCTTGGAGATATAAGAATGCCCTTAATTAACTGCCGTATACCAGCGCGCTTAGCACGCCGGCACGGTACACCTTCATTATGTACCGATGATTAGCATATAGTTATTTCGAACTCTCATCGTCAAGCGAGCCGTGGCTGGGGATTCCTTGCCGTTGCGTTTGTTGAGTTCTGCTTCAAGGGTGAGATGCCGGATATTGTCGGGCCGAGGTAGGTGAAGTCCTCGACTACCTCTAGGGGGACCTTTTATGTACTGCTTACATTTTGGCCGAATATGTTAGTCTTTGGAGGCTGATGGACATGCCAACCTCTCTGCATGCGAAAACAGTTGATGAGTCGCTGCAATGCCTCCTCAGATGGTGCACTCGGTGGTGCACACTCAGTAAAGCGTACCTTGTGTATAAGTACCTTCAGTACTTTGGTCTTTGATCGAACGCGAGCAAGATTGAAGAGACTGCCACTGCTTCTGGTATGGAGGTACATTCCATCCTCCGGCTTGGTAAAGGCGTGGGACAACAGCAGATATAAGTACATGCCACAAAGTGTCGAGGCGAGTACGCAACGCTTTGTCACACCGCTCTTGATTGGGAAAATGTGCGAGGAAGGACTATCGTACTGTACAGTGCCATGCATATCTACATAGAAAGAATGTTATAATTGTCAGGAGCTTGAGGGACATACAATCTTCTGTAGGAGTATAAAAAGTACCTTTTTGCTGCCAAATACAAAGGTCTTTGTTAGGTCGATGAAGGCGATGTACAGTGGTTTTCTCTGTTCATGGCATTTTACCTTTTTCTGTCATATGGTAATAATCATGTCGACAGTTGATCTTCCTCCTCTACCTCACACTGTGTGCCTCGGGGTATACACGTCCTGCAACCAAATGCAGCTTACTGGGGTTAGTCCGGGCGAAGAGCATCCAACACCACAAAACATATGCTGCAGTTGCTGGTGCAGAGGGTAGAACAGGGCTGTCGTTTGTCTCATCTTGATTATTTCAGGTGGGATGTCATCTCTTTTTGGAGGTTCGCCTTGTTTAATTCTATTACAGAGGGGGGGCATCTGGCTCTTCTTAAGAAGTAGGTAAATTGTGCTATTGGCGGCTGCGTTGGTGACGGCGATTTTATCGCGTAAAGCTCAGCCAACCTCTACATCAGTCTTCTGCGGTCTAATATTTTATCACCGGCAGTTGATCCCAGGGTTCGAATCTTGTTTATGCTTGGGCCAAGGCTTTCCTCAAACCATCGTAAATGTCACTGATAACGCCGCAGAGGTTTGACCAGTCGTCATTGGGCCAGCGCCAAGCGATCCGTTCTTAGACGGCTTCCTTTCGTAGTTAACGATAGCTTCTATTTTGGTATAGATTGCTGGCACTAATTCCGCAATGCCGGCTTCATAACCAGTCAACATTTTTCCGCTCTTTCCTGCCAAACGTGGTCAGCGCGGAGTGTTATATTGCATCACTGATGTGAACCTACATTTCTACAGCATTATCAGTAGGAAAGCCTTTGAGTGCGTTTTCGATGATGTTGGCGAAGCACTCACCTAGGTCTGATATTGCCGTATTGCTGGTGTTAATTAGAGGAGGACATTTCTGCTTGGTTTGATGGATCCACTTGGACTGAAAACAGACGTTACTGCCAACCATGGAGTGGTCACATTCAGCGGTGTAGTAGAAACGTGTAGTAGATACGCAGTGGAGTGAGGGCCTCCGTGTAATGACAATGTTCAGTTGATGCTACTGATGGAATATCGGGTTTTGCCAGGATGACAACAAAATAACACATGCAGTTTGGGCAGGTGTCATTGTCGGAAGCCACTCATGCATTGAAGTCATCATGAAAATGCATTACCTGACAGGGATGTCTTTAATCGTGGTCATCGTAGTAATTGTCTTTGGTGTCGGTTGGCGAGCATAGCGTGAGAGCGTAAACGCTTAAGGTGTTCACTGGGGGTGAGGCGGCTGATACTCGAAGAAACACGATAGCAGATGTGCCACTAGATAGTAGTTCTACAGTGGCAAGTGGAGAATTCTTAACTGAGAGCCACAAGCTATTCAGTCTTGGTTCTCCAGGTGTCTTGCCATGCCAAAAAAACGTATAGTTCTGTTCTATGAGGCTGTCGCTTGATGCGAGTCTTGTTTCTTGTAGTGCAGCTACGCCGGGGTTAAACCTTGTTAGCTTCCGGTCGATGATATCTGTTTTTTGTTGGAGGCATTGCCCTGTTGAAAATCGTAAGAAGCCAGGGCACTTTGTAATGACATTCCAGCTTGCTAATCGCAAAATGTGTTGTTTTGTATTTCCTTCTTTGTTTGATGCATTGTTTTCAGTCTACTTGTTGGTATTTTGCCTAGCTTCAACCACTCATTGACGCAGGCAGACGGTGGTGGGTTAGCACTTCGCTTGCTGGGGGTTGCATAGTTTTTGGCAGGTGGTAGCTGAACAGTGGGACTGCGATGGCCCCTCCCACTGTCGGAGACAACCTGAAAGTACGCCAATCGTTCCTAGCTTATTACTCGTAACTGCTGTCGGCCATGCTGTTTCTGACACTACAAACAGCGGCACTGAAGTGGCTTCTCCAGCTCCCCCTTTCGGAATCGCTGATGTTGTCCAAAAGAGAGCTGATCAATACATTTGTCACCCGCTTATCTGGAGGAGTGCCGAAAAGAAAGTAATTGCTATATTCAACTGGCGTAGGGGCTCCACTCCGGATTTGGTTTCTGGGTTTACTCGCATAGCCCTTTATCCCCACACAGGGAAGTGGGGCCATCATCTAATGGCTGGGTTAAACCTTCTCATTAAAGTTATTCTTGGAACTCTTTTGCTATGACCGGTGATCTGTGTCTTGGAGATTCGTACGTGCAGTGGTGCTATGTAAACATACCGCAACCTCATATGGTTTAGCACGCTAGCCGAAGTAGTTTCCCGGAGTATGACGCTTGGAGCCAACATATTAGAGATTTAGGAGATGAGTTAGGACCAGTGATGCCTCCAGCCTACCAGTTATGAGCCAGCTTGCCAAACCTGAAAGGGGCTACCTCTACCTCGAGCTCCCGATATGCCCTGATTAACAATTACTAGACATATTTATTTATAATAATACTTTTATTCATGCACACATTAAAAACTAGGTGAACTTTTAACATTAATAAATGTTAGCGTCTGAGCTTCAGTCTGACAAAGTCTTTTATCTGTGTATCAGTAATATGAATTTGGAATTCTGACCACCTAATCATTTACGTATTTTGGTCATGCTTCTCTGCGTAGCTTCTTTCTTCAATATGAATAAGTAAAGAAACGGAAATGTTTTAAAAGTTTGATAAGAGCGTAGCCTATTAAACGTGTGATCGATACATCTCCAATGGATGTGTCGCTTTTTATATGTCGGTATGGATAAAAGTATAATATATACGAATATATATACATACATGATTTCATAATTATTTATAAATAATATTTGTTTCGAATAAACCAATATACACATGTGTTTGATGCCACACCTGCAATCATCAGTATAGGAGGAGATAATCTCAGTTGAGCACATAGTTTGAACCCAAATACGAAAGTCATGTTTTACTTAGCAGTCGGAGCGTGTACCGATGTGCCCACTATGCATTGTCTAGAAATAGGAAAGTAAATTGCAGTCTAAATGGCAAACTCGGCAGCTATTAAGTAAGTCGTTAGCAGAACTCAATAGGTGGTGCCTAAAGTATCGCATTACGCTATCAATCACGGCTTGTTGTTAACTTAGTTAAAATGCTCAATCTAGAGAGAGATTGGAATACTTATTTATAAATTATATTATTTTCAAATAAACTCGTTGTATGCCAAACCGGCGATCCTTAGTGTTGGAGGGGACAACCCCTGCCGGTCACACGGTTCGAACACAAATACGAGAGCCATATTTGAGTTAGTAGTCGGAGCGAATGCAGCTATACCTTATTATACATGAGGCAAAAACACGTCTCTATAGATACTTTTATATACGTATAAAATTAATAAATGAATATATATAAATAATATATATATATATATATATATATATATATTTGCATAATTTTGTTTATTCCGACTACATTGCTCATCTTAAGTGTAATCATCACAACGTATCGACCGCTGTTACCTCCGGCCCTTCTCTAGATGTATCCCTTCGAACTCGGGAATATTTTTGTGAACCTCAAGAATGCGGACTAAATTTCGACCGGACTATTTTTTTTAATTCACGGGGTTGCATGTTCTTGTTCCGTCAGCAATTAATTAATAGTATGCTTCCCCTGTGGATTAAATAAAGGGTTCCGTTCGAAATTCCGTCCAGATTTCCCAGTTCGACAAAAACATTTCAACTTCGAAGGGAGATAGACCTAAATAAGGCCGGAGGTTACAGCCTGAACGTTGTGATGATAACACTCATGTTGGGAAATGTAGTCCGAATGACCGAAATCATGAAAATTATCAATCCTTATCAAAGAAAATCATATATATATATATATATATATATATATATATATATATATATCACGTGATGTGTTGTATTATGTAGTAAAAAAGTGGACTGCTCCGATTCTCATACTAAACTTCGTTGTATTATTTGTTGTTCTCGGCAGCGTGTAATTCATACATTATTTTATTTAGTAATACTGCCCATGAGTGCATTAGACTCAACTAAACTTACCAGCACAATAAATAAAATATCGTCAGAAAGAATGTTTGATATATATATATATATATATATATATAAATAAACACACACACACATATATATATATATAAAGTGAGTGTCAAAATATGTTCATAAGAAATAAATAAAGCTATCGATCATTAGAAATGCGAAAGCTAACATACATATAATTTATTTAAAATATATACATTGCAGTTTTTAGAGATGTGCCATGGCGTCGATGACACAGATGTGCCTTTACTTTTTGAAAAGGCCCTTCAAGTCCTGATAATCATGCGAAACGAAGACAATCTGAGAAATGCATTTATCCCATGAATCACGTATTTTTTTATATATTCTCTTCGAGCAAGTTTAAGATCACTTTCAATGAAATAGATGATTTGGAACCAAAGCCACCTTAAAATGTGACCGCAACCACTGCAACAAAGCTATAGAATATTCGAAAGGGTTCTAAACCCAACCCGTTTAATCGAGAGTAACTGAGCATTAGTTAGCTTCTTACGAGTTGTTGGCGTATAACAAAAAAAACTCCTGAACATATATAAAACCGCTATCAATTCCATTATCAAGTGAGCAGAGGTGATTCCCTCCAAGTATCTGATAACGTCATTTTTTTCTGCAAGGACACTGCAAAGGACTATTTGCTATTGAGGCCATCTACCTCTCGAAGTTCCTACTATTAGCGTAACTACTTTAAGCTGCATCCATATATATTTTTTAGATTTACCAAACTTGTCAAATACCTTAATGCCAGCAATTTAACAAGTCCTGCTAATATTCCAATAATATTGATGAAGAAGCTGCAGCTACAACTTCTTCTTATGTTTACAAAGTTGTTCAATAGTTTCTTAAAAGGTAATTGCTTCCCTATCACCTATTCAAAACTCAATGTCATTCTGTCCAGTATGTAAGAATTACTAGAGAGCAGCCTTTTAAAACTTAGTACAAACCAATTAGTTTTTTTATGTGCCATGAGTAAGTTGTTTTAATCTGTGATAAACAAAGAAGGTGTTAACCACTTCAGCAAAAGCAATTTACTTAGTGGAAAGCCACATTAAATTAGCCCTACAAGAGCAACTGCTGATGTGCTGACTGTAATATCGCACAGGATCACGGAATCAATCGAGGGTGGCTTCGTTTCTCGGGCGATAACTTTTGATATATCAAAGGTTTTCTATAAAGTTGGGCACAAATCTTTGCTTAGCGGGCTTGGTAGCTATCGAATATTTGGAAATGTCCTCGAAACCATCAACTACTTTCTCAATGATTAGTCTATAAAAGTAGTTGTTTATAGAAATAAGTATTTAGCATATAGTATAACCCCGGTGTTCTTCAACAACTAAGTCTAGGCTCACTCCTTTTCCTTATTTTCGTCAATAATATATATATATATGTATATATATATATATATGTATATATATATATATATGTATATATATGTATATATATATGTATATATATGTGTATATATATATGTATATATATATGTATATATATATGTATATGTATATGTATATATATATATATGTATATATATATATATATATATATATATATATATATATATATATACATTATACATACAGTACTTCGTTTCAATTCAGTTGATTTATAGAGTGTCTTAAATATCGGTGCCGAATATTATAAAGGTGCATACTACTGTGGTGCTGATAGACACAACTAAAAGTAGATCCACTCATCAAAATTACGCTCTGCTGAAGTTCGAAATAGAATCTCCATCGCCAACTGCGTGTATTGAATGGACACCTCTTGAGTATATCTTGTAAGAGATAAAATTAACTTTTGCGACCTGAAAGAATGAATATCGTTTACAGGCCAGGCGCGTTGTCGGGGAAATTTCAAGAATAATGGATTCTGTTTTTAAGGTCAACATGAAAGAAATCTGGGAAGGTGTTCATTGCAAGCGATGTGTATGTTTAATCGAGGCACGCGGGCTTAAAATAAGACGCTTATCGCTGACCAACCAACTAACATGGAAAGTTACACAATCAATTATTACATTTTTATAAGTCGAATCTATGTCGAGGGCGTGTCACACACACACACACACATATATATATATATATATATATATATATATATATATACATACATATATATAGTAAAGTATATAGTAAGTATATATATATATATGTATATGTATAGTAAAGTATATAGTAAGTGTATATGTATATATATATAGTAAAGAGCAGCTATAGTCCCCTAACTCTGAACGTTGTGTTAATTCTTTCATCTATTTCTTTATATATGGCATATGTTGTCATTCAGAAAAGTACGCGTACCCATGTCGTATTAGCTGATAACATTTAACAATTATGTAAACAGCGCGCTTATTAAGGCTTGCAATTCAAGCTTGAATCCTTTGTAGCACATTAATACAAATTCCCACAAGATAGTATGGAATAAAGTGCTTTCACGAATCACATAGTAGGACCAGGTGTGTATCAAAAAGTCAGCGGTCACTGTTTCTCATTGGTAACCTGTCATATCTTACAAAGTAACTAAAAAACTATATTGCCCACTGTATGTCATTTTGCTTACCATTGAGGTGAGCACTACCCTTTCAATCCAAAAGTATCTACAGTTTCAAAATAGACTACTCGGAGACCAAGAATCTTCTGTTCAGTTCTTTCAAAACCTTTCCTTTTCCGAAACAGCTTATGTGCTGTAGGAACAAAATTATAAATAATAGAAGAACATCGGCTTATTCTGAGAAACTCACTAGACACGATTAACAAAAAGTTAATGAAGCTGCATTGCTATTTAAGTAAGTCATCCGAACGATATTGAAATTAAACTTGTCTCGCTTTTCAAATAACTTATACCAAAATTCCTTTCTTTGTACTCGAATTTCAATTCCAATTTCTTTTCTGCCCATGTTTGAAAAACAGATCACTGCTGTTATCATCTAAAAGATCGCCTATAAACCTGGAAGTTTTATTGAAACGCATTGCCTTTCCTCTACATTGATACATTACCTCTGACATTAATCAATTATTATACCAATGAAATAAAACGTTTGACACCGATAAAGCAGGATCTATAGACATTGGCATGTCTATTCTCTCTCATCAAAGTAAATGCCCAACAGTAAAATATCAATTTCCAATTAAAGAAACTAACGGCAAGTTGAAGTAAGTGTTTCGATTTTTTTGTTTTTTCTGCTGCCTTCATGTCTAGACACAAAATAAACTCTTTATTGCCTCCATTGAATGCTTTGTCAATGACTTTGCTTAAAATATCTCTCAAATCTTTGTGTTCAATTTTCGTGGGCAAGGTTGTAAAATGAAATGTAGAAAGATTCATACCTGCAGAGCGATTTTTTTAGACTATTCAAACTTTATTATATCTTTAATTAAACGTTTATGTTTGATTGAAAAGCAGATTAGAGATTCTTGAGACCGCTGTTGAAAGTGGCTTAGTGATACATGGACTTGATGCAACACTGAACGGTTCACCTGAAGGCTATTTGTATATTTGTGGCATCCAGTACATAATAGTGAGAGATTTCACACTTCTGCGTATGGAAAACCAAACTTTTCATTCATTTCAAAAGGTTTTTTGATAACGTATTTCACACTTGCACTACACACTTCATAGGTCGTCAAATTGTTTTTTTTTACCTAACTAGGTTATTTCACCGAGCAATATTTTGATATGATATGATTTACACGTAAACTTTAAATTGTAGGAAGCGCAACTCATCAGAGTTATAATTAACTTAACTTTCAATTCTTCCAGGCTAATTTGAACAGATTATTTCTTAAAAGAGTTATGTATATTTCCTTCTTTCCTATTTCTTACAAAGATCTCTAGTTTTATTTTTCCCATTCCTCAAAAATGTATCTTTGCACAGTGGAAGACTCTGTGTTGAAAGTGTAGCTTTTGTCCGCTTTCTCATGTTATTCTTTGTAATTTTATGTTATTTTTTCTCTCATATATATGCAAAAGTTTCGTCGACATTTACAGAAATCGATTAAAGTTATTTAATAAAGAAATGACAATTACGACAACGTATTTTACAATAGGCTCATTCATTTTCAAGGAAGATCAAGGTAATTTAAATAAAACTCATCTACTTTTTCTAGCTAGAAAGATAGACATACTGATGCATTTGAGTTCATAGGGATAAGGGTAGATGAGTTCCCCGTTCATTTCTTCTCCTTTCTCGCTTACTTGCTCACTCTCCTTTTCTCTTTGCTACGTCAAAACACAATTTTATGTGTTATAGTTTTTAAAAACGCCCCCGCATCATCGCCCAAGTTTATTGATTATTTATTTCTATCGATTGTGTTGTTATTTAAAAGATGAATAAGTTTGTATTGAAATTACAAAACAATATTAATATTTATCTATTTCTATGAAAAAATGTTAATCTTTATCTATTCATATGAATACATTCGGGCTTTCTGTCCTATGTTTACAAGACACTTACTACTGAAATGGCGATTATTTAAGATTTTAGTTTTAAGTAGCGAACTTTGTGAAGCGATTTGATTTAAATAAAACATGTACCTATACATTGTTAAACAATTACAAACAAAACTACATTAAACTTAGGCATAAATGACTAATCGTTTTGAGGGAAACATCTTTTTTGTGGGATCGATAATCATACTTCTTTTACAAAACTACCTTGACTTTATTCTACGCTAGACACTCACACAAAAATACCGATTTCACTCTATTACTTAATCCGACTAATCTGGAAAAACCAATTAATTATATATATATATATATATATATATATATATATATATATATATATAAACGATATTACTGCATTCTATTCCTCAAAAATCGATCGGGTTGACAACTAAAAAAAACGCGTACACTAAGCATTGAGCACGCAGTAATTTAATAAGAGTATTCTATTTCGTTGTCTTTTTATTCCGTGTACAAAAGATGTAGCGGTTATAACTATGTGTGGTGCTTACTTCTGCTACGTTGACCTACATTTCACTATCAAGTTTAAGGTGACTGTAAAACAATTCGATTAATTCATTTTGAAGTTGAAACCCGCATTGTTAAAGTTGCCATCTTCACAAAACTTACATTACCTGCACAGTTAGCTGTTCTTGTAAACATTCGTGTATTTATAATGAATAAAGTGTGAAATGATTTATTTTTATCTATGAAAGAGAAAGATGACGAGAAGGATGACATACCGAAACGGTTTTGTGTTATTTAGTATTTAACATGACTGCCACTGTAAAGGAGTGCAACCTTCCCAAGCATAACTACCTACTGTTGGAGGGAGGTACTGCCTGTAGCCAAGGCCAATCTCATTTGTGAGGGAGGTACGACGGGACTGACTGGATTATTTTAGGTCGGAAGTAATGTATAACTGCCACTTAGAATCTAAATGTACTTTTATAGATTTCGATACGTCCACTCTGGGAACATGGTAAACGTTTATTTCTTTAGAAAACGCGATGAATTATTATTTGAAAGAATTTTACAATTTAGAAATAAAATCCTTTCACGAAAGTTATTTTACAAACAATTACGTCACCTAGCAAGAAATACGCCTTCTTCCCTAGCGTTACCACTTCCCTTCGAAGTGGTTTGCTTCGTGTCCGTCTTTTGCTTTGTATTGAAACCTGGATTTACGGTTAGCGTTTAAATACGAATTCAACACAACGATTTAGCGTTATTTAGAATTCATCATGAGTCCAAAGACACAGAAGAGACACTTCCTGGGTGTTACTCCCACCTGCGGAGGGGCAGTTTATTGCCTATCGCCTGGGGCGCTTCATCCGTAAGGAAGTACCGACGCGACCGGTCAAGATATTTCAAGCCTACATTTACTTTTAATAGGTTATGAGTATACATTGACTTTTCAGAGTTCTTGACTATACATTGACTTTGAATGATGTTTGTCTATGAATTAATTTTGAACAGTGTTGCTACACCTAAATATGTACGAATCTTTTTCTCCATATTCCTACCTAAAATTACGGCTAGCGTGAATGTTAATGAGGGGTTAGTATTTTTTAAGGAATATCAAATACTATCTTACTAGTATTTTTGTATTCCACTAATTATTTAAACTCTTCCATGAATCATTATTGATAATATGGGTATATACATATCAGTGTATACTGAACTGTATGTATATATTTATATACTGTCCATATATATGACCTATATATGGATACGTGTATAGATATGCATATGTACACAGGTAAAACAAAATATATAATATTAATATACATGTTTAGATTTTAATATGATTGTGGTATTTGCAAGTGCATGCAAATACACGCTTTCATATAGATATATACATTTACATGTATATACACACACATATATATATATACATCTCTCTCTCTCTCTCTCTCTCTCTCTCTATATATATATATATATATATATATATATATATATATATATATATATATAAATGTATATGAATATCCATTGGAAAAAATCTTTGAAATGCCATAAAAATACGAAATAACATGAAAATCTGACGTCTGATACGAAAGTAGATGAGAAGTTGTTTACGCATTAAAAATGAGCGGTAAACGTCAAGTGGCACATGGATAGAATTGGTAGACTTCAAAAACAAAATTCACTCTTTTTTTTCTCTCGCTTATCTTGTGTCCTCTTGAAGATAGCAAGCAGCAATATGGAAACATTCACTTTGCTGGCAAAGTGTCAATGCAGTTTGTTAATTTTTTTTTGTTTTGAACAACATCTTGTCACGATTGACATAAGAATAAGGCGAAAGAGAAAAAGTAGAAGAAAATTAAAATAGAAAAGAATAAGGGGGAGCAAATAATAATAATAATAATAATAATAATAATAATAATAATAATAATAATAATAATAATAATAATAATAATAATAATAATACGAGTTATAACAAGAAAGTAGAAGACTAAGAAGAATAAGTAGACGAGAACGAAGGAGAAAATAAGGAAATAGGAGAAGACAATGATTCACAGAAATGGGAAGCAAGAGAAAACGAAGACATCATAGTGAAGAAATAGAAAAAGACGATAAGGATGAATAAGAAAGAGCAGACGGTCACGGAGTGAAGAAAATACGATGAAGGTTGTGGCGGATCAAAAGGACGTGGAAGAACAACACTAATAGTAGTAGTCGAAGCCGATAACAGCAACAAAATGATTAAGAACATGAGAAGAAAGTGATGGGAAGAATAAGAAGTAAGACGTAGATGAATAAAATAAACGAAAAAACAGAAAAAAGAGGAGAAAAATAATAATGATGATATTAATAATAATAATAATAATAATAATAATGGTAATAATAATAATAATGATAATAATAATAATAATATTAATAATAATAATGATAATAATCATAATAATAATAATAATAATAATAATAATAATAATAATAATAATAATAATAATAATAATAATAATAATAAGAAGAAGAAGAAGAAGAAGAAGAAGAAGAAGAAGAAGAAGAAGAAAAGGGGATGAAGAAAAGGGGATGAATGAAAAATGATAACAAAAAAGGAGACGAAGGCGAAGTAAATGGGGCGGGTAAAAACGTGTAAGAAGTAAAAGAGGATAAGCACGGGAAGCAAAGTATAAGACGAAGAGGGGTAAGACATTGAAAGAGAAAAAGTACAGGAAAAAGGAGAAGACAAAGAAGAAGAAGAAGAAGAAGAAGAAGAAGAAGAAGAAAAAAACAAATAGCAGAAAAGTATACTAATTACATCAGATAAATAAGAAGAGGAGAACATGAAGACGTGAACGTAGTGAAATAATAAGAATCACTAATAGTAGTGGTAGTAGAAAACGGAAGGGGCGGAAGAAGGAAAAGGACGTAGAAGAAGAACACATACCCAAATAATGTATTTATTTCAAATGATATTTTTTGTTGTAGAGACTGCGAAATAAAACTGTATCGATATAATTTACATCTTCGTATAATCGACAAGTGTGAAATGTAAAGAAATAGTCACATACATTTGAAAAGAAGGAATATCTGATTATTAAGCAATTACACCTTCATGCAACTACTTTAGAAGTTAAAATGTCAACGGTAAAATGTCATTATCTAATTGTAGATGGTCTTACTTCTTTTTGATTTGTCAAATTTTCTCTCCACAAATATTGTTTTGACATCTATTCACGGTAAGATTTTACAATTTGGGGGGAAATCTACATGTAAATGTTTGACATTCGTGTGCAGACGTGTTTGTCTTTCTAGTGAACATTTAGACTAATAAATGAACGTAGTTTTCATCATCGCAACTTGTTTCTGTCGATTGACAATATGTATGTATCATTGATATGAGCGAAGATATTAGCAAATTAATAAATATATAATAATAGCATAAGAACTAAACAACATAATATTTCAACATTTCAGAATGTACGATTGACATACACGTAAAACTGGTTTAGATCTTTTAATCATGGGTGTGTTTATTTTGATCGGTGTTTTCAATTGATTACTTTAAATAGTCAATTCAGGAGAGTAGTGTAGTATCTGTTATATTGTCATGAGACGATATTATCTGCTATTAACTCCGTTGTTGGTAGTGGGTGATATATTTGTTCGGTATTTATTAATCCTCTCATAGAGTTCCTTCCCATTTCTAAGGTTGTTATGTTGTATCCGGTATGCGCTCTTGAAATTAAATTTCCAGGCAGTATCTCCTTTTTTTTTTGAGGGGTAGTATAGCATGTGTGAGTATTCCATGATACAATTCTCATACATCAACAGCTACGTGTCAAAGTAAGGTGCTCATGGAAAAATTCAGTACTTACATTACATGAGACTGGGAAAAATCGTGACCGAAGTGAGCATATTTTCTCATAGCGTTATTATCAAAAATCATAATAGTAACATGAGTTTTGGTACACATAACTAATTGAAATATTAATATATGTTAACTTAAAACTGGAGGTGGCAGTTGGGAAATTGATACTGACGTGTATTGACGGGATGTCTTCGGATTTTGTCGGTCCCAAATCATTTATTTTCACCATGTATGGTGGAAAACCTAATGTCTTATTTGCGTATGCTATTACCTAAAAGGATCTTATTGAAATATACATCAATCTTGTGCTTACCAAAACAGATCATAGAGATCAGCTACCTTCTCTCTCCCTCTACCGTTTGAATTTTTCGGTCATTACGACCCCCGGTAGTACCTCTATATATCTTCTTATCAAATGTGTGTAAACAGAGCTGCACACATCCCTCTCCCGTAAGTCGATGTTGTCTCACAAAATATCCAATTCATGTAGCTATCTCATCCTTTTTTATCTTTGTCTCTCTCTTTCAAAAGAACGTTCGAATGTTACCGCAACTGCCATGTTTACGAAGTAAGGCAAACGCTTCAGAATTACGATAATACATAAAGGTGTTACATATTTGTATAAGTAGAAATGTTTTAGACCTGTTATTACTGTTTAAAACAGATTTATATGGTCGAAATGTAAAGTTAATTATAACCTCTTTTTTGTCGAAGTAAAAATAATGATAGCGATGGGGATAGATTGTTCGCAGATAACAAATAAGAAAAACTGTAAATAAAATAATATCGAAAGAAAAATGATATATAACAATATAAGGATAAACATATTATATTATTTATGAAAATTAACTGAAATAATATATAATGAAATCTATTAATGAAATCATATAAAGAAACTTACCCACCGAATTATAACGTCCTAAGTAAATATTCAAATTTCATCAATTGAATGATATATTTTGATAGTCATCTCTGTAGATTATCCAATGAAGATAAACGGTTAATGCCGCCCAATTAATGCTTCTGAAACGATTATCGAGCAAGATAGAATATGTAATCGATTACATCGATTGGAATGTTTTCATGTAAAGCATACACACAAGAAATTGACGTAAGTGTCGATCTAGTTCACCACAAGGGTGCTTTTGATACCAAATAAAACGACGGTAACGATCGCACAAGATAAGCTAAAAAACATATCGCGTTCTATTCAGGAGAATATCAGCAAGTTAGCAAATATTATTATGCTAATGCCTTTATATTCCCTGAATAGAACGCGATATGTTTTTATCTTATTGACGGCTTAATATAATATTGTCTTTATTTTACATGTGGCACTGTGTCAGACATTGAAACGAGCAGCAAAATTGGGCGCTTTTCATGTTGTTATTACATAATACGGATTATTTTTATTTGTTGTAATTCCTGTTAATATAATATAATGTAATACTGGACAATATTACTCGTTGATCCCTTTACCCTTTTATACAAACAGCCTTCAGAGCTTCACTAAATATCCCAAAGGCCGTGTGATAATTTGCTATCGGTAGTGTAAATGAGGTTCTATTAAGCTATTAACAAATATCAATATTTGTTGAATAATATCGTATTTTGTCGGACAGACAATGCCATTAATTCATATCTTCCATTCGTGTAGAACACATAACAAGTCACAATCCACTAATCGCCGGTTGATATTGTGTGAACACGAATCAGCACTTCTTCTGGATCGATGCTTTCGATGCAAATAATTCCATTTCCAATAAAGAAATGCAATCTATTCTGACGGATTAAGCCGGAACATTTCTCGAAGGCGACAAATAATAATTGTCTTGAATCCAATAAGTATGTCTTCATAACGAGCTTCGTTATATCCTATCTATTATATTGCTGGAGAATAACTGTACTTAGGACATGGTGTAAATGAAAGTATATACAACTATAACACCAGCTTTCGGTTAATCACCCAATTAAAAGTTGAGCGAGATCAGTTTTCATACGAGTAATTGGGTTTACTCAGTATTGTAGTTGTTGTAGAATTACACAACGTAACAATTTTTTACAAAAGTTTTGTGAATTGATTAAAATACGTTTTGTAATCAATTTTCTCTGCTGATTCCAAAAAATGTTAGTTTTACTGTATCATCGACCGTTATAGAAATATATCGCTTTTCAATGTCATCATATCTTGGAAAATGCTATATCTTTTGCTATTAAATGTATATCTAATTTTCTATTTCAGATCAATTACTAAGTTCTGTTCTTATTACAATGGCTACTAGATGATATAATAATTATCTAGATACATTTTGCTATGTGTGTGGTTATTATATTGAAAAAAAAAGAACAGGTCCAAATTGTGGATAGCATACAAACTCTATTTTCGGTGACCGGGAAATAACTTGTTAACAGGTGATTTAGATGTCATGCTACAATTTCTATGATAACTGCCACTCGACTGAGTGTCACTCGACTAAGTGGCACTCAACTGAGTGTCACTAAACTGATGTCATTTTACTGAGTTGCACTCTATGTAGGGGCACTCCACTAGGATTAGTAAAATAGTTTGTGAAGGCCTTACATTTTGGAGGAGAAGCTTTCCAAGAAATTCATCTCATGTTTCCAAAGCTATCAGATGCTAAGATCAAATGTGGTATATTTGTTGGACCCAAAGTAAATGCAATGTTGAAGTCGGAGAAACTTGAAAGAGCGATGGCAAAAGTTGAAAAAGAAGCTGGCTGCGCATTTCGTGGTGTATTTCGTGGATTCTTAGGAAATCACAAGGATCTTAATTACAAACAACTGGTATAAAAGCTTATTGAGCACTTCAGGAAACTGGGGTGTCCTATGAGAATGAGATGAGAATGAGATGAGAATGAGATGAGAATGAGATGAGAATGAGATGAGAATGAGAGGAGAATGCGAAAATGAACGTTTAAGTACATTTTTTGTATTCTCATGTAGATGTATTCCCCGAAAACTTGGGTGATATCAGTGAAGAACATGGTGGGAGATTTCATCAGGACATCGCTACAATGGAAAGAAGATATTAAGGACGATGGAATACTGTGATGATAGGAAGTTATATATGGTCTCTTGTCAGAAAAGATGAAAATGTGCCCTTCTGAAAATCTCGATTGCTAAAGCACTTCTAAGTTTAAGAAAGAGTTATCAAAGCATTTACATTACAAAGTTCTATGGTTTGTGTTGTTCTAACTAACATTGTATTTACTAAATACAATTCAATACATGAAAAAAGTACTAAATGCTGTGTAATTATTTTTACAGCATACTGCTGTAGAGAAAGGTTGTGTATAAAACGCGAAAATATTAAATTAAGAAAAATCAAAAACAATCGAGGTTATGATAAAACGAATGTGATTTTTTTAATTCAGTAGAAAAAAATACATATACAACCATTAAAAAATACAAATAAAAAAACATGTGTTACATTGTGTTATCTATTATCTTTGATGAGTTATTGATCTATTTCCTCCCCAATTTATTATTTGAGCAATAGTAGAGTAGACAAGAATTTTAAAACTTGGCAGGGAAACACTTATAAGAAAAAAATAGCTCCGAAATATAATCAATATTACTCAGTTAATTCTAGCGCTGGTTCCTGTTGAATTATACTCCCTCCCCTCCACTGTATAAAATCTAGCACTGATATCAGGTGACACCGTATTCAATGCTAAACTGTATCTGCTACCAGATCATTATCATGTAGTAGACTTTTCTCCAACAATACCGTTTCCAATACTGAACTCTAAAACAATGTGGTCTCTACCACAATTTCATTATGGTGTATACTTTCATCCAGAAAAATCTGTATCTATCGCCTAATAATCATTGCCCGTTGACAGCTAAAATGTAGTCAAATTCTATCATTGGGCTCGTATTTTACGGACGTCTAAACCCACCGGTCACGCGAGGTTGATATACATAAATACTCTTGTTTGTCACATCAGGTCATGTACACCAGGTACAGACAAGACCTTTTGTGGCGGCGATTTGGGATATTAAAACTATTTCACCGCTCGATTGCGATTCTGCCTTATAACCTTTGCCACAATTAAATTGATGAATAACATTAAAAATTAATTAATGCGAGTGAGAATTCGGTTGGAAGTTTGATTCAGTAAATAAACTAAATACATCTGATAAAAATGGTATCTCATAGTCTTACAATATAGGACGTTATGTGTTTCTATAAGTCTGAACTAAGATAAGAATAATATTTCTAATCTACATAGTGTGAAATGTCTCCTGCCATTATATTTAACTACCTCGATGCGTATCTATTAAATCGTTCATATTTAACCAGAGTTAAGTTTAAACAATACTTACACGAAATTTGTCTCGTGCTCTCTATCTATCTATCTATCTATCTATCTATCTATTTATCTATCTATCTATCTATTAATGTATGTATCTCTCTCTCTCTCTATATATATATATATATATATATATATATATATGTATATATATATTAGGCAAACCTTATCAAATAAGACAAAGTGTTTTGCATAATATGACATTTTTTTATTTTTTCAATTTTCCAAATGGTACATTTAGTGTTTCCGTCAAATTGCTGTATTAATGTTCCGTAGTTTCTTATTCTATTTTCTTTCCTTTTTCGCGAGTACTTTCCATTTCAGTTGGTATTAGACTTTGCGTCTTTAATAAAATGTCTTCAATGTTGAGTTTTTTTTATTACAATGACAGCTAGGAATTTACAACTTAAAAAGACCGTCTATCATATTAAGATGTAAAATAGAACCGTTATTACGTTCTAAGAGCGTGCACGATTAAACATGGTGATTGCGTAATTGCTAAGGATTTCATTAAGTTCTAAGCCCGTTTACGATTCACAAGTACAATTTATTAATGGTTAACAATTTAGTAACGTTAATTACTATGCTAAACACTTTAATAAAAACATATTTCGATAGATACACACTCATAATCAACTCT
Organism: Sepiola atlantica; assembly: GCA_963556195.1. Classification (NCBI taxonomy): domain Eukaryota; kingdom Metazoa; phylum Mollusca; class Cephalopoda; order Sepiida; family Sepiolidae; genus Sepiola; species Sepiola atlantica. The sequence continues at coordinate 156,257,100 of OY744518.1, read as the reverse complement.
GCTAATAAAATAAGGTCATCATTTATTATAAAAAAATAAAACATCGAACCATCTAGTTACAAAATAACACTTCTCATACCCAAAATACATAAGGAAGAACCCATGTAATACATCAGTTTTAATGTCACATGGGAGAATGATCTACAATAATAATAACACTTATTATTACATCGGTCTAATTACCACAATAATCTCCGAAGACTGACATCTCACTGACACACGCTCCATTTGCCTACACATAAAAACACATGAATCTCCCCCTCTTCAATATAGACACATAGTCGTTAACAATACTATATAATACACCACTATAAGTACATCAAAAGATATAACATTCTTGAAGCCTTCTTCTAAACTAAACATCCCACAATACATAACGTGAATTATGAACTATTCACCACATTTTAATGTGTCTAGTATACAAATTAACATTTGAATTGTCCACGCTCTTACAACTATATCACGTTCTCACGTAAAATCTCAATATTATAGACGCACTTTATGAGTTGTAAATTACTAGCGGTTATACAACAAAAAATCTCATCAGTAAATACATATTTTTAAAGACCCTAAGACTAACACTGTCTGAAGATGATTTAACGAATCAAATCGAAAGTACTCGCGAAAAAGAGAAGAAAATGAAACAAGAAACTCACGGAACTAACATACAGCAATTTGACCGAAACACCAAATGGACCATACGGAAAATTGAAAAAAATAAAATAAAGCCTGATCAAGCAAAAACGATATGTGCAATTTAATAATGTTTGCTGAAATGGAAATAGGTTGCTTCATTACAGACACTATATATATATATATATATATATATATATATATATATATATATATATATACATATATATATACATATATATATATAAATATATATACATATATATAAATAAATATACATATATATATACATATATATATATAAATATACATATATATATATATATATATGTATAAATATATATATATATATATATATATATATATATATATATATATATATATATATGTATAATACTCGAAGTTATCTACGTAAAAACACAGCAACCTAAAAGTAACAACACTACATATAAAAGAAGGGGAAACATTTTAAAATACTTAACGTAATGCGATTTTATTTTGTGATGTCATCCAGCGTTGCTTAATTTATAATCGCCAACGACTTCCTGGAACAATGCGAAAAACGTTCTATGCGCGTTTCTGTACCGTCTTTTTAAAATGCTCATCTTTCTCTGTTTTTTTTTGTTCATTTGTCTTTGAGACCTAAGGATGATTCGACGAAGAATCGAAAACGTCCGTAAACCCTGTGCAACGTATGGAACATTCATATTTTTTTGTGTGTAAACACAAATATTACCATAAAAAATTGAAAAAAATAAAAAAGTTATAATTAAACAGACGAATTCTGTTATCTTTTACAAGGTTTGCATATATATATATATATATATATATATATATATATATATATATATATATATATATATATATATAAAACACTCTGGATGCTTTTGTTTGTATAATGTGTTTTATATAGAGAGAAATAAAAGTAAGAGAATCTGCATAAAATCTTAAAGTGTACGTTTATGTAAAATTTACCGGGGCAGACAATGGATGTGTTTGCAGAATCTTTAAGTGCACTCCCAAGGGCCCCTTTAAAAACGTCAAATGTATCTTATTTTGTTAAATGTATATCATCTGTAAAAAATATACAGTGAAGTCAATGAAAGATATTCCGAATATTTTCTGAATTTAATGAAAGTTAAACAACATCTATATTAAATTTAATCAGAGAGATTTCCAATGTTTCAGATTCTTCCGACTATATTTGGAGGCGAACCGGGGCTGGCGGACATTAAACAACATAGTGTTATATAGTGGTAAGAGTAGTTCCGAAAAATACATAGTAGTGATCCTTACTCAATCTCAACCAACGTCGGCTATTCCTGCTAGTATATAAATAAACCCATTCATACCTAGAATGAAAAAGTCCACACTGGAAGCGTTGACGAAATGGCAATAATAGGGCGAACATTTAGAAAAACCTGGACAACGCATTGTTATGTTTATTTTTTCAAATGAATTATTTAGTTATTCTTAAAACCTGAGCACTTTCGGTGTATAAAACCCATTGTCAAAAGTATAAGCATATTTGGTTATCTTCTTTTTTCGTATAATCTTTCTGATTAATACATATCAATTGTTGTCAAGTTAAAATTCGTCTTGATGTTATCGACGATTAATGTTGATATGCCAGTGTGTGTACCACGCGGTTACAGGGATAGGGTGTAATGAAAAAGTCCACACTTGAAGCGTTGATGAAATGCCAATAATAAGAAAAACATTTCGAAAAAAACTGGAGAACGCCTGGTCGATGTTTTTTTTTAAATACATTATTTATTTATTCTAAAAACCTGAGTACTTTCGGTGTAATACACCTTTGTCAAAAGTATAAGCATATTTTTATCTTCTTTTTTCGTTTAATCTTTCTCGATTGAACCATATTTATCGCAGTCAAATTGAAATTCCTCTTGATTTGCGATAAATATGTTTCAATCAGCAAGGATCGAACTAAAAAAGAACACCAAAACTATGCATATACTGTTGACAAAGGTGTATATCAAGTGCTCAAGTTTTTACGCTAAATAAATAAATAATTCATTTTAAAAAACATAAATAATGCGTTGTCTAGGTTTTTCGAAATTCCCTCCTTATTATTAACATTTATATATGTTTAGACAAATGACGCCGCCTCGCCAATACAAAAAATAACTTCTTGAAAATGTGTCACAGAATATTTTCGTATTAAATATGGATGTTGTTAAACGCTGAACGGTCAAAAACAAAGGAATCCTGCACTTGTCCAGAGCCAAATGTAACATGAACACTTATATTACACACAGGACCGTATGATGAAGTACTATTTTCCGGTGTTTAATAATAGCGAAAATAGTTCATGTTCATCAAATAATAAGTACTGTAAAGTTTATTCTTATTGTACAATGTGGCACTTTGTATTTAGTCCAATGTTTACTTAAAATAAGATCTGGTTTGAATGAGATGTGTATGCAATCTATCAAATGCGGTTTTGTCAACAAATATTTACAAAATTATACACTATATAAATACCACAACTGCTATAATATTGATGCTTTCTATATAATCAGATATTCACACATATAAAGTAAAGTTTGACTCTTTCTTAATGTTTTTCATCGATAGTTTCCTTCTTACAAAGGCAATACCTGATTTTACTTCGTCAGTTGTTTTGATTGATTGTTGAAATATGTGTAATATATTATGTAACTATATTCAATCAACATTACTTAACACTATTCTACACTTGTTTTCAACATTTAGAAATGATCATGCAATCCAAAAATTACAACATATTAAATGACAATATTACAGAGAAAAACATCGGAAAAGTTGATCATTGAAACAATAAACATAGTAAAAATAATGATGATATAATAACAAGAAATTGTCATAAAACACACCTTAACAGTAATTATAAAATTTGTAATGTGATGTTTTATGACGAAAATTAAATCTCTAACTAAAAAATTCGCACATATTGTTCTCTTTAAAACAACTGTTGTACTAAAGGTATCATTTACCGAGCAACTATATTTACACGTGAAAACCAGTATTACAAAAACACCACATAGTTTAAACTGCCCTTAAATAAAAAACAAACCGTTATTAGAAACACAAAGGTATATTTAATAACAACAAATACAGATGTATAACGTTATTTTTAAACTACACTTAAATCTTAAGGAAAGTGAATGAGTGTCTACAGTCGAATAGAGAATATGTCTATGAACAAAAGCGGGTAGATATTTAGATACTTTTTAGATTATTCTTCAGCGGTAAACTAGCAATTTAAAATATAAAGATGGAAATAATGTCTCAATCAAAGTAATAAAAGAGCAATTTAATGTATAAAAATCACACATAATAATAATACAAGATAAATAACTAAAGAAAAATAAAGAAATATGTTAATTAATACTTACTTCGTACAACAAAATAAACTAGAAATGATGATAAGTAATAAAAAATACAACAAATATTTTATTTACTTCCAACGTATAAGATAAACTCCACCTTTGTTAATTTGATGCGAGAAAACCTCTCTAAACACCCATAAGAAAATGGCAAAAATATCTGTGAGAGAGTAAATAAATCAAAGGGTTCTTATTGACGAGTGAACTAGAGTAAACACTACTTTGATATGAAAGCAATTGCGAATCATACGTCAACGCAATATTCTTGATTATTATCCTAGGGAATAAAACATGAGAGTTTTAATGTAGCTTACTTGCCATGAATAAGTTTCCATACTCTGTAATAAAAATATAAAAGGCCTCTAGCTAAAGCAGTATCGCAAAGTTCTATTACTTTGTTAAAACACTCTAAGGAAGCTAGTTGTGTTAATTTAATGAATATATTTATATTTACCATCGTTCATGGTGTAACTAATTCAGTGTCCATTGGAGCAAAGATGTCCAGTATAAGTCAAAATGTGACTTTATTGAGGGGTTTGTTTCCTGCGTCCGGTGGTACAGTTATACCCAGCAACATTGATGATTGTTGGTTAATATAAACCATATAAATCTGTGGATAATAATAATAATACTATATATATATATATATATATATATATATATATATATATATATATATTACTGTTTCATGTATACAAATAACATTTTATAAGAAGATATATTTTTTATGTATCAATTTTCAGTATTTACTTCAACTGTGCTCAATACGTAAGTAGATCTCGGTAGTAATATATGAAAATATATTTATGGCAATTACGCTACACAGCCTGAAGATTCCTCGGGGATGAAACGCGGGAGCCTCTGTGTAGCTTAATTGCCATTAATATATTTCATAGCTTACTATATATATATATATATATATATATATATATATAATTTGTTTATTCGAAACGGTGTATATTTAATAGAAGGGAAAATACAATCTGTAAACAAAATAATAAAATAAACGTAACTGAGAGAACAATATTACTTCACGTCCACTTCTTATTTTATATTTATTTTCTTTCAACAGAAATATGCAAATATGTATTTATTGCAAAGGTTCCGGCTATGGTGAGGCAATTTACGCAATATGAATGCAACTTTTTTCGAGCAAAACATGAATATGAGAATAGAATCTAAAACGACTCGAGTAGAAAAGCAATAAAATAAACGAATTGGTGAATGTACGAATGCGCCATACTTTCGCATGAACACAAGCAATAATGATTTATTTTCTGTCCCCGTCGCAATTCGGGATAAGAATGTTCAGTATGTCAGTGAATATACTCAAAAAAGAAAATACGTTACTGAGATTCAAAAATGGCATGGGAAAATACAACAAAAAGTGTGAAAAGCTAGAATTTTGGTGGCAGTCGAAAATACAGCTCTTTTAGATGCGTCATTCTATGTCGATGAATGGCTGTCCCGAATATGAATAAATAAGTTTAGTTTTAAATTATATTAATATCGCTAAACGCGCGTCTTTAGATGCGCCTGGTATATCTATAACCGGCCCTGTTCGTTGGCCGGTCTCTCCCACTGAAGTGAGAAGTAGTATGTATTATTTGTTGAAAATACTGAAAAAATTAAATGTTCATCCTAACGCTCAACTCGAATGGACGCATCATAAGAATATCAGGTGTTCTTTTTCTGTTAGTAATAGATTATTAATTAAGTTTATTTTTAATTCACTAATTTATTCTACATTTACAAAGTGTAACAATTTCTTTACATATTTTCCCCTCTCTCTCTCTTTCTCTCTCTCTCTCTCTCTCTCTCTCTCTCTCTCTCTCTCTCTCTACCGTATTCTCACATTGCCTTTCTGTAGCTTCATTGATCCAGTCACTTGCAGAGTGACTGTAAAGTTATGATCACATGTTACTCACCGTGTTTGAATAAGAGAATGGTGAATTTCGACAGAAAATAACATTTTTAGCGAAAACATGTAGAACACATGTAATATAAAGGATGAGTAAGTATTGACATATATATATATATATATATATATATATATACATATATATATATATAGATATACATATTATTTCCGTTTATTAATATGTGTATGAATTATGTTAATTAATATATATATATATATATATATATATATATATATATATATATATATATATTTGTGTGTCTGTGTGTGGGTGTGTATGCGTCTGTGTCATATATAAGTATCATATTACAGAAATGAAATAGTAATACCTATGTACACATATATATATATATAAATGTAACATTAGTTAATATATATCTATATATATCTTAGTATAATGGAGTGTCTGTGTACCATTTGCTTATGTCACAATTTTCCATGAATTGGTTTTATTTCATCCTAATTGATTTTCGTTAACATTTCAATCATCAAGTAATGCTGTCTATATTATTTACACCGTTAAACTTATCTATGTGTATACTTTAATATAGAATTCGATTTGTGTAAACAACACATCAATATTTCTCTTTCAAAATGAATTAAATGACAAAGGTACAAGAAGTAAACCTTTGAAACTGATTGTTTTTATTAGTAGAGTATCGGTTCGTTGTTTTAACACAGAAACATCTCAGTTATAATTCAGTTGAGTTGTTAAAATACAACTTCTTAATAGATGAGGGCGCTTAGACTCTTGACATTTTCTGAAGACAGTTGTAAGAAGACACTCGTAGGTAAAGAAATGATAGAATAGAACAGACTCATAATTATTTGTAATCTTACATCGGCGTCTATAGTCTACTTGAACATAGCACCTACCCACAATTAACTATCAAGAAAGTGTATACAACCATTGCTTTCGAAAGTTAGACAAAATCATAGTTTCCAACAACAATATAACACAATATCTTAAAAGTATTTATTGAACATATATACATGTTATAAACATGCACTAGTTGACTATCCCGGTGCTGCCCAGTTTGTAAATATGTAGAATTTAAATTAAATATATGCGATAACTTTAATCGAAATAGTAAATCGTCAGACTAACTTCGTCGTTTTAAATTCTACTGTCCTAATAATAATAATTGTTAGTGTACATAGGGTAAAGGCTACTCGAATTAATTAGTTGCTATTTCACTTTCCTCATCACGTGCTTTAATTGGTCAGTTGAGTTTAACTTTAAAGCAGTGATCTTTGCATTGCCTTTATAAACAACATATTAATTCCGTAAAGTGCACTAAGCTCCTTCACATTCTTTAAGCCAGGTTGCGCAAACTCGTTTAATCTTTGCTTCACGATTATTTTCATAATGGTTCTTTGTATATTAAACAAAATGTCATCCTATGTTCACTTTGTAGCAATGTTTCTTCCGTTTAGTAACATTTTATGTCTTCGAATTGTCAAATTCCTTGCTTCGTGTTGCCCGCTCAAACATCACTAGTATCGTCTAAAATCTACGTAACTTATTTAATACGTTGCATTCTAATAGATCAAATGTCATTTTCTTCAATTTCCAAAAAAATGCCATACAATTAATTACTATATATTTGTTTTATTTTATAATTGCAGATGATTTGTGATGATAATATCATTTTTTAATATGATGCAAATTTCGTTGTATAATCATTTTTTCTATTCAGTTTTCTAAATATGAGACATAATCCCACTGAAAGATAAGGGTGAAGACTTTTGAAAATAATCGTGTTGTTAGAAACATAATCTTCAAGGCACAATATATACTCGTGAAAGTCCGAATAAACGAAGACATATGCATTTTTGGATTATTCGTATAAAAAAAAAGATTTGCTTGTAAGCTCCCCAAAGTAATATTAAAATTGTCCGCAGTAACCTCTTATGGAATAAAGATTGACAAAGCAGTAGACATATATATTAATATAAATTAACATATATTTATATATCTTATCATTATGGGGTGTCTGTGTATATGAAACAACTCTCTTACCTAGTATCAATTTTCCACAAGTTAATTGCATTTTATTTTAAATTAATTAACTTTAGAGTGTAATCATCAAAACACATCATTGACCTAATTTATTCATGTTACTTACAGTTATATTTGTATATACAACAGCATTATGATATTATAATAACTAAGAACAGTAATTCAAATACTTAAGATTTGTACCGGTCATGACTGATGAGACGAGAACAATCTACATCCGGTAGTTAATATAACGGTTTAGTATACAATTATGTATATATTGTTGAGTCTGACACAACGAACCCGAGTTAAAAAAAGGATACAGTCGAAACGTATAATTAAAAAACAAGATTAGAGTTATTAATCGCCATCTGAAAAGCTATGAAACAGACAACTATTCTAACTCAGAAGATTTAGGATACGAACACAAATCGTTAACCAAATGTAAATAATATATTACTTCAATGCAATCCTGCATGTAAACGCGTACTCTTTATGAGAACAAATAAAGCCGTACTCATTACATATTCATCGTGGGTAGAATGAGTAACCTCCAGAACTTAAACAACCATTACCATTTTCAGATTTTAATTCCTCTAAGTATAAATGTTCAATTAAAAAAATGCTCGTATATACAAACCCGCAAATATTACTATAATTTGTAAAACTTACATGTCAAACTAAAAACTAAGTTCATTTTCGTTCAAAGGCAAACATGAAAGCATGCCCGTCGCCAGATTATCGTATGAGTAAGGATGATAATTATATTGTTTTAAGAGAATTATCTCCCTTGAACTTATTCAGGACAACCAATTTTTATCTAGAAACATGTGTTTTTTTCTTAAAAAACTGGTTGTAGTATTCTGAAACATTCCTGGATAAGAATGACATATTTAGTTTGTAAGAAAAAAGAAAGCTAATGATTTTTTCAGAAAACTGAAATATCCTTATTGCAGTAGTATATGTGTGGTAAATATTTAGCCATTTTACAATTCCTAGTAAGAAAAGGAACTGACTTTGTCAAAAAATGAATTGTTTAAAAAATGGTATTGTTTTGCTTTTATATGTATGTGAACGAATTCTTATCGGCGGGCATATTTTATTAAGCACTACGTCACTCAAACAAAAAGGTACCTTCCAGGTGTTGCCTGCGGTTCATTACTTAGAATGTAGTGTTCCATTTGTGTTTTCAGAATATTAAAGTTGTAACCACAACGAAATAAATTGTGATATTTTTTATATATAAATCAAGGACGATTCAAATATGTAGAGGACAGAAATCTGCTCCGCAAACGAAGAGGCTATTTGAATCACCCTCTCTCTCTCTCCCCCGCTCTCTCTCTCTCGCTCGCTCTCTCTCTCTCTCTCTCTCTCTCTCTCTCTATATATATATATATATATATATATATATCTTGCTCACTTTCTGTCATTGAAATCAACAAGTAAACTAGAAAGAGGAAATGATTTACGTACAACTTGTATCTGTAAATAGATAATGTACGAAAACATGAGAAAAACGCGTACACATAGATACACACACACCAAGTTGTAGCGCGAGTAATTTCTTGTTTTATTCTAATAAGTTGTATATTATTTACACATCAGAAAAAAGAATACACTTATCCAATAAGAAGGCACTGGTAATTTAAACGAACGTCTACCAAAAGAAACAATAACGAAAAGTAAGGAACGTCGTGTCTGTCATCATAATACAACTTGGTTGACCGTCTTGATTCTGTTGTTGACATTATTGCTGGAATTGACCATATGAAGGATGCCAACATCCCTATGTGAAAGCGTCCCATGGAATCGACAAAATCCGACCGTCACACGCCTATGCAGTCTGTGTTGTTATTTACTGATAAAAAGTGTCAGCATATCGCTTTTTATTGTTTGTTTTACTCGTAACGAAAAATCGCAAACACAAATACAAACACAAACACAAACACAAACACAAACACAAACACAAACACAAACACACACACAAACACAAACACAAACACAAACACAAACACAAACACAAATACAAACACAAACACAAACACAAACACAAACACGGTCACGTCGTAAAACTATTCTTCTTTGTCATCCTCATTGTAATATGGGATTTTACAAAATTAGTTGCAATACTTTATTTAACTCAAGCCTCAGAAATACCAGAATCTTAATTGGTAATAGAATAAGGCAGCTCAACACAAGTAGGTCCGGCCTTACCCTCGCTATCGGAAATGGAACCACTGCTACTTATAGCGTAATATGAGTATATCTATTCAGCACTTTCTGATTACGTGGCATCGCTGTTGTCCACTACCTGTGCTGAACTGAGACGTGGGCGCACGTATACCATATGCCGAAACATGCCATTAGCGACCACCAACTGTGGAAGTATCACTCCGGTGATACGACTTGGTCTGAATTTCGACGTACAACGTCCTTGTGAATTCTTCACCCAAACATGTGTTGCACTTTTTATATAATGTGTAGCGATTCTTTGGTGATCTACACAAAGCAGTGTCATCATGAGCCAAGTTAAACATACTGTTTCTAATTGCAGCATCACATGTACATTGACTAGCCGTTACAGATGCGCGACATTGAAAACTGAATGGGGTCACACTCAATCCGTGTAAAACATTATAGTGCGTAATGCCCATACACATCCAGTTTCCTATTTTATGAACACTAAATGCTCCCATTATTCATTGCACTGATGCTAGATCTATCGTCTGACATTCCTCACAATTCCTAATAACTTTTCTTACTGCCGCTTTAGACATGAGCAGGTCGATTTTATACGCACTATACTATGTTCGCCTGACTGCAGGATGCCCAATATGTCGATCGGTTTTAGATTAAGGCTACCTGTGACAAGAGCCCACATTGGATGCGTGGATTACTTTTTTCTCTTCACACCATTCAGTCACCGCTGTGGAACTCTTGTGTGTGAGTCTGCTCGGTTCTCTGCTGCATCATCCGAAATATTGCATACGTTCACAACTGTGATTATTGTATCCAGTCTTCGTCTTATGAACATCTTGCTTGCTGTATTGGTGCTCAACCGATACTTTTCTTTTTCCGCACTTGTCACCTTAAAGTACACATACAGCCAGTCAATTTTTTAGCGTATTACATTGGCCTTACATTTAGCGCGATGTGTAATCCTTTTAGCACGGCATCCACGTTTATATGTCGGTTATCCTTTGTTGGTCACAACCAGCATGCATCCTTAATGATGGTTCATCGATCTAAAGAGGCAGGCCAACAGCCAGCGAGCCTGCGTCAACTAATATTCCAATTGCCTCGCTTTCATTAGATGGGGTCTGATTGTGTACCCGGGCAAGTGTGTCTGCTATCATACACTTCAGATGAGCATCATATACCTTGTCATCTCTATCCTGTGTGACAGTTTCGCACGATGTTTGATACAGTCTGTCGAAGCTAGTCACACATGGGAAATTGTTCCTCCAATTTGCCACACCTGGAGAAAATACATATTCGTTTCATGATCCTAGCATAGTCCCCATACTTATTCGTCGTCGCCATCGCAGTCGACCATGTCCCTCCCAAACTTCTTTATCCCGGCACTCTGGCACCGTTCTGAAGGTTCCTCTTCTAAGCCGGTAAATGTTGTTCTTTATTGTCACATTCTTTTTTCATATTGTTACAATTTTTCAAAAACAAAGTCCATTGGACAGATTAAAGATGTTCGTAAATCACTGGCTAGTAAAAATAAAATACCGATTCTCAAGATGCATTGCTTTTTATGGAAATCTTCGGATATCTGATAGGCATAGTTTATATATAAGATATAGAAGATACAGAAATATTTTAACAGTTGTAACTTTTGTGTAATTGTGTAGGAATACGAAACTACGTCTGCAAATATTATAGCTGATATTATCATAGAATTAATCATCATAATTTTGCCCATGAGTGAAAATATTACTTTTACATTTCCATAAACAACTCTCTATTTTCTTAAACATTTTCTGTCTTTGAAAATAGCGAAAGAATATTAACATAGTGTCTAGACAAAACTTACATGTATAAATATTTGAAGCAAAAACAGAAACATATAAAAAATAAACATGCACTTTTAACAAGTTATCTGCACGGAAACAAGTATGTAATCAAATTTTAGAACAAAGAAATTATTACATATTTGTTCGCTTACCTAATGAAAGAAATACGAAAAACCTCGAAAAGTGCATAGAAGAAAATTAATATATTTGGTTACTTGAAGATTGCGAAAATTATGAATAACCTATAGAGTAATGTAAAATCGATATGATTATAGAATAACTAATATGTACTATGTGCTATACTTCAAGATATAACTAAATAACTATATATTTGCATATATATATATATATATATATATATATATATATATATATATATAACCAATAAAAGAGCTCTACAAATCAGTGAATGGCCAAATTGTGTGTTCTACCGAGTTGTATATATTTACTATGAAATCTACCCATTTTAAAACTAATTCGAGCACCTGGCACTTGACAAATTTAACATTGAGATATCACTTACATTCTATAAGTGGTGTATGATAGCGCAGTGGTAGAAGCGCCGACTGTTGAGTATCAATCACGACTTGAGGCACTAACTGTTCTAGCCGCATTGAAGAGCTGTGATACCACGAAACAGTCTGTATCTGGCTAACTATATATATATATATATACATATAAAAACAAGAAGATAAAGATAATACAGCATAGTTTTAAAATAGAACATATCATTAAAAATAGTTGATGCTCAATATACGAGATAGAGCAATTATTTATAGGCAAGTTAAATTATAAGATTAAAACGATTTTATAATTTCCTTTAGATTTACTACCATTTAACGTGCTACGTGTTTTTTCCAGTGACTCCCTTTCTCATTACCTTTTTTTCATATGCAGTCAATTAATTCATGTCGCATAGGACATACTAAACATATTTCCATATTAAACAGTTTTTCTCAAGTAATATTTTATATTTTTTAACTTTTCGAACTTTTATCCTTGTTATTTTCTTACCAACTTATCTATCTGTATTCATTTGATGTTAATAATGCAATTATTTTAAAAGCCACGGTTATATGAATTTAACGCTTTATATCATAGACTTTGTATATTTACAACTTGTATTCCTATCCCGTAACTTGCCTATATATATATATATATATATATATATATATATATATATATATATATATATATATATATATATATATATAAAGTTAAATGAACACCGGTATAGTTGACGCAAATTGATATGGGTTTCGATTTTATTATATATTATACATCTTTGGAAAAACTAAAAGTAAAAATCAAATGTGAAACTGACACCAGAAAATAAGGTAGTGACGAATGAAAAAAGGGCAGAAAAGAAAGAGGACATCACATGTCATGAACCACAAAATAACTCGATCCAACCGTCTGTTATGTAGTTTCCAACATTCTGCTGCATAGTTTCAAGTTCATTATATTAGGGAACCCTACCACTTACTTCCATTATACTCCTCAGCTAATCAACCCCTCTTTCTATATAACTCTCAATGTAATAATTATAAAAGGCACTAGAAGGAAAAAGAAAAGAATATTAACAGATGCAAAAAGTAACTTTTTTAATTTCTACGATATATCTTTTTCTTAATATATAAATAACACCTAATTCAGGATGTTAAAATGTTTAAAAGTCCTCTCTAACAATGTTGATTTAGTTATTTGAATATATTTAATTCGAACTTAATATTACAGTTTGGAATCATAAGAGAATTGATGTTGTCTATCATTAGCAATATTAATTTAGTACTTTTACTAAACTGTCTTATATTTATAGGTGTCAGTAGTATCATTTGACTAAACATACATGAGTCAGATTATCATAACTGTATTATTATTTATTATTATTATTATTTTTATTATTATTATTAGTAGTAGTAGTAGTAGTAGTAGTAGTATTACAAGTATCGATTAAAACACATGAATTTCGACTTAAAATGTGGAAGGAAAAGCTGTCCAACCACCTACACAGCTCGACTATGCTCACCCTCCCTGTTGAAACCCTCACACTAGAATATAACAACTGGGCAATATGTAAGTTCCTGAAGCGTCTCCGCTCATGTGTCGGCCGTTCCAGAGGAGCCTTAAGCAGATGGGCTATTTTACTGACCCAACCACAAGTCGCTGTGGACAGAACACCAGCCAATTGAGCACCTTGTCCGATGTACTCTGTTGCTCAGTCCCTGAACAGCAATGACGTTGCACTCTACCACATCAAGGGACAGCAACATACTTAACACTAGCTAAACGTTATATCAGCTAAATAGCGTCGTATATCGACACGAGAAGACCATTGCACCACCAATTTTTAGAACTAATTAACTAGTTCTCTTAAATTCTACTCTGCATTAAAATAGTCGATGGCTAAACAATAATCCTTCCTGCATCACGAGAAGAAAAAGATTAAACCACCAACTTTTAGAATTAATTTGATAGTAATCGTTATATTTACTCTGCATTAAAATGGTGGATGTCTTAAAAATAATGCTACCTTTATCACGAGAAGAATAAGATTAACCCACCAACTTTTAGAACTAATTTACTAGTAATCTTTATATTCACTCTGCATTAAAATAGTCGATGTCTTACAAATAATGTTCCATGTATCACGAGAAGAAGATCACACGACCAACTTTTAGAACTACTTTACTAGTAATATTTATATTTACTCTTCATTAAAATAGTGGATGTCTAAAATATAATGCTACCTGTATCACGAGAAAAAGATTATTAACCCACCAACTCTTAGAACTGATTGATCAGCAATATCCTAGCCCGTATCCAAGACTTTGGTTTCCAGCTCCGGCTTGAACAGTGCCATTTCTATTTACCTTCCATATAATATTTGGGATGTATCTTTGATCGTCAGAGTCGTCGTCAAGATCGTGCTGATGTGGCAGCCATTTAACACATGCCACTCCCCCCATCGGACATTAGCAGCCTACGCGCATTTTAGGGGTTGGTGAGCTATTATGGTAGGTTCCTGCCTTCACCCCATAACATCAAATCACCACTCGACAAAGTGTTGACAAAAGACGCAAAACATTCCTTGCCTGTGAGCTGTCAGAAATCATTTGACAAAATCACATAACTGATTAACTCTGACCTACTGCTCACACGTAAATATCCAAATAAGAAAATAGTCATGACAGACGACGACACTGTCATAGCTGCCATCATCATCAAAGACGATTATCAACGCACGTTTACAGATTGTATCGTGACAATTCCAGTTACAAGGGTTAGTATGAAGCGAGAAACACAACATCTAATGATACAAAAAGTGTGCAGATTTCTCCAACATTCATGGCCTCCTAACCTAACGTGAGACCTCCAACAGTTAAAACGCCACAGTGGCTTTCTTACTGTCATTGATGATTGTTTGATGTTTGCAGATCGTCTTGTTGTTTTCGTTTTATTATTCTTCTGATTCTGCATTTCTGAATGTTATTTAATGTTTCTCAAGTATATTTTTAACCAATTGTAATCCAAAATATTGACAAGTTTCTCAACACGAACTTAAGTTGAAATAATGTTACACAAAAAGACTAGAAACAATATCGGTGTCATTTCATAGATCTATAAAAGATGAATGTTGAGAATGTGATAAAGCAATAATATATAAGCGAAAACGAAATGAACAAGTGATAGTTATTACTTTCGGATATTAAATTGCTATGAATTCTCCAGTGAATCGTTGTGTCGCGAGAATGCTGATTGCTCACTTCTTCATGAGTGTGAGACACGGTAATGTGCATAGGTCATACATCGAACGTGTCGAAAGGTAATATGATCTATCTGTGATTATCGTGAAGAATGTCATCCGTTCATTCATGTGTGTTTTCTGGTGCCTGTAATGAGATGATGAGTATTGCAAAAATGCGCAAAGGTTAAAACAGCTTCAAAGATATTTATGTAACAAGCTGAAAAAGTGTGGAATGAAACAGGATTGCATATCTCAACTAAGACAAGGCCTTAAACTCGAGGGACTTGTATCAAAAATTCATGCTAATGAGGAAATTCCGAAAATGTCAAAAGTGCCTAATGAGATCTGCACTATTTAAAACAATAAGAATGTTAATATTCCCATTAACTCAGTCCTGTAATATCTATCATTTACTTGATCGACATATTTGCGTTAGTAAAAAAAATGGATTTAATGTTACGATCCTCTCCTTGTACATGTATTATAATACAGTGTAGTATCTGTTCTTATACTATACTTCATTATTTCTGTCTTGATAAGTTAACGATAAATCACTTTTATTATCTAATTAAAAGTGTCCCTTTTCTGGGGAGTTGTATTTTCCACACATTAAGACCGACCTTGTGTTTAAATCTGATTTTGTGTGGAGGCAAGTTAATATGGAAGGAAGCACTTTTCGTTAAATATTTGGTATATATATATATATATATGTAAACATGCATTTTTATTTTTTATGAACATCTTTCCTATATGTGTGCAAACAGGTTACAGATACGACCTTATTCAATGTCTACATATGTAGATCGCTGACAGAGAATACCCTGGAAAATCTAATAGTTTTGCGAAAGAAAGACATTCTAATCTATGATCTGGCTAATTTTAGTGTAAAGGCAGATATCGTGAAAACCACTTATCATAGCCAAAACAACTTGATGATAATGAATGCTAACCAAAAGATAGGGGCATCTGTGGGAGTATGAACATTAATTAATGGTATGATATGCGTGTGATTACTTTTGATGTTAGATATGATGAGAATTTGTTGGCATTTCATTTTAAAATGACCAAATGATGATCAACAGAGAAAACAATTCGCGGTAATATGTCCCGCACGTGTTAAGTCCTTGCAACGAGAGCAGACGATGGAAATTTCACCTAACGCTATGGACTCGGAGAAGACGAGGTTTTTTTTCTGCGAATGTCTTACAAAAGGGGAACCAAATATTCGAGCTCAGTCGAGCAGCTTCTATGGAAATTATGGAGAGTATAAAGAGACAAGTAACGTATCATCTCTAAAAAAGGGTGTATGAAAGTGAATAGATCACCCAATATATATATATATATATATATATATATATATATATATATATATATATATATATAATATTAAGATAGGTTGTTAATGCATTTTATTTACCTCTTCTCTGGGACGTTAGACACAAGATCAGATGTGGGTTTGGATGAAAGTGTTTCTGTAAAAGTTACTGGTTTCGAACCCGGCACCCTCAGATTCTCAGTTCACGTCGTGATCAACTTAAGTGCAGTGCTTTAACTACAGGTTATTATTGTATAGTTAAAGCACTGGTCATATTAACAGGCGGCAGTTCTCATGTCAGGAAAACACTTGAATAGATTTATACAACTGGCATTTCTGTACTATTGTCTTTGTTCTTTCATACATATCTCTCTCTGTTTATCTATCTATATGTCTATCGTTCTCTCTCTCCTCTTTATATATCATTATTAGTATTATTATCATCAAGAACTTACCGGGAGAATGATAAACCATGTACTTCTTCGAATTTTAATAATATTTAAACTACAATGAAATACCTTGCAGATTTCCAACAATTTACATCAACCAATGTTACATTGCATTCTTGACGTGTAACTCTATTTCATTAAATATATTCTTACCACACTAACTCAGTTATTTAGCCACTTTCATTATACATTTTTACTGTAACCAAATGTTCTTGATAATCGTCGAAGTATTTTCTTATCCTTGCTGTTCGTTTTTTTTTATTATGGATTATCACTATTGCTTTATTTTTCTGCGGGTACTCAATACTTTTGAAGTGCTAATACATGTTTTATAACGCTCTATGAATAAAACAAACACTATAATTATTAATAGTATAATTATAATCGAATAGTAAATGACAACTTAAAAAGGAATGTTGCGTTTTAATGGTATGCCACCATGTCTACCTCAGCATATTACTTGTCAAATGTCTGATACGCCCTCTAGCTAGAAAGAGATTTTAACAGTTGCCGGGCACTGGATAACTGATCTTATAACAACGAAAGAAACACAGAGAAAAATACGCAATAACAAAGAAGAAAATACAAAACCGTGTGTGTAGCAAACTATAAAACGTGGCATTTTTTCTAATGAATTACATATGTGTCGGTTGGGAAAATAGTTCCTGATTCAGTCGGTCGACCTAAAACGAGTGATCGTTTACGTAGGGTGATAACGATCGCTGCCAGTAGTGTCCTACTAGTGATGGCCCTGATGCATTGATCAGTTAATGGCTGCTATGATGATGATGATGGTGTTGATGATGATGATGATCATCATCATCATCATCATGTTGAATGATGGTTAGAGTGACAGTTTGTCTCTACTTGGAGATTTTTGTTTTTGTGGTAACTGCTGTAGAATGTGTATGGCTGAAGAACAACATCAAATGTTGATGCTGATGTTGATCATGTTGATGATAATGGCGAATATTGATTGTTAACAAGATGTCAGAGAATGACGTCAAACTGCTACTGCTGCTGACAACGTTTGTTGTTGTAGTGAACATGCTGTTCAATCCAGCGTGGATAAGAGATTTAAGAAAAAAGTCCGTTGCTGCATTGTCGTCATCCTAGTGGTGAAATTGCGCCGTATTTGCGCACGTATTGGCAGAGGAGTGCGGTTCGCACAGGTGTGGAGACGGCGTCTCGTCGTGCGTCAAAGCCAAGGATGGGGTTTCTACGAATGAGCCACTGACTTATAAAACATACCCGTTTTATACTGCAATTCAAGCTGCTGCATTATATGTTATCCTCTACATAGTATGTGTCATATTTATCCAACTAGAGTCCGCTAAGGTTCGACTTAATAATATCATATATCTGCTTAGTTATGACATTTTATTTCAAAATAATATTTTCAATTTCAGCTTATATGTTGTGTTATTTTATTTTACTTGTGGTTTGCCAGTATCAAATAAGTATGTCTGACTTCCACATAAGAATGTTACTTAATAGTTCAGCTGTTATCAACAGTGCCGTTCGTTTTATAGTGTCAATCATCCCTTGTGTTCCAAGTTTATGTAGTAATATTTGAGCTTTTTTTCAGGAACATACCACTTGCCCCTACCATTATAGGTAGGGTAGTAGTACTATCTTCCATGAACACTTCAAACTACTACCGTGTCTGGTGTGTTAGTTCAGATATGGTGTTTAGTATGAAACTACTACAGGATATCATGCTTTTCATTTTCCAATACTAAATTCGGTTTTCTTTTTGTAGTATTTGTCTGTGTGTTCAAAGTGTAGTAGTGGTCAGCGTTCGCAATCAACTATATTTTAAATTCAGTCATCTTTTATTTATATTTATTTGTAACAAACGTGTTACATTCACTTACAATGTGGTTTACCGTTTCATCTCTTTGGCTCTAGACAATAATATTGTTATCTTCTTGGATTTTGCGTTTCTTAGACTCGATGTATTTTGTGAATCGCGTTGTTATTACTGCGGTTGTCAATATTTATTTCGTTTCTTTTTAAAATATTTTTTCACAGCCATGTATATATTTCCCTCAGTGTTATTTGTTTTATTTTCCTTATAAATCGCTAAGTAGTTACTCCGCTTACCATTTTTATATTTCCTTTTATCGTGTAAGTGTTCTACCTGTTGCAAATGTTGACTCTATTAGTGGCGGCGCTAATCAGACGTTCTGTATATTGCTTCATGTATTTACTAAGTCATTGTATTGTGTCGTTTTATGCTCTATATACCCATTTCCGTTATACATGAAGTCGACTGACACAATTCCGTGGGTGTAGTGCTTTGTGATTTATATATTTACAATATGGTATATATTAACTGGCTTGTTTTGTTGGTGCTATTGTTTATACGGATAATATATTAGTAATTCTGCGATTATTTAGTCCGCGATGCAAATTACACGTGTACAGGAGTCGACCCTGTGCTTCAGAAGAGGAATCATTAAAAATGAGTGTAGTCTCAAACCACTTGAGAAACAGGACATACGTCCAGAGAAAATAAACTCCGTACATATAAATCATCTTTGCGTCCAATAATTGTTTTCAATTTTCATAATAATGTAACAATACATCCTTCCTGCATCAGACGCGAAATATTCTAAATGTGTGTCTACGTATTCTTATATTGAGCTACTGGGACTAATAATAGCTTGTTTTGTCATATTTTCCGCGCAAACAATAGCATAAGTAAAAGAAATCAGGTGAATGCAAACCATAATGTATACTGTCGTATAGGACAGTTTAGAATTACCTACTAGACACCATCTTTGAGTGACTTCGGTTTCTCCGTACAAGGACCTACAAGACAACCTGACATGAGGATACATCACCCTACAAGTAAACCCGGACAAAATATTCAAAATAGCATAGTATTCGAAGCCCAAATAAGATATCCTCAACACTGCTATACACTCGATCATACGAGAAATGGTGCACTTTCTCCTAGTAGTGATACCTCTCGTAACAGCGCTTAGCTGGATCCTACACCAGACTAGATCAATTATCTTTCTAGAATACAGTTAGACCAACGACACCACAAGAATAATATACTACAACATAGTTAACTGGTTAATTTTGGATAGGAGAGTTTGAGAGGTAAATGTGAAATTTAATGGAACGCACGGATATTTACGTATCTTGTATAAAGATGAAGTGATGGCCTTAAGAGTGGGCCACTTGATTTGTAAGACTTTGCATATAAGAAAAGAAATAAAGTCGAAAATAACAATTTCCAATAAGAAAAACCTATTGTATTTATATAAACACATTTTTTCTTCAAATTTGAGCACCTTATATAAAAGGAGATTTGATCGCGTTAAATTAGTCATCAGCTATCTATTTCTCTCTTGTAACACTGTGCTTAATTTTCTTCTATTTATCTATTGGTTTACACTTTCGTTTTCACGTGAGAACTATCTATATACGAAAGCATATTTCATTGGGATTGCTTATTTAATAAAGGGAAAGTCATACGGAATAAGTGAAGACTTTTTATGATAAATATATTAAATAAAATAAATATATATTATATATTTTGTTATTCAAAGACGAGATAGTTCGCTGTATGCCAGCCCTATTAATGCAGTGGGCATGGAAGCGCGTCAAGCCGGATCGAAAGCTGACTACATTTTGATAGTCTTTTTTTTTATAATCGTAAGATTATAAACGACATTTCATCAAAGAGTTCTCAATTTGGTTTCATGAATATATTTATATTATTTCAAATGGTAGCTAGCGAGTTCATTTACCAGTGCTATTCTTATCTAAGTAACCTACGTGTATGCAATGTTTTCGATATGTTTTTTTCTATAATCTATTCAGACATATATAATGAACGATTCAATTTTAAAGTGAAGTAATTTAACTAGAATAACGTTTTGATAATTTAATACAATAACTAGACTTGTATAGCTGGATTGCTTTCAACAAGACCTTCATCCAATGATATCTCTGGATCAAGAATGTTCGCGGATAAAGTATCAATAGAACTATTTTAGATCGCCTCATCAGTATCTCATGATACTACTCGAATTTGTAAAATGGCAGTCACTATGTTAGGTTGCTATATCTATGCTAAAGCATTTATAACTTTATCTGTGATGTTGTTATACATATTTCTGTGTCTGCCGAAGAAAGCCAAAGCTTAATCGAAAATTCAAGCGGGTTCAATTGGCAATGAAACCTCGCCATCCGACCATCTATACGAAATACATAGTTTATTCAACCATTCCTGATACATTGTTCCGATAGATGTTCATATAATTCCGATTTACATTGTGCTTATCTGACATTTTCCTCAAATGGTACGAGTAATTCAATGTGGAAATGTTTTTTTTTAACTTAACAAACTAAATAGCAATATCAGAGCATAAATTATGAGAAAAAAGTAGTATCCGTTCTGATACTACAATCTATATTCTCTGTCTTTACTCAGAAACAGAGAATTATTTTTAGACTAACAGAATTGTCGTTGTTATCCAAATCCATAGTTCTGTTTTGAGGGGACTGTATTAGACTAATATAACATTCTGTCTAACACTGTAGGGAGGCAAATAAATAGGGGCAACAGACGATCACTGCGTACTTGATTGTATTTCAATTGGCGATACGAGTTTGTGTTTTAAATTGGATATAACGTGTCAACCCGTGCTATCATGAAATGATCTATGTTATTTTCTACAAAACGTTTCGACATATTTCCGTCTGTAACAAGATGAATCGCTCTGTTGTATATATTGATACATTGGAAATATCTTATATATATATATATATATATATATATATATATATATATATATATATATATGAGAAAGGAAAGATGAAGGTAATCCGACGTAATGGGAAATAAAAAAGGGAAAACCAAAAAAGAATGTTTTATTTTATATATTCATCAACGTTTCGTCTTTATTTGTAAGACTTCCCCAGGATGATAATTTTAAGAAAAATGTCATGCAAGTACGTAAAAATATTGGGTTGACATGATGGGTTGACGAGTAAAAGTAGTACCCGTTACTGTGTGCGCAGACCCGAGGTCCGGGCTTAGTGAAGTCAGTAGCATGGAATGAAATAAATGAGGATGGTTCTGAGTGAAAAATTGGAGGGGTGAACGGAAATAATGTGGATGGCTGTTAGTGAAGAAGTGGAGAGGTGTGAGTAAGAGGAGTGGGGCTCTGTGATTTTGCTGTGTTGGTAATGTCATGGTCTTAGAAAAGATTTGAAAAAATGAAGGTTGTTCAAAAGTGGGAGGGGTAGGTGGGTAAGAGTGTGAGAGAAGTAGTCAGTAGACTAAAATGAGTGAGGGGAAGCGGGGAGATTTTGTTGTGGGTAGGTGTGAAATTATTAGAGAGTAGTAGGTTTTGACCAGCTGGCTATGTCAAGAATGTGTGGAATGAGGCAGTTAGGTTTGGATTCGTGGTGAATCAAAATGTGGGTGTGTCGGGGGTTGTGTGTAAGTGTGTATGTGTAGACTGGTATGTGAGTATAAAAGAGAGCGAAGAGAAAAAAAGAGGTTAGCCATGATCTAGTTTGAAGTTTTGTTCAGTAAGGATAATTTTGCTTATTAAGGGGTATAGATTATAAAAGTCATTTCGTTGTCTGATGGTGTCGGAGGCTGTGATTAGTGCGGTTTCTAGTAGTCTTCGCCGAGCTTTGTTGTGGATGTATTTGGTGATTTGGGCTTGTTCAAATTTGAAAGGATGACCGTGCTCTAATGCATGTGGAAAATTGCACTGAGTAAGTTATTGTTGTTTGTGTTCCTTTTGTGTTCACTCAATCCTTTCTTCAATTCACGTTGTGTTACTACCACGTAAATTTGATGGCAGTTGTTGCATGGGACAGTGTATAAGCCGGCATGGGATGAGACCCATTCTCTTACCCACGCATTTCAATAACACATCCATATGCAACACACTTAGCAAACTAGGCATTCTAACAGTACAAACCACATCACAATCCATTAAACAAACATTTAACACATCAAAACACTTAAAAACAAACCCACATCCCATGGCGGCTTATACACTGTCCCATGAATAAATAAATACATAAATAATATTAATATAAAGTATGAAATAAATAAATAAATGAATTTAGGAAAATAAATAAGTTGTTAAACCGAGGCAGAGAGATCCGTAACTAGGTGCGGGCGTAAGGGTGAATAGATTACTATAAGTTAATAATTAATAATTCATCAACTTTTACTAAAAAATAAAATTTAAAAAAAAGATAAATAAAATATCAGATTCGCGTAAGTCTTTGGCGTCTTAACACTTAATTAAATAAGCTTGTTACAGAGATTTGACGGTTTTCAAAAAAATTACGGTGAAAATATGTTCACACTAGTTTGTACCTGCAGCCAAATATATACAAACAAATGACACAAGAATACATTTCTGACGATCAGATCTACCGTGAAAAAAATATAATGTGTCATGATTAGTACCTTTTTTAATTTAAAGATATAAAGCTAGATCTGAAAGGATTTCGAGCCATTTGCTCGTGCAAGGTCTGCTCCATCGTTCTGCTCATTTCTGCTCCGTTCTGATCCAGCAAGGTGTACTGTTCATGTTAACATGCATATCTATATATACTATATACAAAAAAATGAGTTAGTAGGACAGACCGACATATATATATATATATATATATATATATATATATATATATATATATATATATATATAAGTTATGACGTTGAAAAAGACTAGATATACATTCAGATTGTACATATTATAAGTTATTTCGACGTTAACTAGGTCTCCTCGGATGTGTTTGAATTGTGGTTGGAAACACATTCAAGGAGACCAAGTTAAAGATAAAATAACCTATAATGTGTAAAATCTGAATGTATATCTAGTCTTTTTCAACCTCATAACTTATCCATGCTCTGTTTGAACGGACATACAGCTCTCTGATTCGAATTCCTATCGAAAATAATCGAACCTGAAATATATATGTATATATATGAATATATATATATATATATATATATATATATATATATATATATATATATATATATATATATATTAATATGATAGGGAGAGAGATAGAGGCTGTGTTGTAAGTGCATGTAGATGACCTGATTTGTGTTTATGAAGAACGAGATAGGCAAATAAAAAATAAAGATTACAAGAAATTTACGAATCGATATCGCTGTTGCCAAACATTGTTTCGTTTTCGAATCAGTCAAAATTAGTCGGATCGATTTGATTTTTATCTAATCCAATATCATGTGTTTCAAGTACATTTGTTTTCTTTGAAATTTTTGACAGATGAGACAACTGGGCACCGAAGTAGAACGTTTACCGAAACAAACATGTCAAAATTATTTTGGAAAACACAATTTCTTCTGCCTTCATCTTAACAACTGAATCGATTTCATTCTACAGTTTTGGGCCCCGCGTAGTTTTATTTGCCTTTGCACGAAAGTGACTGTCTACGCAAATTGTTTACTAAAACTTTGAAAATCAATGAGGTGTAGATTATTCTCATTCCGTCAGAAAAGTTAGAGTAGAATCTTAAGCAATTGTTATTATATTTTTTGATATTAGTGTCGTCAGTAGTTGATGATGACTGGAATTTCAATACCCTAAAACCTTTCAGATAAAATTGAATTAAATATGTGCCATTATCCATTTAGGCACGTGGGCATGTAATGTACACAATGCTACTTAATCCATACATGTTATTGTATTTGTATGCAATTATGGTTAGTAGTATTACTAAACGTAGTAATAGAGGCAACCAATGAAAGCTGTTACTATATATTTAAGAGGAACTAGTTACCAAGAGAGCAGGGCTACACCGGCGTTGCCCGGGACAATATAAAAGTAAATAGAGGAAATCATGTAGACAAAACTTCTATATCTCTCCCTCTTTCCATCTCTAGCAGTCTCTATATCTTTCTATATTTCCTTCTCCCTCATTTTGTTTCGTGTTTACAACAACATTATGCTTTATATATTTATTATTTAAAATATGTGTCAAGTATTTTATGCATAGAACTCTGCGAAGCGTTTGAGATCCGCATAAGTCAGCTAGTATATCACTTTTTATATGGTTTTCATATATATATATATATATATATATATATATATATATATATATATATATATATACATATGTATATATACATATATATATATATATATATATATATATATATATATATATATATATGTGTGTGTGTGTGTGTGTGTATAATTACTTCCATTAACACGGATCTATATATTTGGTACCCCTGAATATATATATATATATATATATATATATATATATATATATATATATATATATGAGTATGAGTCGGTGCGTGTGAGATTGTATTTCATACATCACAGCGTGTATGTCAGGATCCAGGGAATATATAGGAATTGTCAGAAATTACTTTCTATACTCTTGTGTATATATACTTTATTTTCATACCATCAGACCATTCGATATTTTTCATTTCATTCTTTTTTCTAACAGTTTCCACACTGGTAAGCTTTAACTGAGAATAGGGATCTTTCCTTTGAGGAACTAATCACTGTTTTTATCTTTATGTTTTAGGACTAATTTTAGAGGCAGGTGAATCTTCGCTATTTAAAATTCGAATGCAGCCATCGGAAAAAAAATTCATTTTTCTCTTGGCAGGTTTTAGTAGCTTTACATTTCTTTTATGTATGCGTTTCTTGCAATAGATTCGTTGTGATAAAAGAAAGAATAAACATTGAAATAGAAAACTTTTTGATTCAAAGGCAGCAATACGCACGCGTAACACTTCGTAATATGAGTGGAGTTTTATATAGTTTCATTGCCTGCACAAACAACAATATCAAGTATGGTATGTGTATATGTTTTTATATTCGTATGTACAAGATTAACTCCGAAACTAATTAACTGATCATTAAATTTTTTGGAACACAGATGCTATGTGTACGAAGAAGTAATGTAGGATATATTTAGCTTCATTTAGTTATTTGCAAAGAAAATAAACACTCTGTGGAATCCCGCCATGAAACTTTATATGCCTCCGATATTTGTGAAATTTTAAACATAAGTATTAAACAATTTTTTTTTAACATGGTTCATCCCAAACAAGGCAGGCCACCACTGTAGACGTAAGGGGCTACTGAGAAAAAAGAAAAGGGGAGAAGGTTGTGAGGTCAGCCTAAATTAGGATCTGCGCAACGAGATGTCTGTTTACATTAGTTTTAAATGTCTGCATGTCAGAACTGTCGGGGAAACAGGGGACAGGGAGGGAGTTCCAGAGGCCAGCAGCACGAGGAAAGAAGCTTTTTGAGTAGACGGCTCTCCGGGATCTGAGGACCTCCACAGTAAATGAATGAGAGTTAGTTTATTGTCGAGTTAGTCTAGTGAATTTACGTCGAGCGGGCACCAGAGTAGCCAATTCATCGGAGCATAGTCCATTGAAGTATTTGTAAAACAAACATAAGGATGCTATATTGCGGTGATGGGGCAGGGACTGGAGCTTGGTTGACAGTGAGGGACCTATGAGGTTGGCGACTCTTTTTTGGACCTTGTCAAGGACGGAGAGACTAGTAGATGATGCACCAGCCCAGATGTGGCAACAATACTCCATGCAT
This sequence comes from Sepiola atlantica, assembly GCA_963556195.1. Classification (NCBI taxonomy): domain Eukaryota; kingdom Metazoa; phylum Mollusca; class Cephalopoda; order Sepiida; family Sepiolidae; genus Sepiola; species Sepiola atlantica. Next base: position 156,230,013 of record OY744518.1, on the reverse strand, counting down.
GGGTGGATGGTTGCTTTGTAGAGATACAGGATAATCTCATAAACTTATTCAATGTAAAGCTTAATATGATTGGTCTAAAACTGGTTTGTAACGGCTAAACTAGCAAGTACATCACTTTTTCTTTTTCAAATTAAACAATACGTACAATACGATACGATTATTAAACGCGAAAATTATAAACAGCTCTCTTGTAAAAGGATATACACACCAATAATTGTTTAATTACTGTCATATTTAACTTGCTTTATTTATTGTTATTACAGGGAGAGAATAAGTTAATTTATTATAAGTTTGTTGTTTAATAGACTAATAATGAGAACACATTGAACTAAAATTGTCGAAACATTTGTTTTTAAGATTATCTTTCTGTAATTTTGATTTTGAATCACGAGTTTACAAAAAAGACCAATGACTGATGATATCGATCAGGATATCAGATCGAAAGTGTAAGCTATACAACTACGGTTACTTATGCTCTGATAAACTGTCATTATTCTTGACACACAAACAACTTTATTTATATATATATATATATATATATATATATATATATATATATATATATATATATATATATATATATATATAAATGGATACCTACACATAATAGTTTATTTTCAAGACGTGTTTATTAGTGTGGATACACAAAAAGAGAACAAATCAGTCTGAAGATTTATCACAATCAATAATGATAATCCGACGTTTTACTATCTAAGCCAACGTAACATCTGCTGTAAGTGGATATATATATATATATATATATATATATATATATATATGTAATTATTATTATTATTATTAGTAGTATTATTATTATTATTATTATTATTATTATTATTATTATTATTATTATTATTATTATTATTAAAACGAGTGTTCATATTTAGTTTGTTATTTTCATTATATTGGTCCTATTGACGATACAATTACTCTTATAAGAATATGATTTTACGCTTAAGTGGAAACTATTAGTTCTTCTGCCATAGTGCTCAATCAAAGCAAAAAAAGCGTATATATATATGTATATATATATATATATATATATATATATATATATATATATATATATATAGTAATGGTAGTTTTTTTGAAGAATTGCTGAAGAATCGCTGGTCAACATGTAAAAATTAAAATGAGGATTTCGAAGCAGTAGTGCAATGTGTAAGCCGAAATAAAATAGAATAAATGTTTTAAACAATTAAATATTAATAGTTTAAATATTAAAAATTAATTAACTTTTATAATTTATAACAATAACTTTACTATTGTATTTTACGTACTTTTTCTTCTCCCTATCACCATTTTCTGTGAGCCTTATTATTTCTTCCTACGAATCTTATGTTTTAGATAACGGAGTACAGCCTGGTTTTCCTCACTTGGTCAACACGATCCAGTTTTCCTTTTTTTAAAGAGATTTTGTTACTCTCGAAATATTAAAGTTTCTACCATTCCGAGCATTTAAATATTTAGAAGTATGTGCTCCATTTTACAATTACTGCTTTTATATTTGACATTTTTAAAAATATAATTAAATTTATTCGAGATGTATACAACTATACTGTCTCTTATCATTTATTTTTGTTCATCACATACTCAACCTTTCAGTGTAAACATTGACATGCTCCTGCCTCGGAATTTTCACCTTAATTATTAATATATATATATATATATATATATATATATATATATATATATATATATATATATATATATACAGTAGAAGAATGCCAGGAAGGGGACAATTTTCCACCATTACACGATTTTACCTCTAGATGATGTCTAAAATTAAGCTGATTCTTTAGGATACCAAAGTAAACATGAAAGTGCAATGAATCTTGCTGAGTTAATGTTAAATTACTATACCTGAAAATCAATCAACGTCTGGCATATTGAAACTGTTATAATGATGTCTTGTGCCCATATTATGCCATGTGAAAACGTTTATACATACTTTAATGAAACTGAATATTTGATAGGATTTTATAATTGATGTATAATATATATCATCAAAAATTTACAATTATCGGAAGTATCTTAATTTCACGGTGGCATTTCACGTATTCTTGTTTGCTTTGCCAAAAACTTGATAAAAACCTACAGTAGCTTGTTACACTACACCACTGTTTTCCTAATATATTAACCACACATAATGAAGTTTCATGATGAGTAGTTCATTTAGAAGTAGATCTGCATACAAATATATGCACATGCAGACATCTTAATATTTATCAAAATAGATATATAGATGTGGGTATGTAGCTTTCATGTTTTCAAGACAAATTGCAAAGCACTAACTTTCAAGTTGAAAGATTATCTGCCATTCCTTTCTAATACCGAAGTGAAACATGTTTTCCCTCAGGCTCAAACCAACCTTTTTTCGTTGTTAACTTTTTAAGACTAAGCAGAAAAGTTCGAAAGGCAAAACTACATTAGAGATGCTTCTTCTTGTCTTATTATTTTAACAGTTTATTGATGCGTGAAATAGACAAAAATGGAAATGGATTTTCTTTCTGATTTCTGATTCGATGTGACATTTGCAGTAGGAAAGACAGTAAAGGGTTTCTCTTTGGTTCTTCCCATTATATTTAGATGCGTCTACACATGTCTAGCAAAGGTTTCTTCACTACCTCTATCCGTCGTTTTCATGCTTCTGTTTTAATAGATTAATAATCGATAAACGCCTATGTGGAATGGACGCATCTTATGTTTTATACGTCCATGCATCTAGTTAAACCTTCTAGTTTTCCGCCGATTAAGTGTTAAAAGTTTATTAACATTCATATTTTATGGTTCAGTTTAAAATGCAATTTTTATTGCTAAGCGAGCAGATTATAGAGACGCATCTTAATTTAAATGCATCCAATGATCATTATATATGTAGGTTCGATACGGTGGCATATTCAATATTTAAGAAAACCTCTCGTCATGCGCAGATTGTATGAATCTGGGTACTTGTATTTTTTCAGATTTTCAAATGAAAAACAGAAGAAAATGTAACTCAGCATGCACGCTAGTTGTTTCGAAAGATTTTTAATTTACGTCATATTTATCCCTACCCTCTTCTATTGATAAGCTTCTAGGACTGACTTGCACTCTAGACCTGAAATAAAAGACTTACATCAAATATGTTGTTTATGTAGCTGGAAACACGGTAAGATAATTCTACGGCTCCAAAAAGTAAGTCACACCCGACGCAATCCTCTACCTGTGTAAGAGTCAGATACGTCTTAAGGCCCTCATCTCTTCCCTACAACACTTTTCTTCACAGAACATATTTTGCTAGTATTTCTGTACTTTACGGTAATTCTCATGGCAGGTGCTCAACTGAGCTTATATCTCTAGTTTATCCATGCAAATCATCCACAGGAGTTATTACTTGTTTCCTCTGTGTACCTCAACCTAAATAAAACTTCCATCACCAGAGTTTATTTCCAAAAACTACCCTGCTCTAGATGACAATTACACGGGGCTGCTTGTCATTTACTAGAACCTGATCGTTTTCAAGTCCAATGTTACCAAGTTCTAGTCGAGTATTGATTTACTCCTCTCTAGGAGTTAGGCACAAAGCCAGTGTTTATGTTACTCCCACAAGTAAGATGTGACCCAAGGTCGGGTCGGGAAAGTGGGGTTTAAAAATTGCCTGGGCAGCCCCGTCGGCATTAACCGGTACGGACGCCTAAGGCAGTAAGCAATAAACTTACTCCTCCTTAAAGAGGGGAGGCGAAGCCTGGGAGGGTGAACCTCCTAGAACTGCACAGGACAGACCCATAGACCGACGTAAATCAAGCCCCGAAGGCTAAGACAATACCAGTATGGGGTGCAGTATCCATCGGAACAGATACTAGTCGAGTAGTCCGGTTATATAATCAAATCGTTCCTTTCTAAATTTGTTGCCTTCAAGTTTATGAAATTAGATTAATGAATACGAAAGTAATGCCCATTCCTTGTACTAATGGTGGGATTTAAATATCGGTTAATTAAAAATTACACAATTTCAAAAACCGATTGTCATTTATTTAATAGTTATATAGATGCGAACTAAGTCGTAAGGTTAACTGATTTGCATGATGCTGATTTTAATAATCTAGAATTATTTGAATTAAATTGAATGATTTTTGTTATGTGAATACTATAAATAATTATGTTTTACAATGTTGTTTTATTTCATAGGCACATTTTCTTTATTTTCATTTCCATTATTTATTTTGTTACTTACATTGATCTTAATTAGCAAAGCTAACCTATTCTTTTCCGATCCTATGCGTGCGACTGAATCTTTTTCATTATAGTGTTATAATTCAATTGGGATTAAGATTGTAGAAAAGCGATGGATTCATGTTTTCATTGAGTAATTTGGACTTTGATTTGAGCTCTTAATTTGGTATTTTTCTAAAGAAAAGTAAAATTCCCCGCTGATTATGCTGCAAGCATGTGCTACCTTTATGGTCTCTCATTTTATACAAGTATAGACATTTTCCTCTTTATATAGACTTTTGCTGCGTTGTGCATGTTATATTTTTCAGGGTCTTCATTGATTGAAAACTATCAATGAAACGAATAAACTCTAATGCCTAATGCGAAATGGTTTACAAAATAATCTTTTGGCATTTTGTTTGAAGATGTTGTAGCCCCAAAGAAGTGCAGCATCGACTACGACATCTAGAGCTCTTTTCTCATTATCAGTGTATACTGATCATTATTCCAAAAGGAATATGCTTGCCTGAGCCCCAATCTCTTATTCTTATACAAAAAACATTCACAGCAAGATCTCAACTGTCATAAACTTTCCGTTGTGCTTCTGTGTACCTAAATCTAAACGGAATTGCCATGAATAGAATATGTTTCAAATAACGTTTAACATGTGGCCAAATTACTTCGACACTGTTTTCTTTCAGATATCAACGTAAACGTCGACAAGTCAAAAAATATCTATCGAGACGTTTTATCAGTAATCAAATATTTGTCTATTATGTTCATCGTTTTCAATCCTTTCATAGCATTGAACATAATCCAGCTAACGATCTAATTACATTTATCATCGAGTGCTCTTTGACCTTGATAAGTGGTTCTTCATCAGTACAGAATAATTATATATATATATATATATATATATATATACATATATAAACAACATATATAATACGTCTGGGTTATATATTATATTGTTCATATGTCCACACAGACCTGTACTCGGATTATTTTACATCTATTTATGAAACTATATATATATATATATATATATATATATATATATATATATATATATATATATATATATATATATATTACATATTCACAGACAACAGTGTTGTCGTCTTAGACTCATCAGAGTAGCTCGATAGGGTGAATTAGAATATTGAACATAACTCCTTATAAAATATGATGAAATGTGTTCGTAGCTCTACAAACTTAGGCAGTGAATCCGTTATAACAGCTAAATAAATAATATCGTACTCATACGATAAAACATTTTACGATACTGATAGCCGAATTAACTGAATACTAATAAGATGAATATTGCGTTTACAATTTCGTCCACCAGTTTTGCGCGCGCAGGTGAAGCTCTCCCTCTCTCTCTATCTCTCTCACTCTCTCTGTCTGTCTGTCTCTCTCTCTCTCTCTCTCTATATATATATATATATATATATATATATATATTATTAAAATATTATTAAAATTTGTAAAAAAACAAGAACCGTGAGGTTTAGTGTTTATATATATATATATATATATATATTTATATATATATATATATATATATATATATATATATATATATATATATATATATATATATATATAATAAAGAATGGTAGTTTGCTTGAAGCATTGATGGGTATAGTAGTAGTATGTATTTAAAAAGCGGTGGGCAATGCAAGTTCGAGGTAAGAGGTAAGTTGATAAGAACAAAAATAATAAATCGTATACGAAATATGACTTACTATTTATTTTTCTTAAAATATATAACAGCAAGAGTGTTGTTAGCTTTTTGTGTGATGTCCGGATAATTATAAAATCATTTATTTAATATTTCGGGAAAAGAAACTTCCCTTTGTCAAAAAAAAATAATACCAGAAGGAATTCATCCGACTGTACAGAGAAACTGACAAAACAAAATGGCTGCCAAAAGACAGAACAGCAGCGAAACCAGGTCCCGCAGTGAATGGAAATTAAAGAATTTTAGGGTTATGTTGTGTATATAATTTGGTGTTCAAAAATATGTGTGTAATATTTGATAAGTGTATGGGGATCGATACACTGTTTGTTTAAAGAACATATATATTTTTTAAATTAAATTTGTATTTTGATTATTTACTTTTTATTTTCAGTGTGTTTTATCCTCGTTTTTTTAATTTTTTTCGTATATTAAGAATGTTGATATAAAATTAATTAATCTCTCATTTTAAATATTCTAGATTTTTTTTGTTAAATTTATTGATTATCATACATTCAAGAAGTGATATTAATTGTGAGTGTTGTCAAATTTGTTTATTGAATTAATGGTGTATATATTTACTATATACGGGGAAGTAACTCTGTTTGTAATGCGAATTAATTCATGGATTCGTTCGGTGGAAATCTGTGTAATAAATTATTAGTCATATATATATAATACATATATACACATACATACATATATACATATGTATACATATATATATATATATATATATATATATATGTATACATACATACATATATACACGTGCATATATGTATGTATTATTGTTTGTTTATTTGTTTATTTATATATTCCATATTATCTTCTTGTTTACATATTTCTTTATATAGGGTTTTTTATAATATTTTTAATATTTTTTAAATATTTTATTATTTATTTATTTATTATTATTATTATTATTTTATTATTTATTTATTTGTTTATTTTATTCACTATTTGTATGTTATTTGCACACATGTTATGTGTGTTTGGATTAATTAATTAACAGAGTTAGGTTACGAGGTTCCTTATTTTGGTGGGTTAGTGGGGTAGGTTGATGGTTTTTGGATTTGGCTTAATGTGTGTTCGAATGGATGTTCATATGGGGAGGGGCCTATTTTATTGTTTGGGTGTGTGATGATTTTCTATAGGGGGTAAGTAATGAGTGAAGTGGTGGCAACGGAGTATAATAAGTGTTAGATATGAGGGTTGGTCAGTAGGTGAGAGGTAGATATTGAATGAACGGTGAGTGGAGCTCGTGACGCTGATTTAGTGAGGGGTTTAATCTGGAGATGAGGATGGATTCTGTGATTCTAAGGTCCCCAATGTTTCTGACAGACGCTAAGATGGAGAAATGAATATCACGCTGAGTATTCGAGCAAATCTCTGTCTGCTTGTAGAAAGAGGATACACGGGTATTCAAGTGATCCTTGATGCGCAGGTGTAGCGGTCTTGTTGTGTTACCGATGTAAAACTTGTTGCATTTATTGCACTGTAGCTTTTAAACACAGTTGGTGAGAGGCACATACCGGTGTTGGGGATAGGGCAATTGGTAAGAGAGCAGGGTTCGGGTGTGTGGTTAGTATGTTTGAACAAACATACTAACACCACACCCGAACCCTGCACCCTGTCCAACTCGGGAATCTGGGCGAAATTTCGAACGGAACCCTTTATTAAATCCACGGGGGTAGCATGGTCTTGTTCCATCTGCCATGAGTGGGAAGAAGTCTTCAGTAATTCGTAATTCTTCGTATTGCCTGACCTGCGGATTGAACCTTCAACCTTAAGATGACTGTCACTTAGAACTGAATTTTACTTAGTACTTAGTAGAGACAATTCTATATGTGAACAATTTTAGTATGCATTTTGGGAGCCTTAAACCTATTCTTGTTTGTTTATTCAACTACTTATTACTATAGATTACGACTTATCTATTATGTGTAATTGTAGGTTTCCATATTGTATTGAAATATATACTAGGTCTGCTTAGTAAGTCATTGTCGCTTAACATATGTGGTGCTTCTTTGAGTCGTCATACTTTCCACCGTTCCTCTCTATCTAGAAGGTTTACTTCATCCGATAAGGGGTTGATAGTTTCCCTTTTCCTTCTATATGTGGTCAGCCATACGCGACTTTTGGATTTCTCTACGTATAACGGCTTTTCGGTGTTCTTCTAGCCATACCTTTAGTGGACGACATGTCTCACCTTTATATACATTTCCACACTTACATGGCATCGCATACACACATTTCTTAGTCATGACATTTCTATAGAAGGTTTGACTCTTACAAGATGCTTTCAAAGAGTTGAGTCGCTCATGAATACTATCCTGATGTTATATGGAGTACATATTCTTTGGATTTTTCCGACAAACCCCTCATATATGGTATACACACTGTGGTGAGTTTCCGGGTGGTGTCCTTTAATGTTGCCTCTAGATTTGTTGGAGTTAATGTAATGCTCTTTGGATAGTTTTTTCGGTGAATGGTTTCTCTTAAACTATTCATTTCCTCTTGATATATATCGTTGTTACAACATATTGTCTTTACTGGATGTTGTAGGCACCGGACAATTCCTTTCTTTACATTATATGGATGGTGGGATTTAAAATTTAGATATTCTTAAGTGAAAGTTGGTTTTCGATACGCATATTACTTAAACCTCTGGTAAGTGCGAGTTATCAGCACATTTAAGAAGGAGAGTTTGGTGTTATGTTTTTTTCTATCGTGAACTGTATAGACGGGCGCATAGAATTCACATCGTCCAGTAATATTTGAACGTTCTCCTGGTAAGGCCAGAGTATGAATGTGTCATTTATATATCGCAGCCACATTGTTAGCTGTATCAATGTTGATTGTAACGCTATTTCTTTGATGTATTCCATGATTACATTAATACATTAACCAGTACTGGAGACAATGGTGAATCCATAGCTATACCTTTTTCATGTCAGTATATATAATTATATATATATATATATATATATATATATATATATATATATATATATATATATATATATATATATATATATATTACTATTTCATTTATCTACATAACATTTTATAAGGATATATAATTTGTTTATGTATCATTTTCATTATTTACTTCAACAGTACTCGATACGTACGTAAAGCTAGGTGGTAAGTTATGAAAATATATATATAGCGATTAAGCTACACAGAGGCTCCTGCGTTTCATCCCCGGGGAAATTTCAGGCTAAAATACATGGAGATAGTTTAGCCGGGGATTTTTCTATATACACGGCTAGCTAGTTAAACAATCAAAGTCTTTGTTGTTCTCTTAGCCAATCGTTGGGCTTCTCACGAACAACAGTCCGGTTAGTTCTACTTCCTATTTCCTGTTATACTGTTCTGTTTTCTATATAGTTGCCTACATCCTGTTACATTTTTGAGTCAATATAATGGGTGAACTAATTTTAACACGTGGCTCTTTGTATTTCTATGTTAGGTTTATTTTTTAAGTTGTTAGGTTTTAGTTTAGTTTAGTTTTTACGTGTTGTTTGTTTATTTATGTATGTATTGTTAGCTTAAGGTACGTGTTATTCTGTGCAGGCGCCCGTTTGCCATCTCACTTCTACAGTTTAATAGATGTTGGGGGTATTTAAAGTTTAGAATTTTAAATTTCTGATTCAAGCATAATCTAAACGTGTCGTCTAAATGTCTACATGTATTGGCCTGTCGTATAATTTCCCATTCAATTATTAGTGAGTGTCCATTTTCTTTAATCTGCCAATAGTGGTTGGCTAGTGTTGTTTTTATTCGACGTTCTCTGATTTTAAATGTGAATGTGTGGTCATAATGTCTGGTTTACCCATGTAGTACTTCTTGTTATTCGGTCTTTCCTTGGCAAATATTGTGGCTTGGCAAATAATACTTTTGGTTTGGCATTTATTTTGTTGTGGACAAAGTGTACAATTCATGCAGTTACATCTTTTCTCTTCATTGCTAACTTTTTGGTTTACTATTAGGGTTTGGGTTTTATTATTTTTAGTGTTTATATTTTTGTTCTTCTCAGTGTTATTTTTGCCACTTTTTTGTCACTTTTTTATGTAATGTGTTATTTTTCTCCCTATCTGCTATGTTCTTTTAGTATTTTGTTATTGTGTGCCTCAATTATCGATTCTAGGTTTTCGCAGCAGCTGTAAGACAGCTTTAGGTTATTTTTGATGACTATTTCATGCAGGGGATTGGTTACGGGGAAGTGTTTTTCAATCAGATTTGTGAATGTTTTGCCCAGTTTTGTTTTTAATAGAGCAGTGCATAATAGAGTATATAATTTTCCCTTTTATTTTTAATCCTATTATAAATATTGGTATCCTGTTTGTAATATTGAATTTCGGTATTATGGTAGCCACTATTTTTTAGAGCTGTATTGTTAATGTTTCCGGATTTAAAAAATTTTTTTTCCTTGCTTGAATTATTGATAAACCTACGTTCGATAGAATTCGGAATATGTTTTATCATTGATGGGGGGTGATTAGACTTTGGGTTTACGTATATTGGATTGGCGTTATCTTTTAGGAGTGGTTCGTAAGTATTTTATTTTAGTTTAACGTTTGGAGAGTTAGTTGTTTTCATGTTTGCCAGCACTTGTACTTTAAGGCCTAGTTAGTTTCATTTTCATATGCATAATTTTCATGAAGTTTTCTCTTGACTTGGTTGGAATTTCTTAGTATCGCGAAACAATCATATCTATATAGGCCGATATAACTTACTATATATATATATATATATATATATATATATATATATATATATATATATATATATATATATAAGAGAAAGATAGAGAGATAGAGGGTAGTTCAGAATCAGTGCAGTTCCAACGAGGGAAACATTAATAGTTAAAGTGAGGTTACCAACATATCAAATAACGTTTATCAACAATTTTGTGTTATTTTATTATTTAATCATTTATAATTTGTTGTTGTTATTAGGCGTTCTAAGCCTCGTGCTGCTCGTTTAAGATATATTTTCCATTTGGGAAAAACGGTATGTACAAATCTTGCCTCACTTCTTTATATATATATATATATATATATATATATATATATATATATATATATATATATATATATATATACGTATATAAGTGCTGTTCATGTCTACCACAATATTGTAAAATATGCTAGAATCTATGTAAGTGTTTACACTTTACAGCACAATATAATATGATCAGAATATATACACATGTGTGTTTCAATATGAATATACATTTATATACATATATATATATATATATATATATATATATATATATATATATATATATATAAATGTATATTCCTATTGAAACAAACATGTGTATATATTGTGATCATATTATATTATGGAACAAGTGTAATGTTCTAATTCATTAACTCCTCTTATATATATATATATAATTATCGATCATGATATGTATATATATATATATATATATATATATATATATATATATATATATTTATATATATACTGCCGAATTAAGGACGATATCAATGCCACAAATAAACTGGCGATTTACCAGATCTATCAGTAATTCGTGACATTTACACCTGTCTTGTTGTGTGTGTGCTATAAGAGAGGCTAGTGTTAAGTTTTCCCCTAACCCGTCGTTTGTTTTGCACTTCTCTGTCTGTTCGTTTGCAAAATCAAATTCTCGTTCCTTTTCCACAACATTTAAGCAATCTTTTCAAACTACAGCAACCAAGCTGTCCCGTTTAATTCTATTTAGTTTAAATTATATCTGGCACGTATTTACTACGGCTGCGGCACGGAGCAAGATGGCCGGTTTGTCCGTGCCGTTCCATTAGAAATGGTTTCGATATCAAGTCGCCTTGGAAGCTATCCATTTTCATTAGGTCAACTTCTCCGTGCTATCAGCAAAAACATACTCTCCCGGATCGACTGGTGTCAGACTCAGAATGCTTTCTGAAAACAAAGAAGAAACTCAATCGTAAAATCAAAAGTAAAAAATACGGTTTGTTGATCTCTGTTATTTCCGTACTTCTCAATTCTACGGATGACTTTAATAAAAATCTGATGAAATAAAATATATATATATATACATACATATATATATATATATATATATATATATATATATATATATATATATATATATATATATATATATATATATATATATATATACAACTGACACTAGAACAAGTCGGACTTCCACTGTACACACTTTAATAAGAGAATAAACACTCCGTGCGTTTTGCTTAAATGATTCTAGATTTTTCAGGTTCTATTACTTTATCTACTTCAGGTTTGTTCCCCGATACTCAAGAGTGTCAGTTTTTTTCCGATTTCTGATAGCAATTATTATATAGATCCTTCTGAGTTCATGTTAACCATGAATATAGTAGTATATTATTCATGTTTTCAATACATTTCAATTATTTTTAGACAGTAGACACTATTACAATTAGTTGTGTGTTCGTGCTGTCCGACTGTTTCCATTGCCTTTCTCATGAATGCACTTGAATTAAAGTTTTATTTTCCCAGGTATATCACATTCACCTTTTTAACTCTTATCTTATCTTATGTATTCACGTTCAACGCTTAATAACCCTAATTTATATATATATATATATATATATATATATATATATATATATATATATATATATATATATGAGAGAGAGAGAGATAGAGAGATAGAGAGAGATAGAGAGATAGAGAGAAATATTATGTATATACATAATATATATCAATATATGTAGCATAAATAAACAAGAAGACCCAGCAGTAAACAAGATTATATAAGTAATATGATGCGTTTTAGTTTACAGTTCATTGCACTATATTACCTGTTGTTTATACTTCACAATTTATTATATTATTTTTGCGGTTATAATGTACATTAACTAACATCAATTGAAATAAACTCTAGTACATGTATAGTTTTTAAATCATTTAAGATACACGCGACGTATCACAGGGATCAAGTAAGGCACTGTGAATTTTGGCCTCGACCCTGCACTAATTAAACAGCTTTTTATTTTGATTTTCGTATTTCTTATAATTTTTAAGCTTAAACAAAATAATGTTAACCTTTTTATTCCGTAGGTCCTTTCATCTATCCAAAAAGCGAAAACATACTTTATGATAATGTCACTTTCCTTTTTATTGAAATGTAATATAATTATACAAGAGTGATGTAGTATCAGAGTATACCTAGAATTATGTACTATCTCGAAAATCCTAAGTAGTCTTCATCCTGGTGTCTGAATCTAAAGTTATATTTCCACGGAAGACCAGAACGGATATTTCAGTTAGTATGTGCGATAAATAATAATCTATGTTAGGGAAATACTGTTTTCATTCCTGAGATTCATTCTCCTTAGACGGTTAGTTAATCATTTTTTCAATAGCGACGTATGGGATACTGCCATATTTTGTCTTAGCGCAGTAGAAAATCTTACGTTATGAGCATTTCAAAACTCATGGGGTTTATTATTATTATTAAATATATGACTCATAAAAATATCATCGACATCTCCTTGCTTAACTTCATGGTGTATCAACTCGAATGTCTTTATTTTGTATAGTCGACTGTTTATTTAGTTTAGTTATGCTGTATTTTTACCTTGTAAAATAGACAGTGGCGGCCATTTTATCAGCAGATACAAAATATAATCTCATTGGAATCACAAATTATTTGTCAAAAATGTTTCTATTTAAAAAAAAAAAATTGTTTCATCAACCGTGTAAATCAACACAGTGAGTTTTCCCTATAACCCATATCCAACTGACTGCGTATATTTTTTCTAAGGGCGAGAGAAAAATCGTTAAAATTACAATAAATAACTATTTGTATTCTTGGTTGAACACAATCTTCATAAAGTTATTCATTTTCTTTGCTGGTGTGAGAATTAATATATTCTCGATGATTTCAAATACCGATCGATCAACTGTGAATAGTTTTTCTGTAGTTCATATGAATGTCCCAAGAAATAAAGAATCTGTTTATTCTGCGAATAAAACGCAATGGTGTATTATCATTTAATAAAGGTCATCTAAAAATAGAGAATTAATTGCAATAGTATATAGGCTGGAAAAGAAAAACGACTCGATCAATAATACGAATAAAATTAAATGATATATTTCTATTTTATAGTCAATACTGAAATCAATGTTAAATTATTAGACCTAAAACCTTCAAATTTGGTAGTAATGATTGCCCACAGTTTAAAATTGGCATTTAGTTGGTCACATTTAACATTGTTATTTTAATTAAAAGCTGTTTATGCGGGAGCCTTTAACCCATATTGTATAGGTGTGTTTGCTCGGATTCTAATGAGTTTTTAATCGTTGCTACGTAACAGAAAATAAAATAGATTCTCAAAACAGATCGGGTAGTGCAATAGTTTGAAGAGGATATAGCTTATATTCTGATTCCCATCATAACGAAGCGGCGTTCACCCGAGGTGTGTTTAACCGGCCTACTCCGAGGAGAAAGTTTCTATGAAATATCAAATTCACAAGCGTCTCCCAGTCGCATGTTTACCCTAATGAGGGGAGATGACGACGTTACTGTTTTTGCAGTTCTTGCAAAAGTTTGTTGACGTCATCCTGTATACAGGTGTTGGCATTCCCAATAGTCATCCATCTGGTACTGACCAAGCCCAACGTCCCGTAACTTCGGTGATCTAACGAGAACCGGTATGTCAACGTGATTATGCCGTATATAATTTCCACAATAATCCAAACTTATTAAATATAATGAACAAAGAGACTAAAATCTGCACTTTTCCAACCGACACTGGTTTAACCAAACACCTAAAATTGCGGATAAATATTTAGCAACGAGTTTTGTTGACACGAGAGAGGTTCCCTCCAACCGCGAAAAGATTTCTCACAAGCTCGAAAAGTGGGTATTGAAGGCCAGCGCACAAAAGGTGAATATTTAGAGTGTACATTGAAGCAATGGTTCTACAATTTATAACGACAACTCACATGATCCGGTATAGTTAAGACCCATGTAAATAATACATCCAACACGAATAAAATTAACGATTAGCAGAGAATGCCTGTCGGCATTGCAGAGATCTCCATTCGTCTAGTCCAGTTAATTTCTGTTGGCTTACAACATCCATTTTGAAAGAGATGTTCAACTCCAACACAAAGTTGCGGTCACTTTGCTTATTTTGCTAAATACATTGATTGAGTAGTCAGAAATACTTGTCTGTCAGCATGCATTATTTTCTTCTTTTAGTTTAGATGAGGCAGGGAATTGTAAAGCGCCACCTATCTTGATTGGCAAAGGAATATGTACATCTTTTTATAAAGGACTATAAAGCAATTTAACGCAACCGTGTTTTCTATTGATTTTCATGAGAATTAAAACAACAATTCCGTTGACTAACATATAAAACTAACAACTTTTCAAGTAGTGCCATTCCATCCTGCACGCTGTATTTTTATTATTGTTTTTAATTATTGTTGCTATGTGCACCTGGGAGAGAATTAATTGCACAACCTAAAATACTTTAATCTTTTATTGCAATGTAAATCATTGTTAACAGACAGCGACCAATATGTATAAACAATATTTTTCACATTGGGTTTATTTGAAGACGTTTTATAATTTTTATGCATGAACTTATGCTTGAGACGATATCCTAATCAATCGAGTGAGTCTTATTTCGTATATAGTTTTTAGTATGACTATGTTTTGATTGCTTACTTTGCTTATTTCATTTATGAAGAACTCCATAATGTGCCAGCAATAATCCCGTCCTCATGTGCTAACTTAAACTAGCATATATATATATATATATATATATATATATATATATATATATATATATATATATATATATATATTAAAATAGTTCAGCAAGGAAAGGGCAGGCTTCCAATGTAAACGTAAGGGGCTACCGAGAAAAATCGTGATGGTTTGGGGGTCACCATTAATTGGGAGCTGCGCACGAGATGTATGTGTACATTGGTTTTACATTTCTGCATGTCAGTAACGTCAGGAAAACAGGATGCAGGAAGGGAGTCTCAAAGTCAAGTAGCACGACGAAATATGCTTTTGGAGTAAAACGCTTTTCGGCATCTGGGGACCTCCACAGTGAATGGATTGTATTTGGCAGATTGTCGGGTTTGTCTAGTGAATTTCCTTCGTGAGAGACCCACAGTAGCAAGCTCATTAGTGCACAACCCATTGAAGTATTTGTAAAACAGGCACAAGGAAGCAACATTGCGGCGATGTGACAGGGGTTGGAGCTTGGTAGATAGTGAAGGTCCTATCAAGTTGGCAACTCTTTTTTTGACCTTGTCTAATAGGGAGAGAGTAATGAGCGATGTTCCATCCCAAATCTGCCAACAATAGTTCATGCATGGGCGGATGGTGACTTTGTAGTAATATAATATAATGTCATGTGTAAGAAGTTTACTGGCACGGTAGAGGGGGGCAACTTTGTTTGCAGCAGCTCTGACAATGTTTTATATATATGTGTTATATATGTATATACTTTTTATATATGTATTATATATATTCAATGTATTATATATATATATATATATATATATATATATATATATATATATATATATATTATTCGAAACATATATTCTTTATCGGGTTGTTAATCGTGGCCGAGTAAGTTAAGGCGTCGAAATTTGATGTTTAAAAATCGATTGGGTTCGAGGTGCTGAATCCTGGGATCGGTATGAATATTTATCTCTACACTGACGATTCCCGAAAAAAAACCAAAAAAACTTATGCGTATATAGATATACAGCTATTTGTAATTATTTGTCGCCCCTCAATTAAGGCTGACCACTGTACTTAGTAGTATTAACAGAGCCGTCGTTGTAGCTTTAATGCATGTTCCTTCATTAGTTGTCTACTCTGGACGACAGCTGTCTATAATAGGTTTAAACTCTCACTGATTTATCTAGTTGTTCATAGTGGCTGAGTGGGTTGAGACGTCAGAATTTTAGTTAAAACATGACTCGTGTTCCGGGGATTCGACATCTGCGACCGGTATGAATAATTATCTATAAAGTGACGATTCGTGAAAGTGTGAAACATATGTAGATAAACAAATATTTATAATTATATATTTTTGTATGTATGTGTGTGAGTATGCTTGTAAGAGTGTGTGTGGGGGTGTGCATGTTTATATGTATATATAAACTTATATTTCATGAATAGTTATTATTTATAAAAAATAGCAACATATTTGTATTTTGTCATCAGTCAAAAGAAAACTTGACATGCCGAAATTAAGGTGATTCCCTGCTGTACTGAATCATATCTGCAAATATGGAGAAAAATATGTTTGAATAATTAATGTGTGGTGAATAAATATTATGGTCTATTTATTATAAAGCATTATTATATAAACGCATAAAACATTCACTAAATCAATTCATTTGAACAAATCTCGTTAGGTGTGTGTTTATGTTTATGTCTTTATATGATTTTTAGAACGCACCAGCAAAGGGTAAGCGTCGTTAATGTCGGTTATATTAACATAAATTTAGTTTCATGAACATGGTGTAAAGAGGGAGTGGACATCTTTTCGAGAAAATGTACGTAATGATATTTGTAAAATGTTAACAATATAAATTAGATGTCAATAATAAATATTCCCAGACTTCAGTTGTTTTGCATTAATTAAAGGGAGTTTCGGGTACATATAATGAGCCAACGTCTTATTTAAAATATAATCTTGCACATGCAAGCTATTTGATTAATATATATTAATTAATAAAGATGTTCATGAATTTTATTTTTTTCATACGCCTTAAGCTTTAAATTTCAGAAATGTTCTAGTATTAAGAAAATGTAATGTATTTTGCCAAATATTGGAATCAGGATTCTAGACATAATATATAATAGACTTCTACATTCTTATTTTTGTTAAAGAACATAACTCTTGTGCTAAAGAGTTCTGTTTACGAAATTTATTTTAACCATCCTCTACCGTCGTTCATGTATATATATATATATATATATATATATATATATATATATATATATATATATATTACTACTACTACTACTACTAATAATAATAATAATAATGATAATAATAATTATGATTATGATAATTTTATGTGTTTTTATTAAACATGCTCACTGATTAAACGCTATGAGCCATTTGTCAGTTGAACCTTATACTGTTGCATAGCCCTCTACTTGGGACCGCGGCTTTTCTTGTCTCGTATACTCGTCCCAGAAAGCGGCGTGACAGTTCACATTTTATACTCGTCATTTTTAAAATGTTTTTTTTTTTAATCATAATGACGAATATATATTTAGTCTTTAAAACATATATGTTATTATAAGTCAACTAAAATGTATTAACTATTGACTATTTACTAAGAAATGAACTTAGGCTTGGAACTATAAATTGAAAAGAATTAGGGTAATCCGTCCAGCTGGTACTAATTTTTTCATCTCAGAAGAATCTCACATACAACAAACGCTGCTCCGCACGTCACTTGATCACCCTAACAACACAGAGACAAATGGGGTTCACTCACTTACACGTCAGTAAAGTGCACATATCAAAGCCGACCACTATCATAAACCTTGCTATAACAACTCAATCGTGCTAGATAAAAAGTTGAACTTTATATCCCAAGGTATTTCAAACCAGGCACAACTGTTCACGGATTACATCAATCATGATGCATAGAAAAGCTAACATTGTGTAAAAAAATATCTATTAAAGATGAAATACATTTAGTATCGGGCGATCTCTTTTCGCTTTTCACCGTATCTCCATTTAATGCAGGCCTAAAACGAATATCATTCTGATTTTTAATCTATACGATTTTCCTTGATTTACGATTCATGAAAAGTAAGACGTTAAACATAGCATTTCAACTATAATTAACAAACACACACAACATCTTTCGCCGATATATACTTCGTCTTATTGTTTAATGGCAGTAAAATGTGATCTCATTTTACATTCTTAACAAGCAACCATTTTTATTATCTATTTTTATTTAATGATTATTATGAAGCGTTTGCATCGTAATAACACGTTTACTGGTTAAAATAGTAATCAAATTCATATAAATACGTTATGCAGTCGTCTTAGCGTGCAGAAATGGATAATTTTCGAAATATGGAGTAGATAGTTATGTCAGCTACTTTTACCTTCCCAGATTTCTCCGATATATTTTGTTCCTTTATTACGGTTTGATTTTTTTCAGATGAAAACCAGCGATATCTTGAACAAATGCGTAATCCACACAATAGAATGGTTTCTTTATATACTGTTGATAGTAGCATTATTTTGACACAATCGTCTTTATAAGAAATCTATACTTCGAAAAACTCCAGTAACAGCATTTTCTTATCATTTGACAGTTTTTATTAAAAGCTTTCAATTTTCTTCGACAGAAATTTCGATAATAAATAATAATTTCTTCACACAATTATCGAGCAAAGAAGAGATTAATATACAATATTAAATAAAGTACAATTTAATACGGCCTATGTGCCGTATAATACGAAACAAGGAAGACGGGAATTTCGTGGATTTACTTGTTAGTTTACTTTAGTGGTTATCTTCAACATGCTACGTGTAAAAGAATCATCTATTAAAGCATTACGATGTTTATTACTTATGAGAACACATCTTAGATTACATAAGTTTTTAATGCATGAAATTGACCTCTAAAAGTCCATGTATTACTAATCAAGTTCATGTTCACTACATAACATAAAGATGCGTATTAATCGAAAAAATTAACAAAATAATCACTTCATAAATTATTTCAACAATTGTATAATTCATTGACAATACTAATGTTTTAATTTACAGATCTTTATAATGAATTCCGCCATATAACAACACTAACATATAATGTAAAAACTACGCGTCTCCAAACCTTAGCCAGACTTATCAATTAGGATAGTCTGTGTCACTTCAATATCTTTCTTTTGTATCGTAAACAAAAAACATTAAACGTATCAGGAAGCCATTCTCTGATTCACAAATTCAAGGAGTCTACTAAACTTTTAATATTATCGACAAATGAAATTTCACACCGCTCGTGTCTGGAACTCTCAGAAAAAAAAAGTAAAGCAATGTTTGACATGATCGTCACAAGAGATTTCTACATTTCAATCTACTTCCTCATTATTCCCGCTACCGAACAGACTAATCATTTTCACAAATACAAACACACCGCCTCCAAATATAACGCGGCCATATGGCGAAAGCGCATTCACATACTTCGCCACACTACATACACTGATATACTAAAAATTTTCATATGAGAGAATTGTTATCTAATATGCCCCACAGGATGAATATTTGTCTACTTATATATACATTTTAAATAATTCTGTAAGTAAGTTCAGCTAACACTTTGATTACAATTCTTTTCCAAGAGCTGTCCTTTTGTGAGAGCAGCCTATATTCGTTTCAGCTATAACATACCTTACATCTTCCTCCCAATTCAGTACCTAGAGATACGACGTGTTAGTCTCCCATTGTGCGTGGAACGTCAAACGAAAAATCCTTTCGGGTTTTCTTTTCATTCTATTTGATCAACATGGGATTAGCCGTGTGCAATATTTTCTATGATGATCAAGGATCCGCCATCAATCAAGATCGCTCACGCAAGGCCGTCAGTCATTGAATACGATAATTGCTTTTCTTGTCAGCTTCTAGCAATGTCTGTATCTAGTAAAAACACATAAATGCATGCATGTAATAAGATATGTTTTCATTTTTCTCTCTCCTGTACGTATCCTGACACCCCTACTATATATATATATATATATATATATATATATATATATATATAGAGAGAGAGAGAGAGAGAGAGAGAGAGAGATAGAGAGAGAGAGAGACACACACAGAGAGAAAGAAAGCGAGAGAGAAAGAGACGCAGAGAGAGCGAGAAAGATAGAGGGAGATAGATAGATAAATAAATGGATAGATATAGAAAAATCAACACTAATTTAAACATAATAGAATATGAAGTTGTATTCACTAGCATGCTATATAATAGTATTCCGTAACATTTCGGTACGGCTATATTATAGCATAATTATTTTTAAATAGAAATTAAATAGCCACAAAATGCAATAAACTTCAAATGTGTGAATGCTGCTAATCTGATGAGATAGTATAGGTAGCTGATCGAAAAATCGAGCCCGCTCAACATCGTGTCGATTACCTGCTGAAAAATCGACGGGGCCACTTTAATTCCAAAAGGGAGACGATTACACTTTAGTAGTCCCCTGTGTGTCGAAATACAGAGAAGCTTAGAGCCATCTTCCTCTACAGGTATTTGCAAATAGGCTTCACTCGAGTCAATTTTTGAGAACAGTTTTCAACGGTTTAATTTTGTGAAAACCTCTTCTGTCGTGGCATAGGATAGTGATAATCTTTCAGCGCATCGTTCAAACCGGTTGAGAAATCGGCACACACTCTGATCACTCCAGATTTTTCTTCACGTAGACGGTTGGGGCCGCCCATTCCGAATAGTCAACTGGTGTTAAAATACCTATCTCCACCAACCGGTCTATTTCTGCATTAATTTTTTCAAGAGAGGCAAATGGTACACTTCGTTTTCTCTTAAAAACGGGATTCTTATTTTCAATTAGTTCAAAACTCGCCTTCATTTTAGTACAGCGTCCTAATTCATTAGAAAACACCTTGGGGAATGACTCTTTCAAATCCTTCTTGAATTTTTCTGCTTCAGCAGATAAATTCTTTATTCGTTGACAATATGCGCTTATCGGCGAATCCCAGAGCTGGATGTGCTGAATCCAATCTGAACCGAACAAATTTCTTGTATCTTTCATTACGAACATGCTTAATTTTAATGTCTTATTTTTTAGTGTCACTTTTTAAATTACTTCCCCTTCAAAGTTTATTTTCTCTCCGGTTACCGATCGAGCCACTTAATCTGTGAGTAGCATAGTCGGTCTGCCGATCTTTTTCCAGGTATTAATATTAATAATTGATAAGTCAGAACCTGAATCAAGCTGTAGTTTAACATCTTGATTGTTCATTTTTACCGTAACATACTTTCGTATCTTCAGGTTGCCACCATTAATTCTGGTTGTTTTTATATAACTTTTTTTTCTAGTGTTACTTCTGCAATGTGAGGCTTTGTGTCCCCTTTTATGGCATTTGTCACAATTTGTTCGTTTAACAAGAACACTTCTGGTACCAATGTAGGTCCCCGCAACCCCAACAAGGGTGGTTTGCCAATTTTTCATCCGACCTTTGAGGCAAATCCTTCCTGAATTTTTCCTTCGAAGAGTATGATTTTTTTGAAAAACGACCAACATTTTTCATATTAGAATTTGCTGCTTCCTCTATTTCTTTAGATTCCTTTTGCTCGGAAATATGTCGTTGACAGCTTTCGGCCAGTTGTTGCAATGTTAAATTTGGCTCGGTTTCAAGTTTGCTTATTGCACGTCTTCTTAAGTCTGCATCGTTTTGCGAGACGAGCCCTTGAACAAATATTAATACTTTGAAATTGTCCGCTGTCAAAGATGATAACTTAAAGTCGTAACAATGTTTATTGACGATCGAAGCAAACGTTGAGTAATCCTGGCTTTCTTTTCGCGTTAAGTTGATACATTTCCACCTTTTGTGGAATAAACTTGTTTGGGGGCAATATAGTTCCATTAACATTTTAATGGTTTCCGTGAAAGATAGTCTGCCCGTTTTCTTCGGCAGAATATAATCGACAAATGTTGTATGCTCTGCCGTACCTAGTCTACGAAGAACTAAACGAACCTTTTTTTCCGACCATGTGCTACAATCAATGTCGATAAAATCCGTATATCGACGGTACCATGATTCGAAGTTTAGGTCCTCTTCAGGCACATAGTTGAAGGCTTTTATAGCTGACCATTGACCATATTGCATTTTGGTTGAACGCGTCGCTGTCGTAATTCGTCGTATTTATCATTGCTTGTGCCAGCTATTCAAATTTTCTCTCTGATTGAGTATGTTGCTCTAATTGTAAACTTCTTATCCCAATCAATTGTTCGTCTAAAGATTGTCTATCTTCTCGCTTTTGTGCTAAATTCTTTTCCTCAAAATATTTCAACAAACTTATTTGCTGCGACTGAAATTCCTTCTGTAGAGACTGAAGTTTTTCATCGTTTGCCTTCTGTAGAGCAAGATGTTTTTCATCGTTGGCCCTCTGTTGAGCAAGATGTTTTTCATTGTGTGCCTTCTATTGTTCTGATTGAAATTTAATCATCTCCAATATTTGTTTCGAGAAATCTTCCATGATTAAAGAAATACTTTCTTGAAAAAGAATTAGACATAAATAGTCCTTCACTATTTTTTTCTTTTCAAATGCTTACTGTTTAATAACAAACTCAACCCCTTCGCATCACTGCGTCATTCGGATCGCGAATTCGACCGGCACTTGCTAATTTTTTTTTTTCTTTTTTCAAAGTTTTTTGAGAAAAAAAAACGATTTTATTAATCCGGCTCATTGGGTAATTAATTTAACAAATTATTTGTATTTTTGTTGACATCTGGACTTTTTTTTCCCAATAAGTCCATTTGCCTTTCAGTGTAGGCGGAAAATGCAAAATAGCAAGTAATGGCTATATTAAAAATTGACTAGTTATTAAAGAAAGTAACTTGGTTTTACTTGTCAGATTTTTTTCCGACTATACGATTTTACAGTGACAAGTCTGTTCGCAAAATACGTTTGACTATATCAGACACGAAAATAGGTTTTTGTAGTATGGAGTTTTTTTTTCAAACCGTTCAGTTTTATAAGCACATGGTATTCCAATTTCATTTGTTGCACGAGGTAAAATCCCGTATTGAAATACGAAGAACACAAATAGTAAAATCTGTCTTACTTATTTTTTCGTTCAGTAATTATTTAAACTGGTTATTTCTTGTAAGGCAGACTCGTCCCAGAATTGAATGTATTCGATGATTCCAATATCTTCCCGAAAATTGTAAAGCACAAGTTTTTTTTTAGTTTTTTTTTAAACGGGTAGAATTTTTTTTTCGAAGGTTGACCGTGTTGTAGACACGGGTTTATCACTCACAGGTTGCAAGGTCCAAGGTGTTTCCAACGAAATCCTTTACGCATCACTCGCCGCCAGTTGTTGTGGACGCGTTTAGGGGTACCAACAATGAAATAAAAGAACAACAGGTTTAGAGATAAAAATAATGAATTGTATTGAACAGAGAAATTATACACAAGTCAGTGTTGGCAGTGCTAGTGCCTAAATGTGCCTCAATATTTATTTGCGTAAACTTGTACACAAAATGTGGCACAAGGCCAAAACAGGGGTGGGGAAAGGATCGGTCATCTCTAACTTAAAAAATTCAACTTAGCTAGTTTCAATCATGACCATCATTTACCATAATACCGCATTCATACTATACATCCATCGTTACTCACCATAAAAATTCATACCATGAAATCCTGTGTGCCTCCCCCTCATCCAAGTGCACACTTCTCAAAGCCGGAAAGGCTTTCTTGGTGTCTTCCTTCCAAAAGACACCGTTTCCCTCAGATTGTGTACTCATTCGGTCTAGATAAAACAGCCTAAGAGTGTGGCATCGAATTTCGATGCTAGGTATACCCAGACCGTCCTCAGAAGGATGAAGGTAACACATCTCGCGACGGATCATAGGGGCCTTACTAAGCCACACAAACTTGAACAGAGCCCGCTGCATCTCCAGCAGTGTACCCGACGGGAGTGGGAGCACTGAAAAGCGATATAGGATGATCGGATAAATGTGAGAAGTACACACCTCCGCTCTCCCCTTAAACAATAGATGTCTGCGGGACCACAGACCAGCTGCTGCCCTAATCGCTTTCAGGACTTCCGACCAATTTTTCTCCAGCTGGAGATGAGGACAAAACCAGACGCTGAGTAGCTTGCAAGGCCCATCTGTCCAGCTAAAGGGTCCCTGCAAGGAAACACCCTTCCAAGCACCAATGCGCAAGCCAATAGACTTATCGCAGTTTATTTTGGCCCCTGTCACCGTTTCATACATTCTGATTTCTCTGTCGACGACACTAATCTCAGCATTGCTCGTTACAAGCACAGTCAAGTCGTCGACATAGGCGGAGTACTTCGACATGGTGCCAGAACCTGTCAAAGTAATTCCACGCAGGAAGGATTCACCCTTAGCCTGTTAAGGAAAGGTTCCAAAACAAGCACATAAAGCATCGGTGAAAGAGGGCACCCCTTACGAAGAGATCTGGACACACTGAAGGCACCAGACCTCATGCCATTCACTCCAACCCTAACACCCGGGTTCGCATACAAGAGACGAATCCAGGAGCGGAATTGCGAGCCAAAACCGACCGCAGACAAAACAGCCTCCAAGTACCGATGGTCCACCCTATCGAATGCTTTGGACTGATCTAAATTTATCAGCGCGGCTTCAGTGTCGACTTTATCTATGATCAAGCGTATCGAGTGCAAGTTATCCTGAATGGTCCGGCCCTTCACAGAACAAGTCTGTTCGGGGCTAATTAGACCAGGCAAAACAAGTTGCAGACGATTGGCTAAGATCTTGGCCAACATCTTTAACTCCGCATTAAGCATCGTTAAGGGCCGAAAATTATCTAACCCATTCCCACCATTTTTGCTTTTGCGTAACAATTTCACCAAACCCATGGTCAAGTACTGGGGAATAGACCCGTTCCTAAACCACGAGTTAAACAAAACTGTCAGCAAGGGTACAAAAATGTGAGACATCCTCAAATACACCTCGTAAGGCAAACCATCAATCCCCGGAGACCTGTTAAGGCCGACCCGCCCTAAGGCTTCCCGAACTTCTTCCTCTGTTATGCAACCTTCGCACCTAGCCACTTCGGTCGCCTCAAGACGGGAAAAGTCGGCTAAATAGGGGTCGAATTGTGCTAAAGACAAACCGGGTTCTCGAGTAAAAAGATCCTGGAAATGAGAACGAAAAGCCTCCAGAATACCTTCGTTTGTGGTCACGAGTCTCCCATCCGGCAATGAGACACGAGCGATATGTCGATCAAATGCATGTCGATGCTCCTCTGCACGCAGTTAAACAGCCATGTGTGTCGCCTCGTTAGGCACTCTTTTTAACCTAGCCCTAATCACTAAAGCCTGGTGTTCTTGGATAGCCAAACAAGCCAGCTTCGCGCGTATTATAGTAACACTAGAGCTATCCCCCACCTCCACCGCCCGATCTAATCAAGACTCTAGTGTCACTTTAGCTGCCCTAGTTGATAGATTGAGTCGTCTGCTAAAATCGGCAGTAAAAGACCTAATAACCTTCTTAAAATGAATCCACTAAATATTCCCAATTACAGCCCCCGTCAATTCCCACTGCAAGGTTAGTAATAGCTGTTCCTGGTAGCTCTTCACATCGAACAACGAAGTGTTGAGCTTCCAGTACCCAGCTAAACAAGGCTTAGGTCTATCTAAGTTTACCCGGACCCGAACAAGTCTATGGTCTGAGTAAACTATATTATTAAAACTTGGACATTCAACTAATCCTACATCGACTCTCCTAATTAAGAACCGATCGATATAACTCGAAAGTTGTACCGAATCGGAGCCGCGCCTATTTGTCCAAGTCCATAACCTATCACTGGGCCATTCATTCCGGTACTTATCGATTAGATCGAACTTATCGAGGAAGTCCCGAAATAACATAGCATCCCGATCGGTGTTAGTACCCCTCGGTTGATTACGATCTAAATCGGGATCCAGGACCGCGTTCCAGTCTCCCACTAGAATGACCGTCCGAGAAGTTGAATTCAAGAACTGCTCGATTCGCCGAAAGAAAGAACCGAGCTCAGAATGGCTATTGGGCGCATACACCCTGATGAGCCGAAATGCCTTCTCCTTTATGGTAATATCCAGAACGCAAAGTCTCCCTTCCAGGTCCATGAAGCTAGGGTCACAGGACGCATCTAAAGACTTGCTTACCAGCAAGGAAACCCCCCTAGCAGAAGAAGTAAAGTACGCTGAATAAGCGTGAAAACCCTTAGTCAGCGCACACAAATAGTCCCCAGAAATCAAGTGGGTTTCCTAAACACAACATATATCCACTCCGAGACGCTGAAGGTCTGTAGCGACTCGAAATTTACGAGCGTCAGCCCTCAGGCCCCGGACATTCAAACTCGCTAGAAAGAGAGCCACGAGGGTGCCTTAGAGTTGGGTTCCAGAAACGAACATAGCAGTGGTCAGGATGCCGACGGCTCTCCCAAAAGATTAATTGTCAATCTGATCATAAATTTGACCATCATGGGAGATGTCGCCAACATCCAAAGGATAGGTTAGTTTCGCTATCCTATACAGGGCGGGGTGTAACCTTATGGGAACCCTCCCAAAACAATCTTTCCTTAAAACGACTAGACCTTCATCTTTGAAGATGGCCATTGGAACGAGGAATTGAAAGTGCTGTTCGCCTCTTCCAGCATCTGCCAAAGAGCCTTCGCTTCTGGTGTCTTCCTTACAACTGTAAGGACTCTAGGGGCGTTGGGGAAATTAGCAGGGTCTTCAATGGTTATACCACCGACTTCATTGAATTCAAGGAGCTCATTTATATTGGAGAGGTTGTAATGCTTTACTGTTTCTATTTGGGTGCATGTCACTTTGCAGATATCCTCCCCAGAAAGGAATGCGTTTTTTTTAGTTTTCCTTTCCACAGAAGGGCTCCTCTGCCTCTTCTGTGTAATATATGGAGGGGGACTTAGAGGGATAAGCTTGTACTGTTTGTCTAAAATTAGGCCAGTGATTGGGGGGGCATTAACTTTGGAGAATTAGAATTGTTAGAAACTATTGGTTTTGTGATCGGCTGGGGACTTGGATTGGGGGTAGAAGATTTATCTGAAGTGGCTGAATGTTTTCCTTCTTTTTTCTCTTTTTTTCTACTTTCTTATCTAATTTAGATTTAAGTTATTTTGCCTTAATGTAACTGTCTTTTCCCGGGTCGGTTTTAAGCATTTCTTTTTCTCTCATTTCTTCGAGAGATACCCTACCCGGTTTTTTTTCCCCGGAACAATAATCCATCCCTCGTCTTTTTCTGCAGAAAGTAGAGCAGGGAATTCGTCTTCGGAGTCATCAGATGTTGATGTAATAGGTAAACCAATTGTAGCTGGAGGATCGAGGTGGGGGCCAGCCTTGGATGGTCTGTTAATCGGGGGCGTCGTTTTCTGAGTGGATTTTTTCTGTGGGCAATCAAAAGTTAAATGACCTAGTTGCTCACAAAACCAACAAACAGGTCTTCGTCCGGCCAATATAATAGGTAGTTTTTCCTCCCCGACTTGTAAATAGTAAGGGATGCTGTCATAAGCTTTCTTGTCGATAAGTATTTCGAAGTTCCATGTACCTGGAAATTCGTCAAAATTGACGTCTGTGATTTCTCCAAATCTTAGAAAAAAGGCACCAATTTGTTCGCCTTTTACATAAAAATGCACATTGAAGATAGAAATTGAAGAACGTCTTCTACCCATGTACTCGGTTCGTAAAACATAGTCCTGCGTGATAATTTGATTAAGTGAGAGATTAGCACACATTTCTTCGTTAGGAAACAAAGCATTCCAAGTGTTAAATCCCTTACACTTGATTAACCTTTGCGATTTGAATCCTGCAGTTGCCAATAACTTGCATATTAATTCAGGAGAGGCCCTGATGGATTTTTTTAATTTTTATTTCGACAACAAACATGGTTACCGTTCATTTTTAATTCCTGCAAGCAATGGTAAATCCACAGTAATTCCTTGTTCAGTAACCATGTGTTCGTATTTTTTTGCTTCTTCCACGAAATCATTGACATTTATAGACATTTTTGGTGGTTTGCACCATTCCGAATTTTCAGTCGTTTTGGACGCCATCTAGTTAATAACTAGAGACACCAAACAAAAAAAAATGTTGGCCGAGAAAAAAAAAAGAAAAAAAACGTGGCAGAAAAAAAAACGTCGTAAAAGGGAAAACAGTTCAACAATAACAGTCAACGTGAAAACAATAAAAACGATGACAATAATCAACAACAGCAGGCAAAAACAGATTTAAGAAAAATACTAACTTGATGCAGTAAAATCACTCAACACGTAGAGCCTAAATGTGCCTCCCAATGTTCTCTCGGCAAAACCGGTATTTATGGTAGCCGGTTGCTACCATTTAGTTATTATTAAAGGGTAGGTAGGGTCACCCACAACAATATCAATATTCCAAATGCAAGTATACATATATGAATTAATTGGAGGTACTTTACAACTACCCGATGAAAAAATAACGTTTTGCGCGTTGATCTCATTTAGAATTTGTTAGAAAAATATAACGATATGTCATTATAATCATTAGGTAAACTATTACATTCTAAAAAAAGATGCAATAGTTGTACACATTAATAATGAATGTCAGATATACGCAATTATCTTTGAAAATGCACAAACACAGATGCTCTTTTGTTGACAATGTATTTCAGTAATTTTGTCCACGTGTATGCCAAAATCCAATTTCAATTAGTCGCCTATATAAGATTACCCACAAATGTACATCAGGTGAAAGCATACATTAATTTTGCAGATTGACACAATGATAGTAATGAACATTATGTGTTTTTCAACACAGACCTAAGGTGAACCAGGATATATGCACGAACGAATCTCCCATGATATTTTTTACATCAAGGGATTTGAGTCATTCAAAATGCTTACAGTGAATGTGTAAACTCTAAAATAGACAGAAATACAAGAAAAATAATCATTGAGCAAAACAGACTGTGTTGAGATAATCTCATTTCCCGGGTAATGTCAGAAAAGAAGGAGCTCCCTAAGCTTTTTTTATATTAGTTTGCTCATAAGTGTTTACTAAAATCAAGGGGAATCCTACATTTCGCCAGAAATTCCAGATTCTGAAAGTGATCGATTACCCTAAGAGATCGTGTACACTTATATAGCTTATTTAACTTGCAGTGCTTACAACAATTGATAACTATGCATGAAAGAAAGGGAGTGTCCGAAAAGATATTAACAAATTGTTCTTAACATTCAATTCGGTGGAAGTTGCTCGAATCATAGGTAATGAGGCCAAAATGTGAAGGCGTTAAGTTGACAATCAACGTCTCTAGCTTAATCCCGTTGTCTATCAAATACTTTTAATGAGTGTTCATACACAATGAAAAAATAAGTTACCTACTGTGTGCGAAATTCCTCAAGTCGATCTTAGAGACTAAGGGAGAAACCAAACAAAAATAAATCGAAAAGCCGAAATCGAAAGAAAAATAAAAGCATAAAAAATGAAGAGGTCGTACGATGAAACACACATTGTCGGCGAAGCTATGGTTTGAAATAAATGAATCAGAAAAAAAGAAAACTAACTCCAAATCGATGTGAAAACATAATCAAATGTTATAATCATATAAATCAAAGTGTTAGGTTTTACAAATCCATTCTTAACTGATGATAAGAATATCGTTACATAATAAGAGGCGTGATAGATTCAAAAAGGGTAAAGGTCAATGGTCAGAGAGTTATACCAGGCGGAAGTTACGAAACCACGTGATTTTCCGGGAAAGTTTTTTTCTCGCCTTCTAAGAGAGATTTAAAAGATAGACGATGCGTTGTTTAGGAATCAAAATATTTTTGTTAAGAGGCTGCCGTCTGCGTACCTGTCTCTTATCAAAAATATTTG
The DNA here is from genome assembly GCA_963556195.1 of Sepiola atlantica. Lineage (NCBI taxonomy): Eukaryota > Metazoa > Mollusca > Cephalopoda > Sepiida > Sepiolidae > Sepiola > Sepiola atlantica. The sequence goes on along the minus strand of OY744518.1, from coordinate 156,199,438 downwards.
GATTTCTAAACAATTTGAGTATTATTCTTTTTCAAAAATTCATTCCCAACTAACAGCTGTTTTTACTTTGACGTATTTTTTGGACATCGTCCACACTGACTCTACGCTCTCATCTCAACATAAGACTCTTTATCTTTTTGCCTGTATTTTGTTTTATTGTATGTAAAATTTTCAAAGTTAGATGTTGCCGATATCATTTACAATTACATTGTCGGCTTTCCCCTATCCTCTGATGAGAATAGTTTATCTTTGAAAATGCATGGATTAACGATATAAAGCTCCTTGCTCTGAACTTTTGATATATATATATATATACACAAAGATACATACTATTTTGCGGTTGGACTAACATCGGAGCATAGCCGGAATCGGATTTACGGCCCTCGACTTGATAGTCAGCGATTTTAACCACTTGACTCTGGAGCGGGCGCTGTTAGCAAGCCATACTTGAATGCTTTACATATACATTTTTAGACATCTTTTAATGGGCCTTTATAAACAAACTACAAGTATATATATATATATATATATATATATATATATATATATATATATATATATATATACGTTGATATCCGAATTTGTGAGTCAATATCAATTAATATTGTCTAGTTAATATTGTACAGTGGAAGAGGGCGCCCTATTCTAGCGGAGTGAGAATAGTGTCGCGTGTCGTGTTCGTGGTGAGGAATCATGTTTTCTTTTTTAGTTGGGTTCTTAATCGAATTATGTTATGGTTATAACTTGTATTTGGGTCAGTTGATGTCGATATTACCTCTAATTGAGAAATGGGCTCCGCAAGTACAGACCAGAGTTGCAAGGGGCAGAGAACGAAAAATATACGTCGACAATTCACAACTCAAAAAGGAGAGACATTCTCAAGTTAAATACATTCTCAATATTTGACGAAGTGGGCAAATACTGAATCTACACAATTTCCCAGATGCATCTCTTCTAGATTGCATATTTGAATGATGCGGACTACTAAAGATGTTGATATAAGCTGTTATTAATCGTTGTCTGTATATATTAATCGTTGGAAGTCGGTGTATTGGGTTAGGAGTTTTAGAAAAAAGATTATAATGAATAAGAGGATTGAAAGTTCACTTATGCATACATTGAAGAGTTTTTAATTACCTACTGGGAAGTTTTGAATTACCTATTAGACTCTATCTTCAAGAGTATTCGGTCTCTGTACAAAGTGTTTAAGGATAACCTGAAATGAGTATACATATCTTACAAGTTTACCATGACCAAATATTTAAAATTATATAGAATTTGAAGCCAAAATATGATCCCTTTGACACGGCTACACCAGATAAACTAATTCTTGTCCTAGAATCCCGTAAGATTAATAGACTACATGAAAGATATAATATAACACAGTTAACTGGTAAAACATGTAGTGGGAAATAAATGTTCTTCATTTGTTTACAATGTATACGCTTGACAGGTAAAGGAGCACTTTATTAGAATATTCGAATATCTATGTATCTCATATAGACATCAAGTGTTAGCCCCAGGAAGGGGCCTCGTCATTTATTAGAACTTCGACGGATGTAAAACAAACTTAAATATATATATATATATATATATATATATATATATATATATATATATATATATATATATATATATATATATTCGAGGAACTTTAATAACAAGCAGTACAAATACCTATATGCATGGTCCGACGTTTCGTAGATCACTCTTATCTGCTTGGTATTGGCCGAATACCGCTATTTACAGTTAAAGTTCTTCTCTATTTACTAACTGGTTGACAATGGCCTGCGGGTAAGATCTCCGACTGTGTTCGGGGTTCGCGCCCACCGACCGTTGGGAATTAGTTCCTAGACTGAAGATTGCGTTAGCCTGAAACATCGATGTCTCTAGGTATTTAGATATTTAATATTTATTCATAAAAATATGAGTGTATATATATATATATATATATATATATATACATATATATATATATATATATTGTTATTCACTTCCTTACTAAATCCAAGTTTGCGAAGTAGAAGAGTATATTGATTGATTGAACACTTTTATGTCTATGTATCGCACATAGAAATCAAATGTTTACCCCAGAAAATTGCCCCATTGATTTCTGAGAACTTACTGAAGTAAAATGTAAACAAAAATATATACTGTTTTGAAAGTTTGAATTAACTTCTGGAAAGTTCCACTTATTGGTAAACTTTATCTCAGAGTGTTGTCGGTCTCTTTGTTAAAGGATTTGCCACGACAACCTGGCATGGGGATACTTAACTCTAAAAGTAAACTTTGACCAAACATTCATTATAACATAATATACAAAGCTAACATAAGAATTATTTGGTATGGCTATGCACTGGCTCATATCATTAATAGTTCACTATTATTTGTATGATGATACGTCAAGTAACAACACCTGGTGAGATACTCCACCAGGCTTTATTAATTCTTCTCCTGGAATCCGGTAAGCCTAATAGGCCACATAAAGAGATAGTATACCATAGTAAACTCGTCAATTCAAGATACGATAGTTAATGATCTTTACTTCTTTACTAACTCGACGTTTTCGATGTAAAAACGAACTCTAATTGACCACTCAGATATCTATGTATCTCATATAGACATCAAGTGTTAGCCCCAGGATGGGTCCACTTTGATTTTTGACATTTTCCATTGAAGTAAAAGGAGAAAAAGTTAGACTCCCCTTGCAACAGCAAAAAAGAGAGACATACATAGTTCTCCCTTTCTCTCACGCTATCTCTCTCTATCTATCTCTCTATCTCTCTCTCTCTCTCTCCGTATATATATATATATATATATATATATATATATATATATATATATATAAATGACCCACCGTGGTTAATACCAACAAATGGAAAAGAAAAGAAGTCTCGTTCCTGAAAAAGATGTGTTAATTGAAACTCTCAGAAAGAAAAAATGATTTAATCATTGAAAATCGCACGATTGTTTTTCTTTTTAAAATTTCAATATAGACATTCTTACACGTGGTGCTTCAAATATGTTATCAATTACCTCATTCAAAAGGCGGTTACCAACGCAAACAGCATCAACTGGACTATACTTAACTTTAGACTATCGCCTCAAAAAACTTGACGTGTGTTTCGAACTGTACGGTGGATCTAGCCTTTCGAGTTCAATACCAACAAAATGAAGAGGAAAATAAAGGCTCTCTCTTAACAAAAGATGTAGTCATCGATAATCTCAACAAAAATGAGAAATAAAGTAGTTTATCATGTAATATCGCACCATTTTTATTTTATTTTAATATATATATATATATATATATATATATATATATATATATATATATATATATGCAATATTAGATAATATGATATGTCTCATATATCATGGTAGAAAAAAAACTTATTTATTTTATCAGGGGTTTCTTTTTCTGCTGTGTAGCACGGCAGCTGCACGTGCTAAATAATTGTAAGTGCGTTTGCCATCAATTAAGCAGCATTTTAGAGCGTGCTATAAGCTTATCGGTTCTCCAGAATGTTCAGTTTCATGCTATTTTGGGTGTTATTTACCGTCAGGTTGAGAACATCCGCTTGTAGTGATCGTGTATCGGTAAAATGCGTGAACAAACATTTGATGGGTAAAACCATAGATCTGACTACAATTTTTTATATCTAGGACTTGAGTCGATCAGTGATCTCTGAATGACAGAGGACTGCCATAACAGTACGATATGTTACCCATGAAGCATTAATTGAAGCGGATTTATTTCTCAGAGAATACTGCAGTCGTAGCTGATATGTTTTACTGTACCTGCTTGGAAGATCAACTAATTGGATTGTAAATCGCTCATCTTCATCGGTTGTTAAGAACGCAGGTTTCTTGGCAGCAAGATTCAAAGAGACAACATGCATGACGTCATTGAAGAAAAACGGGGACACTTTTGGTAATTTATGTACGTCCACTGTAATAGGTAAACCATTGACGATTCGGCCATTCGCAAAGGGTATAAAGTTAACTGATGTGATACCCAGTCGAACGCCTTTCCCGTATAAAAACAATCTATATGCAAGGGGATATTTTGCCAGTCTAATTTCTCCATCATCAGCCGAATTCTTGTAACTTGCAGTCAACGATTATTTCATAGAGTTTTTATTGAGGTGAAAACCAACACACACAGAGGTACGTTCAGCCATTTGCTTGACTGCCTTTTTTTACAAAATCTGTATAATAGTAAGGATCTTGTTTTCATCAATCAACAGTCGAAGTTGGGCGATACTTTGTCGAGAGCACAGCTTTTCTTGAATACTAGCACCACAGAGGCAATTTTGCAGAAATCCTTGACGCAAGATTCAACTAGGCATTTGTAGAAATGTGTGTACACGGCACGGGCCAGATCAACAGATAATTCTTAATTACTATAACTGGTAAAAGATCAGGTCAACCGTCTTTGGCTAACATAAAATATCGGACTTCAAAAAGAAGTGATAATCGGTCATCAAATGTGGTTTTAGTCCGCAATTGGAGATTTAAGTCGGGTGGTTTGTGGAATACGGATTTAAGTTCAAGGAGAACCGCTCGGGGAGTAGTTAAGCCTCATCTGTAGCTGTGCAAACAACATCATTGCTGTTGTATAACGAGGGAATTGTTGATTTCACACTCCTCATCGCCATATTATAGATTTTCAGGAAATCACGAGTTTCTAATTTTTATGACTCAATACGTTTTCTGGTCACTCTGTATAGGTCTCTTACCTGCGGTTATTACAGTTTTACAAAGATTTCGCGACGCTATTTATTTCTATTTGTAATTGACTTATAGCAGTTGAATTGATAGAATGTTTGCTGCCACTCAGCGATAGCAGTTTCTCTATTCGAAAAGCACCATTAAGGTGTGGGAGACTTGCTATTAAACTTTCGCGTGAGAACATATGCATTGACTCCTGCTTTGGGTCATGTAGTTAACTCATTTGCGAACTTGTCAGCAAAAAGCGAAAAAGTTGCACTCCAACAGGCGTCTGTGATATGATCGCTGACATAATCCCAATCAATCTGTTTTAAGTATATTCTCATTTTGAGCAAAAGATGATCGGCTTTTTGTCAACGCTTTAGGATTATAATAATGAGTATCACAATGTGATCCGAGTTACCAAGTGGGGTATAGACATTCCTCGCACAAGTCTCTGGTAGTGAGGTCTAAAATAAGTCAAGAAGTGAAGCTGGTTGATCTGCACAATCTGGGAGGCGAGTCGGTAAAACCACTATTTGTGAAAGGGTGTATCTAATAGAAAACTATGTGTTATGTTACCAGCTGTGTCTTTATAGCTCGAGACTCCAAACCATTCACGGTGGTAGATAGTAAAATCAACACATAAGTATATTTGGACGCTCGGCTCTAAAGCCAGTGCTGCATGGATGCTATCAAAGACAAAGTTTAGAAAAGTACCGTTATTTTTCTCCTTTTACTTCAATGGAAAAGGAGAATTGTAGGTGAAATATAAGTAACTAATGTTGTATTGTGAGGTTAATCTAAAGCACATGTGGGCTTGAGTATATGATTCGTGACTATGTTCTCTAGTTATGTGGATGGAGCTCTGAACGTAAACTCTGAGGTCATGCACATGTTTTTTAAAGTCCTAGCGGTAGAATGGAAGATATCCAGTATTGTTAAAACGAATATTTAAGAGTGTAGGTTAGTTCTACTTAGTGCTAGTATTTCCAGGGAGTTTACTAGGAGAAATATTTCAACGTCATCGATATTGGTTCTAAGTCCTCTGATATTTGTGAATGCAAGCCTCAAGGATGATAGAAAATGTATTTTAGGTGAACGTCTGGTTGTATCTTGTAACTTTTTTTTCCAAAAATTATTTAGTTTTTGATAGAGTCGAATGGACAAAGTGGGTGTTTATTTGTTACCAGTAGGCTTACAGAAATTGTCTATTAGCCTAATTGTTATGTATGGAGCTATGGCTTCCAAAATCCTTCCGAGATAAGTGCAGGGTTCCTTGTCTATGCCCGAAAAGGCACTATAACTACTCTGATATTATACAAATGTTTATAAAGCAGGCACTCGTACCGCAAGCTAAACGGTAAAACTCCTGTACTAACAGTTAGAAACAGCAGTCAGGCAAGCTGTCAAACCGTTTCCTTATCAGTATAGACTCACCCCATATTAGTTATGTGAAACTAAATTACAAGACATCCTCCCCAAGTTGCCCAGATTGAGAAAAAAGACAGCATTCATTGTCTTAGTCATGAAACAAGGTCAAACATTAGTTTACTTTGAGGAGGCTCTGTAATGGTACATATGCGCCTCGTTAATAGACAATGGAGTGCAAAGGTCATGTGATAGCCATATATTATCTACTCCGTAACGAATTTAGGTTCGCAAACGGGATGTGTTGTCCGATGCTCAAGCCCTAGGAAGGTTGTCGACCTGGATAGAGGAAGCTGCTCTCCCACAGTAGTTTGGTCCAAGACGTAGGTTGGTAGCACATTTTAAATATCAGAGTTTTCTCTCCTCTTAGATGCATTACGTCACACAGTCTATGTGTCCATCACACCGAGAGAAGTAATCACGCGCCTGTGCACTACGGCAGGTATTTCGGTTCCCTCACGTGCATAGATGACTAACATTAAGTTATTACTTAGAATAAGTTTAGATCTTTCTGCAAAAAAGCAATATTGAAGATACGTTTCCCCTTCATAATAGACTAGATAGAAGAAGATTTGAAGCGGCGTAACACACCAATTTGATTCGCCCCAATGAGTAGAAAAATCAGTTTGCCCACCGCGAGCTTATGATTTACACGACGAGCAAACAAAATATGACTGATAATCTTATCAATAATGGTTTCCCCGAGAGCATACTTTCTAAGTTCTATCTACCAAATTCTTACGAAATGTTGCGTTATCAGAAAGGTTTTCACTGATTAAATTCCGTCTGTTTCATCTCGTTGTTTTCATGCAGTACAGCCCCGTGTAGTGTTTTGCACAATAACTGCCTTCCAAGCTTTTCGGGAAAATGTACTTCTTACACAATAAAAAAGTCTAGTGACATACAAATACAAATTTCGATAGACGACTGTCTATGTTCGTCATCCTCTTACACGCCTGGAAGTCAGAGTGTCACAGACTATCCATGCATGGTTTCGCAAGTCATGGGGTATGAAGAAAATATATTAACGCTCGCATCCGGGTGTTTACAAAGCACATATGAGCGTGTACACACCATATTTTGGAACACAATCCATAAGTCATCCATTTGCCAGCAGTTACATGAAAATAAAGTGTGTGATCTAATGGATGTTTTCGTATCATTTACAACGCGCGTTATGAACACAATCTTAGTGTATGGAGGACGTAAGTGCAATAATGCGAAAACCGTCTCTTTGAAGGCAAAAGTAAGAATATTTTAAGACCTCTAATATATATATATATATATATATATATATATATATATATATATATATATATATATATATATATATATTAATATTAATATGTTTTCGACTACAGACGACGTCGTTTAGGGGTTTCTACCATCATCAGTGCGAGAGTGGTGGTCGCAGGCGGTCGCATGGGCTCGAACGCAGTTCGTAAAGCTAGCTTAAAATCACGAGGCAAACGCTCAGGACCACATGAGAGCGAAAAATAACCACATACAATTATTGAAATTAAGCTACACTTACCCCGGAGGCAGGGGCAAGCGATTTGTCGTCTACAGTGTTCGACAACAATTCTACCGTAAGAATGACAACACTCTTTTTAACTTCAAACATGGTTCTTATTTTATATACTATTACATCTTAAATGGGCTTTTAACTCTAAATAGTTTTAATATACATATATATTCCTTCCAATCTGTCAATATATCCTCTATTCTGGAGTTCTTTGCAGGAGTCGATTTCCCCCCTGTCATGATCGTCTTAAGTTAAGGTCAGTCCCAGAAGCTAATCGAAGCAGGTGTCTACCTCAAGAGAAGTGCCATTTATTTCAATTGAGACAAAGTGAAGTTCCGAGCGGTGATGATGAGAGGAGATAAGATTGGGTTTAAGCGTATTCAAAATAACAAGTTAGATTGTATGAACCGTGTCTTTTGTAAGTCCCAGATAAGTCTGACAACCGGCTGAGACTTACACAGCTACTTGAAGTGAATTGTGAAATCAATGATCCTTTCAATGGTAAAAACTCAACCGTGGGTGTTTTTTGTTTTCTTTAAGTTATCAGCAATGATAATAATAATTTATATATGAACAAATAATTAGACATTAGTCAATATTATAGAGTTGAAAATAAATATACAAATAACATTGCTTTTTACATTTCATCATATAAAGCCTCATAACTGTTCTTAAAATGTATTTATTTCATCATTATCACTGAATATATACAGTGTATAGTTAACATTTTGAAGACTACGATACTTCACAATTTGATTATCTCTAGTGTTCCGTAGTAATTAATTAAAACAGTCTAACTGTGTTTTAAATTCAGTTTTTGTTTTTAAACCTACCACTAAAAGCATTTTCTGTTCGAGGAGTGCTATTAAAATCTGTAGAGCATATTTAGAAAATCCATTAATTATGTTCATGCTCTCCATAGTCAAGCTTTAATATTAGTGTAGTTTTATAATTCAGCTAATTTATTATTTTGGTAATCATGTAATACGTCTGTATAGATCTTCTAATTTTAATATCATATTACAATTCACACGTATAACTAATTGTTGAGTCCAACATATCCAACACTATATTGCCTGACGTTAGCTATATTTTCATCGTGGAATGATATTTTAAGCTATATTTTGGTGGCGTGCGAAGTCGACTTAAATCAGTTTGCGCTGTTTTATTTTCATATTATTCTTATTTTCTTCTCCGTCTTTCATTTCATTTTCTTATTCTTCTAGTGTTGAAAAAACTGTTTACGGTTGCTGAATTAATATCACGCATTTGCGTGGGGAGACAAAGTATGATTTTCCGCGTGCAGACTCTGTCTATTAAAGAAAAAAAAACAGGCACGTGGGAAAAGACTCCCTGCTGAAAACATAGTAATTAAATCAGCGGGCGAGCCATAGTAATTTGAGCCATTCCAAGCAAAATTACCTGTTATATGATTGAACAGAGGTGGCGGTGAAGGTTACAGAATTCGAGTGTATTAATATCTTGAATAATAGTTGAGAACCTAAAAAAAGTTCTAGTATTAAATGACGTCGTGAAGTCGATATACATTTTACCGTTCACTGAAACAAGACAAAAACCTACGGTCCATGCATACGGTGGTTCTGTTATTTAGGTGACAAGCGGTAAAATCCTGTCTTAAAAGCCACGTGACTATTTATTTACATATGTTTCATAATTTGTTTTGCATCTTCTTCTATGACATACTACTGTAAAGACATGTGGCACTTGAATAAATATTAGATGTTGATTTCCTATTGTCAATAAATAGTTTCTCATAAATAAACCCCTAGGACACATCACCTTACCACGAGCGTATGCATGTTAAATTCGTGTAAAATGTTCTTGACCAATGACTTATTTATTCATCAAATACAATGAGGGCACACAGGACAGTTTTATAGAAATATTTAGGTTGCCAGGCGGGAAAGTAACACTATATGATAATGCAGAAAGACCAACTTATTTTCTAAGCACTAAATTGATGAGATTGCCCTCTCTGCCAAAATAGGTGACCCACCAGGTATATATATATATATATATATATATAGAGTGAGAGAGAGAGAGAGAGAGAGAGAGAGAGAAAGAGAGATAGAGAGAGACATGAAATAAGTAAATACAGCCATTTATTATCAATAATAATGAATACTGCTTGTCAGAGAGTTCTAATTGAACTAGGAAAGAAACTATTTATTATCTTCCATCGTTGAAGAATTATATAATCTTTCGATTTACAGTAGACAGTGGCTTCTTAAGCACGGTTGCGATATTACGTGATTAAATCTACTTCACATAAACGTTTGATATCGCTTTGGGATTTTAATGATTTTTGTATCATACGGACTACTTGAACTATTTTTCTCAGTATAAATACTGAAAAAACCTACTTCTCAGTGTTGGATACATCCCAGTTTATACTGGCAGGTAAAGAATGATGTACAAACACCATTGTTTACTGTTGTATTATAGTTTTTTCAATACTATTGTTTTCTCTAAACTCCGAGTTCGTATTTTCTCCCAGACCCTTTACAGGCCAATAACAACTGGCGACGAAGTCACGTAAGGGATTCTTGAGAACCTTAAAAGGGATGGCAGAATTGGCGACGAAGTATATTAAGTTTTCTTTTAAAGAACATTAAAGAAGAACAAACGTGAAAAAAACGACGGCACATTCACATAACAAGGTTTTAGTTCTAACAACTGGCTTTACCGGCTGGCAAAAAAGAAACAAAAACACGTACAGACCTACTCATTTTCTTTCTAAAGAAGGAACGTCAGTGTTTTTTAAAATTATTATTCAGGCACTGTGTTAATTTTTTTTACAAAAAGTGAATATATCATATTTTCCTTCTCCCCAGAACTGTAATGTCTGGCCGCCAAAAGTAAAAAACATAAAACCTTATTTTTTCTGTTGAAATAAGTGCTGACTACGAAGAATAAAAGGTTTCTTACTCTCTTTATTTTTTACAACCAAAATTACGTGTGCATATAATACAAAAGAAAGTATTACTAAAAGTCGTATTCTGTAAACACACATTAAAAACATAAACCATTTTTAACCAACAATAACAGCCTATAACCGCACGTGAAATACCAAATGCAAAAATAGCTAGAAAAAAGAAGCCGAAAGAACACTTCTAAAAAAAAAAGATGCTGACGAAATTCTACAAAATACTGCCAAAAAACAACTGACAAAATTAGGAATAATGGCAAAAGCTTCTACTGGAACAACAACAAAAATCCGACGAAACACTAATGTTGCATATAAGTAAAAATACTGAGAACGAAACTTATTGTTCGCAGAATTACGTTCGGAGTTCAATTCACAATTTCACTTATTTCCCAGACGAGGATAGAATATTTGCTTCATATTTCAGAAGTTATAAGGATAAATACCAAACAGATTTTGAAAATTTGGCAGACTCTAAAGTTCGCCTACTGCTACGAAATTAGGCACGACTGGACATATTAAATTCGTAGAGTATATTTTACCCCGAAAAACTAGCGACTTGACTTTTTCTGAAGCGGTTAAACTTATTTAAAAAATACTCTGTGCCATTAACGGTTCAAGTGTTTGAATTTAGTTAAAAGAAGATAGCGGCGACTACGCAGCTTTCGCATCTGTCGTTCATAAACACCGTGAAATTTTCAAATTTATTGAACTTAGCGCGGATAATTTTTAATTTGTAATGTTTGTGCAAGAACTGGTATCACGAAAAGGGCGAAGAAATAACACGTAGGCTTCTAAACAAGTTAAGAAGTGAGCCACATTTAACATTACAGAAATTAGCTAAAAACTGCCAGATATTTGTAAGTGTTAATTAAGATTTGCAAGATATTGAAGAGCCGGGCATTGCGCACTCTCTTTCAAAAACAATTCCAAACAAAAAGGAAGATTATATTCACGTTCTTACAAAAACAAGCAACGCTAATAAAAACAAGATAAATTACAGCCTAGCCTCTGTTTTTGTTGTGTATAACTTCATTGGATGACCGATTTCCCATACCGTTTTGAAGCATATCTAACTTGTAATAAAGTCAGACCCAATAGTTTACATAGTAGAAGGAATAGAAGAAATACAACCCGGGTTAAATCCTCATCAACGATCAAACATGACGGCTGAATTACAAGAAAATATGCGCACGTCAAAATCCTAAATGAAAATGTAAAACTACAATTATATTCTCGTTCAAATTGTCAATTATCAACATGCATACATGGAGAATATTGTATAAGCCTACCATGCTTAAAACCAACAATATGGCTAGAACTGTTCTTGTTAAAAATGACATTCGTGGTTGAATTATTACCTACATTACTTAAAACATAACTACCTAAATATTAAAAATATTCGTATGAAAAAATGCCGAAAATCTATTTGGAACAGACTTGATGCAGCGGTTTAACCTATGAGGGGTTACCAACTACGATTCTGGCCAGAAAATAAAAGATATAAGAACTGAGCCAGAAAAAATAAAGGAATGTGTTCCAACGATTAAAAATCGTATGAAATAGACTCAAAATAATTTTTTGTCAGAAGCACATAATGACACAAAATTCATGCTGAACTTACCTAACACACAACTGTAAGAAATCAAGTCAATATCTATTTGATAGTCCGTTTAAGGGTAAAGAGCGTAAACTCATAGTTAAAGAGCTAACTTGTTTAAGGTTCACCACAAATGGGTTTTAGAAATGCTAAAGACTATAAAAATAGTTTACACCAAACTGAATGAAATTGAGTTAAACTTTTTAATGACAAGCTGATGATTTTTGAGGGAGAATCTATTTATTACGTTTATTTTCCCCTCTCTATTCCCCCTTCCGTCCTTCTATCTCTCTCCCCCCCCCTCTCTCTCTCTCGCTCGCTTTCTCTCTATCTCTCTCGCTATATATATATGTATATATATATATATATATATATATATATATATATATTAGAAAATATATATTCCCTAGCATTGACAGATGATTGCATGATAAACGAATATAGACTACACTGACCCTTAAATGACTAAGAGAAGGGTATCATGATGACCCAACACTACCTTGCCCGCCCTTAAAATGAGGAGTTGATAACATAATGACAACACAACAAAATAGTGCACTACCCATCTCTTACTAGAAAAGGGAGCTCATATAGATGATATCACGTAGAAGGAAAATATACTGTCTTCCCCACCTCAAAACGCTAAGATGATTAGTGGTAGAACTGTATCATGACTAATGAAACTATACTAAACTACCCCACACGAGAGAATGGTGTAAAACCTCAGAAGATTCACTTCCTTTTCAAAAATAGGAGGTGAAAAGTCTCGTAGGATGGTATCAGAATGAACAACCATCATTTAATTACCCCTAAAGTGAGGAGGTAATACCTGGTGGGATTGTATCATAACAACAGAACAGTGACTACACTACCTTTCAAAAATTGAGGACATGATATCTGTGAGGACCCCCATAGAAAAGAAAATGTAATACTTGCAAATATGGTATCATGGTAACACAGCAGATTAATAAAAGATAGCCTTTAGGAAGATTGTCTCATGACAAGACAACATTACCCACATCTCCTAATGAGAATGTACACTTGTGAGGATTAGCCTACCACTTAAAAAGAAGAAAGTAATTCCTGTGAGAATGGGTTTCTGTCAGCAGAATCGATACAACACAAAACAGCACCAGTAAAATGTGATGTAATATGAATTAAATCAGGGATGTTTTTTATTAATTTAAATATTCTAACTCTAAAACATATGGTTTATAGTTACTTGAGTTGCTGGCTATAATCAAGCTGTAGTATATGTTGCTACATCAGATCTTTTAGTAAATCGAAATGATACGAAAATTATGACGATGCAAATTACAAACAAATCCATGTTACAGACTATGAATTTATTACACACACTTTATAAATATGCGAATTAATAAATACGCAAACCTGTTTGTGGGTGTTTGAAGATTTTTAAACATTGGTTATTTCTAAATGTCATATTGTATAAAAGAATTAAATAAAATATTCCTTTTTATATTAATACGTGACACTATATTTATATATATATATACTTTTAGGCATTATGCATTCATTCCAACATGTTATTTTGGATAGCTGAGAACACATTCACGTAGGTGGAAAAAATGTATTCGCATTTATGATGCATATATATATATATATATATATATATATATATATATATGTGTGTGTGTGTGGGGGGGGGGTGTTCATTGCAACATTGCCATCTTTGACCTACTGAGCATCCACTCGAAACGTCCGGAATGTTCTTAACCCAAGCTGTAATAGAAATATATTTTCAACATTTACCCAAAATGTGAAATCACCTAGCTGTGTTATATAAGTACTAGTCAGTATGAGTCATAAAGTGAAAAGAAATAAAATCATGAAAATGTATACGTAGGGTCGACTGTTACGACGCTATCCAGAAGATTAACTATGCATTTATCTAACGACTCCGCCATAACCCAGCACCTCTATAAAAAGAATTCCTGCCTCCGTTCGCATATCCGTAAACTTCTAGTAGATAACACAAAAATCATCGCACAAAATACTAATACACTTAAAATCCACAGACTCGAAGCCTTATACATAAAAACAGAAAAACCAGCTATTAACAAGATTAACTATACTATTAGTACTAATATACTCAAATGCCTATAAATATACATTTACATTAAATCACAGTCCTTTATTTTCCCGCCTAAATAGAATATATATTCACTCCTAGGTCTATGCCTGGTTAACATTGCTTCACTGACGATGGATCTGGAAGGGTCCGAAAGCGCTTTGGGAAACTATGGCAATTTTATCAGCCAGTTTCCGTCTGAAGCTAAGAACCTAATCAGAAAAACGGAAAGGATCTTAGAAAAAATAACCAGACACAAGATGTCCGTTATTTTTAATGATATTTATATATATATATATATATATATATATATATATATATATATTTACACACACGCACATACACACACAGACACACACACACACCCATATATATATATATATATATATATATATATATATATATATATATATATATATATATAGTTAAAATATGTTTAAGAGGATGCATATCAGATAAAATGTATAGGTAAAAAAGAATATAAGCAAAGAAACAACCTAACTAAAACAATGAAAGATTAGGAGAAATACATTTCTGTTTATGAATATATTTCGTTTTCTTGAAGGAACCTATTCAAGAAAAGCATTGCTGATTTGACAGTGTCAGTTGATATACATATAGCTCGTTGTTGTGGTGGGAGGGAGTTG
>OY744518.1:156151986-156179486 GCA_963556195.1 Sepiola atlantica | reverse complement strand
AGTAAAACAAAGAGTGGGTATATTGATACATTCACAAAAATGTTATTTAAAAGTGAGATTTATTTTATTTATTGTTAAAATTGTTTTTCGACAAATATTTAACGGTTAGAAAAACGATAGTATTTATTTTTTTAAAGTTTAATTTTTTACACGTACTATTCATTTGAAAGCATAGAGCTTACTACTATTTTAAAGTATAAAGAAAAGAAAGGCAGTGTCGATGAAACTGTGGATAAACCACCAGGTCCAACTAGTAAATTATGAATACCATTAGAATATATATATATATATATATATATATATATATATATATATATATATATATATATATATAATTTAATTTAATCTAATTTATTTGAAAACTATATATTACATATTTCAGAAACGGACCGCTGTTTCATCCAGATGGGCTGACTTTTTACATTCTTTAAAACTTCTCTGCCCAGTGAATAATAACGTTATATCAGAAAACACCGGTGCATTCCTGGAAAATTACTCTTGAAAACATATTGGTGTGTAATTAATTGCCTTTTATTTTGATTACTATTCATAGTTTTTCATTGTTTTAAGAAGTGTTTTTTTATTCTACTAAACATTTTATTACTTTATTCTCTTATAGCTCGACATTTTTAGTTTAATGTAATGTGTTATTTTTAGATCGTAGAAGATTACCGGTCTCGTGAAAAGTGAAACATATAACTTACCACACTTCCCAAGACCTTTCCAAAGTTATACTCAATGTTTCCATGTACAACATAACCCTCCCGATATATTGCACATACAACAACAACAACTACATCTTCTTTACAAATACTAATACAACATAAGCCCACAACCACAGATAAAGCCTTAATCAGTAAGTACCCCATATTTCATTTCCATTATGGTAAACACATAAATACCTCTAATAAAACATCTAGAAATATAACTATCAAATCTTACAGAATTAATATATAATTATAGATGTTTAAGACCTAACCATTTCCCGCCTCACACAGACCCTATAATTGATTCATAAACTTTATCAGATGAAACCAACAGTATGAACTAAATACTTAAACACTACACGAATGCATACGATAATCATGGCTAAAACATTAGATACTCCTAGGTGAACCCTATCACTAACAAAATATATCCAAAGTTAAGCTATTACAAAATAATTAACCCACCCATATATATATATATATATATATATATATATATTATAATTTATGAAAGTCAATTAGCGCCTAATCAATAGATGATGCCACTCAGTTATCCCTAAATATCAACACACTTTAGAAGCAGTAAAACAGACACCAGCCATCATAAATAACTAAATCAATTAAATATAGATATATTACGATTAAAACCCATATATTATTTCAACTCTGATCTAGTATATATTTTAAAAGAGACACCTCAAAAGCGCACCGTTTTCAACGGTATATTTAAACGGCAGCTTCCTATATTTTCGCTTTTTTTTCGAGAAGATTTTTAAAAATACGAAACATGTTAATAAAACATCAAAGAAAATAAAACTTTTCAAGACACAAAAAATAAATAAATTAATGAAACCGATACACAAATTTAAGTATAGTTTTACTATATTACCCGGCGCAGTTTACCCCATCAAAAAGTTAAAATTCTACTTATTTTGTGCAAATACATTTAAACAGCCTAAAAATATCCGCAAAGAAGGAATTAAAAAATATATATTTAGACTTTAGAGCATGTGGTCACTATCCTTCATAAATTTAACGCAAAATGAGCACCCATTTAATGGTCCCTTAGCGTAGAACGGTCTAGACGCATTGAAGAGCTGTGATACATCAGAACAGTATGCATGTTGCTGAATAAATATATATATATAAACTGTGTCCATCGCTTTATTGCAGATTACAAAATAATCAATATTTCAGTAAATATAAGTTATAAAAAGCTAAAAATTACACCATCCAAGGACTGTATTAAGGTGAGATAAATCCTAAAATGTCATCAAAATTCATGTCATATTTAAAAAGTTATGTTATTTTTTTAATATTCAAGGAATTTTCACCGTCCATTGCTTTATTGCAGGTCTCATAAAATGCCAAAAAAAGGACGTTTAACAGCTACCGAGAAGCAGAGGAGTATTGCAGGACTAGCAGAAGGACTCTCGATCATAAATTTAGCCACAGAACTAAAAAGGGATCCCCGAACTTTAGCTACATTCGTTAAGAACCCCAACATCAAGTCCAGGAAAGAAAAGGGCACAAGGAGGAACCTTTCTGATCGGGATCTTCGAAAAATTCGTAGAGAGATTGTGCGCAACCCAAACAGCACCAGTGCAACAATTTCTGCGAGGGCTGGAGTCATACACAGGTCCAGACAAGCCCGATGCAATGTACTGAATGAAATGGCAAGGAACATCAAACGTATTCCAAGGCCTCCATTGAGCCAAACCCACAAAGAAAAACGATTGGCTTGGGCACAAAAATATATGAAAATGGATTGCCAAAATGTTCTGTTTACAGATGAGGCTCGTGCTACCCTTGATGGACCGGACGGATGGGCCAAAGTTTGGAATCCAAATGGAACTCCAACGCCTTATAGATTTCGTCGCCAACAGGGAGGTGGAGGCATAATGTTTTGGGCGAGAATTATTGGGGATAAGCTATGTGGACCATTCCGAGTGCCAGAAGGTGTCAAGCTCACCAGCAATGCCTACACTGCCTTTCTAAATGAGAATTTGTTACCATGGCTAGATGATCTTCCCTTGTCACGTCGTTTTAAGATTATTTTTATGCATGACAATGCCCCATCTCATGCTGCTAGGACAACTACATCCTTCCTTGGATCTCAGGGCTTTGTTGGAGAAACCCTCATGTCCTGGCCACCGTGTTCTCCGGACCTTAACCTCATCGAACACCTATAGTCAATATTGAAACGTGGAGTTTATGAGGGAGGAGAGCAGTTTTCTTCGAATGATGCCCTTTGGGACAAAATAGTCGACGTTGCCAGAACCATTACTCCATCTCAGATCAAACAATTGACCTCCTCGGTGGACAAAAGGTTGTTTAATGTAATTTCAAAACATGGGAAATATGTGGACAAATAATTCGTTTGTTTGACACTTAGACCTCGGGATGTGCCTTTGTTTTTGTTAATTTTCCCCAGAAAATGTGTTCAATATAAATTTATGATGCTTTGGTATTGTTTTATTGAGCTAAAACATTATCTTAGAAGACTTGCAATAAAGCGATGGATATTATGAATATTAAAAAAATAACATAACTTTTTAAATATGACATGAATTTTGATGAAATTTTAGGATTTATCTCACCTTAATACAGTCCTTGGATGGTGTAATTTTCAGCTTTTTATAACTTATATTTACTGAAATATTGATTATATTGTAATCTGCAATAAAGCGATGGACACAGTTTTTATATATATATATATATATATATATATATATATATATATATATATATATATATATATATATTGTGTTGCACGTAATATTGAAAAACAATCATAAAGTGCTCGATCACAGAGGAGCGAGAGCTAATATAATTTATTTCAAAACTATATGTTACGTATTTCAAAAATGTACCGCTGTTTCATCTAGATGGGCTGACTTTTACATTTGAAAAACAATTATATCCCCACTGCAATCGTCAGCGTTCTGAATGAGATCCAACCACGATGAAAAATGGCGTTATGCTGATAAAAGCCGGCGCATTCCTGGAAAGTTTCTCTGGAAAAATATATTGGTTGAGAATTAATTGAGTTTTATTATTGTTTTTATTTATAGTTATTTTTTGTTTTAAGAAGGGTTTTGTTTCATTCTACTAAGGGGTTTATTTATGTATTTATTATTTTGTTGTTTGGTATTTTTATATTTTATTTAAGTTGTTGTTTGTAGGTCGTAAGCTTCATCAAAAGTACAAATATTATGTTGGAAAGAAAGTAATGTATTGTTTACTTTATCACTTTGCAGCCTCCTAAGTTGCACACAGTTCTATATTTCTGGGTGAATTAAGGTCTTAATGTCCTGCTTTGCCTTTCAGATATAGTAATTAGTTGGAAAATATTAAGTTTAACGGTTTCAGCCGTCAAAAATGGATATTAGTGAGAAGCATCAGAGAGATTGCATGCTCTATGAATTCAAAATAGGAAACTCAGCGGCAGAAGCTACAAAGAATATTGGAACTGTCCATGGGATAAATGTTCTGAATGATCGAAAATGTCAACGCTCGTTTGCAAAATAGTCTTCTGGAGACTTTAACCTGTCAGATCGGCCACGTTCGGGAAGGCCAAAATCAATTAATGAATACGCCATTAAAGACGCCGTGAAGGCAAATCCAAAGTTAACCAACAGAGAATTAGCTTTACAATTCAATACAACCTATACGACAATTATTTCATACTTTCACGAGAAAGGAAAATGTTTAAAACTTGGACCATTGGTTCCACACGATTTGACCGATGTTCAACGAAATCAAAGATTGACTGCTTGCGCATCTTTGCTTTCCAGAATTCACCGAGAACCATTTTCGCAAAGAATTGTGGCTGGAGATGAAAATTGGGTTATTTAAAAGAATACTTAACGCAAAAGATAATGGTTAGACCGGAACCAAAGTCCACAGCCTGTTCCAAAACATGGACTACACCCAGAGAAGGGTATGCTCTCTTTATGGTGGGCTATGAGAGGACTACTTCATAATGAGTTACTAAAGCCTAATTAAAAATCACAGCAGTAAAATAGTGTTCGTAGCTGGATCATGTAAGAATTACTCTATAGAAAAAAAAACGACCAGCATTACTCAATAGGAAGGGTGTAGTGCTTCAGCATGATAACGCGAGACCTAACACAGCAAAACACACCCACGAAAAACTCATGAGTTTTAATTGGGAAGTTTAGCTTCATTCGCCTCATTCACCTGACATTGCACCATCCGGCTACCATCTTTTCGGGTTGTTGCAGAATCACTTAAACTATAACACTTATGAAAACGACGACCAAATCAAAAATGACCTAAATTTGTTTTTCTCTAAAAAATCAGAGAATGTTTTTGGAAGAAGGCATCAATAAGCTAGTTGATCGTTGGACAGAAGTCATAGAAAATGTAGGAACTGATTGTAAAGATTAAAAGCGCCCTGATGAGAATGTTTTAGATGAAATAAATGTGTTGGACAAAAACGACATTACTTTCTTTCCAACTTTATACAAAGGGGTGGGCGTTTGAATACGTCGCTTAAAAGTTGTCTCTTTTAGTGGTGATACAGGGTTTAAATATGGTTATTTTTTCACTATCTTACCCGTCGAGCTGACAGTCAACGCTCCTACCGATGCGCTATCATACAACACTGAGTGAATGTAGGTAAGATCTCAATGTAAACATGTCCAAGTGCCGGATGCTCGAATTAGTTTTACCTAATGAACTATACCTTAAACCTAATAGCAGTTGGCGATATCCTTACAAATAAACTCTACCAAGGGAAGGAGCTTCATATAGTCATCCAAATACATACATGTTCGCTGTATCACAGCTCTTCAGTGCGGCTAGACCAGTTAGTACCTCAAGCCGGGATTAGAAACTCAACCGTCGAGCTGGCAGTCGGCACTTCTACCCCTGCGCTATCATACGATACTGAGTGAATGTAAGTGATATCTCAATGTAAACATTGTCAAGCGCTTAGAGTTCGAATTAGTTTCATGAGCTATGCCTTAAAACTCATGGCAGTTGGCGATATCCTTACAAATAAGTTCTACCCAAGAAAGAGAGTCGTATATAGTCATCCACATACATACTGTTTCGTTGTATAACATCTCTTAATTACAGCTAGACCAGTTAGTGCCCTAAACCGGGATTGAATCTACACCATCTAGCTGACAGTCGGCGCTTGTGTGCACGTGTATGTGATTGTTGGTGTGTATGTTGCCTACAGTAATTAAAAGTTAAAAAAATCTACATAAATTCGTAAAGGCTTGTGTACACTTTACTAAGTAAACACATGGATATGTTCACAAATCTTTAAGTGCACGCATAATTGGACTATACGGGCACATCCTTTTTGAAGCTTCAAATATATATTATTTTTACGAAATTTCAATTATGTGTATAAACTTTTAGGGGGGGAAGACAATGGATGTGGTCCGAAATTGTAAAAACCTTCTTAACTTAAGGGGACCATGAGTGCTGACCATTTAAAAAAACTTTACATGCATCGTATTTTGATTATTGTTCTATCATATGGAACACATTATCCGGGAAAGACAGTGTAACTTGTCTCGAGTCTTTAGGTTACCCTCTATGTGATGTATATCTACGTCCACCTACATCTATAGAACCCATGAAAACAGAACACTGTTAAAACGTCAAATACGTGTATCAAATTGTAGTAGAATTAAGAGCATATGTATAAGAAACTAATTCGAAACTATCCTTCCAAAGTTATTAGGGGGCAAAACAGAGAAGACGGTGAAGTAAAATAAAGAAAGCAACATGGTGTTATAAGCATAGTGAGAAAGTACATAGTAGTCACCCTGCTTAATTCCTGAGCAACGTCGTCCCTTCCTGCTAGGAGAATATTACAAAAGAACATTTTCCCGCATTGGCTCACTGTCCACGTTACTATATCGTCAGGGTGAATCCATCACCCTCACCAATTCTATCAATTTTTATTGTTAAGATATAACGCAAGAATAACCCCATTTTGAACCCCCAAACAAGAACCGGTCATTAATTCTGCAACACGTGGGTTCCATGGACTTCTGAAAAGCACGTGTTCTCTTAATTCTATAGCAGGTGATACCAAGGGAACAGGCCATGGAAACATGCGATTAATCACTGTATTTCCCGCTTCCATATAATCAAATATTTGTGAAATTCCTTGGGAATACTCACTCTTCATACGATTACTTCTGATTTAAACGCTAATATTTCAAGTGAAACAATTGTGTAATTAGTTAATACTTAAAACCAATTAACTATTAGCCTTCGTATATAAACATTTCTATATGGAGAAATAACATGTCTAATCATACATATTCATGGAAATAGTAATTAAATTTTTATAAACACACACGTACATATATATATATATATATATCCGATAGGATGCTCCATCTCCAGTAAAAACAGAAAGATAAGAAAAATAAACAATTAAGAGAATATATATATATATGTGTGTGTGTGTGTGTGTGTATAGTAAGCTATGAAAATATACTTATGTCAATTAAGCTACACAGAGGCTCTAGCGTTTCATCCCAGGGGAAATCTTCAGGCAAAAAAGCTATTTTTGCCGGGTGTTTTTATATACACGGCTAGCTAGTCAGTCAATCAAATTCTTTGTTGTTCTCTCGGCCAATCGCTGGGTTTTCCACGAACAAAGTTGCGGTTATTGTTACTTCCTATATCTTGTTCTATTATGCCATTTTCTATAGATTGTCCTATACTTATTTCTTTGTTGTGTCAATATAATGTGTGATTTTATGTTAACACGTGGTTTCTTTGTATTTTTATTTTAGGTTTAAATTTTTAAATTGTTAGTTTTTTGTTTAGTTTAGATTTTTTACTGGTTTATTTTTTTATCTATTTATGTATCTTTAGACCAAGGTAAATTTATTTCTGTGTAGGCAGCTATCTCACTTCTACAGTTTAGTAGATTTCGGGGTCCTTAAAGTTTAGGATTTCAATTTTTTCATTCAGACGTAATCAACACGGGATGTCTAAATTTCGACATATACTGGCCTGTCGTATTATATATATATATATATATATATATATATATATATATGCTTTAATTTACTTCAGCTGATGTTCTCAATAATCAAGGGACCCCTTCCTGGGGCTAAAACTTGATCTCTATATGAGATACATAAATATTCGATCGTTGCATTAAAGTTCTCTTTACGTGTTAAACATCGAGTATATTAAGATATAAATAAATGTAATGTTTCACGTCCCAAGTAACTATTAAACTCTTTTATAGTATATATTTCTTGTTATCTTTTGGTATAAGGTTAGTCCATAGCAATACATCAAGCTAACTGTTTTTACTTGAGGTAAAAAACAACTACGAGACATGCACCTTGCCTCATATGAGCCAGTTTACAGCCGTGTCGAGGGAATCTTATTTGGACTTCGAATACTATGGTAGTTTTAATAATTGGCACAGAAAGAACCGAGATACTTGAGGATGGTGACTAGTAGGTACTTCAAACTCTCCCATATCAATGTTCAATTGATATATGTATATATATATATATAACACTAAGATATATTTTGCAATTTATAGGGATTAGATTTTATTAATTTCAATATAGTTCGAAATTATATTTATGTGTATATATATATATATATATATATATATATATATATATATATATATATATATATATATTGAAAATATTCACCAATCGAAATTTGAATACATTTCGGGTGTAATTTAGTGTGCTCATTTGTGTATTCTTTTTATGAGTAAATTATTAACAGGTTTATTCAAATAATGAGTATACCAATATAAATGTTCAATTGATATATATATATACATATATATATATATAACACTAAGATATATTTTGCAATTTATAGGGATTAGATTTTATTAATTTCAATATAGTTCGAAATTATATTTATGTGTGTATAAATATATATATATATATATATATATATATATATATATATATATATATATATATATATATTGAAAATATTCACCAATCGAAATTTGAATACATTTCGGGTGTAATGTAGTGTGCTCATTTGTGTATTCTTTTTATGAGTAAATTATTAACAGGTTTACCCAAATAATGAGTATACCAATATAAATACTTATATATCCACTACAACGACAACATTCATTACTAAAAAAACTACCACTACTACTTCTACTACTACTAAAAATAGTTGTAATAATGCGAACAAGAATAACAATAAAAGATAAACAACGATAATACTATTATTATTAATAATGAAAATTACAACATTAATTATCAATAATCATCCGTGTAGAATCAAATAAACTTGTGGAAGGAGCAGTGCACGTAACCGAATCGATTGAAACTACGATAATATATGAGAAAAAACATATATAAGTGTAAAATAAACTATAACGTACCTCGTCTTACCCTACGAAAATGGGCATGACGTGTTACGGAGCTTTGAAATATGAAACAGCTAGTATACTGACAAACCGCCGCTAGAAATCCAGGGATATCACTATAATCCATAGGATGTTTATTGTCACTCATGTTCTAGAAAAACCCGTTCAGTATCAGCAAGAAATCAACTTTAGACGGCTGTTGAGAGTACCTTTGTTTACTTTCAATGGTAAGCGAAATAATCGGAAATTTGAAGTAATTGTTTTTATTCAGATTCAAGGGAAAACCATGTGTTGTGTCCAGAAACCGATCAGTGAATATAACTGTAACGGAGAGCGGCCGATTGACGTAGATGCAGACACTTGTTGGCGCCGTTCAAAGAGGCAGCGTCTGGTATGCTGTGTGTGTGTGTGGGGGGGGGCGAACCCAAAAACACTCGCTGTTGACAAAAAAAAAAAGAGCAGTGGGAGGAGAAAGGCATCAAAAAGTCAAATAAGGTTTTTATTTAAAAATTCGAGCAGCGGTGTCGAGTGAGAGATTTATGCAAAGTAAGTTGGTTTGCATGCGTCGCATTTTTTTTCTATAAGAGAGCGAAAGTGAAGATTCAGTCAGATAGATTGAGATCGTTCTGAACGTGTGACTGGAAAGCGAACGAAAGAAAAGAATAGTGCTGGATTTTTTTATGTTGAACTGAACGACGTTTTTTATATACAGTTGAGAGAGACGTTTTTTTTTCCATTTGACTTTATCTTGGCGACATCTCTGTTTAAATATGATTTTGTTATTTTTTTCTACAAGCTACTACTGAATCATAGTGACGCTATATATAAGAAATACAAGCACAAAATAGAACCGCAAAATTGGCATTAATGATGGGGAAATATCTCCATAGCATAGTAGAAGGAACATTAACTTAAATTGACATTTGAAATGTAATACTTACTTTCGGGAAATTATGTATTTGACAGCATTTGTTCACGATGGGATCATGAATACTTGTTCAACAAAAGCATTAGTTATTGCATTACATAGAATATGAGACCAAAACTAAGGGGTTTAATACGTGAAACAAGCGTAACAGAGTATATAACTAAAGAAGAACACATTTATAAAAAAAGGGCAGCGGGAGGGGAACGATCCAAACAACCACAGGCCGCTCACCATCGTAATGACGCCGAGGAAATTCCTAACTGCACAACTTAAAGAAAAATGTATTACTCGCTTAATAGCTGCGAGTTCTCCTTGTATAAAAAATAAAAATATAGCGGAAAGCTAAAAGAAGATACCTAATATACTAAGTCTACAGAAGACTGGTGCAGATTAAAAAAAAGAAAATCCTGAACGGAAACAGGTTACACAATCCCCAACCTGGATATTTAAAATAATGAATGCAAGTCGGCGTCTGCTCGGGGGACTGCACCTAGCAGAAGAGACACAAAAGAGTGACGTTTTCCAGATAGAGTCCTTATAGTCATTTTTGTTCATAGCTATGATGACACTCATAGCTATGATGAGACTTATAGCTATGAGCACAAACATTGTCATGGAATTCAATGACGGGAAAAGATTTACAGATGCATAAACAATACCTTCATGTAATAACTTAAAATTACCAGCAAAATTACAAAATGAGCAAGCAACATTAATAAGCACGGTGATAATATTTAGTCTGCATATAAAAATGGGATTGCTGGGTACGAATACTTTTAAAATTGATAAATGGAAACTCGCAGGACTGGAACGTATATAGCTTTTATTGAGATGTAATGACATAGTGAATAATAGTGCATTGTAGATGCGGCCATTATCAGCGAAGATTAAACAGAGAATAAAAAAATATGTATGAAACAAAACAGAATCATCATCGAAACTGTATTATATAGAAGAACACTAATAAAAGGAATAGCCCCAATGATAGGTTCACATGAGACTTCATAAACTGAACAAAATGAGAACTCAGAAACATATTAAAGAACAAGGAAAGCATCGCTCGACATCAGCAGAGCTATGTTGACCGACGTTGTGACATGAACACTTTTAATGTGTAAACCTTTCCACATCAGCTATGCAACTAACCAATCACATGCAAGGTGCAATATGAATACAACAAAACCACATAAAGAGCACCACAAGAACTCAAGGAACAGAAACTGCAAACATGTTCATAAACTACTCCCTCACATACAAACTAGTGATGGTACCAGCCCCGGCTGATACCACACCACCAAGTCATGAAGGGTCAATCAGGGTGGAAGGACCGAGAAAGTATAGCACTAAGCAGACTTCCGCTGGTAGATTGCGGACAGCACTAGGGACTTCGGGAGGCTTATATCCATCCAAATCCCAGCGAAGACGAATGGTCGTTACAAACGAGAAATCGATGGTAAGCGGCTGTTGTGATAACGCAAATCAATTTGCAGTAGTTATCGAAAGAGGTGGAGAGCACTGGAAATCTAAGAATACTTAATGTCACTCAGACTCTAGGGAACACCACTGGTTATTATCAGTGGTCAATCACTGATTACTGGCTGTGTGAGAACTCCTTGTGAGTAAATAATAATAATAATAATAATAATAATAATAATAATAATAATAATAATAATAATAATAATAATAATAATAATAATAATAATGGTGCTTTTTAACGAATAATTAGGCGGGTGTTTATTATATTATTTAAAATTAAGTACATGCCGATAACGGCCGATGGCTTCCACTGTAATATGAATAATAAGACACATTGGTATTCAGGCATCCTTCATCTCCTTCCCTTGAGGTCTGAAATATGATTTCGTTCTTCACACTTTCCATCATCTTAACGCCGTCACAATAATTTACTGTGGTATCTACCATGAAGTATGTGTAGGTCGGTTATTATTAATACTACTTACTCATTAGTAAACACACACTTTAATGCTAAATAGCGCTTACTGGCAGAAAAAGGTGGTATTCACTTAATCAGAGTGACAACAAATCTCCCCGATGTCCAGATGACTTTTGTTTCGTTTCATCACCGTGAGAAATCAATTATCGCTCATGCATCATCCGTGGTTATTGAATACTATCTAATAACGGGAATTTCTTTTGTATGGAAGTTGAATACCAATAAGTCACCTATAGATACCATCCTCTCTGTGCCCTTCTAGAGGTTGCTCACAACAGTTTCTACGATGATGTTACATAGATAGTGTACTCTCATCTATTATTTACTCACTAGGATTTTTGACACGAGTAATTGTTAGTGATCGTTCACTTAAATAAAAAAAAGATAGGGTTCCAGTATTGTGCGGGATAATAAGCCTCCATATCTGCCCTGCAGTTTACCTCTTCTACCGTGAGAAAACAAATTCGTATTCTTGCAACGATAGTTTACAATTGCGTTTCCTATAATATCGTCAGTACTCCCCGTGTTCTCTTGTCGATATCTGGTCGGTACTATTGTTCCTCGACATTTACGTATGCCTTTAGTTTTCACGACCATACTGTGTGAAACCAACTGATGCTGGTGTCGCCACTATTTTTCGGAATAAGGTCTGCTTATAAGATGTGTTTTTACATGGTAGTGTTAGTTCCGTTTTGTTAGAATTATTTGTTTCTAAAGTCGTTCTGTTTTGTTTTCCCATCGTTATTTTATTTCAACTTATCTGCTGTTTATCGGTGTTACAAGTGTATATGGGATCGCATCCGCTTTACCGTCTTTCACTTTTTTTTTCAATGTTCTCATCTTCTTACTTTTGCTTCGGATGGAGAATCTTTCTGGGTGCCAGACATCTACTCGGTATTTCAGAGACTTCACCCAGGACTCTTTGTACGATTCTAACAGTCGATTTAGACACAATTGTTTAAATCTCGCCTGCACTTGCTCTACTTCTATATTTGCCAGGTAATTACCTGAAATCATTGTTCACCAGTCCGATAGCACTTATAATTACTAGAATGATAGATATCACGAAATTCCAGTTCCTTTTCATGGCGAAGATAAGAAGTTTTTTATTCAGTAATCTTTTCCTCGTCATCTCTGTTTAGAAAAATATCATTAGGGACACTGTCTTCAACTAGAGTTCAAATATTCTCCATCTTCCCCCATATAAATATGTCACATTTAACAGCTCGGTTATTTTTACTATAAGTGTCGTGTTATATATAATTTTCATTTTTTCACTTAAATTTTATGACTTTGTAGGTTTGTATTTCAATATCTATTCGCGTATTTCAGTTTCGAATAATATCTCTGGTTTAAACCTGTATCATTTGTATGCATATTAAAAATGAAGTAGCTCACCCAGTTCTCTGAGCACTATCTTCATGACAGAATTTCATTCTGATTTTGTATTCTTTTTTCGATAAATTTGCTGCATTTTATCAGGATGTAGTTAAACGTGTCTCTCTCCTTGTCAGCAAAGTTAACATTTTCTGTTTCCCTAGGGCTTGTCTCTCTTGTTTAGTTTTGTAGTTCTTCTGATTGTGTTTATTCGAAACTGTCAGCCGCGATTCCATTTTTCGCTTAAAGTGTCCTTTGCGTAGCCATACCCATGTATTTTCATGCGCTACTTTGTTAGTAAGTCTTCCATGTAGCTGTTTCCATTCCCATTTAGATTGTTTAGCCTTTTATGTTCGCTACCCTCCGCATTGTTAACATTGTCGTTGCTTTTCCTTCAGCGGCAGTAATTAGACTGCCTGTATCTTGCGTTATGTATTTCTCGAGTCTGTTCATCGGTATCGTCCACGCAATCATCACTTCTCGAGTGTTTCGTTCATTTAAACAGAGTAGGTCATTGTCATATTCCGTCAGCAGTACATTATTCATGATCATTTATTACCTGACCATGTTATCCTGGTTCATGAGGTGATTTTCTAAAGTTATCGAAAAGCTCAGAGTGTTTACTACGGATACGGCCCAAGTATGTATTGCGTTCATTATGTTTTTACCATAAATCTTTTGTTTACAAGAGGTTAATTATTTTCTCATGTACTCTCTTCTTATCAGCGTTTTTCTCTTTCTCCGTTTTATGGTCTCCGCTTCCAAAATTATCTGATAATTATAATGCTGTTCATAAAGTGAACTTATCACTTATCGACTAGAGAGCACTAGGCTTTTCCTTGTTTCGTGTTTTCCTTTATCTATCATAATTATAACGCATTTTCTATTGCGAATGTTATACCTATATTAACTTACGATTCCTTTTGTAATTATACATTACGTTATCTACTTTTTTTCTTTTTACGAGTGCTTATAGATCCGCCTTATATATCAGAGCGTTACTTTCTTCATTTGTGTCTTTTAAATTATGGCCGGTACTTCACCTTTTAAATATGCTGTAGAGTGACATCATGTATGTGGTCAAATTTAGAAAATATATCTGTATATTTTTATCTCTCATGTGTTACTCTCTAGCTGTCTTTTCAAGTTATCACGCTTCTATTATATGTAGTACAAGTACAATTGTTAACTCGCATATATTATTCACCAAACTTCATTGACAGTAATACCTTACTTTAAAAAAAGTCAATTTTTCTTTGACCCTAAGAAAAACACGGTATTCCCTTCCTTTCCTCAACAGAATTGGAATTCTCAAATCAGCCGTTTGCATTTCAGCGTTCATTAATATAAATTCGTGTTTCTCTGAGTCACAATATCTCTACTCAGGATTCCAGTACTCGCCACATTCTTCCAGTAGAAGTCTGTATGGCGTTATCCATCGTCAGCTGTCCCATTCTCTTACTATATTATTGTAATATATGTTTTCATAAATAATGGAAAGTCGCAGAGCATTGGTATTTATTTCACATTTTGCTATTTCTTATCATGTGTCTTACTGGCGTCTGACAAAACTTATCTCACTTGACAAGATCATATAATAGAAGAAAAAAACTTCTTTCGTAATTTCCCAGAGGATAAATACAGCAACAGACAAGAGATTAAAAAAACTGAAAGTCTGACACATCTAAGATGTGTTACGCTGTCTGTTTTCGAATATTCATTTCTTGAAATATGCTTGAAGCAACATTAACATTTCAAAAATGCTTACAGACAGAAATATATATATATATATATATATATATATACATATATATATATATATATATATATATATATATATATATATATGGGTGTGTAAAAAATTTAGAAATGTTAATTATATATATATATATATATATATATAGAGAGAGAGAGAGAGAGAGAGATAGAAAGAGAGAGAGAGACAGAGAGACAGAGAGACAGAGAGACAGAGAGAGAGAAACAGAGAGATAGAATAGGAGATAGAGAGAGAAGGATATATATATATATATATATATATATAGAGAGAGAGAGAGAGAGAGTGAGAGATGATAATAAACAAATGTAAAATTGCATAGTTTACCAATTTAATAGATGCAAACAGTACAACAACGAATTTCATAAAATATAATAAAGTTTTCTGAACTTAGATTTTGAAAGAAAAAAGTCCCGTTCTCAGCAAGTAAAAACAAATAATTATTTAACAAGCTTTTGTTTTCATTATTAATTTGAAAACTCTGAAAAATATTATTAATAAATGTTCTTGGGAGGATGTAAATAAATGATCCCCACATATGTGATGAGGTGTCAAAGTGTGGCATCTATTAAACTATTATATAATAAAAAAAACAATAAATCGGAGCCTGGAAAATAGATAAACAGGTCGGAATTCAATATATGTATTAGAAGTTAATATGAAATATTTAATAGATAACACTTTAAAAAATAATGTATACACTAGTGTACACGCCCATTCAAAGAGGGCAACAATAAATTATGCTTAACCGGTGTTCGCACCCGAACTTTGTATAGATATATTGCTAACATATTTATATAAATCATAAAAGTACATCAATAATTTAATATTTCATATAGAAATTATATGATCAGTTCTGAGGAACTAAATAATTAAAAGAAAACTCGAGCGTTGACTATAGGAATACTTATTTGAGGATTTGTTCAAAGCAACGGAATAAGTCTGATCGACTTGCATAAATTGTTTATGTTTTTCATCCCGAACGGCATTAAATAGTTTCTCTGAGGGCTGCAAAAGGCACATGTTTTACTCGTTAACAATACGGATGCACATATATTTAATTATTACATCCCCTAAAGCGGGTATTGTCGGTCGATTTTGAAACTTTGTGTATGTACATCCTACCGTCTTTATCGCTTTACTAATCGTGTTCAAGATAACGGGGATACTATAAAGATGCATTGATTTCATTTTAGAATAAATTGGTCATAGATCATGAAAAAGTTAAAACTCACACATTTGGCGATAACTACGGTTGTGCTCGTAAATCACAACTACCTACTCGTGTTATTAGAGTGATGTGTACGTGACCGTAAATCTACGAACACAACCGAAGAACTGTGCTGAACGAAAGGTGAAAACGCAGTATATTAAAATAGATTAACCACATTTCTTGGTAATTTCAATCGGGTTACGATTACCTCAATGTTTCAGTAACGTCAGATCGGCCTAAACCTGTTTATTCCAAGACCGTTTTCCAAATCAGTCAAATACAGCGACTCTAAGAGTACAAGGCAAGTTGGTAATCTTACAGAAACTTGTGATTTGTTTGTATTGTCGAATTGTGCTGAATTCTTAACGCACCTTAAAACAAGTAAGTTTTAAGATTAAATACCTCCCCCCCCCCCTGACAACATAAGGATGATCCACTGTCTTATCAGGGCCGTACTTCTCCATACTATGTCAATTATTTCTGAATGTATGCCATTGAAACATTGAGAACTCAGATTATCTGATGAAGCTGACATTGTACATGCTGGTTACAATTATCGAAGAGCACCGCATACATACATCAAATTTTAAAAAGAATTGAAGTATAAATCCATTAAAAATCTCGACTTTTCAAGGTGACACTCAAATGTCAAGGTCGAATTAAGAGCGTGAGTTTACTGGCCATAATATGAGGCAAGTTGCGAATATCCACGATTAACAAAACAAATGTACCGTCAAAAGTGTGACTTACACATTTTATATAACCCTGATATTGCCATTTGACCTGAATTACACCAATTAAATCAGTTATAAGTTTAACTATGACCTATGTTTTAATCTAGTTTTGTTACAAATTGTGAAGCGATTTTGATACTAGGTTTTACACACAATACACAGCTTGACCTAATACAAACCTTTCTGGCTGAGGTAATTACGGCTACAATAAAAGGCAAATAGAAAATACAGTTGTATGTGTTAAAATTATTTTGCTAGTATAATCGATTAATGCTTTCAATATAAATGTACAGAAGGATACGCTTGTATTCATGTTGTTACTATTTACGCTTTTACTGGTATCGATACACGCATTAATTTAAGCATAGATTCCAGACGATTTGTATCATTGATAAAACGTATCTGATTGATAGAAACATGTCTAAAAGACCCAACTATCACATAAGTAGTATTTCCACATCTGGTAAAATACCGCCTAGACACCTCTTTCTTGCCGACCTCGAAATTTACTGAGTCATATCCTCTTCACTTACCTACAGCTTCTTTCTCACAGATGAGACGTTGCAAGTTTTACTAAACTCTATCGTTATTTTCATAGAAGCTGCTCGACTGACCTTCATAACATGGTTCCCTACTGTACAACATTCACAACACAATTCGTCTTGCTACGATACGACCGCTGTAAATAATGTTACACTCTACATGTGTGTAACTGAAACTAAACTGGACTTCAATGAGCACAGTTTTATTCTAAGAACTACCCGTATGTGTAACACAATACAACGGGAATAATTACCACCTGACTACAACATGTACGTTTTCAAATCAAATGTTGAGAACTTTTTGTGAACACTGCCAATAATCAATCATCGTCACCAATTTTAAAGATGTTGTCTAATTGTTCACATGATATACTTAATAAACTTCTTCCTCATTTGTACATACACATAACGTCCTTTTCGTTGTCGTAGTAGAAGTATCATTCTTCATGCTAATCATATATTTTAGATAATTCATCAAATAATTGCTCGAAAAGATGTAGTTTTAATGGGATAAAAAAGAAACTACAGAAAATCAGAAACGTCATGATGAATTAGAAAAAAACGAATTAACTTGAAAACATGAAACCAAAACTGGATCAATGTTTTAATATTCTTAATTTTGTGAGTAACTTTTAAAAAATATATTAACTTACTGGTCTGTGTTATAACAAAATAAAAACTAGTGTATTTGCTTGACCACGTTGCACTCCTAAATGATTGATTAATTTCATTCTATTTAATTACCAAAATCTTACATTCAATTTGTAAGCAGGTATGCCTTCTAGCATTGGATTCGGTTCCAAAGGTATACTTACATTTTAAATAGTTTTACAGGGGCGCCCTTTAATTCATAAATATCATCCATAGGACATTTAATATCAAATTCAACTGTAGCAATTATAAGTCATATTTGCTTCCTTGCCTTTCGCTTACAAGGATACAAATACCAATTATGTTCAGGGAAATAATGTTAACGTAACACTCTATTTTACACAGCCTACCTAGTAGCACACGAGGTCATTGGTCATACTCACAAGGTTTTACCAGTGCTCATATTTACAAGAAAATACAGCAAAC
Organism: Sepiola atlantica; assembly: GCA_963556195.1. Classification (NCBI taxonomy): domain Eukaryota; kingdom Metazoa; phylum Mollusca; class Cephalopoda; order Sepiida; family Sepiolidae; genus Sepiola; species Sepiola atlantica. Next base: position 156,160,809 of record OY744518.1, on the reverse strand, counting down.
TTTAATATTAAATATTTTATGTCACATACCAAATCTAGCTAATCATCTATATCAGTAACACGGACTTTAATTTGATTTCAATTGTATTATTATCATGTTGTTATTAATACCAGGTATTAATATGAGGTAATAATGTCAGGTATTAATATGAAGTATAAAAGAGTATACATGGATGCACGTATATTCAGTTGACTTCGGAAAGTTTATTACTGTCAAGTAATGTAGACATAGCAATATTTTATTTTTTAAGTAAAGGGTGGTTTATGCTTGAATCATTGTCGTCAGAGATATGTAATGATTGTTTCTATATAGATCGACGTACCCTGCTAGACTTGGTGTCTAAGTTATGTTTGTGTGAAAGTGAGTTCAGTAAATCCCTTTGATAAGAATAAATCTTAATCTAATATAGTGATAACCGATATTTATTGATCCGTAATTATATTTCCCATATACATTTAAATATAAATTTGAAATGTGAAAATAAATGTTAAACGAAATAACCCAAACTATTTACACAGCGAGAAGTGTTCATTTCAATTAGAAAAAGTATGTGATGTATGCTCTATTAAAGATGTGATAAACTATGTGATCAGAACATTGTTTTGCAAAACTGTATTTCTTCACTCGTCTGAGAATAATGCGTTGAAAGAAGGCGTCATTTACGAAACGTCAAAAACCGGATGTTGAGGGGTGATTTTTTCTAAGTTAGAACGACATTCAAAGTAGTTATCAGTGTAGGCCAGGAGATATGTAACAGGTTTACCATCAAGGAATATCCGAATAGACGTATAATGGCAAAACGAAAGATAGAAAAGCGCACTAGCAGCGGGCAAATTAAGTGAATGGGTGGTATCACTTCAGCTAACAATAGTTGAATAGTCACATATCTCTTTTCAAATAAATGTATTTACAACACCTTCTTTGATAGGTGGCAGAACGCAGACACATTGCCTGTCAAATTTAAAGTGTTGCTTCCGACAGAATCGAATTAATGTCAGCCGCCTTGTAAGGGCTATAACATTTAAAAGAGTTGTTACGTCAAACCGGGAAATTATTACTGACGTCGACTATTGAGTTGAGTTCAAATCTTGCCGTATCTAATACGTTTATTCATATGTCAATACATGTTTTTAAGTAACAAGAAAAATACCTTCAATGACAGTGCATTTATAACTAGTAAACCCGTGTCCCGGTGTTGCCCGGGAAAGTAGATAACTCCCATGCCCAACCTTGAACTATTGAATTATTTACTTCTTATGAGTATCCGACGTGAAAACATAATCACCAATGTTAAAAGCGGATCTCCAGAATTGTCTGTACTTTGGATGTCGCTGTTACGTATTATTAGCATTAATATTTTCACAAATATCATTGAATTTTCCTGACCCATTTTCGGATTGGTTTACTCTCAAGTATTTTAGTTTACAAACATATAGAACATAGAATTTTGAATTAAATTCTGAAATCGTTAGCGGTCACCCATACATTTTATGTGTATGGATTTTTGTTCAGTTGCACAATTTATATGTTAAGCCTGCGTTATATACAATTAGTTGGAAGCTAAAACATGTGGTGAGTTTAAGTTGTCAAGCAGTCAAAATAATAAAACAAACTGAGCGTATTGGAGTAAAAATCAATTTAGTATTACGTTTGACACTTGTAGAAACTTACTTTTATTTAAGCTAGTGTTATCGGCTTATTTTCTAGATGACGACATATTTATTTGGATTAGGTCCGAAAAAAGTAAGAAGTCGTTAATTGACTTACATGTAAATTATTTAAATTAACATATTTAAAAAAAAGTATTTGTTTACAAAACATAATTCTTGTGGTTTCGAAATAAAACAAACAATGACAATATTTGAACGTCTTAAATAAACTTTCTAGTTACTTTCACATTTCAATATCCCAGAAATCTGAGTATTAACGTTTGTGGAACAAAACATTTTTATAATATCTTGTTTTGTTTAATTTAATCTTTGTATAACTCACTAAATGACTTTTAACTATCAATTTAATACATGACGACAGTTATTTCCTAGTTCAGTCACCGAAATATTTCCGCCGTTAAAACCTAACTGAGATGAATTAAAATAAAGAATCAAATAAACACAAACAACTAAAATGTGCGATAATAAACATATATATAAAATATATTTTCTGATTCTACACCGGCCTTGTTCTGTCCTCAGCCAGAGAAAAAAATACTTCTATACAGAGGCAATTCGTTAAGAAAAAGTTTGTAAGCAAACTTATAAAATAATTATTTTATAGGTGATAACAATAATATTCTCGAAAGCATTTCGTTTCGCCTTAAACATTTGCTGACTTATTGTTTACCTTTAATTATAACACTTTTTTTTTAATATTAAAGGCAAAAACGTTAGCAGTTTTGGCGAGTTCCTGTCCACATTCGAACAGAACATTTGAATGAATAAAAAAAGAACCACACAGGAATTGTCCCTGTTGTTTAATCAAACATGCATCAATATATATATATATATATATATATATATATATATATATATATATGTATATATATTGATGTGTATATATATATATATATATATATATATATATATATATATATAAAGTTAGGTATCTGTGTATATTTATATATGTGTATGTACAAGATTTACTCCTAATCTCATTTTCAAATTATTATAAATTTTGGACCACATCTACGGTCGTATTGTTGAGCGCATCGTGAATATTCAGATTCTTACGATTTAAGAAAAATAAACGATAGGTATTAAACATCGATTAATTAATAATACAAGTCTCCTTGACGTATACTAAATACATGTTAGGTAGCATGATATGGGCAAATCCTCCCATTTGTAAAGTAAAATATTTCAGATTTGAATCGAATTTGATCTAAAATCATAAGTCACCAATTACGCACGATACTCTGAATTTCTCTTTTTTTCTTAAGACATGACTACACACTCAACACATCAGATACTCACATTTCCTTTCTCAAATCGTAACATTTATGTTTTATAGGTTTTTCTTCTATTTCACATGTAGCATAACACTTTATCAGAGCAACATCGGTTGTAATTTGTCATTGTATTTTCTGAAGCGAGATTAACGTGAAAGTAACAAAAATAATGTCTGAAAATATTAAGAAATATATAAACGTTTTATGAAATAAAGGAATATAACAAAATACAAATCACATGCATAGAAAATAACAAAAACAAACGAATGATGTTTTAAGAAAAATACATTATTGATAAACATTATTGATTCACTTTCTTCGAACTGGTCATAATTCTTTGATGGCTACATTACTCATCTTGAACCGTGTGTCACTAGCGTTGTACTATCCTATTCAAATTGATGTGTTAAGTATTACAACCGCGATGCTATATTCACTTAAGTCAAAAGTCACAATAAGTTTCTTGATTGATAACAATGTATTAATCTTAAATTTGAGATGCTCATAGTTTAAAATCATAGATGCATTAAACAAATTAACAATCTTTAAAAACAAAAGACAGAATAAAAGTGAGTAGTTTTCTTTTTATAAAATACTAAATGAAATGGGCGATATCCATCTGCGATCTTTTCTTTATTCTATTATTATTGTTATTTATATTTATTCAAAAACAATGAAAAACCGCTGAGCGTTGGCAAAAAAGAGACCGAACTGAGGTAGCTCATAAAATAGAGGATAATTTATTTCGTAATGTTGCCGTAAGAAAAATAGAGACAGTCTAGAGATACAAAAAAACTGACAGATTTGGAATGTTGTCTGTTTACAAATAGGTATTTCTCGAAATATATTTGAAGCAAAATAATTTTTTTCTGATTTGCTTATATATATATATATATATATATATATATATATATATATATATATATATATATATATATACACATATGTGTGTGTGTGTGTGTATAAAAAATCAATGTGAAAAATATATTTTTTTATGTTTTCCCAATTTATTATTTATATTTTGACGTTAGGAATATCAATTTTCCCTTATACAGAAAAAAAGTTGTTTTTACAAGAAAGGAGAACAACATTTTCAGCCGTAATCCTTCGGCTTCGTCAGTGTACTGCAGAAATATAGGTGCACGGTGAGAGGTGGGTAGTAGCAGTAGGAGAGCAAACAATAAAAAAATAAGGGAATGATGATTACGCAGGTGTGTGTCTCTATGGTCGAGTAGACCACAAATTCATCCCATGTGTGACCTGGCATGAGGGTGTGAATAGATAGATAAGCAGATAAAAATACGATACCCGTATCCACGCATACGCACAAACACACCGGCACACTGCCCCGCGCCCATCAACACACACACACACACACACACACACACACACATACACACACACACACACCCATGTTCACACACAAGCATATCTCCATACAAACACATAGCAGGGGAGAAAGAAGGGAGAAGAGAGATTAGGGTTGTCAGACAAATTGTCTGGAGTAATTTAAAATTAAAGTAGGGGTGTGAAGTTTAGTACGCGGAGTGTGCGTGAACTTTGAAACATAAAAGAATTTAAAAAATTGAAAAATGAATAAAAGTGAATGAAAATAAAAAAATAAAAAAATAAAATATGTCCACGCACACACACGCGCATTCATGTGGAGAGAGGGGGCATAGACAGTTATATGTGTGTAGGAATATGCATGCATACACGCACACCCACAAAGGCGTACGTGCACACACCTATCTATGTGTGTAAGCATATACATGCATACTCGCTCGCCCACAAGGGCATACATGTACACACATACATATGGAGAGAGGCAGAGGGGGAGTGCGCATGGGTGTGTGTGTGAGAGAGATAGAGAGAGAGAGAGGCAGATGAATGGATGCACCCTACTGTTTGAAAATGTTGTTGGTTAGTTCGTGTTTTTGTAAGAAGTGTACTTGCTGATATGTCCCAGATCTCTTTTTAGTCCTAATGTGTGCGTGTTTTGTTTCAGGATAAGTTTGGCCTCATATTTCCTTCTGTGTTTTTTGTGATTTAAATTTGGAGGCAAGGATAATGCATTTCATGTTGTCTATGGTGTGGTTTGTGAGATTAAAATGTTCGGCTACTGGGTGTACCTTGAGCTTGTTGTTGATTGTGTATTTGTGGTTGTTGAAGCGTTTGCGAAACTCCAGGCGTGTTTCCACAACGTAGTTGCCTTTAGTGTATCGGGTGCAGTATAATACATACACCACCTTAGGGCTATAACAGGTGAGAGGGGGGACTATATTTGATATGTGTGCCTGGAGGTGTGAATGTGTCGTCGTTTATGACGTATTGGCACATTTGGCATCTGGGTCTGTTACATTTGTTTTTTCCTTGTGGTGCGAGAGTGTGATGTACATCGGTTGATGTAAGAAGAGAATGTAAGTTCGGGGGCTGTCGTTTTGCGCAGATGGGTGTTTTTTTGTATATTTTGTTAATCGTGGGGTCGTTCTGTAGCTGTGTGTATATGTTTTTGAGAGGGGCGTGTAATTTGTTGGTGTTGGGATTGTAGTCAAATACCATTGGTATTTGTGAGTGTGCTTTTTTGCTTCTGTTGTATGTTAGTAGGCTTTGTCTCTTTGTATTGGATACTCCCTAATAGATTGTTTTATTATTTTGAAGGGGTACTTACTGTGGAGGAAGGGGTTGGCTAAAACACCTACTTATGTTTCGTACTCGGTTGAGTCCGAGCAGATTATTTTATGCGTAGGCATTAACTATATATGATTGATTTTTTGTGGTTAACCGGTGGCAGCTTTCAAAGTTTAGGTAACCGTGTCCGTCGGTGGGTTTAGTGTAGAATGATGTGGTTATGTGATTGTTGGTAATGTGTATTAGGACGTCTAAGAAAGGGATGTATGTGGTGGAGTGTTCTGTTGTGAATTTTATGCTGTTGTGACAGTTGTTTAGGTGTCGGTAAAAGTCCATCAGTGACTCTTCTCCATGTTGCCAAATCAGGAATATGTCATATACATATATATATAGTCTGTATTTGAATAATAACTTAATAAATATTACCGTAAAATTATATATACAAGCAAATATATGCTCCGTTCTGTCGCATATTCGTGCCAGTTATTTAATTTAATTGCTTTCTCTCTTTTTGTCTTTCACTCTTTCACTTTCTAGCTCTCTCTCTCTCTCTCTATCTTTCTCTATCTTTCTCTCTCTTTCTTTTTCTTTGAATATAACGTTCTGATCGTGCGAATAATCAGAGGGTGGCTAACTAAATTTTGAAATAGCCGCCGGCTGTTCCATCATATTTCATTACAATGTAATTTAATTGCGTAACTCAATTATATACATAAAAACAATATATTTAATTAATTCTTTTTATCATTTTTATTAATATTATTATCGAAGAAAATATTTTAAATACACTTGGAAATCTAAAAATATAAATCATGAGTGTATATTTGCGAATATTAATTTATTAGATGCTAGAAAACAAATTAATTATGTAAATCTGAAAGACACATGATTCATGAGGAAGCTTTGGAATGGGTACATAAAGCAGCTGATAAGTAGATATACAAGAAAGCGATCAAAATGAATGATATAGTTTCGGCTTCAGACAGAGAGCTAGATACTCTCCATTATAGTTGTACATATATATATATATTTATATATATTCATATATATATATCTATATTTAGTTTTCATATAAAGAGTGATGGGTGAGTATTATAAACATAAATGTTCTCAGTGATCGATGAGTTACTGAGTAAATTTCAAATCATGTCTCATTGGAACAAGTAGTATGACATTTTTCGAACACCACTCTACGATTATCTTAAGGAATATTTTAATATTTATTTTTTGGGGGTTAAAATATAAACAAAAAACGCTTAGGGAAAAATATTAATAAAAATATATTTAGTATGATAATAGATAACGATCACATTTATTCCCGGGTAACGTCACACACATCTGCAAGCATAATGGATTTGAACTTGAAGGAGAGCTATTTTACAAATATTGGATATTTTAGAAATGCTTTCTTTTGTAATTCATGTAGAGGTCTCCGATAAAATCATGACCATTTATTTTAGAGTAACGATTTTGCGTCTCTGTAAATAATATAATGTTCCATATACATCGATTAAAATTAATTCCAACAACCATTGTGATTTGACTATTTATCTCAAGAGATCACGTTTCGCATTTTTACCCAGGTCAATTTTGATATCGATTCGATTTTTGCACGTAGACATATTGATTTTGTCTGGTCATAAATAAACACTAAAACGTTTTATCTACTTCACTTTTCTTTTGAAATCTAATACTTCGATTGCATATGAGTTCATTATACATTATATAAGTCTGAAGAAGACATACTGGCTGACTAAGTGTATCTACAAGTTCTGAGGATAATATTTTATTTACGTAAATATTAAAAGATGTTTCTTATTAAACATTAATTACGTTTCTATATATATTTTTAAAATTATAGTCCATTTAGTAATGTTTTTGATGCGCATTTGAAAAAGTATACAGAGTAGTCCAAAAGATATATATTAGTTTTATTATCGCTATTTTTTGTGAACATTAACCCACGGCATAGATACTGTGAGTTATCAACAGTGCGTGACTGGGTGAAGTAACACTGCAGTGGTCTAATCCTTTACTAGAAAATATTGATTCTTTTTTTTGCAGAAATGACCACACTTGACTTGTAAATTATCCATTGATAGACTTACTAGTTACATTAGCTCGAATACATTATATTCTATTGGGCTTTACTCGGGAAATAGTGGTATACGAAAAAAAATACGCCACAAAAAAACGTACATTTGTAGAGACAAGTATATGAATGAAAAATGTTTTCTTTAAAAGAAATGATACTTTATCACAAATGGTTACATATTTCGAACCAGATTGTACGTCTAAGATTTAACAAGAGATTAGTTTGGTGCGAGTTTGATAGATATAAAATATAACTTATTTTAATTTTGTCCACTAAATTTACTCTAAATATCGTTTGAATTATTTTCTTTTAAAAGACAATTTGGTTTTCCATATTTTGCTATTCGAGACGATATACTTCAATTCAATTTGAAATCAATGTTGATCGAATGCTCGTAGAAATAGCAGTACAAAAATCTTTAGCAGATGGAGGCAAAGAGTCTAAGGTCTATGTATTTCCAGAGAAAATCGGTGATCGTTATTAATGTTGTCATGGTTGTGAATGGATAATGCTCGAAGACTTACATAATTTAAACGGTCGTGAAAAAAGCCGACAGTACTGGAAATCTTGGGCGATGATATGTACCTAGACTCTACAGAAAAACAACGTTTTCAGGTTTTCAAGCTCATGATACTTTCAAACAATTACTATTCTCGATATCTGTTTTGAATATTGTTGAAATACATACAAAAAATATGCATAAAATATATTATTGTGTATGTATTTATCTCCCTTTCTTCTCTTTCCGTATGTCTGAATGTATATATATATATATATATATATATATATATATATATATATATATATATATATACATGTGTGTGTGTCCATCTAAATTAATCCGTTTATATATGTCTGGATTAATGACTATATGAAAGTATATCTATATCTGAATACATTATATAATTTCACGTATATATTTGCCTAATCCTGTTCAAACTACATATAGAGTTATTCTGGTCCAGTGTTTGCCATATCTGTATAACTATCCACAATTGAACTAAGTGTATTGATGTGAAAATAAATTAGGTCGTAGTGTAAATATACAATATTATGCCAACAAAATATATTATAGAAACACAGAGTAGGATATACGACAACGCAATAACATGCGTACCAAATGTAACCGGGACGAAGGAAAAGAACATCAACA
>OY744518.1:156094486-156149486 GCA_963556195.1 Sepiola atlantica | reverse complement strand
ATATGTTCTTTGATTCGTAGATGTAGCGGTCTTGTTGTGCTTCTTATGTAGAAATTCCATCAGGAAGCACAACAAGACCGCTACTCCCACGCATCAAAGAACATATGAACGCCTGTATCCCCTTTTCCACAAACACACAACCCTATGCAACACTATTCAAAGCGACATCCGCAACCTAAGAATCACGGAATCGATCCTCATCTCCATATTACACCCCCTACTGAATCAACGTCACGAGCTCTACTCAGCGTTCCTTCTTATAATAATCTAGTCTCTCACCCACTGACCAACCCTCATATCTAACACTCATTGTATTCAAATTGTAACCATTTTATATCCCCGTCAATTTCACCATTAGTGAACTCCTATATTAAGCGATCCACTACTCCCACTACCACCACACATCCAATAATCAAGTAGGCCCTACCCCATAGAAACATTTATCTCAACACACCCTCAGTCACATGAAGAATAACAACCCCTAACAAACAAAACAAATAATTGACCTACTCTTCATATCCCACAAAAATAAGTCATCTCAAACTCTTGCATTATTAATTAATTAAACAATTTGCCCCCAATTACCCCACATCTTAATACATATAAAAATTACACGAATAATATACAAAAAAAAATAAAATATGAAAATAATGAATAAAAATAAATAAGAAATAAATAAATAGCATATATATCTGTATATATATATATATATATATATATATATATATATATATATAAATAAATTCTTTAATACACAGACTTCTACCGACTTAATCTATAGATTAATTATCATTTAAGACCTAATTTTGTAACATCCACAGAAATCCCCTTTATACCGGCTCTGTCTTACGGTAACAATCCGAATTTAACTAGATTCAATTAAGTCTTAACCAAATATATAAAATCCTATAATAAGTAACAAATTACATGAATTCGATTGTCTAATTACATGAAACCCACAATTAATAATATTTATTGAATATATGATAACCAATAAAATTTAATAACATTTAATAATAAAAAAGATTAATTAATTACTTTATATTAAAAACGAAACAAAACAATACGAGAATAAAACAACACACAGAAGCAAATAAAAGTATATCATAAAAACAAACAGTTCATTTATAACCATACAATACCCAATTTATTCATCTAATATTACACACCTATTTATAAACACCATATTTATATACATAACACAGTTTTAGAATTTTTTTAAAAAAAAGTTCTATTCTCTGCGGGGCTGGTTTGTTCAAACTCCATCGTCTGGCATCCATTTGGGTGAATTCTAAACACAAGCGATTTTTCCTGTTGGTGTCTAATTTTGACAAAGGGAAAATTTTCCCGAAATATTAAATAATTCTTAATCATCATCAGCCGACACCACCCTAGCTTTTATGTAAGATTTTGAAGGAAAATTAATAGTAAGTTCCCTCATTTCTATTCATTATTTTTGTTATTTCCAGCTTACAACGTATCCGGCACTATGCATTGTCCGCAGCTTACTTAAAATAGTCGGCAATGCTTCAAGCAAAATACACTTCTCTATCTGTCTTTATATATACATATATATATATATATATATATATATATATATATATATATATATATATAATTATCATTGTTATTAAATTTACCTGGTTTATCTCGTGAATTAAAGTGATCACATATCAGAAAATTAGATTAAAAAACATATTTAGATAATATATTTGTTTTATTTAATGATTCATTATTCAAAACTTGAACAAGATTCCATATAGTTATTGAAGTTTCAATCAAATATAATATAATGTCCGTATTTTACTTTTCTAGAGTAGATATTTAATTATATCAAAATTATCTATTGAGATTATTTTTCACTACGAGAAAAGCTTAAAAGAGGAGCCGGCGCAGATAAATCTACAGAAAATGATTACATTTTTATCAAGTAGTTTCCTTAGATGCAATAAAAGACGGAGATGAGGATGTTTGCCGAAAGATACGCAGATTATTGAAAGATAAGAGAGTGTTTGAACTCATGTATGTTAAAGTAACATGTACATCCATTTCACTAACTTTATTACACCGACTGAATAATAAAAGAGACCCTGACTACGTTTGTATGCATCTATCACGACACAACTCGAATATTCAAACACAAAGTTTTCGAATGAGTAGATCTCTTAACAACTCTCAAGATGGCAGTGGACGAGCAAAGCTACGCTTGAGGTTCTCAGTATGATGATATATCTGACCTTGGGGATGCCATATATGCAACATATACTTGATAACCAGTGTATAACTCACAATAAGGAGACCCATATATAGGAAATAAGCACACTAGAAGAGAATATGATGACGCTAATTAGGGAAATAAAATGTACAAGGTGGAATAGAAATAAAAATAATCTATATAATAATACACTCACGTTATTTCATGGGTGTGATATTTGAAGCAATGCAAACAAATATTTTGGACTGAGATAGATGTTCTTATTGATAAGATATTAAGCTGATAATTTTTTGTTTTTATAATAAGAAGAGACATACTTTCTTTTTTAGATAATTTGTATTCAAAACAATGCATTAAATAAAAGATTACGATTTCGTTTCATTAATTTAAAAGAACATATTTAGCTGAAAATCATTCCTTCGTTTAAAAGAACGAGGATATTTATCGTCAAAAAACTATGTAATATGCTTTAAATTTCGATCAACATTAGGTTCATGTATTTCAACAATATTTACCTGTAAAATTGGCCAAATCAGTGTGTTTATAGATCCGATCTTATTGGATTCCCAGCCTATGTTGGTGTGAACTGGTTTATGGGATCTTGTTTTTTTCTCGTATGAAATCACGCGTTCCCGCGAATTGAATATAGATTAAAAAGTTCATACTTTTTTTTGAAGCATCCGAATTAAATTTAGTAATATGAGGTGAGGTAAATAAATACCATCGAAGCATGTTAAGGATTATCGACTCTTTTTTACCTTGTCTAAGAGGGAAAGACTGGTGGATGGTGCACCATCCCAGATGTGAAAACAATACTCCATGCATGGACGGATGGTGTCTTTGTAGAGATATAGGATACTGTGAGGTGTTAATACAAACGTTTTTTTAAAGACCCACTCGTTTCGTGTGTATGTAATAGATCGAATATTTCTACATCGGAGGCATCGTAGAATGAAAAATATAATAAACCATTTTTAAAACCAACTTCGATGACGAAATATATTTTTATACAAATAAATCTAATATTTCGGTCTACACGGGCATTAATCAATAAATTATAGACATTTTTCTTTCTTTTAGTTTTTCATTGTCTAGCTACAAAGACGAATGCCGAGGTCAGACGATTTTCCTGCTGTTAAATGTACATTGTTGTAATTGTCTAGATTAGTGTAGTGAGACGCCGGTTTCATGTGTATGTAATAGATCTAATATTTTCACATCAGAAGAAATGGTAGAATTAAAGATATTAGAAAAAAGGCCTGTGTTGGCCGAACTGTTTCATTCATTTGGAGGAAAACATCTTCTAGCAAATGGAAATAAAAGTGTGTGGAGTACGAATAAAAGTGGACGTGATTATACTGAATCAGATTGTTGACGGATCGACGTCATTATGCGAATGGATGTATTCAATGAAATGGGAGGTGTTACGATAAAAAAAACATTACGTGAAGTTTGGAGACATACACTGTGCCGTAGCTGCCAATCAGCCAAATGTTTGCATAATCAAAGACAAAGACTTTGTGGAAGAATTTAATGGAGAGACGTTGACAGTTAGATGGAAATGATGAATGATGAATGGGAGGGCCTCCAATGTTACAGAACAAAGTACAGTATTATTAGAATGTCCTGGAAAAGTGAGAAAGAGGTGGACAAATAGCTGGCAAACGGTATTCTCTTACCATGGAAGGGTGAAGAAAAAGGTGTGTTACCATTGATTGCAGTGTTCCAGGTAAATCAATGTACAGTCAGGCCAGTATTAGACTTTCGGAAAGTGAACCGTTTTGTAGCGTGTCATACGAAGAACAACATAATTAATGTGTACTGAAAAGATGAGAAAATGAAGTATGTTTGGAGTAGGAACCGCAAATGTGGATCGTGTGGTTTACTCGGCAATTGAGTTATTTGCAAATTGTCTGTTTTGAGTTTCTAACCGCTAGATGGCTCAGGTTGGTAGTCTATTTGCATAGGGAGTAGATTGATCAGTATACGAACAGTACACTTTGGATTAAAGAGGTGTTGTTGCTCAGTGAACAAATTGAAATGCAGAGAGAAAGAGGTGAATTTGTCACTTGCTGGAGCATCATCATTTTATTTTTCAAGAAGCTTTCTTTTACGGATAGACCAGAAGCTATTTCAGCGAAAATGGGCGAACGGGTGAAATGAAACAGTGACATGTTGAAGCCGTTTAAAGGAGAACACGATGTGGTCGCCTGCCTTAATAAGCTAAAGCTGGTTGCAAAGCTACAAAAGATTGATGACGTAGCGATACTGATCTGAATGTATTTGGAGGGGAATGCGCTAGCACTCTATTTGGAAATGGGAGAGGTGAACCAGGCAGATGCCGATAGGATTGACACACGATTGAAGACAACCTTTTCGGAGAGTGCTTTTGGGGCTTATAGCAAGCTCAGAAGAGTAACTTAAACAGGGGAATCGGTGGACATATATGCCGCAGATATAGGGCGACTAGCGGGATTGGCCGGATACATATGACGAAGTCTTGAGACGACAGTTAAATGGAGGTTACTGAGTTACGGCTTTATCAGACAGATAATCGAAAATTGACAATATATGTTTGTTGTATATCGGCTGGAGAATGGTAATTTATCGGTCTGTTATTTATAAGACATCCTGACATATCGGCCACACGAGATTATCTAAATATAAAGAAGCAAGATGAAATAAAAATGAATCCTGTTTTCAAGGATTGTGATACAAATTAGACATGATTAGTCTGAGCAGACACATAATCTATGATGTTAAGAGCAATGTCCGTTCTAATAAGCGTCTACTCAATTCCTAATGAGACAAAAATATGTCAATAAGTTCAGGAAAGTATACTCATTTTTGCTCAGACCAAATAAACAACAACATATATTCTACAAAGCGACATTTAACGATGTAAATAATATTCCAATCTTAAGAGTGCAAATAAGACAGCACTTTTATTTCAAACTTAAGTATATGTGACTGACGAAAATGATATTCTAAACGTCAGTGTGCCAGACTAACAAAGCTTCTATTTTAAACCTAAGCTTGACAGACAAACAGCATTATATTAAATTAAGCGTGAGAGAGGCAAGCTGTACGACTGAGTTCCAATCTCGTTTTTTTTTCTCGTAAGACATTTACGGCAATAACTCGTCTTATTACCCAAAACGAAAAGAATATGCCCTTTCTTCCTTGCACCAGACCCAATTTGAATGGACGGAATTTATTTCCAAGAGCATCACATCTGTGAAATCCATTACAACATATTGCTTCTCTAGTCGACTTCAAATACAATGGCACATGCTTATCATAATCCGCCCCCATAAGTAATCACACTTTGGTAGTTCCATTAATCTTTTTTAACCTTCTCATAATATATCTCACCATTAAACTAACAACCGACCCATCTCGTTAACCATTATTTTCGAGTAGATGTTTTCCCTGTATAAGTGGCGATTCATAAATGCAAAAGACTCCCGAAAATAAAGTTCAAAACAAAGCGTTACAATTGACCCACTTACAGACGTAACTAAAATATGATGTGTGCATTAAATATACGGGTCGCTTGGTGAAAATCTTTCTCAAACTTGAGCGTGATAGACAGACGCCCAACATATATAGCTGAAAGAGACATACAGAAAGAGTTTTCGAATGATGTTCAGGAATTTTAAGATGAGGATTGATTATCACCATACTCACCAACAGGTTGTTTTCATCACTCCGGGAGAAGAAACACCTCCCTGGTTTCCGACACCTTATTGGTGACTGTCATTCAGGGGGCGGGGGGGATAGTCACCACGCTAGGCGCGGCGGGTAGGCTATGCTATTCAATGGTATTCCCAAATTGTAACCCATTTAGTACTGGCTAGGCTCAACATTGGTTAACTTCTGTGATCTAACTGGAAAAGGTGTGTCAGCGTGATTATGTTTGCTATGTTGTATTATTTGTATTATTCGCAAAGACCCGTGGTGTAAAGGAAATAAATGCTAAGTAATAATTAGTTCTACATGACATTCTTCGAAAAGTTGAAGTTTCAATCCTCAGTATGGTCGATACTTAGAATATCATTACGAATTACTTAAGACTACTAAACGGTCATGGCCGACAAAATGACATCAAGCTAACTCGTGAATTAAATAAAGTGTTCCGTTCGAAATTCTGTACAGATTACCGAGTTTTAAAGAAAGATTCCCGAGTTCGACAAAATCCACCTGAAAATGGTCGGAGGTTACATCGGCCGATACGTTGTGAGAATAACATGAGAACAGTACCCTAAATAATCGAAATAATATATACATGAAGAAGTTTGAATAGATCAATAAAGTATACATCCATTCTGATCAGACTCACATAAAAATATACTTTCCTGTTCAGAAATTGGTAAAATGTTTGGCTGTTGCTTATGGTAAAACATGTACACATTTCACATAAAAACGAAGAGGACAAATACAACTATTACCTTTCTATTATAAGTATAATGTAATTACCCATTTTGGAATACATATTATAACACCCCCAAGTGGATCATTTATATATATACCTATGTATGTTTGTGTAGATGTGTGTATGTATGTGTATGTTGGGGGATATGTAGGTGTAAGTATATGTATGTATATGTGTGTGCATGTGTGTATGTATGTTTATGTGCATGTAGGTGTATGAATATATATATATATATATATATATATGTATATGTATATGTATGTATGTGTATATGCATATATGTGCATGCATTTATATGTATGTGTTTGTATATATATATATATATATATATATATATATATGTATGCGTCTTTATAATATGCGTGCATCTATGTGTGTATGGATGTTCCCCATATATTTAATCTTGTCCTGAAATAACCAAGTCGAATATTTACATCATAACACCCCACAATGTTAAGCAAATGTTACCAGCATCCTCTTTAAAACTATATATTGCTTACATTACTCACAATTATTGGTCCCAACCATTTCTGGTCCCCCCTCGAACCATTATTTTAAAAAACCTAACTGAAACACCTTACCATCGCTATTATTTTTAATTTTTTGACGAGTTTTAACCTCACCATTATCAATACAATTGCAATTAAATAATATCATTTATTAATACTACTGTTACTAATTCAAATTCATATATAACTTTCAATTAAAATAATTACCACTATGTTGTATTAATTCATTATTAAATATTATTCAGAATTATTATATATTTATTCATCACCAACACTAATTGAAACTAAATATTACTATAATGATCTCATTTCAAAATATCATCTTCATATAAATCATTAACTTCACCAACAAAAAACTCAACCCGTTAACCAAAATAATCATGTAAAGAAACTTAAGTTTCATAATCAAAACTAGCCTTCTGTATTAAATAGGTCAAGATACCATTATTCCTTGACACGCGACAAGACTTCACTTACAAAATATCTGTCTCGTGTGATGACGTTAAGTTAGTTCTACAGCCCCTCTCTTCTCCTAAAACACTTTCAAATGGTTATGGACACCCATTTCTAACATTCCTCCTTTTTCTTACTCTTTTTCTGTTTCTTTTCCATTCTATGTTTTCCTTTTTCTTTTGTCTTTCCCCTCCTGCCCCAGCGTTGAATATAAATATGAATTATTTTAAAAGTAAATATTTTTCAACAGCCAATTTTTTTAAAAATAGTCACATGACTATTATTCCTCCTGCTTCTTTTGCTTGGCTCCATTCTTCCTAGACTTCACCGAAAGGGTTGGATCACAAAAATACTCTCTGTCTAACGAGACTTCAGCTCTTGATAGCTGTAGATCGATAACATCGACAAGCTAGTGTAGCAAACTATGTACATGTTTGAATAAAAAAATAATTCATAATACAGCTCTATATTCTTATTGATAACTTGTTTATAAGACCGGTTTGATTCCCTTTGGAGTTCTCCCTTGTGGATGTTTACCCTACCTGGATTGCTATATATATATATATATATATATATATATATATATATATATATATATATATATATATATATATATATATATATGTGTGTGTGTGTGTGTGTGTATATATATATATGATAACACATGAACAAATGCCCCAACGTAATGAAAAAAGAAATAAGGAAAACAAAAATATTAATTAAATATCCATCTACTTTTCCTATTTATTAGATGGTTGTATAAGCAACAACAACAAGTACCAAAGTACAATTTATTCTTCAGACTTTGGTACTTGTTGCTGTATTCCTTCTTTTCTCACAATCTCCCGTCCTTATGAAACCTACTAATGAAAGTAAAACGTAGATGGCTATGTGTGTTTTCCTTATTTAATTATCCCTTGTATATATATATATATATATATATATATATATATATATATATATATATATATATAGCTCAATACCTATGTCTACATGTGTGTGCTCCATAAATAAATAAAGTTTAGAGAATTTACATAAAATATAAAAGTTATGTTTACGTAGAATTTACCGGGTAAGACAATGGAAGTCTTTCTGAATCTCTAAGTGCAAAATAAGTGTGTTGTAAGGACCTAACCTCCTTTCAAACCTGAAACAATATCCTATCTTTATGGAATTCAAATCATATACTTACATTTTTCAGGAGATGACAATAAAAGTAGCCCAGATTCTCTAAGTGCCTTCCTAACACAATATATGGCCGAATATCGTTAACAACTTCAAATATTTAATATTTATTCATCTATTATATAAACGTCACCTGTCTGTATGGATGTATGTATGTATGGATGTATGTATGTATGTATGTATGTATGTATGTATGTATGTATGTATGTATGTATGTATGTAAAGCTTCTCCTCCGAAAGTACCCAACACACCGTCACACGGGTGACATCATTCCCACCGGCCAGCCCAGACGCGTGTAATATCTCGGAACCGGAAAAAAAAAATTGACTCTTCCGGGGTCGACTGAGCACTTTTCTCCAATGGGGGGTGGCTTTTAACTCCATTTTTCAACGTTATTTATACTAATTTGAGAAGAAAAATAATGCAAAGTCACGATAAACCAGATATGACGTCAGAGTAAGGGAGTGGCGGGTAGAAATTCACTCACACTACAACCATTTTTTTCTTTCTTTCTTCTTTCCCTCTCACTCCCACACTTTCTTTCTTAATTATTAATAGACGCTATTATTCCTTCCCCCCTCCCTTCCTCACTATGGCCGTTCTGTTATACTTCCAGGCATTACCTCCTCCTTTCAGGCCAAATAGGGGGGGGGGGGAATGTCGGCATTCACCGATGTGAGCGCTACAGGCCAAATCTGAGGAGGGGGAATGTCGGCATTCGCTGGTATGAGCGCCTCAGGCCAAATCTGGGGATGGGGGAGTGTCGGCATTCGGCAATAGGGCGCCTCACGCCAAATTTTGGGGGGGAGGGAGAGTGTCGGTATTCGGTGGCGGGGCTCCTCAGGCCAAATTTGGGGGAGGGGGTGTGTCGGCATTCGTCGGTATGAGCGCCTCAGGCCAAATTTGGGGAGGGGAGTGTCGGCATTCGGCAGTATGAGCGCCTAAAGCGAAATTTGGGGATGGGGGAGTGTCGGCATTCGGTGGTGGGGCCCCTCAGGCCAAATCTGGGGAGGGGAAATGTCGGCGGTGGGGTTCTTCAGGCCAAATCTGGGAAGGGGGAGTGTCGGCATCAGGCCAAATCTGGGGGGGGGGGGAATGTCAGCATTCTCCGGTATGAGCGCCTCAGGCCAAATCTGGGGAGGGGGGTGTCGGCATTTGCCGGTATGAGCGCCTCAGGCGAAATTTAGGGGAAGAGGAGTGTCGACATTCGCCGTTGGGGCGCATCAGGCCAAATCTGGGGAGGGGGAGTGTCGACATTCGCCGGTGTGAGCGCCTCAGGCCAAATTGGGGGGGGAGTGTCGGCATTCGCCGGTATGAGCGCCTCAGGCCAAATCTTGGGATGTGGGAATGTCGGCATTCGCCGGTATGAGCGTCTCAGGCCAAATCTGGGGGCGGTGGGGCGCCTTAGGAAACATTTGGGGAGGGGGGGTATCGGTATTCGACGGTGGGGCGCCTCAGGCGAAATAGCCCGACCCTTGGGAGCGTATTAGCCTGTACTTTAGGGGAGCAGAAATGCCCAAAAGGAAAAGGGATTAAAAAATAAAATGATAATCTGATTTTTGATTCGAGAGTGTAAGATCGACACCTATCGGATAGGACTAGATAATACACTTGATCTCAAGGCAAAAATGCCGAGAACAGATACTACACTTTGATCTTAGCCAAAAGGCCAACAAAGGATCCGAAATTCAAAATTTTGAGGTTATTTACTGAGGTATATATAACCAATCTACACCTGAACAGCGGTCTATCCACTAGACACTGTTTAAATTACATTATTAAATTAACAAGTAATAATAACTATGATTTTCTTTCAACAAACATTGTATAATACTATTTAACAACTTATTACATTAGTTTTGAATATCAACAAATAATTTTAAACTCCCCCAGACCGTTTTTCTCTAATTCAACATAGCTTTTAGACGCCATTTTTTTTTTTACCGAAAATTACATTAATTCACTTCTTTTGGCTAATATCAAGGTGTAGTATCTTCCGATGGATACTGCACCCCATAAACTGGAATCGTCTTGGCCATCGGGGCTTCATTCCGCCGGTCTATGAGTTTGTCATGTGCAGTTCTAGGAGGTCCACACTCCCAGGCTTTGCCTCCCCTCTTTGGGGAGGAGTAAGTTTATTGCTTACTGCCTGAGGCGCCCCTACCGGGGAATGCCGAATAACAGCTTCTACGTTTCTCTTGGGACTATTTTGCAGATGAAAAGCGGGGGGGGGGGGGGGTGGATCGGTAAGAGTGATTTCATTACTGCTCCAGAAGCCTCCTTGATTTTTTTAAATACTCGGCGTTGTCTGGGAAAAAACTGCTCAATATCCTAGATAGAGCTACTGTAGTGATAGGTTTGGAAAATATTTTAACGCCATCTTCGTTCCCCTTTGGACTATTTTGTAGATGAAAAGGAGGGAGGTAACCTAAGTAATTTCAGTAGTGCTCATGAGGCCTCTTTGATTTGCAAAGTACTCGGCGTTGTCCGGGAGAAAAGTGCTCAATATCCTAGATAGAGCTACTGTAGTGTTAGGTTTGGAAAATATTTTAACGCCATCTTCGTTCCCCTTTGGACTATTTTGCAGATGAAAAGGAGGGAGGATACCTAAGTAATTTCAGTAGTGCTCATGAGGCCTCCTTGATTTTCAAAGTACTCGGCGTTGTCCGGGAGAAAAGTGCTCAATATCCTAGATAGAGCTTCTGTAGTGATAGGTTTGGAAAATGTTTTAACGCCATCTTCGATCCCCTTTGGACTATTTTGCAGATGAAAAGGAGGGAGGATACCTAAGTAATTTCATTAGTGCTCAGGAGGCTTCCTTGATTTTCAAAGTACTCGGCGTTGTCCGGGAGAAAAGTGCTCAATATCCTAGATAGAGCTACTGTAGTGATAGGTTTGGAAAATATTTTAACGCCATCTTCGTTACCCTTTGGACTATTTTGCAGATAAAAAGGAGGGACGATACCTAAGTAATTTCAGTAGTGCTCAGGAGGCCTCCTTGATTTTCAAAGTACTCGGCGTTGTCCGGGAGAAAAGTGCTCAATATCCTAGATAGAGCTACTGTAGTGATAGGTTTGGAAAATATTTTAACGCCATCTTCGTTACTCTTTGGACTATTTTGCAGATAAAAAGGAGGGACGATACCTAAGTAATTTCAGTAGTGCTCAGGAGGCCTCCTTGATTTTCAAAGTACTCGGCGTTGTCCGGGAGAAAAGTGCTCAATATCCTAGATAGAGCTACTGTAGTGATAGGTTTGGAAAATATTTTAACGCAATCTTCTATCCCCTTTAGACTATTTTGCAGATGAAAAAGAGGGAGGATACTTAAGTAATTTCAGTAGTGCTCAGGAGGCCTCCTTGATTTTCAAAGTACTCGGCGTTGTCCGGGAGAAAAGTGCTCAATATCCTAGATAGAGCTACTGTAGTGATAGGTTTGGAAAATATTTTAACGCCATCTTCGATCCCCTTTGGACTATTTTGCAGATGAAAAGGAGGGAGGATACCTAAGTAATTTACGTAGTGCTCAGGAGGCCTCCTTGATTTTCAAAGTATTCGGCGTTGTCCGGGAGAAAAGTGCTCAATATCCTAGATAGAGCTTCTGTAGTGATAGGTTTGGAAAATATTTTAACGCCATCTTCGATCCCCTTTGGACTATTTTGCAGATAAAAAGGAGGGAGGATACCTAAGTAATTTCATTAGTGCTCAGGAGGCCTCCTTGATTTTCAAAGTACTCGGCGTTGTCCGAATGAAAAGTGCTCAATATCCTAGATAGAGCTACTGTAGTGATAGGTTTGGAAAATATTTTAACGCCATCTTCGTTACCCTTTGGACTATTTTGCAGATAAAAAGGAGGGAGGATACCTAAGTAATTTCAGTAGTGCTCAGGAGGCCTCCTTGATTTTCAAAGTACTCGGCGTTGTCCGGGAGAAAAGTGCTCAATATCCTAGATAGAGCTACTGTAGTGATAGGTTTGGAAAATATTTTAACGCCATCTTCGTTACTCTTTGGACTATTTTGCAGATAAAAAGGAGGGACGATACCTAAGTAATTTCAGTAGTGCTCAGGAGGCCTCCTTGATTTTCAAAGTACTCGGCGTTGTCCGAGAGAAAAGTGCTCAATATCCTAGATAGAGCTACTGTAGTGATAGGTTTGGAAAATATTTTAACGCAATCTTCTATCCCCTTTAGACTATTTTGCAGATGAAAAAGAGGGAGGATACCTAAGTAATTTCAGTAGTGCTCAGGAGGCCTCCTTGATTTTCAAAGTACTCGGCGTTGTCCGGGAGAAAAGTGCTCAATATCCTAGATAGAGCTACTGTAGTGATAGGTTTGGAAAATATTTTAACGCCATCTTCGATCCCCTTTGGACTATTTTGCAGATGAAAAGGAGGGAGGATACCTAAGTAATTTACGTAGTGCTCAGGAGGCCTCCTTGATTTTCAAAGTATTTGGCGTTGTCCGGGAGAAAAGTGCTCAATATCTTAGATAGAGCTACTGTAGTGATAGGTTTGGAAAATATTTTAACGCCATCTTCGATCCCCTTTGGACTATTTTGCAGATGAAAAGGAGGGAGGATACCTAAGTAATTTACGTAGTGCTCAGGAGGCCTCCTTGATTTTCAAAGTATTCGGCGTTGTCCGGGAGAAAAGTGCTCAATATCCTAGATAGAGCTACTGTAGTGATAGGTTTGGAAAATATTTTAACGCAATCTTCTATCCCCTTTGGACTATTTTGCAGATGAAAAAGAGGGAGGATACCTAAGTAATTTCAGTAGTGCTCAGGAGGCCTCCTTGATTTTCAAAGTACTCGGCGTTGTCCGGGAGAAAAGTGCTCAATATCCTAGATAGAGCTACTGTAGTTATAGGTTTGGAAAATATTTTAACGCAATCTTCTATCCCCTTTGGACTATTTTGCAGATGAAAAAGAGGGAGGATACTTAAGTAATTTCAGTAGTGCTCAGGAGGCCTCCTTGATTTTCAAAGTACTCGGCGTTGTCCGAGAGAAAAGTGCTCAATATCCTAGATAGAGCTACTGTAGTGATAGGTTTGGAAAATATTTTAACGCCATCTTCGATCCCCTTTGGACTATTTTGCAGATGAAAAGGAGGGAGGATACCTAAGTAATTTACGTAGTGCTCAGGAGGCCTCCTTGATATTCAAAGTATTCGGCGTTGTCTGGGAGAAAAGTGCTCAATATCTTAGATAGAGCTACTGTAGTGATAGGTTTGGAAAATATTTTAACGCCATCTTCGATCCCCTTTGGACTATTTTGCAGATGAAAAGGAGGGAGGATACCTAAGTAATTTACGTAGTGCTCAGGAGGCCTCCTTGATTTTCAAAGTATTCGGCGTTGTCCGGGAGAAAAGTGCTCAATATCCTAGATAGAGCTACTGTAGTGATAGGTTTGGAAAATATTTTAACGCCATCTTCGATCCCCTTTGGACTATTTTGCAGATGAAAAGGAGGGAGGATACCTAAGTAATTTCATTAGTGCTCAGGAGGCCTCCTTGATTTTCAAAGTATTCGGCGTTGTCCGGGAGAAAAGTGCTCAATATCCTAGATAGAGCTACTGTAGTGATAGGTTTGGAAAATATTTTAACGCCATCTTCGATCCCCTTTGGACTATTTTGCAGATGAAAAGGAGGGACGATACCTAAGTAATTTACGTAGTGCTCAGGAGGCCTCCTTGATTTTAAAAGTACTCGGCGTTGTCCGGGATAAAAGTGCTCAATATCCTAGATAGAGCTACTGTAGTGATAGGTTTGGAAAATATTTTAACGCAATCTTCTATCCCCTTTGGACTATTTTGCAGATGAAAAAGAGGGAGGATACATAAGTAATTTCAGTAGTGCTCAGGAGGCCTCCTTGATTTTCAAAGTACTCGGCGTTGTCCGGGAGAAAAGTGCTCAATATCCTAGATAGAGCTACTGTAGTGATAGGTTTGGAAAATATTTTAACGCCATCTTCGATCCCCTTTGGACTATTTTGCAGATGAAAAGGAGGGAGGATACCTAAGTAATTTACGTAGTGCTCAGGAGGCCTCCTTGATTTTCAAAGTATTCGGCGTTGTCCGGGAGAAAAGTGCTCAATATCCTAGATAGAGCTACTGTAGTGATAGGTTTGGAAAATATTTTAACGCCATCTTCGTTAACCTTTGGACTATTTTGCAGATGAAAAGGAGGGAGGATACCTAAGTAATTTACGTAGTGCTCAGGAGGCCTCCTGGATTTTCAAAGTATTCGGCGTTGTCCGGGAGAAAAGTGCTCAATATCCTAGATAGAGCTACTGTAGTGATAGGTTTGGAAAATATTTTAACGCCATCTTCTATCCCCTTTGGACTATTTTGCAGATGAAAAGGAGGGAGGATACCTAAGTAATTTACGTAGTGCTCAGGAGGCCTCCTTGATTTTCAAAGTATTCGGCGTTGTCCGGGAGAAAAGTGCTCAATATGCTAGATAGAGCTACTGTAGTGATAGGTTTGGAAAATATTTTAACGCAATCTTCTATCTCCTTTGGACTATTTTGCAGATGAAAAAGAGGAAGGATACCTAAGTAATTTCAGTAGTGCTCAGGAGGCCTCCTTGATTTTCAAAGTACTCGGCGTTGTCCGGGAGAAAAGTGCTCAATATCCTAGATAGAGCTACTGTAGTGATAGGTTTGGAAAATATTTTAACGCAATCTTCTATCCCCTTTGGACTATTTTGCAGATGAAAAAGAGGGAGGATACCTAAGTAATTTCAGTAGTGCTCAGGAGGCCTCCTTGATTTTCAAAGTACTCGGCGTTGTCCGGGAGAAAAGTGCTCAATATCCTAGATAGAGCTACTGTAGTGATAGGTTTGGAAAATATTTTAACGCCATCTTTTTCCGCTTTGGACTATTTTGCAGATGAAAAGGAGGGAGAATACCTAAGTTATTTCAGTAGTGCTCAGAGGGCCCTCTTGATTTTTAAAGTACTCGGCGTTGTCCGGGAGAAAAGTGCTCAATATCCTAGATAGAGCTACTGTAGTGATAGGTTTGGAAAATATTTTAACGCCCTCTTCGTTACCCTTTGGACTATTTTGCAGATAAAAAGGAGGGAGGATACCTAAGTAATTTCAGTAATGCTCAGGAGGCCTCCTTGATTTTCAAATTACTTGGCGTTGTCTGGGAGAAAAGTGCTCAATGTCCTAGATAGAGTTACTGTAGTGATAGGTTTTGATGATATTTTAACAGCATCTACGCTGAAAAGGATGGGGAAATCGATGTAATTTCAGTAGTGCTCAGGAGGCCTCTTTGATTTTCAAAGAACTCGGCGTTGTCCGGGAGAAAATCTCTCAATGTCCTAGATAGAGTTACTGTAGTGACAGGTTTGGATAATATTTTAAAAGCATCTACGCTGAAAAGGATGGGATCATCGATAAGAGGGATTTCAGTCGTGCTCAGGACGCTTCCTTGATTTTCAAAGTACTCAGCGTTGTCCGGAAGAAAAGTGCTCAATATCTATAATAGAGCTACTGTAGTGATAGGTTTTGAAATTTTTTTAAATGCCATCTTCATTCCCCTTTGGACTATTTGGCAGATGAAAAGAAGGGTGGATACCTAAGTAATTTCAGTAGTGCTCAGGAGGCTTCCTTGATTATCAAAGTACTCGGCGTTGTCCGGGAGAAAAGTGCTCAATGTCCTAGATAGAGCTACTGTAGTGATAGGTTTGGAAAATATTTTAACGCCATCTTCTGTTCCACTTTGGACTATTTGGCAGATCAGAAGGAGACAGGATACCTAAAGGAATTCAGTAGTGCTCAGGAGGCCTCTTTGATTTTAAAAGTACTCGGAGTTGTTTGGGAGAAAATTTCTCAATGTCCTAGATAGAGCTACTATTGTGATAGGTTTGGATAATATTTTAACACCATCTTCGTTTCCCTTTGGACTATTTTGCAGATGAAAAGGAGGGATAGTACCTAAGTGATTTCAGTAGTGCTCAGGAGGCCTCCTTTATTTTCAAAGTACTCGGCGTTGTCTGGGAGAAAAGTGCGCAATATCGTAGATAGAGCTACTGTAGTGATAGGTTTGGAAAATATTTTAACACCATCTTCTTTCCTTTTTTGACTATTTTGCAGATGAAAAGGAGAGGGGGGCAGTAAGGGTTATTTCAGTAGTTGCTTCTGCGGTATTGAACCTGGGGAGTGCTTCTGCGGTATAGGAACCTGCGGCTTCTGCGGTAGGGGGACCAGAGGAGTGCTTCTGCGGTATAGGAACTTGAGGCTTCTGCAGTATGGCAGGCGGGGGAGGGGTGCTTCTGCGGTATAGAAACCTGAGGTATTTGCGGTATGGCACTTAGGGTGTGCTTCTGCGGTATGGCACCCGGGGGGTGCTTCTGCGGTATAGAAACCGGGGGGGGGGGTGCTTCTGCAGTATAGCAACTGGTGGGTACTTCTGTGGTATAGCAACCGGAGGGTGGTGCTTCTGCGGTATAGGAACCTGAGGCTTCAGCGGTATGGCACTCAGGGGTTTTTTCTGCGGTATAGGGGTGTGCTTCTATGGTATAGCACCCGGGGGGTTGCTTCTGCAGTATAGGAACTTGAAGCTTCTGCGGTATAGCAGCTAAAGGTAGGGTGCTTCTGCGGTATAGGACCACGAGGTTTATGCGGTATAGCACCTGGTGGAGGTGCTTCCTCAGTATAGGACCACGAGGCTTCTGCAGTATAGCAACCGGGGGAGGGGGGGTTTCTCTGGTATAGCAACGGGGGGGGAGGGGGTGCTTCTGTTTGTATGGCACTCGGGGGGTGTTTTTGCAGAATAGGAACCTGAGGATTCTGCGGTATGGCAACCAGGAGGCTGCTTCTGTGGTATGGCACCCAGGGGGGTGCTCTGCAGTATAGAATTACGATGCTTCTGTGGTATAGCAACCAGGGGTTGGGTGCTTCTGCGGTATAGGACCACGAGGCTTCTGCGGTATAGTATTCGCACTGGGCCGGTGATAGATGCGTATTTCGCATTCGCACTTAGGCTGCGATAGGTACGTAAGTATCATTCACACTGGGGCAGCGATAGGTACGTATATCGCATGCATACTGGGCGGCAATAGGTACTTTTATAGTATATGCACCGGGGCGGCAATAGGTACGTATATAGTATGTGCACTGGGGCGACAGTAGGTACGTATATAGTCTGCGCACCATTGTGGCGATACATACGTATATAGTATGAATATCGGAGCGGAGATAAGTACCTATATAGAAAGCGCAGATAGAGGTGGTACTTTTTATAGAAATATGTCATACTATTGCCCTGGAAAACGTAGGAGAAATGGTGGGGAAGAAGCAGCTTTCGCAAAATGCAAAATGAGAAAGTAGCGGTGAAATGGGGCGACCAGGGAAGAGAAAGGTAGAAAGATAAAGAGACGGCTATAGAGGAGGGGGGAAATCGAAGTTTGAATATAAAGATGTTACACACGCGATTTCTCTTCAATTATATGTTTTTATGACCCCGAGCAACGCCGGGTAGCCCCGCTAGTCTCTTATATAAAGGGCAGTTGTCTGTATGTATGTATGTCTGTATGTGAAGCTTCTCCTCAAAAACTAAGCGGCGACATGTCAAAAAGTTTATATCTTCACCACCGTACATATCCTGGGATCATAATATCTCAAAACCGCAAATAACGATTCACTCGCTGACAGTCAACCGGACCACTTTCCGACAAAAGGTAGCAGTTTTTTTCGTATTTTTCACGAAATTTCAACGTTAATATGTAGTAAATTCGAAATAATCTAATGTATTTATGTACTAATCCGATAAAAATGCCGAGTCACTGTAAACATCCCATAATCCCTTGCCGGATGTACCGGTCTTGCCCTAAATTGTGTCCGGTTGTATCAGATCATCCATTAACTTCTGTCCGGTTGCATCAATAACAACATAGGAATCCTACGGTAAGAGTGTGTAGTGAAACAAGGGTTGCTCAATCACATCCGCACCTGTCCCATAATCCCTTGCCGGATGTACCCGGTCTTGCTCTAAATTGTGTCCGGTTATATCAGGTCATCATGACGTCAGAGAGTGGCAGATAATTTGAAAAATAATGCAAAGTGGCGGGAATAAATTCACTCACACTACAACCTTTTAATAGACGCTAATATTCCTCCCACTCCCTTCCGTTATCATGATAGGCATTACCTCCTCCTTTCATGCCAAATTGGGGGGGGGGGTGACGGCATTCGCCGGTGTGAGCGTCTATGTGCATTTATTTGCATTATTAATAGACGATAACATTCCCCCCTCCCTGTGGCCGTTCTGTAATCATGATAGGAATTACCTCCTCCTTTCAGGCCAAATTGGGGGGGGGGGGGGGGTTACGGTATTCGCCGGTGTGAGCATTACCTCCTCCTTTTTTGAGAAGTGTAGGGGTAGGGTAGTATCGGTTCCGTTGTCATGATGCACTGATCCCATGCATTACCTCCTCCTTTTTTGAGAAGTGTAGATGTAGAATAGTATCTGTTCCGTTGTCATGATGTGCTCATCCCATGAATTACCTCCTCCTTTTTTGAGAAGTGTAGGGGTAGGGTCGTATCGGTTCCGTTGTCATGATGCCCTCATCCCATGCATTATCTCCTCCTTTTTTGAGAAGTGTTGAGGTAGGGTCGTATCGGTTCCGTTGTCATGATGCCCTCATCCCATGCATTAAATCCTCCTTTTTTGAGAAGTGTGTAGGTAGGGTCGTATCGGTTCCGTTGTCATGATGCCCTCATCCCATGCATTATCTCCTCTTTTTTTGAGAAGTGTTGAGGTAGGGTCGTATCGGTTCCGTTGTCATGATGCCCTCATCCCATGCATTATCTCCTCCTTTTTTGAGAAGTGTTGACGTAGGGTCGTATCGGTTCCGTTGTCATGATGCCCTCATCCCATGCATTATCTCCTCCTTTTTTGAGAAGTGTTGACGTAGGGTCGTATCGGTTCCGTTGTCATGATGCACTATTCCCATGCATTACCTCCTCCGTTTTTGAGAAGTGTAGAGGTAGGGTATGTGTGGGTACCCTGCGACCTGACGAAGTATGTGTGGGTACCCTGCGACCCCACGAAGTATATGTGGGTACCCTGCGACCGCACGAAGTATGTGTAGGTACCCTGCGACCCCACGAAGTGTGTATAGGTACCCTGCGACCGCACGAAGTATGTGTGGGTACCCTGCGACCGCACGAAGTATGTGTGGGTACCCTGCGACCGCACGAAGTATGTGTGGGTACCCTGCGACCGGACGAAGTATGTGTGGGTACCCTGCGACCGCACGAAGTATTTTTGGGTACCCTGCGACCGGACGAATATGTGTGGGTACCCTGCGACCGGACGAAGTATTTGTGAGTACCCTGCGACCGGACGATGTATGTGTGGGTACCCTGCGACCGGACGAAGTATTTGTGGGTACCCTGCGACCGCACAAAGTATGTGTGGGTACCCTGCGACCGGACGAAGTATGTATAGGTACCCTGCGACCGCACGAAGTATGTGTAGGTACCCTGTGACCGAACGAAATATGTGTGGGTACCCTGCGACCGGACGAAGTATTTGTGAGTACCCTGCGACCCGACGAAGTATGTGTGGGTACCCTGCGACCGGACGAAGTATGTGTTGGTACCCTGCGACCGCACGAAGTATGTGTGGGTACCCTGCGACCGGACGAAGTATGTATTGGTACCCTGCGACCGGACGAAGTATGTGTGGGTACCCTGCGACCGGACGAAGTATGTGTGGGTACCCTGCGACCGGACGAAGTATGTGTGGGTACCCTGCGACCGGACGAAGTATGTGTGGGTACCCTGCGACCGGACGAAGTATGTGTGGGTACCCTGCGACCGGACGAAGTATGTGTGGGTACCCTGCGACCGGACAGAATATGTGTGGGTACCCTGCGACCGAACGAAGTATGTGTGGGTACCCTGCGACCGCACGAAGTATGTATAGGTACCCTGCGACCGCACGAAATATGTGTGGGTACCCTGCGATTGAGAGGGTGGAGATAGTGTAGTATCTGTTGCGAGGAGAGAGTGTCAGCATTCGCCGGTGTGAGCGCCTCAGGTCAAATTTTTTCTTGGGGGGGGATATTAAGCAAATCTATAATAAAGACCAATGTGCATGTATTTGTATCTATAATAAAGACCAATGTGCATTTATTTGTATCTATAATAAAGGCCAATGTGCATTTATTTGCATCTATAATAAAGACCAATGTGCATTTATTTGTATCTATAATAAAGACCAATGTGCATTTATTTGCATCTATAATAAAGGCCAATGTGCATTTATTTGTATCTATAATAAAGAGATTAGGGGGTCGGGGAAAATTTTAGGGGTCCGGCCAAATTTTTTTTTTTTCTTTTTTTGAACTTAAAATAATTCTCAGGGTTGTGGGACACTGAAAAAAAAAGTTGGGAGGGGGGGGCTGGAGAGATTAGGGGGTCGGGGAAAATTTTAGGGGTCAGGCCAAATTTTTAGGGGTCAGGCCAAATTTTTTTTTTTTTTTTTTTGAACTTAAAATATTTCTCAGGGTTGTGGGACACTGACAAAAAAAGTTGGGGGGTGCTGCAGAGATTAGGAGGTCGGGGAAAATTTTAGGGGTCAGGACGGACTTTTTAGGGGTCAGGCCAAATTTTTTTGTTTTTTTTTGGTTTTGAAGTCAAAATATTTCTCAGGGTTAGGGGAGAGTGAAAAATTAGGGGGCTGGAGAGATTTAGGGGTCGGGGAAAATTTTAGGGGTCAGGACGAACTTTTTAGGGGTCAGGCCAAATTTTTTTGTTTTTTTTTGGTTTTGAAGTCAAAATATTTCTCATCGTTGGGGAAGAGTGAAAAATTAGGGGGCTGGAGAGATTTAGGGGTCGGGGAAAATTTTAGGGGTCAGGACGAACTTTTTAGGGGTCAGGCCAAATTTTCTTGTTTTTTTTTTGGTTTTGAAGTCAAAATATTTCTCATGGTTGGGGGAGAGTGAAAAATTAGGGGGCTAGAGAGATTTAGGGGTCGGGGAAAATTTTAGGGGTCAAGACGAACTTTTTAGGGGTCAGGCCAAATTTTTTTGTTTTTTTTGGTTTTGAACTGAAAATATTTCTCATGGTTAGGGGAGAGTGAAAAATTAAGGGGCTGGAGAGATTTAGGGATCGGGGAAAATTTTAGGGGTCAGGACGAACTTTTTAGGGGTCAGGCCAAATTTTTTTGTTTTTTTTTGTTTTGAAGTCAAAATATTTCTGATGGTTGGAGGAGAGAGTGAAAAATTAGGGGGCTGGAGAAATTTAGGGGTCGGGGAAAATTTTAGGGGTCAGGACGAACTTTTTAGGGGTCAGGCCAAATTTTTTTGTTTTTTTTTGGTTTTGAAGTCAAAATATTTCTCATGGTTGGGGGAGAGTGAAAAATTAGGGGGCTGGAGAGATTTAGGGGTCGGGGAAAATTTTAGGGGTCAGAACGAACTTTTTAGGGGTCAGGCCAATTTTTTTTGTTTTTTTTTGTTTTGAAGTCAAAATATTTCTCATGGTTGGGGGAGAGTGAAAAATTAGGGGGCTAGAGAGATTTAGGGGTCGGGGAAAATTTTAGGGGTCAGGACGAACTTTTTAGGGGTCAGGCCAAATTTTTTTCTTTTTTTTGGTTTTGAAGTCAAAATATATCTCATGGTTGGGGGAGAGTGAAAAATTATGGGCTGGAGAGATTTAGGGGTCGGGGAAAATTTTAGGGGTCAGGACGAACTTTTTAGGGGTCAGGCCAAATGTTTTTGTTTTTTTTTGGTTTTGAAGTCAAAATATTTCTGATGGTTGGAGGAGAGAGTGAAAAATTAGGGGGCTGGAGAGATTTAGGGGTCGGGGAAAATTTTAGGGGTCAGGACGAACTTTTTAGGGGTCAGGCCAAATTTTTTTGTTTTTTTTTGGTTTTGAAGTCAAAATATTTCTCATGGTTTGGGGAGAGTGAAAAATTAGGGGGCTGGAGAGATTTAGGGGTCGGGGAAAATTTTAGGGGTCAGGACGAACTTTTTAGGGGTCAGGCCAAATTTTTTTGTTTTTTTTTGGTTTTGAAGTCAAAATATTTCTCATGGTTGGGGGAGAGTGAAAAATTAGGGGGCTGGAGAGATTTAGGGGTCGGGGAAAATTTTAGGGGTCAGGACGAACTTTTTAGGGGTCAGGCCAAATTTTTTTGTTTTTTTTTGGTTTTGAAGTCAAAATATATCTCATGGTTGGGGGAGAGTGAAAAATTAGGGGGCTGGAGAGATTTAGGTGTCGGGGAAAATTTTAGGGGTCAGGCGGAACTTTTTAGGGGTCAGGCCAAATTTTTTTGTTTTTTTTTGTTTTGAACTGAAAATATTTCTCAGGGTTGGGGGAGAGTGAAAAATTAGGGGCTGGAGAAATTTAGGGGTCGGGGAAAATTTTAGGGGTCAGAACGAACTTTTTAGGCGTCAGGCCAAATCTTTTTGTTTTTTTTTGGTTTTGAAGTCAAAATATTTCTCATGGTTTGGGGAGAGTGAAAAATTAGGGGGCTGGAGAGATTTAGGGGTCGGGGAAAATTTTAGGGGTCAGGCGGAACTTTTTAGGGGTCAGGCCAAATTTTTTTGTTTTTTTTTGTTTTGAACCGAAAATATTTCTCAGGGTTGGGGGAGAGTGAAAAATTAGGGGCTGGAGAAATTTAGGGGTCGGGGAAAATTTTAGGGGTCAGAACGAACTTTTTAGGGGTCAGGCCAAATTTTTTTGTTTTTTTTTGGTTTTGAAGTCAAAATATTTCTCATCGTTGGGGGAGAGTGAAAAATTAGGGGGCTGGAGATTCAGGGGTCGGGGAAAATTTTAGGGATCAGGCCGAACTTTTTAGGGGTCAGGCCAAATTTTTTTGTTTTTTTTTGTTTTGAAGTCAAAATATTTCTCATCGTTGGGGAAGAGTGAAAAATTAGGGGGCTGGAGAGATTTAGGGGTCGGGGAAAATTTTAGGGGTCTGGACGAACTTTTTAGGGGTCAGGCCAAATTTTATTGTTTTTTTTTGTTTTGAAGTCAAAATATATCTCTTGGTCGGGGGAGAGTGAAAAATTAGGGGGCTGGAGAGATTTAGGGGTCGGGGAAAATTTTAGGGGTCAGGCGGAACTTTTTAGGGGTCAGGCCAAATTTTTTTGTTTTTTTTTGTTTTGAACTGAAAATATTTCTCAGGGTTGGGGGAGAGTGAAAAATTAGGGGCTGGAGAAATTTAGGGGTCGGGGAAAATTTTAGGGGTCAGAACGAACTTTTTAGGGGTCAGGCCAAATTTTTTTGTTTTTTTTTGGTTTTGAAGTCAAAATATTTCTCATCGTTGGGGGAGAGTGAAAAATTAGGGGGCTGGAGATTCAGGGGTCGGGGAAAATTTTAGGGATCAGGCCGAACTTTTTAGGGGTCAGGCCAAATTTTTTTGTTTTTTTTTGTTTTGAAGTCAAAATATTTCTCATGGTTGGGGGAGAGTGAAAAATTAGGGGGCTAGAGAGATTTAAAGGTCGGGGAAAATTTTAGGGGTCAGGACGAACTTTTTAGGGGTCAGGCCAAATTTTTTTCTTTTTTTTGGTTTTGAAGTCAAAATATATCTCATGGTTGGGGGAGAGTGAAAAATTAGAGGCTGGAGAGATTTAGGGGTCGGGGAAAATTTTAGGGGTCAGGACGGACTTTTTAGGGGTCAGGCCAAATTTTTTTGTTTTTTTTTGGTTTTGAAGTCAAAATATTTCTCAGGGTTAGGGGAGAGTGAAAAATTAGGGGGCTGGAGAGATTTAGGGGTCGGGGAAAATTTTAGGGGTCAGGACGAACTTTTTAGGGGTCAGGCCAAATTTTTTTGTTTTTTTTTGGTTTTGAAGTCAAAATATATCTCATGGTTGGGGGAGAGTGAAAAATTAGGGGGCTGGAGAGATTTAGGGGTCGGGGAAAATTTTAGGGGTCAGGCGGAACTTTTTAGGGGTCAGGCCAAATTTTTTTGTTTTTTTTTTGTTTTGAACTGAAAATATTTCTCAGGGTTGGGGGAGAGTGAAAAATTAGGGGCTGGAGAAATTTAGGGGTCGGGGAAAATTTTAGGGGTCAGAACGAACTTTTTAGGGGTCAGGCCAAATCTTTTTGTTTGTTTTTGGTTTTGAAGTCAAAATATTTCTCATGGTTTGGGGAGAGTTAAAAATTAGGGGGCTGGAGAGATTTAGGGGTCGGGGAAAATTTTAGGGGTCAGGCGGAACTTTTTAGGGGTCAGGCCAAATTTTTTTGTTTTTTTTTGTTTTGAAGTCAAAATATTTCTCAGGGTTGGGGGAGAGTGAAAAATTAGGGGCTGGAGAAATTTAGGGGTCGGGGAAAATTTTAGGGGTCAGAACGAACTTTTTAGGGGTCAGGCCAAATTTTATTGTTTTTTTTTGTTTTGAAGTCAAAATATATCTCTTGGTTGGGGGAGAGTGAAAAATTAGGGGGCTGGAGAGATTTAGGGGTCGGGGAAAATTTTAGGGGTCAGGACGAACTTTTTAGGGGTCAGGCCAAATTTTTTTGTTTTTTTTTGGTTTTGAAGTCAAAATATTTCTCATGGTTTGGGGAGAGTGAAAAATTAGGGGGCTGGAGAGATTTAGGGGTCGGGGAAAATTTTAGGGGTCAGGCGGAACTTTTTAGGGGTCAGGCCAAATTTTTTTGTTTTTTTTTGGTTTTGAAGTCAAAATATTTCTCATGGTTGGGAGAGAGTGAAAAATTAGAGGGCTGGAGAGATTTAGGGGTCGGGGAAAATTTTAGGGGTCAGGACGAACTTTTTAGGGGTCAGGCCAAATTTTTTTGTTTTTTTTTTGGTTTTGAAGTCAAAATATATCTCATGGTTGGGGGAGAGTGAAAAATTAGGGGGCTGGAGAGATTTAGTTGTCGGGGAAAATTTTAGGGGTCAGGCGGAACTTTTTAGGGGTCAGGCCAAATTTTTTTGTTTTTTTTTGTTTTGAACTGAAAATATTTCTCAGGGTTGGGGGAGAGTAAAAAATTAGGGGCTGGAGAAATTTAGGGGTCGGGAAAAATTTTAGGGGTCAGGCGGAACTTTTTAGGGGTCAGGCCAAATTTTTTTGTTTTTTTTGGTTTTGAAGTCAAAATATTTCTCAGGGTTGGGGGAGAGTTAAAAATTAGGGGGTTGGAGAGATTTAGGGGTCGGGAAAAATTTTAGGGGTCAGGACGAACTTTTTAGGGGTCAGGCCAAATTTTTTTCTTTTTTTTGGTTTTGAAGTCAAAATATATCTCCTGGTTAGGGGGAGAGTGAAAAATTAGGGGGTTGGAGAGATTAGGGGGTCGGGGAAAATTTTAGGGGTCAGGACGAACTTTTTAGGGGTCAGGCCAAATTTTTTTGTTTTTTTTTGTTTTGAAGTCAAAATATTTCTCATGGTTGGGGGAGAGTGAAAAATGAGGGGGCTGGAGACATTTAGGGTCGGGAAAATTTTAGGGGTAAGGCGGAACTTTTTAAGGGTCAGGCCAAATTTTTTTGTTTTTTTTTGTTTTGAAGTCAAAATATTTCTCATGGTTGGGGGAGAGTGAAAAATTAGGGACTGGAGAGATTTAGGGGATGGGGAAAATTTTAGGGGTCAGGCCAAATATTTTAGGGGTCTGCCCAAATTTAGGGGCGGCGATATGTACGTATTTAGCTTCCACACAGGGGCGGCGATAGGTATTTATTTAGCATTCAGCGGTGGTGATAGGTACTTATATAGCATGTGCACATGGGCAGTAATAAGTACGTATATAGTATTCACACCGGGGCAGTGATAGGTATGTATTTAGCATGCGCACTGAGGCAGCGATCGGTTCATATATAGCATGCGCACCGGGGCGGCGATAGGTACGTATATAGCATGCGCACAGGGGCGGCGAAAGGTACATATTTAAAATTCACACCGGGCGGCGAAAGGTACATATTTAAAATTCACACCGGAGCGGCGATAGGTACGTATTTAGCATTCACACCGGGACGGCGATAGGTATGTATTTAGAATTCACACCGGGGCAGCGATAGGTATGTATTTAGCATTCGCACCGGGGTGGCGATATGTACGTATTTAGCTTCTGCACCGGGGCGGCGATAGGTACGTATTTAGAATTCACACCGGGGCGGCGATAGGTACGTATTTAGAATTCACACTGAGGCGGCGATAGGTATGTATTTAGCATTCCCACCGGGGCGGCGATATGTACGTATTTAGCTTCCACACCAGTGTGGCGATAGGTACGTATTCAGAATTCAGGGGTGGCGATAGCTACGTATATAGCATGTACACATGGGCAGCAATAAGTACGTACATAGCATGCGCTCTGCGGCGGCGATCAGTACATATATAGCACGCGCACCGGGGCGGCGAAAGGTATGTATTTCGCATTCGCACCGTGGTGGTGATAGGTACGTATTTAGCATTCGCACCGGGGCGGCTATAGGTACTATTTCGCATTCGCACCAGGGCGGCTATAGGTACGTATTTAGCATTCGCACTGGGCCGGCGATAGGTACGTATTTAGCATTCACACCAAAGCGGCAATATGTACATATTAATTATTCGCACTAGGGCAGCGATAGGTACTTATGTAGCATGCACACCGGGGCGCAATTGGTATGTCTTTAGTATTCGCACTAGGGCAGCGATAGGTACTTATGTAGCATGCACACCGGGGCGCAATAGGTATGTATTTAGCATTCACACCGGGGCAACGATAGGTACTTAAATAGTATCTGCACCGGGGCGGCGATAGGTACGTATATAGTATGTGCACTGGGGCGGCGATAGGTACGTATATAGTATGCGCACCGGGGTGATGATAGATACGTATATAGTATGAACACCGGGGTGGAGATAAGTACCTATATAGAAGGCGCAGATAGAGGTGTTACTTTTTATAGAAATATGTCATACTATTACCCTGGGCAATAAGAGAAATGGTGGGGAAGAAACAGCTTTTGCAAAAGGCAAAATTAGAAAGTAGCGGCGAAATGGGGCGACCAGGGAAGAGAAAGGTAGCAGATAAAGAGACGGCTATAGAGAGAGGGGGCGGACATAGAAGTTTGAATATAAAGATGTTACACACACGATCTTTCTTCAAATATATGTTTTTATGACCCCGAGCAACGCCGGGTAGCCCCGCTAGTGTTATATAAATAAAATTCACCGGAAAAGAAACTAGAAGTAGTCCAAAATCTTTACGTTACTCTCTATATGCTGAATATCTACGTGACCTTACCTCTAAGTGACACATTGAGACACCATGCTCTTCAAACTTCAAATACGGATATTACATTTTAATTTAATGTAAAACATATGCATATGACGCTAATTCATAGACGACCCTCACATTTCAGCTTCTTCCGACTATATTAGGGGCGAAACAGAATGGTGGCAGTAAAACAAATTACGTTATATAGTATCTCTGTATAGTTCAAAAGTGCATGCCAGTGATCCTCATTCAATCTCAAGCAACGTCTGGTCTTCCTGAAAGTTATTAAGAAGGAGTGATATGTGAATTATACCTTGTTGAGGGAGCTATTCATCAACTGTAGGTGGTTTGAACTACAACTTTTTTAATTACACGTGTAAGCAATACGTTGTCATTTGGTTTAAGTGTGCATTTTACAATATGTCTAGTCGACTGACTTGTGCAAATTCTCCTTTATATAAACATCTTGACACGCACACACATTTTAATCTATAAAAACAATGTTAATTTACTTTTCACACGTCTAGCTCCTGATATTTTATCTAGTGACAGTTATATTTGACAAGTATGCCTACTCAGCATATCTTTAACATTTTGAAAATATTTCTACGATGCCACTATTGTCGGGTTAATTGTGCAAACTTATATAACAACATCTTAAAACCCACATAAATGTGCATCTATGAAAACTATTGTATTTCATTGTTCACACGTCGAACTCTACGTACAGTAATATTTGACAACGATGACTTGTCAGCACATCTATATAATTTGTAAACTTGTCATAACTTTACGTGTGTTTGCCTAACAAACTGTTATATAGCTTTTTAGATTGTTAACTTGGGATCTCAAAATCGAGTAAAACTCTATAGGAGATAATTTATTCCCAATCATATTATAATTTAACATGTCAGTTTGTAAATTAGATTCTATTTCGCGAATGGGTTTCCCCAAAAAGTCCAATTTCAATGGTCATTGATGTCAACGTCAAAATACAACAATTCTGCAAGCAATATTTTAACATGATTTGTATTATATTTATCATGGAGTTTCATCTGTATATTACACAAGAAGAGTGTATCTAATTATTTTAAATCTTTATTTTGTAGCAAGTGTATTGCACGTAATACAAACTAAATCATTTACAATTAAATCCGTTCAATTGTTACATCTCATTTGAAATGCAACTAAAAAGCTCCCAACATCTTACCTTTACAATTTAGTAATTTTAAGTAAAGGTTGACAACATCTACTGAATCTTTAACCGTTTTAATGCTGCCACGTATAAATTCTCAGAGGAAAAGCTTAATTTTTGAACCCATCAAACAGTTTTCTTAAGGTTTTTTATATTTTTTATTGTTCTCAAATTTATTTCAGTGCATACTAGTAAACACCATATGTACAAAATCCGTATGTTTATAACGTAATCTCAGATGATCTATCAGCGTAAAATCCGGTAAATCTATTCACACTTTCAATAACATCTACGAAAAGAAAATTCACAATTTTCTCGAGTAAATATGTTTTTCCACCTACGTCAGCAATACTACAATTAGTATCAAACATCTATCATATATAATAACATAAATTGACAGTAGAATCCAGATTTGGTATCTTATTTTCTTAGACGTGAGAAACGCGTATAAGTCAGAAACTGCTTGATATTTTCCTTCATGTCTCTAATCCATAAGATAAGATTGACTCAAAAACTTCTAAATATAAACGAGAGACAATACTCCCCCAATTATTTAGCTTTGTAAACGTCCCTATATATATATATATATATATATATATATATATATATATATATATATAATTGATGATTAGATGTTTTAAAATTCTATCTAATTCCATTCTTTTTTTATTTACATATATATTAAATTCCCGAAACAGTTTTTCATGGTAAACAACTGACGATCCCTTAAATAATGTTAGAAGTAAACACATATAATAACTGTAAAAAATACATTGACTTACATGAGTGAGTTTCCACTGAACGCCTTGGGACAAACAGTTGTTTGTTTATTTTTGTTTTTATATATAGTTTGAATAGTTGAGAAACTTCCTAGACTACATATATATATATATATATATATATATATATATATATATGTGTGTGTGTGTGTGTGTGTGTGTGTGGGTGGGTGTGGGTGTTGGTGTGAGGGTCTGTGTGTGTGTGTGTATACACGAGTTGCCTTCCCTCGTCTATTTTAAGTGTTGGTAAGTGAACAAATTACAGTGCAAATTTTGGTCGTC
Source organism: Sepiola atlantica (assembly GCA_963556195.1). Taxonomy (NCBI): domain Eukaryota; kingdom Metazoa; phylum Mollusca; class Cephalopoda; order Sepiida; family Sepiolidae; genus Sepiola; species Sepiola atlantica. The sequence continues at coordinate 156,119,290 of OY744518.1, read as the reverse complement.
CCAAACCTACAAAATTGATGAGTAGCTGTTTTAAAAATCTATCTAATTCCATTCTTTGTTTATTTACATTTTCTTATCCTAATATCTAATGTTGATTACTTTTGCTGTTTATTTTTTTTATTTTTTGCTTATGTCTGTGCTGTAGTAAACAGAGATTACTTATTTTTAGACGTGAGAAACGCTTATAAGTAAGAAACTGTTTGATATTTTTCTTTAGGTATGTTATCCATGAGATACAATCGAGTCAAAAAAGGTCTAAATATAAACGAACAATAATTAACACCCAATTCCTCAGTTTTTAAACATCTTTATATATATATATATATATATATATATATATATATATATATATATATATATATGTGTGTGTGTGTCTCTGTGTGTGTATATATGTGTGTGTGTTTGTGTTATATATATATATATATATATATATGTATATGGAAAATAAAATAGGAAAGCTAAAAACAATATTTTATGCATGCATCAACGTTTCTGTCTTTATTGTAGACTTTCTCAGGATGAAGAAACATGCAGACAAAATCATTCAGTCATTAATTTTGATTTGCCTAAAAACGTTCGAGTTTCGACATAGCTGTGAATAAAAAAGGCAACATTGAAAAAAGGCGATGTTAGGTTACACGTTATCAGCAGCAGTTTACACAGTTCAATGGAAAGAGGAAATGGGGTGATAATTGGGAGTTATCATTTTTTTAATTTCTTGTTCAGGCTTAGATAAATTAATAGTGCCCAGGTCATTTGTGTCTAAACCTAGCGTGGCCGATATTGGATATGGGGGGGGGGACGGAAAGTCTGAACGTGTGTTCACGTTTCGAAGTAAAAAGGAAAGAAGAAAGAAAAATGATTATATCTTTTATAAATGGGGAGAGTGTGTTATTATTATCAAACGCGAATTCTCATTAAACGCGAAAAATGTGGCGAAAAGGATTAAATAATACCTATTAGTATATACCTATTTATTTGTTTCCTCCTCTTATTTGACAATAAGTTCAGACTTTCCACCACCAACACACCCACCCACCCACCCCAGATCTATTATAAGTAACGCTCGGGTTTGACACAAATGACCAAGACACTACATCGTCCCATAAGCTAATAATAGATATAATACCTAATAACTCCACACTATCACAGGAATTCCTTTTTCCCTTGAACTGTGTAAATTACCGCTGATAACAGGTAAACTAAAATGTTCCATTACGTCGAATTATTTTATCCCAATTTGTATTCATATATATATATATATATAAATATATATATATATATATATATATGAATACATATATATATATATATATATATATATGAATATATATATATATACATATTCATTTTATACGTACATAAAAGTAATCCATCGACACGTGTGTCTGCCTCACAGCCGTCATCAGCATGGCTAACTTAAACAGAGATCGAACCCTCGATGGTGCGTTCAACCACTGGGCCTATATACTCTTTGTAGAAATACGTACGATTTTTATCAATCATGTATTTAAGTTATTTTTATGTAATTATTTTTATATGTGATTTTCAGCTCGTTGTTATAATTTCTACACAAAGCGTCTTGGCCCAGTGGTAGAACGCTGGACCATAGACATCAACATCGAGGGTTCGATCTCTGTGTAATTATCTATGCTGATGACGGCTGTGAGCTAGAAACACGTGTCCATTGATTACGTTCATGAACGTATAAAATTTATATATATATATATATATATATATATATATATATATATATACATATATATATATATTGACGTTTAGGATGATTAATAATGCAGTTTTCTGAATCTTAATCACTTAGGAAGTGAAACAATTGAAATAATAGTAAGCTCAATAACAACGAGCTGAAAATCACCTATAAAAATAATTACATAGAAATATATATATATATATATATATATTTATATATATATATATATATATATATATATATATATATATATATATATATATATATATATATATATATATATATACATGAGTCACCTCCTCTCGTCCATTTTAAGTGCCTGTCAGTGAACAAGTAACAGAATATTGTCTTCACTAATATCAAAAATTGATGAGTGGCTGTTTTATACTTAGGTTATTACTATTTTCTCATACTAATATGTTAAAATGCTGATTTCTTTTGGTTTTGTAGTTTTCTCTTTTTTTCTTATTTCATAGCCGAAGTAACAAAATACTTTTTCTTAGAAAGTGAGAAATTCTTATCAGTCGGAAACCGCTATTTTTCTTGTTTATGTCGAAGAGATCTTTTTTTTATATATGGGAAAATGGGGATATTTCCTTTAGGTGTGTAAGACATCAACTAGAATCGAGTCGAAAAAAAGTCTTAACACACAGTCTCGGATCTGATGAGCCGTTGCTCTAAACAGCAAGATATTACAAGCATGCTGGTTTTGATTCCATCATAGATAACATAAGTGACACCCCTTGGATAGAATTATTTTGTCTTCCTGCGCAAATTAGGTAATTTAATAGGTCAAGGAAGGAATAAAGGCATACGCCATGTGCGAATTCTACAGCAAGCCCTACTAATTAATGTGTCACCTTTGAAATGTGCAGATATTATTGCTCAGAGGCAGAAGGAATTCTAGCAATTCGGGCGCCATAACTAAACTACGAATATACAAAAATTAAGTGTTCTTATAGAAATTGTAAGACTGTAATAAGTGAAGCAAATAGAAGGTATACAGAAGTGACGAGAAAACGCATTCAGTCGCAGTAACTAAGTACTCGTAATTGCTGGTAAACAGTCAATAGCATGATGAACAATGGGCAATCAACAATTACCCCGCTACCCAACCACAATTATGTCGCTTGAACAGCAACTGGCAAGGCTGAACTACTTGTCCAGTGTTTCGCCTAAAACTGAACTTAGGACTCCGCAAACTATTCCCTTCCATGTTTCTTATGGCGGACAACGCCAAACTTAATGACCTGGTCATCATCCAATCTGATGTCTTTGACGTCATAAAAAAGTACGACACACCCAACGCATGTGCGCTTAATCTTATAATAGGACTAGTAACAAATAGATGCTCTGCTGAACTGGCCACTGTCTTCTCCCGACTCTACAATAAATGCTTTACCGAATCTTGCTTTTCTGATAGATAGAAAATTGCCTCTGTGGCACTAGTCTTCAAGAATTCTTGAGATAAAATTGATCCATAGAATTACTTCCCTAGTAATCTACTCCCGCTCTTCGCTTATATCTTTGAATCCTTAATCAATCTAGCGATAGTACGGCACGTCGTTAATGCAAACCTTATGTATGACCATCAGTATGGATTTAGGCAAAAAGTTCTACTGTGGATATCCTCAAGGTCATCTACGAACGCATATATCATGCACTTGACAAAGCTGTAACAGCTTGGGCGGTAGCGCTTGATATGGGTAAATCCTTTAACAAGATCTGGCATAAAGAACTAATAAAACATAGGCATATGTTATTATTGAACTAATATTTCATATAATTGGATCATTCCTTACAAAAAGAAAGATCCAGGTTGTCCTCAATGGCCGTACATTCAAACAACATGACACAAATGCGGGTGGACTTCAGGACTAGATCCTTGGGACTTTATCGTACCTGATGTTTATAAATGACCTCCCTGGTGACATTGTGCCTGAGATGAGTATATTTTCTGATAACACCATACTCTACTCATATCAGATGGGCATGACAAATGCGCACATAACCGAGACCATTTCTGAATCCTTAGAGAATGACCAACACTCTGAAGTGAAAGGGAGCCATATATGCATAGTAACACTTAGTGGTGCTAAGACAAAGCTGATTTCCTTCAACAACTACAATAAACCTCTCCAACAGCCGATTCACGGGTAACATGAATAGAAAAAAACACTCAGAAGACATTGTCAAGCCTGCTGCAAAGAAAGTGGTCTCCCATCAAGGTGATAGGCAACTCACACTTTTCAGTATTCTATATCGCTACAGAGCAACCCCCCGCTTATGCATAGAGTATTGTTATCAGATCTGGGCTGGTGCATCATTCACTAGTTTCTTCTCTTTTAGACAATGTACAAAAAGGAGTCGCTTATCTAATAGGTCCATCACTATAAAGCTCCAGCCCATGTCCCATCCCCTCAATGTTGCATTCTTGGGCTTGTTTTACAAGTACCTCAATGGAAGGTGCTCCGATGAACTTGCTGATGTTGTACCTCTTCGACGTTAAAGCACTCCACCAATCCGACAATAAGCCGAATCACATCCATTAACTTTGGAGGTCTTCAGATGCAGGAGAGCATTCTACTAAAATAGCTTCTTTCCTCGTGCTGCCGGCTCCCTGTTTCCCCGACTGTACCGTCATGAAGAACTCGCTGCACAACTCTCAATTTAGGATGACCCCATAAACTTTCAGTGTAATTCTTAGTTGCACCTTATGCCTACATTGGTAACTTTCCTTGTTTCGGGTGAACTATGTTAAAAATCTCCATAAAACGTACATATATTGCTATTTCTCTATCGATGTTACTTTGCAAGAATTATTTTTGGATGATTGGGTATATAGGTATTCATTTATTACTACAGCCGACAGACCGATTCATATTGTGTCTTAGGACAGCATTATTAGTATTTGCATTCCAATCTATAATAACTTCACGCAGAGTGCATGACACTAACACTAAAGAACGCATGGAAACAAAACCGACGAGGACCAACATTATGGCAATTGTGACAGAAATAATTAGAATTTGCTAACCTAATGATTAATTCATACGAATAGAACATTTTCTCAATTTTAACTTAACTACACTTTCTCCATGATAAACTGTTCTCAATTGAATAGCGAGGGATGCGAAGAGACTTGATTCTTGCGTAAAATATCATATGCATGAATAGATTTACATTCATGTATATGATGTTTTACCTTTAAAGCGATTTTCTTATCCATCAATAAAGACGTGGTATCTGATGGTGCTCGCAAATGATGTAACACCGTCGCGTTCGGCTTAATCGAAAAAAAGCAGCATTTCCTGTCCGTATTTCTTCTTCTGGGAACAACCTGCCAGAACAGGTCCTGGCGATGACTACCATATCATTATCTAAAGCGGTCTTTGACGAATGTCCTGACTGTATTTTGATATAAATAGCTTGGACTGGTCTCTTTACATGACTTGTTGGACAATGCTATTTTTTGCGAAATAACTTTTATTTTATTTAACATTCAACTACTATTTTGTTTGGTTCATGATATTTCACCCCAAATAAGGCGGGACGCCACAAGGCGTAAGGGGCTACTGAGAATTAAGGAGTAGGTTAAGGGTGTCATTCTAAGTTTGCAGCTGTGCAGCGAAATGTCTGTTTACATTAGTTTTACATCTCTGCATGTCGGTTCTGTCGGCGAAACAGAGACAGGGAGGGAATTCCAGAGGCCAGCAACAGAAGAAAAGAAGCTATTGGAGTAGAAGGCTTTTTTGCATCTGGGGGTTTCCACAGTGAATGGATGGGATTTCGCTGATTGTCGAGTTCATCTAGTGAATTTACGCCGAGGGGGCACCAAAGTAGCCAGTTCATCGGAGCATAATCCATTCAAGTATTTGTAAAACAAGCACAAGGATGCTACATTGTGACGATGGGGCAGGGGCTGAAGCATGGTTGATTGTAAGGGACCTATTAAGTTGGCTACGCGGTTTATACCTTGTTTAGGAGGGAGAGACTAGTTGATGATGCACCAGCCCAGATGTGGCAACAATACTCAATGGATGGGTGGATGGTGGCTTTGTAGAGATACAGGAGTATGTCAGGTGTGATGAGTTTACTAGCACGGTAGAGGGAGTCCACCTACTTTACTGCAGCCGTGACAATCTCTACAATGTATTTGTTCCAATTAATGTTACGTGTAAAAGTTAGGCCGAGGAGTTTGAATGTTGAACTCTCAGAGAGGATGTTATTTGCCATGACAATCGGTGGGTGGAGGTTTCTTGTAGTAATATAAAGAAAGGAGCTTTGTTGTTGCGGTATTAAAAGTTACCAACTATTTATGACTCTAATCCCCTACAGCCTAGAGGTCATTTCCTAAGGATTCAGCCATTGCCTCGGATATGATCGCGCCCGTTTTGCCAACATGACGAGAGTAAAGCGTGGTGTTGTCATCAAATAAACCAATCTTAGACTCAATGCGATCAGGGAGATCGATTATGAAGATCAGGAACAATAAAGGTCCAAAGATAGATCCCTGGGGTACATCAGCAACACGTTTTTCATCAATTAATTAATGTTCATTCACTGATCGGCAGGCATATATTTTGGATTGATACAGCCATTAACGTTTCGGTCAAAATTCTACTTTAAAAACTCTATTCAGATTTCCGACCAAAATATGTGTTCAAATTGTCCTAAATGCTAAAATAAAATTAAGTTTTAAGTAATTATTTTACAATCGCGGACAAACAAGTGGGCACAAAGATATGTTCATTTCATTATTGCATTCATTTATATGACAATTAAATAGTAAATGGACAGAGGTACATTGACTTACCAGTAAGATGGAGCAACACCCAATGGCGCTAATGATTCACACGACTACCCCCATCGCTATTTCCTTCACAATAGTGTAATTCCTCGTCGTTTGGACCACAATTAACTAGCCCATTCTCAAGTTATACACTGTAGATTATTTTGGGTTAGGATACCCAAAAAACACGAGCTATGTCGCGCTTAAAATATTGTAAATTCGAGTTCGAACTAAGAATTCAGATATACACTCAAGGAAATCTCATAAACTAATCAGATGTGTTAAAATATTGTAGTATACGGGGAAATACCTTGCATAAAACTTACATGTCTCTCAGACAGTTCTATCAAAAATAATAGTAAAAATGTTCTTCGAAATAATGCATGCTATCTTATAACAAATGAATACCTCATTGACGACCATCATGCATTACAATTAAGAAAGATGACACTATCAATAACTAAATTTGTACAAAATGTGAGTTCGAAAACTAGGTATGTGCACAGGTCTAATGGAATCAATATTACTCATAAAACGTCAATAATAATAATAATAATAATAATAATAATAATAATAATAATAATAATAATAATAATAATAATAATAATAACCCACATAACTTACAAAGAGTAACCAGTCACAAGAAATGTACAACATAGGGGAAAACACACATAAAGAACACCACAACACGAACCAAGGAACATACACTGCAAGAAACATCACTTCATAATCTCCCTCCCCAAATGAAGTACACCGGCTTCAGCTAACACCACACAAAACTTATCCAAGGAACAGGAATTACAAAAGCACTATAAGCTTCCCCCTTACTTCCCCCCCCCCGCAAAAAAATTAAAAAATAAATAAATGAAAAAAATAAAATAAATGGTGCTGGACTAGGCTGACACCAGACAACATATTTGTAGAGGGTTGGGGAGGATGATAATACCGAGTAGGGACAGCACAAAGCAGACCTCCACTGGAAAAGTGCGGAGAATGTCGGGACCTTTGGGAGGCTTATGGCCACACGACTCTAAGACAATACCAATTATCCTTACCAGCGAGAAATCAATGATAATAGGCTGTTGCGATACTGCAAGGTTATTTGCGGTGGTTATCGAAAAGAGGTGAAGAATACTGGATATCTGGGAAGGCTTGTTGTGACTCAGACTCTAGGAAATACCACTGGTTACTGTCGGTGAGCAATCACTAACGATGATCTGTGTGAGAACTCCTAGTGAGTACAAATAATAATAATTAAAAGTGTATAATATATCTGATAGCATCAAAGCCTTTTTACTTCACTCTTGGTAAAGGAACCCCTTCCTGGTTTCTTTCCACCTTGTTTTATTTCTAGCTAGTCGTGGCCAAGTAGGACCTATTTGACTATCGAGGTCGTCTCTCCCCGATAATGTTGGCCTTTCTCTTGGTATTATATTGCATCGTGCCCCATTCTGTCGCTTTATATATCCACCGGTTGTCTGTACATCTCGAAAGGTTGCATGGCCATCTATGCTTTGCCATTCGTATGACAGTGATGATGTTGTTTACTCCTGTTTTCTGTCTGACCAGGGTGTTTTTTTTCTATCATGTAAACTGATGCCGAGCATAATGTGTTCCATTTTATACTGTGCCACTCTTAGCTTTTCAATCGCTGCATTATTAAGCGGCCATGTTTCGCTGACATATGTCTTAACAGGCATGATGTATTCATCGAATATGTTTTGCTTAATATTCATTGTGAACTTTCTATTCTCCATGATGTTGTCTACTTTGAAAAAAGCGGTCTGTCCAAGCGTAATTTGCCGTTTATTTTCAGACATGATTTCAGTGTCAGTTCTCACATTCTTCTCCAAGTAGATGTAGTTGTCAACTTATTTCGACATTTTAACCTTTAACTATGACTAGGTTTTTCGTGGCATATTTGTTGAACATGACCTTGTTTTTTCCAGTCTTTATTTTAAGACCAACTATATGGCTAGACTTGTGAATGTCGTTTAGAATCCCTTCTAATTCTTGAGGTGTGTGACTTGTGACAATGTCTTCGGCAAATTCTAGATGAGCAAAGGATTCTAAGTTGTTATTGATACCTTTGCCTACCTTGTCGTTTTTTTTACTTTTGAAAGCTGTGAACATAGGAGTTAATTCGATAGAATTAAATGCTTTTTGATGATCGACAAAAGCGAAACAAAGTGGTGTTCCGTGCTCGTTAGCTTTCTATTAGAGTTGGCTTACAACTTGAATGTGGTTAAGGGTGGAACATCCTGGTCGGATACCAGCTTGCTCTCTGGGTATGTTTCTCTCAAGTGTATGTTGCATCCTTTTAAGGAGAATTTGGCAAAACATCTTGTAAACAACAGAAAGTATGTTCATTAGCCTGTAGTTTTTAATATCTTCCAAGTCTCCTTTTTTGTGGAGGATGGTAACTGACGCATCTTTCCAATTGTTTTGCATTTTGCTTTTATTAAGCTGGTCAGAATCTCTGCGATTAGTTTACCACATATTGGAGAATGCTTTCCGTAATTCCAGTTTAAACTTGAAATGTATCGCTCTTTCGTCGTTTGATTGCAGACTGAACTCCGGACTTAAGTATTGGAGGGGTAGCGTAGCAGACCTCTCTCTGTCTGTAAACAGTTAATGTTGGGGTCGCCTGATTTTGTAGAGCTCGGTGTAGAACTCTTCACATCTTCTGATTAACCGGTTTTAGTCAGTTGTGAGGGTTATATGGTAAATATATATAAATTTCGAAGACGGTAACAAGTGTTATAAATATGTTATCTCCATAATGCGTTCGCTAACTGGCATTGCATTTGCCTACTCATTTTGAATACGTGTCTATTAGTAATCGCATTTTTCTCGTCTCGTTCTGCTTATTAAATACAATAATATGGTTCCTCGTGATGGGACTGTTTTTGAGAATGCTTTCTCTATAATTATACACTAAGAAAAATTCATATTTTTACGAACGTTATCAAACAGTACCTACTGTTTAAAAAATGGGATCGCTTGATCGCCGGAGATGCAAGTAAATTGAAATATTTTTTTATGTTTCATTCTAATGTGAAAATCGAACATAAATACAATGTCTTCGCCATCGAGCTAGAATCAAAGGAGTGTATATGTCTTGTCTAAATATGGTGCAATAATATCGTGGCGTCTGGGTACAAGCCGGACGTCTATAGAATGAAAATATGTCACAAACTCCTACGAAGATATTTGAGATATACCTCTATAACCTGAACTATTATGAAAAAGTAATTAGAAAACACCTACAAATATACAACTGTGGAATTTCAACGGGTTATCTAGATGCAGTATATGGAAAATTCTAAATTCAAGACGTATGTAAGACATAACTGATATAGAAGTGGCTACAGTCGGGGAAGCAAGGATCACGGAGGAAATTCCAAACGTAAGCTGCCCAAGGAAAGAACCTATTTGAGTAGAATCTCTCTGGAATCTGATAACTTCTACGGATAATGGGTGGAATATTGCTGCTAGTTGGGTGTGTAGGGGATATATATATATATTTAGGGGGTACAAGTTCAGTAACTTCGATGCCGCAAATTCTGTGAATGTACTTATAAAACAATCAATAGAATGCAGCATTGCGGGCATGGGGTAGGGCTGAGCAGACATTGCGAAACCTATTATATTAGATATTGTTGCACCCTTCCCAATAAGGAGAGAATGGTGGTCGGAGCACAAGCCTAGAAAAGTAATAATATAGTCAGTAGGAATGTGCGTATGTCTGATAATACTATTACAGTGTTTTTCGTATTTTTGAATTTGAAAACTTCGAAGTAAAACATCACTGATATACTATTATTGATTTACTCCTCTCCATGAGTTAGGCACAAGGCGAGTTTTTATCTTACTCCCACAAGTAATATGTGACCCAAGGTCGGGTCGGCAAAGTGGGGTTTGAAAAGCCAGCGCCCGAGAGGTGAGCACTCTGGCCATTAAAAATGCCTGGGCAGCCCGTCGGCATTCCCCGGTAGGGGCGCCTCAGACAGTAAGCAATAAACTTACTCCTCCCAAAAGAGGGGAGGCGAAGCCTGGGAGGGTGGACCTACTAGAACTGCACAGGACAAACCCATTGACCGGCGTAAATCAAGCCCCGAAGGACAAGACAATGCCAGTATGGGGTGCAGTGTTCATCGGAACAGATACTACACTTTGATCTTAGCCAAAAGGCCAATAATATGATTACTGATATAATAGTATTTTCATTATTTCTCCATTCGTCTAGTTCGTGTAGCAGTCATCGTTTTTTTCTCGGGCATACTGTAAGCATTGTGATATATTTATTTGGTAACTCACTACACTGTCCTATGTTAGCAGAAACCGTCCACACTTACATTGCAATATACCTCGCATTACTTTGTGCCTTACTTGTAGGTGGGGAGAAATGTTTATCTGCATAAGATCATTATGTGATGAGGAGTTCTCAATGGTCGGATCTTTTACTGCTATAAAAATATATTCGTATAAAATATAGAGGTATGTTTATATAACGAATGTTATTTTGTCCCCATTGTTCTGACAGATATACAAAAAAAGTACGACATAACGCCTGGTGGTTTTATCACCTCTGGCTGTAAATGTTACATAATAACTACACAGGCAGCTTTCTATCTTCCTAATTTACCGTCTCATTAAATTTAATCGAATATAGACTATTTAATTCCACGCAAATGTAATTTATAAAACATTTACTTTTTCTTTATCATACCTGTCACTTTTGATAGTTGTGCTAATTAACAGTAGTATTTACCCCACCACATGAAAACTTTACATTTTCTACATTGCTCAGACAGAACAAAACAATTTTAAATCGAAAAAAAGTTGGAATAATAATATTAAAATGTAGAGGGTAAAATTATTTTACAAGAATTGTAATTTAAAGAAGGTATTATAAATAAACTGAAAATAAAAACCTTGTACGATATAAATGATGCCAATGAGATTGTTTTTCTTAAAGAATAAGAATCATGGGTATTGATTAAAATAATAATTGTATTTTAATCATTTCTTTTTATCTATTCAGAAATATCGAAATATAAATAGATTTACACATACATACATACATACATATATATATATATATATATATATATATATATATATATATATATATATAAAAGATAAGCTAGGTATTTTTAAATAATAATCTATCGTGATAATATAAATCTCAATATATTTAATAGAACAATATTTCAGAAGGTAAAAGATGAACTTCTTTGCTTTTTGAACTGTTCATGTCTTAATAAATATATATTTTTTAATTCTCTTCTTATTATCTGAAATATATATATATATATATATATATATATATATATGTTTTCTTGAGATTAGCACGTAACAGGCGTAGTTAAAGATGATTTTGTTTACAAATTATGCCCTACCGTAATTACAAAAAAGACTGATTTGTATGTATAAAGAAGGGCTTATCATGTATATATGTCTGTTTCTGTGTGAGTCAAGGTTAGAAGAGGACGTGAAACTGTTGGGGAGTTCTTGTTTTTGTAAGTGGCGCTACGCCGAATCTGATTGATTCTATGAAAGATTTCCGTGGGAGTGCAACAGATATTTGCAAATTACGTTTGCCGATGTTCAAAGTTAACTTTGAGTCTACGTCAACAAATGATTAGCCATAGAAAACGAACATTCATATTTTTTCTTCATTCTCCGTTCTGTGTTATTTTTTTTTCGATTAGTTGGCATTCAATTTATTCCCTCCAAGATATGTTTTTCATTTTATTCTGCTGCTCTGTTTATGATACGGTGTTTTCCTTTGTTAGTGTTTGGCTTGTTCTTGTTTTAGTTGTTTTTATCGACGCGTTTTACATCTGCCAAAAACAAGACTTTAAAGAATGGCCGACAAATTCACCTTCAAAAGTCAAAGGCCGGTCAATATCTTTACTATTATCAATGTCTCTCTCTGATGTGTTATCCTCGTGGCAATAGTTAGATAAAAAGTGTATACGTAATAAGTATAAGTAATACGTATAAGTGTAACACTCTCCTTTTGCATTGCATGTATACAAGACTTACGCATATACATTGACATATATATATATATTAATGTATATATGTAAATAATAATAATACTAGAATCAACGATAAGTGAAGTATCATTAAAGTGATCTACTGTGATAAAGTAAAGCTCAGTGCGTTGAGTAGAGCAATCAATTTAAAGAAGGAAATATGAAGATAAAAAATTGTACAAAATTACATAAAATGACCTAAAATTATTGAACTCTCTGCCTTTTATTTGGTACCCTGTAAAACTTTTTAAAAAACTTTCTCCAAATCTACACACATTTCTCCAAATCTACACACTTTTGCTATTTTGCTATCTGCACCATAGCGTCCCCTTTTGTCTTCGACAATAACTACTCAATACTGCTACCATTCTCCCTCTTGGCATTTTATTTCTTTATACTCAAACTTTCCTGTTATTTCTTCTTCAATGTTCAAAGTGACATGGAACACGTAATATTTATTTATCATAAATATCACATAACCGAATTTTATCCTCTGGCGAGAAGAGTGTTATCTTTGAAAATCCATGGATTAAGGATTAGTGTAACTTCTTGCATCTGAACTTTCGATGTAACAACATGTATATCAATTTTAGGTAATTTTAGGTAATTTTGTGCATTTTTTAACTTCATCTTTCCTTCTTTAAATTATATATATATATATATATATATATATATATATATATATATATATACATACACACGTGTGTGTTGATTATGCGCTACTCTCAGATAGACATCTGTATATCTAGATAAAACATGCATGTATAATCTGATATTTCCGAATGGAAAAACGTGATAATTCAAACTACAACTATTGCTCTACGTAAAATACACAACTACGTTGACAAACCGGTTCTTGTTAGATCACCGAGGTTTATTTGCGTTGATCCGTGTTAATAATATAAAGGTGACCATTTGGGAATAACAAGAAGGGAACGAAACTTCTTTGCAAAAAAACGCTCATGAAAGTGCTTTTACCAAATACGTAAGTATAAGACGCTCATCCATACATGTATGTATACAGTGGAAACACCGGCGTGCAAGTTCTTTACTCAATCATATGCCTATTTTTTTCGTTTTTATGTGAGTGTTTATTTCAATACTATGCATGTTTTGCTGTTGAAGGATAATTCTACAGCTAAGCCAATGAATAACGTGCTTAAACACTATAGGTTGGTGGCATGAGTTCGTGTATATGTATCACAGTTTTTCATTTTACTAACAGTATAGAGTATCTGTGTTGATGCCTTATAATGGACTGACTTCTAGGAAATCAAGACCTGTAGTTATTTTGAGTTCTACATTTTGTAAATGTCTTATTAGTTGTTTGCGTAGTTTGCCCCCAATGGAGCAGCATAACAGTCAGAGACCATCGTCTTGGCATGACCAAACTAATAGTCTGAGTATTTCTTATGGGATATATAAACAGACGCTCATCGCATGCACTTATTTTATGAAAACGGACCTTATCTTTAGCATAAGCTGTAGGATATAAGATTAACACATAACCACGAAAAATTGATGATATTTAAATAAACACGTATACGCTCTTTTAAATGAATACATGCAGAACTGTTTTCATGTATCATCCCTATCTAATAATGAAAAGGAGTTACTGTTATTTTATTCAATTATACTACATAATAAATCATAGTATGTATATTTAATGAAGATACACGTGTCAGAGGGAACTTTTTGACTCCATACTTTGCATAACTATTTTTAAACCGTTTATAATTAATATTTGTGATTTTTAATTTGGAATTACATTTGCTTATGTTTATGATCTATACGCAACAGTTTCGTCCATATTAACAGTAGTAACTAAGGTTATTTAATAAATAAATCGGGAAAATAACTAAGATACCTTAAGTTTAAACAACAAGCGCTCGCACGATCTTACCGAATGTCGTGGCTCGCCACGAGCGAAGCATAAGCGCGAGAGTGTGGTTGTCTCGTTCGCTTTCTCTCTGATCACTTTCTATTGCTCTCGTTATTTACATTTAAAGACGAATAAATCACTTTTCTTATTATTTAAGTTAATGGCTTTATTGTAAAGTTTAAGAAAAACACTTACTGTTTAATGTTTACAATCTACTATTCTGATTGACGAATGAAAACAATAGCCTTTTGCTCTGTTCCAATTACGAACAAATATTGATTCCTATTTTGGTATGATTGTAGATTAAATTCCATCGGCGAAATTACTTCCACCCACACCATAATATTCTACTTGTTTTAGGCGATCACGCGTGAACACCCTGAAAAACTTAATGTAAAGATGAACATAAAATAAATGTATTATTTTGGAATTTCAAGTTGAAAAAAAATGTGTACATGATGCATAAGGAGTGCGAATATATAGGACATTGCTGGGTGACAGTAGACTCAATGAGATCATGGAGACAGTATGTGGTGAAATGCCGTCCTACACATGATGAGCAGAACAGCAGGGTAACAAGCATTTGGTAGATTAGTGTCTGGCAGTCAGATTGTTGCAAAAACCTTGGACGATTAAACCTGGTTTTCAGGACAAATAAACGAACTTGAGCGGCTGTACATGCTGATGGATACTGCGGAATGTGACTTGAAGTCATTGTTGGAATCATATTTAATAGATAAGATGTACAACAATCTAACTCTTATGAGAGATTAACTGGTAAGGGCCTACACAACCAGCAATCTATAGATAAACTATCAGCACATGCTAGAAATTGCTACGGCACGTGTTGCAGCTGATCGAATAGTCTTGGGAACTGCGTCTTAGTGACTTCTTCGCAGCCACTGGTCATCCTAATTATCTGAAATCGACTCGTGTATATCTCCAGAAGATATATGTCCTGAAAGATAACAACCCTGCAGCACATCATACATTCCTGCTTGGGTTTTACGTAATAAGACGCAGTAGCCAATACTGGGCTCGTCTTGGCTCCGATCTTGAAATCAGTAAAACGCAAATGCGCTCACTCAAAACCCATGGTGAGCTCCCACGAGGAGGTTTGATGTCGGAGCACCAGTTTAAGTTATGTCGTTCACGAGGTAATTCGCTTACAACCTTGCAATGCAATAACTTATCGCAGGAAGTAACACAATACGCGAACACCATACGGAGTTGTCTGCCTCTCAGGTGAAAAGAGATGATACAGACCTCGGGAAAGTTGCAGAACAACTGTACAGTTTTAAGCAATACTGTCATAGTTTTATTCCAGAGTTTTCTCGTGGGAGAGCAACTATCGTGTCTGATGGTTATGAAGTTTGACCAAATATAAAGGAATCATCCATGAACGGCGCAGTCGAAAGCTGAATGCAACAAAGCGGAATATTATCGAGGTAACAACATTTGCTAGGAAAAAGAAGGACTTCTTGTCAAATGAAGTAAACAAGCAGGCGCTTATACAGACAACCATGAAACGAATGCGGCAGAAAAGCTATGACGTTATTCAAGCGGAAAGAGATGCCGATGTTTATATTGCAAAGTTAGTCATCAATAGGGCTGCTTTGAAATGCACTACCCTTAGTTGAGAAGAAACACACCTTCTATTGCTGGTCCGTACATATGTTTCTAAATGTACTGCAATATATTTTTGCTCTGACAAAGTGAAATCCTACATCCACAATATCAAGGTTCCTAAGCAGGTTCTTGGCGAAGCAGTTTGTAATGATCTGTTGTTTCTGCATGCATTAATCGTTTGCGATTCGGTGTCCAGGGTATTCGGAACAGGAAAAACGTTGGGGTACCAACGAATCTTCAAGGGAGACGAGACAATTCCAGACTGTTTAAAAACATTTTCTATACCAAACCTAAACCAGGATGTTGTTACAACCAATGGTTGTAAGGCAATTGTAGCTTGGTTCAATGCGGATAGAGAAAATCTCCTTGGCCTTTATTAGATACAATATGATCTGCAAGCAAGTTGAGAGAGTTAAGACGTTCGTCACGTTAGAACGACTCCCACTAACGCCCTATACCTGTATGTTTGATTCTTTGCCAACTTACTTCCAGCTTATGGAGTGAATAAAGTGTAGTGGAGAAATTATATCATCTGAGTGGGGGGAAAAGGGAAGGGAGAAAACTTGTTCCAGTGATGACGGACAAAAGCTATGCTTCAGATGCACTTATTCATATTATTCATTACAACTGTTCAGAATGATGCAACAACTTTACGTTTACTTGCAGGAGGCATGGGCTAGTATGGGCAAGTGAATGTTGCCATTGCCAAAACGAAAATTGTGACGATATGAAAAAATAATCCAGTTGAAAGTTATTAGGAGCAGTAAATTGTTTTCCAAACGCACTGTGATGTAAGTAAATCAGGGTTGATACAACGAGGGTAATGCGTGTAGGGGCACCCATTGATATTGTATAAGGGTAAATTTAACATCACTGGTAACCCTTTCATATGAACGATTGACACTGAAAACTTGTGTAAACATCCAAGATGTGTTGATTTATTATTAAAACTGGCCGAGTTAGTGTATCACATGTGAATGGAAAATGACTTTTAAACCAAAAATGTCATATTCGAAATTTGACACTTTTCCATATTCAGACATTGCACAACTTTTAGTATGTTGTAGACTACACCCAACCTAGTCCTAAACTACCAATAGTCAAAATGTTGCGGGGTGTTAGTGTCAACTAGTATATTGATACGCCTATATGGAAATATCGCTTGCTACACTGTTTGACACTGCGTAAACTACATATTTCCAGTACTAACGTACCACAATTCTCACAAACTAAGATCTTTATTTCGCGTCTTGTCGGAAATGTAATAGAGGAATAGTATAACTTTTAAGAAGCTTTGTTATTTCTGTAAGAGACCCCGATAATGTAACAAATCTGCCTAGTTTAAACCATATTTATATTATTATATAATGTATTCATATCGGTTGTGTAATGAAACTTAAAAATTGAATATCCATGGTTATTTGACATTTCTACGTTTCTTTTATGTAATCCTGTAGCAAGTATGAATTCAGATACTTTCGGTCCAAAACGAGCCCCTATTTAAGCAAAATTCGTTTTAATAAAAAAAACATCAACAACTGTGTCTGCATAACGATACACTCAGAGCATTCCTAATTGAAATTTCTAAATCTTATAGACAAATAATTTGTACCGGTTTACAGAAAAAATGGCTAATTATTGAACATTTTCACAAAAACATCCATTTGTCATCGTGGCGAATAATCTCGTTGATCTGTCATTTGTTTTTTCAGAGGGAGTTCGTCTTACGGTATATCACATGGAATTATTTTTTCTTAGAAAAACAAAAAATGTAACAAAAAGAAAAACAAATCACAAGCATTCCGGATAAAAAGGTACAATTCAAATGAAAGGAAATCATCGGCTTTTTTTTTACGAAGCATATTAAGTCAATTTATTAAAAATATTTATATTGTATTGAGAGAAATATAATGTGTTTAACGAATATTTATCCGTATATTTATTATTTATGATATGTATTCGAGTTTCTATTGTTTCTGATAGTAGATGTAATCGCAAATTTGCGAAAATTAAGCTCTTTCTTTCGAGAATTTGCATTAATTGATTACTAGTATAATCGTACTTTAGAAACGTTTCGTATAATGTTGTCATCAATACAAGAGCATATAATAAAATGTATTATGTTCTGTTTATGCATGCCCGTCGTAAAAAAAACAACAACCACATCATTGGAGTATGCCCTAAAACAGAACCAATAACATTCGTTGCATTTGTCATCCTATTTTAAAAGTGTGACTTTGTTATACGTTTTTTTTGTAATTGTATCGCCAGAAAGACAGAGAGTTAAAGACGCTATTTTGATACCACTTTTCCATGAATCTGTCATATATATATATATATATATGTATATATATATATATATATATATATATATATATATATATATATATATATATATACATATATATATATATATATATATATATACATATATATATATATATATATATATATATATATATACAAATATATATATATATATATATATGTGTGTGTGTGTGTGTGTGTGTGTACTAGTTGGAAGACACGACGCTGTTCAGGAATTAATGAACAACCCTATGTCCTTTTTATTATGCTCATTACACTATATTACTTTCCTTTGTACTGTTCGTCGTCTCGTCCAAATAAAGTCAGAACTAACGCACATTTTGAAAAACTCCTTGAATTAATGCATACACATATTATTTATATTTCATTAAAATTGGATATAAACATTTTAAGTCTGCCCAACATATCTTGTTTACTGTTGCCACGTAGAGATTCAGAGCACTGAGATGCATATATAGATTAGGGATCAAGTCTATTCTATTCCCCATGGAATTCGATGCACACTATTTAAATTTCTATGAATATAGGATATCTTTTAAAACATGTAGGGGTGTCTGTCCTAATAAACCTCTTGAAGGGAAAGAAAACACAACAAATAATCTAGAATGAAGTTAGTGTGTATCGAAGAATTGAATTAGTGTAAACTAGTCAGTGTTGATCAGTAGGGAGACTAGACAAAATAGGAGAACGTTGAGAAGAACATTATTAGTCGCTCTTAACTTAATAGGGCGTATTTTTCGTGTATATATATATGATTTTATTTTATTTTATACGTACAAAAAAAATCACATAAACATAAATTAAATATTTAGGTGATGAAAAATCGTAAATATTTCTATACATGGCGTCTCGGTCTGATAGTAAAACAGTGGACTATAGACATCAATATCGAAGATTCGATCCTTGTCTAAGTTAGATATGCTGATGAAGGCTGTGAGCCAGAAACACTTGCCCATTAATTGCATGTATGTATGTATAAATTATGTATATATATATTTATATATATATGTATATATAGATTTATATGTGTGTACCTCTCTCTATTTCTCTCTTTCTCTCTCTCTCTCTGTATATGCGTATATATATATGTATATATAAATATATATGTATATATCTATATTATATACATATATATACATATATATGAATATATATATATATATATATATATATATATATTTATGCTCACACACATACACACATATATATATATATATATATATATATAACCATCTAAGGAAGTCTTGGAATAAATGCGAAGCATTGATCGTTGTTTCGTCAGCTGTCATTACATTGCATCATTAATTACATAATTATCACATATATATATATTTATATATATATATATATAGATATAGATATATATAGTTCATGTATACATACGTAAACAATATACGGTGCTATAATATATTGTTTAAATATTCTCAGTATTTACTTTAACAGTTCTCAATACGTGAGTAGATATCCGTTGTTATAGCAGCTGTAGTAGCAGCTGAGGTAGTGGTAGTAGTAGTAGTAATAGTAGCAGTAGTAGTAGTAGTATTAGTAGTAGTATAAAATATATATGCATGACAATGAAAGTACACATAGGTTTCCACGTGTATCAATCTAAGTGTTTTAGACTGCGGACTCCCTGCGGAGATGAAATATGGACGCCTATCTTTAGTACAATTTTCATAAATATATGTTCACACTAATATGTATATGTATATATATATACATATATACATATATATATATATATATATATATATATATATATATATATATATATATATATATATATATATATATATATATATATGAGAGAAAGAATGAAACATAGAGAAAGAGAATCAAGGACGGATATATACAAATGTATACAACGAATACAGGCATTTATTATTGTATGTGCTTGTTTTCTGTGTGCACAATATCTGAATTTACGTAATTTTCTCAAGAAATATATAATCTTGTGGAATGATCTCTTACTTTTGTAGTGACATAAAAGTAGTCTTACGTCTTTTTCCTAAGAAAGAGTCTACAGTCGAAAATGTAAACTCAACTGAAATAGAGTTATATTCATTCTATCTAGATTCGAACTTAAGATAATTAACAGTTTATTCTAAAGAATCGCAACACGTGATAAACATGTGATTACTATAAGGCCATTTTAAAATACGCATTATAAATGTTCTAAGCTCATTCTGTTCAATTTGGGGAAGCCATATTTTCTCACCATTAGATAATTATGTTGTATGAAATGAATGTTAACAATGACCTGTCATATAACAAGAACATCTATACATCATACTAATATGTCTTAAATGTAATCTGTCTCTAGAACCAATAGACAGACTCTGAAAGAGTACATGCCAAATCAAAACTGCAGATCTTACTTTCTAA
This sequence comes from Sepiola atlantica, assembly GCA_963556195.1. Taxonomy (NCBI): domain Eukaryota; kingdom Metazoa; phylum Mollusca; class Cephalopoda; order Sepiida; family Sepiolidae; genus Sepiola; species Sepiola atlantica. The sequence continues at coordinate 156,098,516 of OY744518.1, read as the reverse complement.
TACGAATCGATTTTCTTTCAGATACATCTTCATAACAATAATACATTATTTCACATCTAGACAAAAACTATGAATCATTAATATAATTTTGCTGATTGGATAACGTAAACACTTCTTGAGATAATCCTCATTAAATAACATACTGAAGCTGACTTGTTCGTAACCTATGCACGGTATGTATATGAGGATTAGTATAGTAATCGTAAAAAGCGTCTATAATATACAGGTAAGTCTCATTTGTATAAGAATTTTGAAAAATATATTTTCATAAATATATGCTTGATTTTAAATAATGTTCTACTATATGGTTATACATGATGTAGAATATTAAGAAATTAACTAAAAATAGAATAAACTTATATATCTTTTTAAATATTTTCAGATTATTTTGAAATAAATGAAATTCAAATGACTTATATATACACCCATGATAGGAATGTCAACCCTCCTTAAGGTGTTCACCTTTTCAACACTCTTTGTTATCATTCGCATATACTTTGTGTATTATTTTCATATAAAAATATAAGCCAGACTCGTCCACAAGCGCCGCCCGGGACACCGAAGTACTCAAAGAAAGAATTACTCTACATCTGAAACCTATATATTATATATTACTAATTTTTAAAAAATGTTGCTTCAAATAGTAATTGCAGTTTTCTGTAAGTATTACATTCATAAGAAACAGATACATAAGCAGCTTGCAACATCGTACTTTGTTTTAAACAAATAAATTTATTTTTCTATTATTTAGAGGGAGAGAAGTAATTGTTGTTATATATCACGCTGGAAAGAAGATACTATGATGTATTAATGTAGCCATTTCTAAGAACGAAATTTGATAGGCACCTTGATAATAAACCGAAAAAATAAACGAATAGAAAATAGATGGCTTTCATTAGTCATATAATAAACACTAATTAACACTATAATTAGCAGTAATTTCGGGTCGCAATACAAGAGTGAAAGACGAAATCGATTCGTTCCCACACCTACTCAATGAGATGCCAAGGGGCCCGGACACGCGTCTAAAGCAGGGCTTACTGCTGCATTGGAAGAAGGCTTTCCGTGACCGCTGAAGTTGTGATAATTGTATAAGAGTTATCATTTCTAATCATGTATTTTATTTCAAGAAATAATTCATAGAATTGTCTGGATTGCACGTGGACGTCTATGTTTAAGAGCATGCCAACGTAATAGCAGGTAGTACGTTAACGTTTGAGTTTTAAATTGCAACTATTACGCGACTATAACAAAACAGCCGTTGAATTGCTACTGTCTGCAAAAAGCTTCGTCAAGTATGCAAACGCAAGAAGATTGTGAAAACAGAATTAAGAATAGTATTCCGTTATGCCGGGAATTAACAAAAAAAACTGTATTCTGTCTTAACCAAAAGTCGCACGATACACCGTGATGGTTAAAACACTTTCAGAATCAATATTTTATGAAGCTGGAAAAAAGAAAAATCCGAAGTTCAATTCAATAAGCGTTGGCCTTGAGTAAAGATTGCATTACATAATTTATATTGTGCAAAATGTATATATTAATATGTAATAGAACTAAAATTAAAATAATATTTATGTTTATGTTGAAAAATATAGGCTTGAGCAAGTATGCTATTAACTCCAACATCGCTGAATGTTAGAAAAATATTATTCTGCCATTCTGAGTATTGATTAACTCCTCTCCAGGAGTTAGGCACAAAGCCAGTTTTTATCTTACTCCCACAAGTAAGATGTGACCCAAGGTCGGGTCGGGAAAGTGGGGGTTAAACATTGCCTAGGCAGCCCCGTCGGCATTCCCCGGTAGGGACGCCTCAGGCAGTAAGCAATAAACTTACAAAGCCTGGGAGGGTGGACCTCCTGGAACTGCACAGGACAGACCCACAGACCGGCGTAAATCAAGCCCCGAAGGTCAAGACAATACCGATCTATGGGGTGCAGTATTCATCGGAACAGATATTACACTTTGATCTTAGCCAAAAATCCGTAGGTAAACTCTATTACTTGAAAGGAATTAAAATGGTACGTTTCACTTTTTATTTCACCTCTGAATATTTGCACTAAAAGATGAAGAACGAACATTTAAAAAAGTAGCTAAATGTGATAGATTTTACCTGGGAATATATTTTATTACTTTCTACATGAATCCAATTAAAAAAAAACAAATTCAATATGAAATGTATGAAAAAGTAAGAATCATGAAAGTTACTGTTAACTAAGCAAGAATATAAAAATAAGTTCCAGAGATAAGCAATCAAATCGATCTCCCCTCTCCAAAAAAGTTTCACTAAATGAAGCGTCCCAAATTGTGATAGCTAATGTAGAAGCGATAACATATAATAGCAATATAAAAATGAAAAAATAAGAACGGTGCCAGAATATTAAATGTCATTCAAAGCAATATATACTGTGACCGTTTAAATTTATTTCCGAATTGCTTTATAGAAAAGTATCTTAGTAGAATATCTTGAGATTGTAAAATGTTTAAATTAAGGAAAACGAACTAAACAAATATATTTTTTCAAAAAAGTAGTACGACGAATTAGCGTAAATCGATTTGAAATCATTTTTGCATATGTAGCTGTTGGTCAATAAAATAAGACAAATCACTTTATATTATTATATAGATTATATGTATGATGATGATAATATTCTTTAATTGTTAACGATGGAGGTCTTAGCTGAAATATCCCTCTTGTAAATAACAACTTATTTTTTCTTAAATATCTCAATTGTATTGTTTTACTATTATACACATATATAGATAGACGTTACATTATATTACAAATTTCATCAGCAATATACACATCTAAGATAAAGACATCTAAAATATGTATATTATCTCCTGTCACTTTCAAAATGTTAAAAGGAAATAGCCGTAATATGTTGTTTATTTCTTATGTTTTAATTACATATTTTCTTCTTTTCTAAAGTTTTGCATTTCGTGAATGGGTTAATTAATCTCTTTCTTTCTTTCTCTCGCTATGGATACACGCACACACGCATACACACACACATACATATATATATATGTGTATATATATATATACATATATATATTATTATCATTATTATTATTATTAAAGAATTATTAAATTTATAACTATCGTTTCGAGGATATTGTATGTAATAGTATTCTGAGTATCAATGAACATCTTTATACGATCGGCGATACCCAATAAAGCATAAGTTATATGAACAAATATCAAATGAATAAATATATATATATATATATATATATATATATATATATATATATATATATATTATTAACACTTTTGCAAATAATAATTTGAAGCCACTTTTCATTATACACTTTTTTATTGTACATAAGATACTTCCCTCTAGTGGCATATTGAATATTTGTTAAATGTACTGGTATAATTGCTGAAATCTTTTCGACTGAACATATAAATTGCACAAATTTTTGTTCGATTGTGTATAATAATTTGGTTTGTTATTCATGTATTCTTTACATATTTCGTACACACACATGTATATATATATGAATATATATATATATATATATGCATATATATATATATATATATATATATATATATATATATATATATATATATATATATATAGCATTTATAATGTTGAGAAAATAAAACAGTTCCTTATTAGTCTATATAATTTTATAAGTGTTTCATAATTTTTAAACTGTAGAAACATCTGAATCTAGATTGTACAACAAATAATTTGAGATTAAAACAGCCTTTTGATGTCACAAAAAAAAATAATACGGTATTGTCTACACGTAACCCATGTGCGGATTACTGTAGTTTTCTTTTGATTAAACTATTGTATGGTGTGAATGGAATCGTACGATTTACGAATATTATAGCTATGTTATAAAAAGACCGAGCTAGACGAGTGCTAATAATCTAATATCATTTTATTGCGAGAAAATTCGGGGGATATTTTAATCAAAGACGTATGAGCGCTTACTCGTTTTGAACTTCATTATGAAATGAAACATATGTATATATATATATATATATATATATATATATATATATATATAT
>OY744518.1:156011986-156089486 GCA_963556195.1 Sepiola atlantica | reverse complement strand
TGGAGTATGATGTAATATATGGACGAGTGTAACAACCACCAGCATGTTCAAACAAGAGCCTTTAATCGAATAGATCTCGTAATATATACATGGCTCAGTCCCTCTACCATTGCCGCAATGTTGAATCGCTGTGCTGGTTTTACACGTATTTAAATAGAAGTTCCGTGGTTTTTCGTTTCATTTTTCTTTCTTTTTATGCAATATTCAATATTAACTATAGGGTGTTTAACAGGTAGCAATTTCGACTTTAAAATGTGTCTGCAGTGATGAGATGTTTCATACGAACGTGATGCGTGCAAAACACGTGTGTGATAAAAATATGCGTTTAACGGATAACAATGTGTTAATGTTGATTACTACGCTAGATAATTATGAACACTTTTGATGTTCGTATCGTAGTTTTATGTTTTAGTTCTATTAATTTAAAAATGCCTATATTGAGAAGAATCAGTAATGTATTTATAAATTAGCAAATTGAGATTGCGTCGGATAAATGCAACGTGGGTCTAAGGGGGTGTTCTAGTTGTAAGAACAATGTAACAATAAGAATTTATTTCATTATTATCGGATTTATATTTTCCAAACAACATTAAAACTGATATATTACAGACATGTTTACTTTTGTGTTTTGAAAAAGAAGAGAGCTATTGTAACGTACGTTGTTTAATGTTTTTATTTTGTTATAATAAATAATGAATCTTATTTTATTATCACAGTTGATGAGGAGTATATATCAATGTCTTATATTTTTAGAATGTTTTCATCCAATTTAAAGTTCGGGTGCATTTGGTTACAATAGAATAAATGAATATAGTGAGGACTATTTGTCCGATTGGTGTTGGTGTTGTCTAATTTGTAAATCATTAATTTAATATGTTCGTCAATAATATGATTACGAAATTGACTGATAATTTCGAATTAACAATTAATTTCCAAAGTAACTTACACTGGGTACGTGAAGGGGGTGGCAATATGTTACATTTAAAATGTAAAAAAAATATTTATAGGGAAAGTTGCTATTGATAACAAAAACGCCTGCCATATCTCGACTTAATATATTTGCTTTAAAAAATGATAGTTACCTGCGAAAGATATTACGAGAATAACGCTTTTTTATTGGCAAAGAAACTAAATCAAATGAAAAAATATTCAACGGATCAGCAGACCCAAATGCAATTGAATTTGAATCGAACTTCGAAATATCGTCTGATTTAATCTTTAGCCGGGTCAATATACTAGTTCAGTCGAAATAATCGCAACATTTTTTTTTCGTGGTTTTGTGCTGGATAGCGTCTACTTTGCAACATATTAAAAGTTGGGCAAACTCCGAGTATGGGAAAGTGTCAAATTTCGAATATGACTTTTTTTGGTTTACAAGTCATTTTCCGTTTACATGTGATACACTAACTCGATCAGTTTTCATGATTAATCGATACATCTTGAATTTTTACCCAAGTTTTCAGGGTCAATCTTTTACATGAAATGGTTACTAGTGATACCAAATAAACCCTTATACTATATCAATGGGTACCCCATAATCCAATTACCCTGTTGTATCCACCCTGATTCACTTACGTCACAGTTATTTTTCAAAACTTTTAACTCCTCATCATCGTCTTCCACTGGATAATTGTTCATATTGTCACCATTTCCCACTTGGCGATGGGCACATCAACTTGTAGATTGTAGTGCATGCCTCCTGCATGCACACCTTATATCATTGCATCTGTTTCAACAGTTGCAATAAATTATGTCAATCAGTGCATCTGGAGCAAGGCTTTTGTCCGTCATCACTGGAACAAGTTTGCTCCCTTCCACCTACCAGCCTTACTCAGACAGTACCATTGACTCACTTCCTCCCATCCAATCAAAAATCTAGTAGTAAGTCCGCAGGAAATGAAATTTACAGGCAGATAGCGTTGATGCGAGTCGTTTTGCCGCGACGGGCGCCTTAACTCTCGCAACATTATTGCAAAGCATATTGTATCTAATAGATGCCAAAGAGGTTTACACTATCCGCATTGAACCAAGGTACACTTGCTTTAGAATTATTAGGTTTTTACAACATCATGGCTTTGCTTTGGTAGAGGAAATGCTTTTAAACAGTCTATCATTGTCTTTTCTCTATTGACGAGTAGTTTGTACCCGAACGTGTTTCCTATTCTGAATACTATTGACACCGAATCGCATCCCGCAAAGGCATTCAGAAACCAAAAATTATCTCAAACTGCTTCGCAAAGCACCTCCTTGAGAACATTGATGTTGTTGATGTAAGATTTCGCTTTGTCAGAGCAAATGCAGATTGCAGTACATTTGGAAATATATGCACGGAACAGCAAGAGAATGTTCGTGTCTTCTCCAATGAGGGTGATTGTTTTGAAAGCAGACCTATTGGTGGCTATCTTTGAAATCTCAAAATCGGCAACTCCTTCTGCTTGAATAACGTCACAACCTTTCTGCTGCATTATTTCCATGATTGTCTGGATCAGCGCTTGATTGTTTGCCACATTTGAGAAGAAGTCCTCCTTTTTCCCTGCAATTTTTTTTACCTAATTAATATTCACTTTTCTTGCATTCAGCTTTCGATTTCGCCGTTCATGAGTGATTCCTTTATACTTGGTCAAACTTGATAACCTTCAAACACGGCAGTTGCTCTCCCACGAGAAAAGTCTGGAATAAAAGTACAAGGCCAATGCTACGATATGCAGAATCTATGATATTTGCTCGATGCTAAAGGCTTTGCTTCAAACTCCGTCTGTGAGAGGAAGAGAAAACTGATTGTCCATACATTTTCTGTACAATGTCTTTTCCGATTCTAAAAATGTCCTGAACGTGTACATCATCGTAAGCAGTAATCCCTGTGATAATATTGCATCACAATTAATCGCCTGAAAACAGCTTAAAACTGTCTAGTTGCCCTGCAACTTTCCCAATGTCTGTCTCATCTCTTCCTACCCGTGAGGCAGACTACTCCGTAAGTTGTTCGCTTGTTGTGTAATTTCGTGCGGTAAATTAAGCGGATGCCATATTAGACGACATGGTTCAAACTGTTTTCTGGTGCTCGGACATCACATTTCCCCGTGGAAGCCCACCATTGCTTTTGGGTGAGCGGATTAGTGTTTGCTTGATGACAAGATCGGAGCCAAGACTAGCCCAGTATTGGCTACTGTGTCTGATTACGAGAAACTCAAACACGAACATGATGTACTGCAGGGTGTTCATCTTTCAAGGCATACATTTTCTACATATATACCTGAGCCGAATTCAGATAAATTGGATGGGCAGTGGCTGCGAATATTGGCAGGCAAGCGAATACGGCACTTATACGCAGTTCACAAGACTCCATTCGATCATCTGCACCAAGTGACCTAGCAATTCCTATTATGTGCTGATAGTTTATTCATAGATTGCTTTTTTTTGTAAATACTACCGATGGAATCTTATACCAACAATCACTTCAAGTCACATTCACAAGTCTCAATCAGCGGGTACAGCCGCTCAAGTTGGTTTACTTTGTCTTGAAAACTAGGTTAATCCGCCAAGATTTTGGCAGCAATCTAACTGTGAGACACTAATTTATCATCAGGTGGCCACGAAAAGCTTGCTGCCCGGCTTTTCCACTCATCATGTGTACGACGGCATTTTCACCACATACTGTCTCCCTGATCTTTTTGAGTTACTGCCATCTAGCAATGCCCTAAATATTCGCACTTCTTATGCATCAGGTGCGTCATGCCTTGCTAGCTGGGGGTAGTCTGGTTGATGAGTTTCGCTTCGGTTTTCAGAATTACTCGTTTTTGTGCTTCCTCATCATCTATTGGAGATGAATTTAGTATTCACGAAAGAATGTCACACCATTATTTTACTAAATGTAACAATATTTGCGACACCACAATGGCCTTTGGTCACAAATAAAAAGTTTATATATCGACTTATCAGCTATTCATTGAACCACTGATGTCCATATGTCGTTGATTTACTACCGCGTCAGTAGTCTCCAATTCAAGCCTATATCATTATCTGTTTTTCATCGTCTTCCTTACAGAATACACACACCTTTTCGAATGTTTCATCCTGATCGATGTTTTTTGTTCTTCCACTTTTTCGTCGTTTGGTTAATTCAACTGACGTGAACTGTCTTCGAATGCTTCGCATTGTATAGAAATTGACGTTACATGACTGGTGGTACACACAGTCTGCAGAATGAAGATGATGACCAAAATATTCGATCTGACTTTGAACAGTAGTTTTGTTTCGCAATGAACCAGGATAGTATGAGCAAATGCTCTAGTCTTCATATAGAACACCTTTTCCAAACTGTTTCGTTCATAATCTGTTTTGTAGTATCAGTTCCACAGAAAAAGCAATGCGGTGTACTGTCATATCGTCCCAGAGAAACACGAGCGCCACTTTTACAGAATCATCCTTTTTAGGCTAAACAATGTCCTTTTTGTTCATGTAAACACTAGTTCCGGCTTCAACGAAGACTTTGCCACCACTTTCAAACACCACGGTCTCATTACCGTCGAAATCCTGTTTGCATAAAGGGCAGGTGTCTCTACTAGCGGCTTAACTGATGCTCTACCCTGAAAATATACTAAAATATGTGTAACATTATAAGAAGCTAGTGAATGGTTTTAGAGGGCAGTTTTTGATTGGCTAAAACGGCGTTCTTTTGGGGTTTTAGTTGTTTTCCTAGATATTCTATACCCTATAAAATAATGTCATTTATATACGTCGGTACGAGGCATGCTTAATTTAAGAATGTACTTATTCACCCATATCAAAATAATCACTCATATGCTTGTTTGTGAACCTGGGTGAGTGCAATAAGGGGTTTAGAGGTACGGGTACCAATGTGGACGTAATGAGACGTGTATGGGTCGGGTACCACTGGATAAAGTATAAGGGTTAATTTGGCATCACTGAAACCCCTTTACATGTAATGGATTGACCATGAACACAAGTAAAACCCCGATATGAATTGGTTTATCACGTAAACTAACCGAGTTAGTGCTTCACATGTAAATGAAAAATGATTTGTAAACTAAAACAAGTCATATTCGAAATTTGACACTTTCCCATACTCCGATGTGTCACTTTTGGGGAGTTTGTAGATAAGACCCAGCCGAATATTAAACCACCAAAAAACAAAATGTTGCAGTTTTTTAAAAAAGGGATACCCTGGCAGTAAATCGATCCGTCTATTTATATAACACGGGCAAATATGGGGCATTCTCTTGATGCCTACACGACATTATTATCGAGTGATACGGGGGTGTGCCATGACAACCTGACATGAAGAAAACCCTGACTAAATTATAAAGATAACATATTATTCTAACCCCAAATACGATTCCCATCTCACACTGGTTAATACGAGAAATGTTAAACCTTCTTTAAGTGGTGTTTCCTTTAGTAACAGTACTTAGCTAGATACTCGACCTGATCAGATAAATTCTCATCCTGGAATCCTATAAGACCAAGAAACTACAACAAGTATATACTGTAACATATTTAACTGGTATTTTGGGCAAGAGAGAAAGTAATGATGTTTACTTCTTTACTTACTCAACGTTTGAGAGGTAGAGGATACTCTTGATTAAACACACGGATATCTATGTATCTAATATAGAACTTATATGTTATCCCCAGGAAAGTTGATTTCTCGTAACTTCTTTACTAAAGTACAAGGTAACTCATATTATAAATGCTAACGTCAACAGACATGTGTTACGTCTTTTGTACAATCATAAGTGTAGTATAATACAACCAACATACACACCGTGAGGCATGCACCCGAAATATGCAGTCACCAGTGACATTTAACTTTAATGTATTAGATTCCTCCATCAGTGCCAGTCGATAATATATGAGAAGTTTTACGGTAGTAAATTAAGCGGTCAGTTAAAACGAGGTATTCAATCCCGTTTGTGAAACAATCGCGTATATTAGCTTAAGTAGAAATTGTATTTTTCCAACAACATAGTTCTCTCCCCTACATCTATATACATATTAGGTAATAACACATGTAGTAGAAGAAGCAGTAATAGTAGCAATAGTTGCTATTTTTATAAAAGAAAGTGTTCAGTATGGGTGATATTTTCTTCATAGCCTGTCCAAAAACCTGGCATTTACATTGAGTTCGAGATGATTTCTTAAAACTGTTCTATTCGCATCTCTTCATGCACATGTGTAAGCACATACACACACATATATAAATATATATATATATATATATATGTGTGTGTGTGTATGTATGTGTACAACGTTTATGACAGCAGCATTTCTTATTTCAATTATATATGCCTTTTTTCAATATATATATATATATATATATATATATATATATATATATTGATTCTGTCTATTAAATCAGTCGATAACCCTTTGTAGTATATTGTTGAGATAGTTCAACAGATCTTGCAGATACGGACTTTCTATAACATCGATCAAGTTTAACGGAGAAGAAAGGTTTGACGGAGAAACGTAATGACATATTTAAATTGTAATAACGTAGTGCCATGCCTTTAATCTGGATTGAACATTTTAAGGAAAACGAAATATGTTTGAATATATAAATAGATATAAATGAGTATTAGAAGGCTATTACAATGCAAGAAATCGAAAATATGTCGGTGTTTAGATGTAAGACAAACACAAGTGATTTACTTTATATATTCTTTCAAAAATATTTTTTTAATAATTTGTTTTCCTATATAGCAAATCTTACTTGATTAGGCAAGACTTCAACACTGTGATGTAATGTGTGCGATAGTGTTTCCTAATATATTTCGAGGAAGACCTCTTTGTCAAATGGTAGATGTTTCTAAATTTAAAAAAACATGCGGATGGGAATATTGCTTATAACGCAGTAAATATTAATATCAGCAGCAAATGTAATAAAACTAAAACTATAACTATTTTTTTGTTTGTATTATTTAAATTACTTATTTATTTAATTTTTATTTTTTTCTGAAAATGTTATATTTGAACCGACCGACGAAGTGCCATATATCTATATATATATTAAAAACATACATATCTATTTTTAGTGGAGTGGGAGGAAGGGATAACAGCTAAGAGTGGTTGTCAATTAATTTTTTTTCTACTATCATTTATTTAGTAATTTTTATATATATATATATATATATATATATATATATATATATATATATATATATACTATTGTTATCTTGTTTTATTCTTACAATATTTACTTCTTTGGATTTCTGAATTATTTTGCTTATTTTATTTCATTATTTTTATTTTTTAAATGTATTTTTATGATTAACGGCTAAATATTTTTGGATGTATACTCTGGCCAGAGTGTGTGTAGCACGCAGAAAATGTAGTGAACGGAACTAATTCATCAATTCTTGTTTTATTTATGTTCAATATTATCATTATCCACTTAATCTGAAACTATTTAATACAGTTATGATTTTAGTAAAATGTTATTAACATTCAGTGTTGAATTCACTGACGATTTCTTTAAAATTTAAATTTAATTTTATTTTATTTTTTCTTCCGAGAAAGTGGAACCACTCTTGCAAAATAGAAATGAATAGAAATAGCGTGTTGTACGAGTATTGAGAGATGATGCAGAATTCCTTCAGACGGTAAGTACACGAGATTTGTTTACTTTCAGGTTGTTTAGAGTAAGGCGTTGGGATCTGGTGATGTTAACGGTGATGTGGGGTTGTTCTTGTTGGAGCATATCAAAGATCGTCTGTTTTAATCTAGACATTTTTTGTTCAAGTAGATGGTTACTGGGTAGTGGGTTGAGTGGGTGGTCAAGTTGGTAGACAGGACCGGAATTGGTAGGGCCGGTTGTATTATTAGGATTGTCTTGGGAAGGTTTTGAACAATTTGAGGTGGTAGGCTGTTCTATGGAATTGACTCTCGATATTAGGTTTTGTGTGGTCGTTTAGTTTTTGGGTGGTGATGAATTTGGGTGGTGATGAAACTCACAATTAATAATACTTTTTGAATATATAACCAATAAATTAAATAAAATCTAAAATAATTAAAATGAGAGATTCATTACGTAACTTTATATTTTAGACAATACCAAAATACAACAACACAGCAACAAATGAAATAAAATAACAAATAAATGAATATATATATATATATATATATACATATATTATCCAAACTAACATACAATACCTATTATTTATCTAATATTTCACACATATTTATTTTTACATACATCACATAACTTTAAAACTTATAAATTTCTATCATCTGCGAGACTGGGTTGCTCCTACCCTAATCTCTGCCATCCATTTTGGTAAATTCTCTGCACAGACGAAGTTTATTATTTTTGACAAAGGGAAGTTTTTCCCCCAAAATATTAAATAAATAATTTTTTATAATCATCCGGACAACACAAAAACAGCTAACACCACACTTGCTCGTATGTTGGATTTTAAGAACAAATAAATAGTAAGTTCCATTTCGATTCTGATTTATTATTTTTGTGCCTTTCAGCTTACCTACCCGGCACTTTGCATTGCCCCTAGCATTTTAAAAAACATACTACTGATATATATACATATATATATATATATACATTTCAATTGTTTCACTTCTTAAGTGAGTAAGATGCATACAAATTTCATTATTATTCGTCCTTAACTTCATAGGGCGTATTTTGTGTGTGTGTATATATATATATATATATATATATATATATATATATATATATATATATATATATATATATATATATATATATATATATATTAGGGGAGGTCGATTTTGAAACTGTAAATTATCGCACTCGAAGAAAGTTGCCAAATAATGTCAAAAGTTACCACAAGAAATATTTTTCTTCAAAACTTTGTATTTATTTGAGCATTGCAACTTTAAGATCAAATAAATCGAGATTTTTTCTCACAGCCTAGATTTCACCGGCAGAAGTGTCGCCTTAAATTAAACCCGGGTTTTAACAAAAAAAAGTAATACATTACTTAATAATAAATATTTTAAAGTTTATTATTATTTTTCTTAAGAAATTAAATGTACATATTCAAATTAAAAAGGAATAAAACACTATGATATTTAATGTTATATATAAATAATTATTTGTTTACATAGGCGTTTTATTTATTGGATATTTTTTATGGTATTCACCGGTTGAAAATTCATCGGGCGAATTTGAGTTCCCGTGTTGATTTTGTGTTTTGTTAACACTGTTTACACATTTAATTATCACAAATATATATTGAATTGTCGAGCGCTGGCTTATCTAATCCCACTTTCCCGACCTTTTGTCACACCTTACCTTGTGGAAGTTAGATAAATAAAAACTAGTTCAGCCAGGGGGTTTTACCCCACCAAATAAACCGGTATCGTCCGGGCCTTTGGGTCTGGATTCACGCCCGTCTATTAGGGCTTGTCCGTCCTGTGCAGTTCTAGGAGGTGCACCCTCCCAGGTTTTGCCTTCCCTCTTTGGGGAGTAGTAAGTTTATTGCTTACTGTCTGAGGCGGCCCTACCGGGGAATGCCGACGAAGCTGCCCAGGCAATTTTTAAATGGCCAGAGTGCTCACCTCTCGAGCACTGGCTTTCCCATCCCACTTTCCTGACCTTGTGTCAATCTTACCTTGTTGTGGGTAGATAAATAAAATCTAGTTCAGCCAGGGGTTTTTACCCCACCAAATAAACCGGTATCGTCCGGGCCTTTGGGTCTGGATTTACGCCCGTCTATTGGGGATTGTCCGTCCTGTGTAATTCTAGGAGGTGCACCCTCCCAGGCTTTGCCTTCCCTCTTTGGGGAGGAGTAAGCTTATTGCTAACTGTCTGAGGCGCCCCTACAGGGGAATGCCGACGGGGCTGCCCAGTCAATGTTTTAATGGCCAGAGTACTCACCTCTATAGCGCAGGCTTATCTAATCCCACTTTCCTGACCTTGTGTCACATCTTACCTTGTTGGAGGTAGATAAATAAAACTATTTCAGCCAGGGGTTTTTACCCCACCCAAAATATATGTATTGGAGTTGATGGGAGAATGGATAAGGACACATTGAATTATAAGGAAATTGTGGATGAAAATAGACAGAGAATTATGAAAAAAACTAAGGGACCAGAACACCATTTAACTTTTACAAAAGAAACACCATGTGAAAGTAAATATCTGACACAGAGTTCTTCCTAATAGTGGTGCAACAGGTGCTGTTCATGCAGATCAAGTGGTGGATGTTTTGCATGAATTCCACAGTGAGAACAGTATCAAGGCTATACTTGTTGACAACACTAATACCAACACAGGTTGCGAAGGTGGAATGGTTGCAATTTTAGAAAAAAAACTTTTTAAAAATCTTCACACAATTGGTTGCTCTTTGCATCATAATGAACTACCTTTCAGAGCCCTTTTTAAAAACATAGATGGTTGCGCAAAGGGCCCTACAACATTCAGTAGCCCTCTGGGGAAATTATGCTCAAATGATTGCCATGATTTACCCCAAATATCATTTTCCACTATTAGCAATCCTCTAGAGTCAATTTTTAAAATTGATGAAATACATGATCTTAGTTCTGACCAAAGACTCCTTTATGAATGCACAGTAGGTATTTCTAGAGGTAAGGTTGACTCTAGATATGCCTCCTGGAAAATTGGTCCTTTAAACCAAGCAAGATGGTTAACTTTGGCCATCAGGCTCATGTGTTTATGGATTCGTGGTGCATACCCACAAAGGCACACAACAAAACTACACTATGTAGTAAATTTTATTGTAAATGTGTATGCCACTTCTTGGTTTGAAGTTAAAAGAAATAGTAAATTCCACAATCAGTAAGTGCACATTTTTAATATGATCCAGAGGATTAAGGAGCAGCCTCAGGAAATCCAAGATATCACATTTAGAAATATACAAGGTAATACATTTTGTTTACTGCCATGGTTTAATCTGAGGAGATTAAAGTAAGAGAAGAAGCTTTAAAAAGTATTTTGGCCATTAGGTAAGTAATATTTATTCATATATCTCTGACTCAATTATTTATTCCAATTTATAGAATGATTTTTAAAGATTTTATCTAATTTCACCATAATTATTAAAGCAGTACAGATTGAAATTTTTTAATAATTCAATTAATTAATTTGTTCTTTCAGGAGTGAGGAGTCAACCAGAAAAAGATTAAAAAGAATACTACCTATTAATTTTAATGCCACACATTAGACACAATTAATAGATTTAAAATTATGCGGCATTTTTGAACCACCAATGACGGAAGATTTTTACTGAATTTGAACTTCGAGAATCGTTGATGAATGGAACCAAGCTTGACTTGCCAGATTTGCCCTCACATTCTCAGGGTGTGGAACGGGCAGTTAAGTTAATAACAGAAGCTTCACAAACTGTATATGGTTTTGAAGCAAGGCATCAACACATTACAGCCAAAGTTTTGAGTCAGAAATTGAGACCAGCATTTTTGTCTAAGGGGTCGTATATGGAGCAATTTGACTCTCTATATTAAGCTCCATTAAAATAGTGTTAGGTTTTTCCTTATTTCTTTGCTTGTTATATTTTCACTTATAACAGAAAAAAATCATTTTTTTAGGTATTCAAATATTACTGTTTAATTCATAACGTTAAAAGGTAGTTTACAAAAGCAGATACTGAAAATGAGGGGGGGGGCAAATTTTCAATTTGAAGATTTCTTTAATTCATATCATTTTTATGAAATAAAAGGACATTCCCTGATTTTAAATGCTAAAATTATTTGGTTTTCACACCAATATTCAAGCAAATCTTGCAAAAACGAGGAATTTTCAGTATATTGTTGTCTACGATCTTTGATACCAAACGCTCAAAAAACCGCTGAAGTTTTTGATCTAATTTTTTGCATGAGTATTTAATAGGTCTATATACAACTTTCGGTACGTGCCTTTTTTTAATATTTAAAAAAAAGTGTAAAATCGACCTACCCTAATATATATATATATGTATATATATATATATATATATATATATATATATATATATATAAACAATAATATTTTTATAAATAAATATTATATATTTAAGTACCTAGAGGCATCGATGGTTCATGCTAACGCAATCTTCTGTCTAGGAACTAATTCTCAACGGTCGGTGGGCGCGAACCCCGAACACAAATCGTCACTCATTCGCAGTCGAGGATCTTACCCATAGGCCATTGACAACTAGTTAGTAAATAGAGAGGAACTTTAACTGTAAATAGCGGAATTCGGCGACTACTCACCAAGCAGCTAGAGTGATCAACGAAACGTCGGACCATGCGTATAGCTATTTGTACTGCTTGTTATTAAATCTCCTCGAAAGTGCCCAGCCTCCATGGGAGGTGGCTGATAAACAATAATATCTTTATAAATACATTTTTATAAATAAATATTAAATATTTAAGTATATAAATATATATATATATATGTATATATATATATATAGATATATATATATATATATATATTAATTTCAGACATACATAAAAGTATTACATAGACACTTGTTTTATTTAGCATGGCTAACTTATACAATGATCGAACTTTACGATATTGATATCTCCAGTTCTGCGTTTTTAAAGTTGGGGCACGATGCCTTGCCTAGAATTATGTACCTCCTATAAAGTTAAAAGCGACTAATAATGCAATTTTCTGCATCTTACTAACTTTTACGTATAACATTAACGACGTACATATTTCAATCTTAAAGACGCTGAACTATAGACATCAATCCTGAACGGTCAATCATTGTCGAAGTTAGCCGTGCTGATGATGGATGTGGGCCAGAAACACGTGTCGACGGATTACTTTTATGTAGCTCTAACATTAATATATATATATATATATATATATATATATATATATATATATGCATATGTCATCTATAGCATTGCTTTGAAGATATATTTATTTGCAATTTGTTTGATTTTGCTTATTGTTTGAAATAGAGTTCGTTTTTTTCGCAAATTTTATATTATTTTTATTACAACGAAATAGCAATAAGTAAATGTATGTAATGAGCGTATCCTTACTTACGTATCCCACTGTGTTACTATTCAAAACAAACAAGAATACACTATGTAATAGACGAGTAGTTCCAGAATTCGAATTCAAAACGCGATAAATCTAATTTCATTAAATTACGAAAGTAAAAAAAAGACAACATATCAATTTTTCACTTCAAATAAAAGTTAATTTTAATAGTAGGAAATAAATACTATGCATATATCGTATAATGAAAACCATGATTTGCGGGTGTTGTAGAGTGTTGAAATGCAGCAATACTAGTGGAATCATTTTATAAGAGAAGTTTTCTGGTGTTACCAGTTTTATCATTAACATTTCGCGGTATAATATAATCACAATTTAAAAATATATATATATATATATAATCACAACAAAAATCACTACAAATAATAAACAAAACATTAAAATAAAATAAATAAAATGCAGAAGTAGCAATTAATACCCTAAATTAAAATTATCAAACATTTTTATCCACATGATAATTACTTATTAGAATTAAAATAAAATAAGAATGACGATTATAATCATAATTTTATTCTCATTTTAAATTTAACTCACTCTGGCCGTCGCCCCATCTCCCTTCCTCCCACCCGGCCGAAATTGAGATCATCACAGCACAGACACGTGAAAAACATCCCACGTAATAATTTGAAACACGACTTGTTGGGGTCCTCCCCCCTCCCCTCTCATGTCCCATGTCACCGTTATAGACAAAGCCCCAACTCTGTCCCCCTCCCCCTCCAATGTATTTTCAATTTTCAATCTCCCGTTAAAGTGAAGTTACAACTTATGCCATTTGAATTCCATCGCTAGCCCGATGAGTTGGTCGCTATTTGCACCAATGAAACAAAACTTGTTTTGTCGCAACTAATGGAATAAAATCAAAAAATATATATTTTGCTCTGAATTTTCATTGAGCACTCTCATAAACCCGGTTTCAACTTCCTTCGGATTCATACCCCCTGGATATTTGTAACAAGTTAATTATATATATATATATATATATGGGTGTGTGTGTGTATGTGGGTGTATATATATATATATATATATATATATATATATATATATATATATATATATATATATATATATATATATACATGAATACATTAAAGGATAAAATAATCCGACTGTTTGAAGTAAACAGGATCCAGCAAAATACCTATTATCTATAAAATACATTTGTTGCTGCTGTTATTTTCGTTGTAACTGTTTCTATTTAGTTCCTCCCGTAAGAGATGGGGAAGGTAGTATGTCAATATGGTACGTGGGGAGAATACAGATCCTCCAAAATGGGCACCTTGAATTGGAACACACATTTAATTGCCTCAGTCTTGAAAGATTGGCTCCTAAACTGACAGAGAACCTAGAAAGTAAGTGCAGATTAAGTATAGATACTACATTTTGCTCCTAGCCAAAAATCAAGGAGTTAACGTGCTGGTAGTGATTATGATGACAATTATGATGAGATGATGAATAAGTAATTTGTCATAGAAAACATATACACTTCCTCTAATATTTATTAATTCAAAAAAATGTTTGTACGTTAATATTCTTCCTTCAAAATAAATAAATGTGATTAATTTTTGCATTTTTTAAAACTATATTAACATCAACACACGTTAGGCTATTTAATTCTCATGGTATAAGTATATGCTGAAATACCGTATATATAAGCATCTCCTACTCACTCAAACAAAAACAAAAGTTGACGATGTTCATGCACAGAATATTTCTCATACATTGTAATATATTAAATAACATTAGAACAATAATCATTTTTTGAAAATTTCCTCTAACTTACTAAAATGGCAGATGAATATAACTTCTTTGGTTTATGTAAAGAATACTACAGCGTTTGTAATTGCCGCCCGAAGGACGGGTAGTTTATCCTAATATATATATATATATATATATATATATATATATATATATATATATATATATATATATTTATATATGTCTGTGTGTATATCTATATATATATATATATATATATATATATATATATATATATATATATATATATACATATATATATATATATATATATATATATATATATATATATATATATATATATATATATATATATATATATATGCAAGGTGGAAATAACAGAATTCGTCTGTTTAATTATACCTTTCATTTTAAATTTTTCTGATTGTTTTTTTGTATTAAAATCAAAAACTAATAAATGCTCCATGGGTTTAACATGTTTCAAATGTTTCACATGTTTCACGAACGTTTTCGATTCTTTGTCGAATCATCCTCAGGTGCCGAACGCAAATGAACAAAAAAGTTGGAGAAAGAAGAGAATTTTAAAAAGACGGTGGAGAAACGCGCGGAGAACGTGTCTCATATTGTTCCAGAATGTCGTTGGCGATGTAAAATTCAGCAACGCTGGATGGCATGTCAGAACAAAATCGTATTTACGTTAAGCATTTTAAAATGTTACTACTGGTTTCATATGTGATGTTGTTAATTTTTAGATTGTTGTGTTTTCATGTTGATTGCTTCGAGTATTTTTAATTTTTTTAAAATTGGTTTTGGAATGTATAATTTTAGTGTTATTAACCAGAATTTGTCTTAAATCAGAGGGAGGGCAGTTATGTTTTGTAGATGTTAATATGTTTCATCATTTAGAATCTAGATCAATTTAACTATGATTTATACATAAAAACACATGTTTTTATTTACGCAGTGTAATAATAAAACATAACTTTCAAAATGTTATGAATTATTAAATCATATAAAAACGTACAATTGTAAACACTAAACTAGTAAATCGTCAAGATAAGTGCTCAAGGAAATAAATGTAAAACAAGAGTTTTGTCCACGCCTATAAATACGTCAATACGATGCAGATTACACAATTATTTGTAGAATTGTATTTAGAACAGTGCTTTATGTTGCAGAAACAGTAATCACATAGGGAAGTCTGAATATGATTTTGAAATTAGGGGGTACATACAAAAAGGAAATAACTGATAAAGTAATTAGATGTTTTAAAATACATCCACTATATTGGAATTATCGTTTTAAAAATGTTATTAGTTTAAAAACCTATGAGAAGAATAATGGGGAATTCCGAATCAGATAACGCGATTAATTAATATGAGACACACTTGTGTTTTGTTGCTAAAACATAGAAATACATGCACATGTTCAAAATCCAGATCAAATAATTGAGTTTAAATTTCATAGTTATTACAAAAAGCCTACATTTTTGGATGAAGAGTGTCAAATATGTATGTTAATGCACTTTACTCATAAAGAACAACGGTTGCTGCATTCGAATGCAAACATAACTCCACGCAGTTCAGTCAAATCTGGTCTGTTGAAGACAGAGTAGACCAACACACATTTATAATCTATTGTGGGTGGACGAAAGTTAATCGGATTGTACGACTCTATTGATTTCGTCTCTCGAATTGAACAAGACAACCGATCTTACATGAATAAAAAGTACTTGTATTACTACTAAAATGCCACTGCTACATATGTAGTCCGCTGTTATAGAATATTACACATCCAATCTCTTACGTTTGGTATGATTTCATGTCCTTAGATTTTTGACTTTCGGTCAGTAAAACGTGGTGTACTTGTTGACATGGATGATTACTGATTTCTCTTCTCAGTTCTTATTTTCTGTAAGGTGTTAACAGATTCACATCTTCTGAATACTTTGGCGTTCCATTCAGTCTTACGTATTTTATGGAAACTTGGAGCTTAAAGACTTTTGAATATGCGAATAAAAATGTATGCCATACACAATCGATAAGCAATCCTGTCTGGTATGGTAATTTGATAAGGCGATAAGAAACGAATTCTAGTAGAAAATGGTGGGGCACTGGAAGAAGATAGAATTTGACTTGAACATAAATTTTGTCAAACCTAATTGTGAGTCTTGTGACTGAGAACTCATCATGAATGTATAAGTACTTGGTCATTGATTCAGTAAAATGTTGTTTGAAGATAGCAGCGACACAATGCGTAACAATAGTGTGTCCAAATGCATATACTCGAACATTTCTTTAAACATTAAACATTTAGTTTAGCACTAGGGCTTGAGTACATATACCAGAGAAAACTGTTGAAAATGATATATATATATATATATATATATATATATATATATATATATATATACAGTGTCTACTTTCTATATCCACCTGCTTCGAAAATTCAACAGTAAAATCTGGCATTATCATATTAAGTAAATTCGGAAGAATTGGAACTTCGCTTGAGGAAATCAGAATGGGGGAAAGTGATACATTACTAACACGTAATGTATGATATACGGAAAAACTGGAACCTAAAGAACATCAACCCCATCCCACATATTAATGAAGCTAAACGCCTTATGAAGGATATGCATGTTGAAATTAAACCATAAAACCCAAGTGAGAAAACAATTTGACATAATTGAACTGGAATGAACAGGCAAACCCCTTAAAATATAACTCAGTTGATAATGACGATATCCCATAACGTCCAGGGACGTCGTCGGATTGTTTGGAAGATATTTTATCGATCATAGCCTTTCTGTCGGCATGATAGAATTTGGTACAGCCCAACTCATCTCCATGTCGTTTACACGACCTGCTATTTCATATGATATAACGGGAACCGGTGCATCAACCTAATAATGTCGACTTCATAATAGCTGGCTAATGTTTGTTATTTGGAAGCATGTAACGTCCTTATGCTATTAATATATAAAATAAGAAAACTATAAAAAAAGGTTAATAGTTTTAAAAGATTTAGTTTTTGTGTATGCAACGTTTGTTTTATCTCGTAGCATAATTGCTTAATAGTAATAATGTATAGCCTTCATATCGATTGATGTATATAATTTAACTTAAATAATAGTTTGGGAGGTAAGATTTTTACTTGTTAGACGAACACTGAAAGGGTTTGTGTTTAGACGAGCGACTCACAAAAATATTACGTCTCTTTGTATACATTGAAATCTGTAAATGTATAAAAGAGATAATAATTAAAGATTTCCATAAACACACAATTTCAGCTTTACTTGTCAATACAATGACCAGATGGTTATCAAAATGTATGAATGACAATAGCAGCAACACCACACGTCATTATCATTGTCATAATGATATATGCTAAGCGGTTAATGATGATCAAAGATACATATCGGTATCTTACTAGAGGCTCATTTGTAAAGGCCGCAACACAACATTTAAATTCGAATTACAACAGTCTTGCTCTATCTTATATGAAACAGTATCTATTACGGTACATATGTTGAGAATTCAGTAGCAAAGTCTCAATTAGAATCGCACGAAGAATGTGTAGTTACGATAGCCTTTAAGTGATCTTCATATATTTTGTAAGTTAAATAACATATTCTTAAAAAATCAGGATTTTTCCTGCCACGTTTTAATGAGCGTTCGTCTAATTTTAATTTATATTTTAGGAGAATTATAAATCATATGCACACAGTTAGACGAAATATGGTAGTCATAACTTACACTCTTACTTTAAATACATGGACATCTTTAAACGGTTTCATACTATGTGGGTTGTTTTAGTTCTACAATAAGTGTTTGGTAGACTGCTGATAAGCAGTTCGATAATAATTTCAATACATTTAATTACACATGATTTAACTACCTTAAGGTAAAGCAGTCATTTTAGTTCAAAATGATCGTTTTAATATTGGCAATAATTATAAAAAAATCGAGTTATTCATGGTTTATATTATGTTCATAATAACATAAAACGTACTCTAACTCTATCTAATGACATGTATGTATACCCACACACACCCCACACACACACATATATATATATATATATATATATATATATATATATATATATATATACATATGTAAATAAATGTTTAGTAGTACAACATTTTATTAAAGCAAGGAATACAGACGTTAGTGACATGGGGGGGGAATGAAATAGAAAAAGTATAAAAACGAGAGGAAATCATTTTTTAAATTCATGAATATACTAAGCCGACTTTCGGCCACACTCATCAGAGTATCTACGTGGAAATAATTCAAGCAACAACTTTTTTTAAAAAAGGAGAATGAAGACCAGTGACAAGTTTAAGAAGGAAAAAATGAGGGGAGGGACACAAGTTTGTCACATTGAGTTTTCGGACTCAATGTGATCAACTTGTGACCCTCCCATACGTCATAATTTCAAATTTTGAATGTTGCTTTTTCCACTGCCAACTTATCTATCTATGTAATTCCTCTGACGATAAGATTGTAATCTTTGAAAAGCCTTGGCTTAAGAAAATAATAAAAAACATGTTATTTCTAAGTACACCTTGCATTAAACAATCGAAATTGAAATAATTTTGTCATTCGTACATGTTTGCCCCTCTTCCTTCATCTATCTTTATAATGGCTCTATCTCGTAAATCCATTTCACTATAGGTTCTATCTACTAAAAGTATAGTTTTAGTTTCATATATATATATATATATATATATATATATATATATATATATATATATATATTTAGGCAAACATTATTAAATAACACGGAGTGTTTTTTTTATGCGACTTTTTTATTTTTTCAATTTTCCGAATTGTCCATCTAATGTTTCGGTCAAATTGATGTAAATATGATCCATGGGTTTCTTGTTCCATTTTTTTTCTTTTTTGCAAGTAGTTTCGATTTGAATCGTCAAATAATCTTCAGGTTGTATAAGTTTTAGTGTCTTTACAAATGATGACTTTACTGTTGTGCTCATTTTTGAATTATAACGGCAAGTAGTTTATAACTTAAAAAAAGCGTATGTAAAGTTGAAATGCACATGAGAGCGTGATGACGTTCTACGCATATAAGATATTTAAACGTTTGACTGTTTAAACCGTTAAGAAATTGATGACGTTAACGAAAGTGCATACAATTCAAACGCATAACTACCTAATGGCTTAGAATTTGGTAATGTTAATTATTATGCTAGACAAATTTTGCGACTAGTTCATAATTGACATTATTAATTGTGGGATGGTTAGTTTTTATCTAGAGGGCTTCGAGTATTTTTAATTTATTGATATTGGTATCGTGGTGTATTATTTTGGTATTGTTAACAAGGATGTTTCTATATTGGGAGGGGGTGCAATTATGCTTTTTTAGGTGTTGGCATATAGAGCTAGTGTCGGAGAGATTAAGGGTGAGTCTTCGGGATAGTGTTGTGGAAGTAAAACCTATGTAAGAATTAGTTTTTTTTATTGTTGTCGGAGATACATTCTCCCATAGGGCATTGAAACTGATATATTACATTGGTTCTTCCTAATGTATTTTGGGTTTGAGAAGTGTTATTTGTAACAACATAGTTTGATGTTTTCATTTTTTTATGATAAATGATAAATCGTATTTTATGATCAGAATTTGTGGGGGATATACAGCGATGTATTATATTTTTAAGAGCTTTTTCATCCAATTTAAAATTTGGATGCATTTGGTTACAATAGAATAGATTTATGTAGTGGGAATTATTTAGCTTATTATTAGTAGGACTATCAACATTTCTAATCATTAATTAAATAAAAAAGGAATGGAACAATAGACCCATGGATCATATTTACATCAATTTGACCGAAACATTAGATGGACAATTCGGAAAATTGAAAAACAAAAAAAAGTTGCATCAAACAAAACCACTCCGTGTTATTTAATAATGTTTGCCTAAATGGAAATATGCTGCTTAAATACACACAATATATATATATATATATATATATATATATATATATATATATATATATATATATATATTTAATGAAATATATTGGAAGGTTTACACATGATATTTTCATAATCTTAATAATAATATTAGTGAGTCAAGTTTTGTAAATTCAATATATATTTTATTGCTTTTAATCTGCTAAATTCTATACTTATATATTTTACTGCGTGTAATAATAGACTGGTATTACCTGGACACAAATTTCATCGGCATTTTTTATTTATTCAAGCTCATTGAATATAAGCTCAGATACGATATCGAAACAAGTTTGACCCGATCGCCAATCCTCTAAATACCAACATACAATTTGACAAGCGTACAGATTCATATTCACCTACTTGTAAACACTTTTGTACTCTATAATGATAACATTGTTTAGAATACATGATATTAGTAATAGAACGCCTTAATACATCGGATCCCTCGGCAGCATTGCCCATGTATTAAGTAGTTTACGTCCTACATATCTGTATAACTTTATAATGGTTTCCGGAGCAGTTGAACACTTTATGCGTGCATTACAGAGTTGGTTGAGTAAAACTATTGATGACAGCTATATGCGAAATTGGTTACCTAATCAGGTATTCAACATTAAAAAAATATGTGAAGCTCAAATTATATGACTGCAGTTATTAGCTATTCTGCTGTTTTAGCAGTAAGAACACGAACGTGTAACGCCATTTGTAATATAGTAATCAACAGATAACTGTTTCGTTGTTTTAGGTCAAAACATATTAACTATAATTGACGTGTTTTGCATCCGGTATTTGACTGAATCATGAATTGAATCTGCTACTTTAAGTGAGAGAAATTATTTCGTGTTTAGAATATATAAATCTGTTGATATGTTTTACGTTCCTGATAACCACACGTACTTGATTGGTTTTAAAAGTGTATTGTATTTACGCTAAGTGGAAACTATCGTTTCCTTCATAATATATATATATATATATATATATATACACATATATATATATATATATATACATATATATATATATATATATATATATATATATATATATATATATATAGTCATCTAAGTACAAACTGTGTCGCTATATCACAGCTCCTCAGTTTAGCTAGACAGGTACCCATCCACAGTCTGGGATCTAACCAATGACCATTAAGTCGTTAAGTTTAACCACTAAGCTACGGAGGCAGACGCTGCTAGTAAATGATATCTACGATGTTTTTGGATAAACATCTACGACCACGGTTACAGTAGTCTATCTATATATTTTTACAAAATGCTTGTAGTTGAACATTTTAGATGTATTTATTAGTACAAGTTTGTATTATACCGCATGTATACGTCTCAATCGTGCTGCTGACATGATAGCCATATTATGTTTGGTTACACGATCCAGGGTTGAAAGTTCGAACCCCTTAGTAGGTAGGACAGTTGTTTGAATCTATAATAAGTCTTCAAATAATGAAAAAGATTGCATATACATTAATAAATATTATTTAATTATTCAATTATTATTGTCTACCTCTTAATATAGGGAGGACACTTTGATTGAAATTAAATTATTTGATCGCTATTATAGCACCGCTATAGTAATCGTCCTTTCCTGAACACTTTAGATTTCATCGCCGGTATGACACGTCTTAATCGTGCTGTTGACTTGATATCAAACGTGTTTGAAATGTTGGGTGACGAGTCCCAGGTGTGTAAGTTCGAACGCTTTGCTAGTTGGTGCGGTTGTTACAATCCATGCTGATGTGTCTTAAAAAGACGAAACAAGCTTCTTCTATAAATGAATAAATAATATCTAATTATTTAATTATTATTGTAAAACTCCTCAATACGCGTACGGCAACTTGGGTCTGACTAAATTATTGGATGACCATGGCAAATCGCACTATTTATTCCACTTAGTTTAACACTTCCGATGTAATTACGGGCAAAGTGTTGCTTTTAAATCTAGTGTATACGTCTCCCTAGCGTTGCTGCTATACACGGGATATAATATGATGGGCTATAAGTTCCGAGCTTGTAAGTTCAAACCTGTCGCTAGGTAGGCCAGTTGTTTGAATTGATACTGATGAGTGTGATTTATTAACTATTGTATGGCACCTTCATTGAGACAAAATTATTACCTCGCCCTGGCAATAAAGCTATATTTTTTTCTACTTTAGATGTATTTACATGTACGAGCCTGTATTAAAACAGTATGTGCACGTCCAAATCGCGCCCATGCCAGACAAGAGTTTAAACAGGATAGTAAGTTTGAGCCCGTGAGTAGGAAAACCAGTTGTTCTAATCTATACTGACGCGTCTGAAAAAGATCGCAGACGCTTGTCTATAGATAAATAAATTATATTTAATTATAGATCAATTTTCCCTCGAAATTATATTTAAAATATTATACATATATTCTCTATTATCTATGCTAAAGTTGCATAATACACAATAGAGTTACATAATATGCAGAAAGAGTTTGAATAGTTACACCCACCTGAAAACAATCGTTCATCGATATTTGGTCTTGTCCAGACACTAATTTGATCTATTTGATTATTTAGTAGTCATACGAAAGTTGTCTTATAATTTTTCTTATTAGGCAGACATATGTGATTATAAAATGGTGTTTGAAATCTCTTCCTGTACTTCCGATATCGCTTTTTTTATCATGAGTTATTTTGTCATACCTTATTCTTAAGTGAACTGTCATTCTTTGCAGAAATACTTTTCTAAAAGGAAATTGCAATTATGTTTCATTTTTATTTTTTCATATCTCTGTAAATAATGCTATTAATTTTTTCTCCCAATAACTTAACTTGTATGTCACACACAATGCTGCAAGTAAACTATGACACGTTCTTATCTGTACACCTCGTCAGACAGTGTGACAATGTCTGAAAGATAGTTTTCACACAGATATAACTTCGATAAAATTCTAACTGAACTCAACACTTATAAAAAAAACAGCCTGTAAACACATAATTGGGGAAAATATATTTAAAGCAGTCGTCGCCAAACTTTTGTCTCTCCTCCTTCCCAGCGACCCACTTCAGATTTTGGCCTACACCTATATCAAATGATATAAAAAATATCGAGCTGAGATTGATGAAATTGGATGTGCACTAAAGTTATGGTGTATGAAAAATTGAGTAATAGTCTGATGATAACGCACTTCTACATTTCAACTATAAATACATTTCAATTTCATAAAAGAAAACATGAAAAACACAATGAAATGTTTTAAAATATCGACTGTTTTTGTAGTGATGTTTATTTCTATATTGATGGCATTCATGTTACGGATGAGTATGATGATCACGAATCACGGCATTGATGTCAGGCTGGATGTTGGGCAGTTTCAGTCTCTGGTCATCGCGATCCTCCAGGTTGAGTCAATTAGTCTGCTTGCTGAGGATTGCATTTGCATGGACACAACTAGCTTCTACCATGTTAGAGCTGGGAAAAGTCAGAAAGAATGGCTCAGTTGCCACTGCAAGTTTAGGATATTTAGTGCAGTTCTTGTACCAGAAGTCGCCAAGACTTCTGCTTTCAAAACTAATTTTCGCCGCAATATCGACGCTCAATTCTGCTAGATCTATACCTACATTTTAAAATTTACAGTCAAACGGTGTCACTATAAATTCAAGTATTCTCATGCTCCTTATGTCCCCAAACCGAACACTGAGATCATCTTGAAGTTTTTCTAGATGATTTGGGAATATCTTTAAATCATCGTCCGAGATATTTTGCCTTGACGCAATAAATTTGAAAAATACTTAGAATTACTTCTTTGCAAAGAATGGCTGGACAATTCAGGCTTCATTTTGAAACCCATGAGAACAGTTCGTGCCTGAACTAGTGTCGCGCCCTTTCCCTGCAAACGTTTCTCAATGTCATTAAATTTTGAATAAATATCCCCCAAATAAAGCTAACGCTTTTCACATCACTTTAATTCGTCACACAGTATAGGACCCACTTTGTTCACAAATCCTACCGTGGAATCGAAGGTTCCAAAAAGTCTTTGTAAATGTTCACCTCTCGACAACTATCTCACTTCTGTGCGAAGAGGTAACTGAATGGCAATTTTATCATTTTCATAACACAACTTTGAAAACAATCTTGAATTGAGGGGGTGTGCTTTTATCTAGGTCATTGCTTTGACACACACCGTCAATGCATCATGCGACTCGCCACTAAGCTTTTTTGCCACAAGGTGACATCGATGCAGAATTCAATGAATGCTGAGTACATTTGGAACATTTTGCTTGAGCAAAAAAGCGAAACGTTTGTATCTATCAACCATGGCGGGGGAAACGGAAGTAATGTTTTTGTGACTGATGTTATGTTCCTCCAAATACTCATTTAGGCATCTGAAAAAAAATATTTCCTGCTGTACCGCCTTCCAAATAGTTTGCGAACCTAAATTCGTCAGTAACACGGTTAAGACTTTGAGTAAAATATCTAAAACATGTCATTTATATAATGGCACTGCCAAACTCTGATTCATCCAGCTGAATTGAAAACTTTAGAGAAATGCAGCTTTGAAACCAATATTTTTCTAACATTGATAGCTATCTGATTGAGTGGGTTCTTCACTGTACTTGCACTCAACGGAACAGACTTTAAAACAGTGGATGCGTTAGCCTTAATTACATTATCAATAACCTCACAAAGTGCAAGAATAATCACTTCCTCCTCGATGGTGTGAGGTTTTACTTTCTCTGCAATATTAAGAGTAATGTTGTATGTAACTTTCTGTCCTGCCTCAAGATCAGTATACACACGTAGCTTAAAAACGTTTTCAGGCTTAGCTGATTATTGAATTTTGCCTACAGAGCTTTGAAAAATCCCAGATCTATGTCTGTCTTATCACTATAAATACTTCTCAAGCGTTCTTCCATCTAAGCTTGTTTCATGCTCTTGTTGCAAAATATCGTTTCGCAAAGGAATATATCTACTCTCCGATGAAGTAATGAAACCCAATTTCAAATAATCTTAATTATACTACCTGCACTTTTTTAGTATCTGACATAGTCTTGAAAAACTATTTGAATAAAAGATAGAAAATACTTGAAATTACTTTTTTTTCTTAAAGGTTTAAACTGTAAATTTAACAAAAATGTAATACTTACACGAGTGTGAGAGTAAAGTAAGAATTTTAGTGACGCCTCCGGTGGTGAAAAGATATGGAGAAACGAACGTAGAGAGAATATGAAAAGCAGAATCATCAGAGAAGGCTGTACTTTCGAAACTAGTGTGACGCCCCCTTAAAGGAAGACTTGGCATACGTAATGGGGCAGAGGAGAAGATGAGTTACGCTAAAAAGTGCGTTGGTCAGATGAGAAAGAACTCGCATCCGCTGTAATTGCGTACACGCTCACGGACAACGATTCGACCTCTGACTATCACCGACCCCTTGGAGTTTTTCGCACTCCTCAAAGGTGTCTCTTAAACCACCTTTGACGACTTATGCTTTAAAGCATCCGTCTTCACTTTGTGAGTAATATGCAAGATCCAATGCCATAAGAACTAACAATTATTTCAAGATCTGAATTGTAGTGCGTCAAAAATAATCCTGATGTGAGAATATGTTATTCTTTTTTCAAGCGTATCCTGCCATTCTGTCGTCCAGACTCAATATTTTCCTTTTTTAATAGCTCATTATCAGGCGTTCGTAGATTGTACTATTTTGGGAATAAACATATTGTAGTACTTTACTAAAACATGAAAACTTTGTAGTGCCGATACGTTATTGGAAACAGGCATATTTTATATCGCAGTCACTCGCTCTGTGTCTTGTCTTCTGCAATTGTTTGTCTATAATTTGACAGATATATTTTGTTTTCACCATAGAAAAAATAGCATTTTTTCTCCATACAATTGAAATCCATATTCCTGGATGATTTTAAATAGTTCGTGTACATGCGATTTGTTTTACTCGGTGCTATTACTGATCGCTAGAATGTTATCTAAGTGGGATATCGCAAATTCCAGTCAGCTAAGCAATGAATGCATTACGTGGCAAAAATGGATGGTGCAGCCTCGACCCTAACTTGTAATATTTCAATTGGTACAATCACTTATGGGTATTTATATGAAGTAGCTTTGACCACTCGTCGCCCACAAGTATTTGTAGATACAAATCACTTAAATCAATCTTTGAAAAGAGTTTGGTTCTGTTGAGTGAATATCTCTTCTGGACTAAGCAGGTGATACTAATACTCCTTTAGTGCAGAGTTCAATCCTTGGAGAAATCTTCACAAACACGCATATCTTTACATTTTTCGTAAGCTGATCGTATTCTTACGATGATACATTCACTTTTTCTAGTCTATTTAATTGCTTGTAAGTGTGAATAAATGTCGCTAATATATTTTTTCATTTTAAAAGTAGTTCAATATTTGATTTTAATTTAAAGTTATCATCCATTGTTTTACATCTTCACAGTCCACCAGAAGACACATTATGAAAGTTTATTTTTTAATTCTTACTTTAGTAGCTCTGCTCTGGCATTTAAGTGTTCAATAGTTTGACAGAAGAAACTCATAATCATATTGAATTATTGAATGTTTTCTATCCAGTCGGTGCGGAGAAATATGTTTGAGTTGTTCACCACAAACGTTTTCAATGTATTTTCTTTTGCTTTTAATGTAACTTCACCTATTCCCACACCCTAAAATGTTATTTCTATGTCACGTGACAAGTTTAGCTTATCCACGTTGCTTGTCCAATAATGTTACGTTTGTAGATTCGTTATCACAAATCAGAACCAGAGTCAAGTTGAAATTTTATATTGTTATTCAATATTTTTTAATTTCACAAACCTTCTGATATTATCCACTTCGTCACTTTTACTAAATTTAACAAAGCTTTTAAAACTTCATTTAAACTATGCAGTGTGCACTTCTGTGTCCCATATGATCGCAATTACAACTGGGTGTTTTTAATTTCATATGGAGTATATTGTACCGATGACAACCGAAACACGTCTATTGTTCATCAAATCCCGTTTGTTAATTAATTTTATTTTTGTTAGAGATTTTTCTAATATATTACACTCTGTTTTGTTCGATGTCTCTTGAATATTGGCGAACGCTAATAAAGCTAAATAATCCTCTGTTATATATTGAAGTTCATTCACTAGTGTATTAAGAACACGTCTT
This sequence comes from Sepiola atlantica, assembly GCA_963556195.1. Taxonomy (NCBI): domain Eukaryota; kingdom Metazoa; phylum Mollusca; class Cephalopoda; order Sepiida; family Sepiolidae; genus Sepiola; species Sepiola atlantica. Next base: position 156,061,593 of record OY744518.1, on the reverse strand, counting down.
CTGATTTCTGCACCCGTATAAAATACTAAACCATTGTGCAAAGAGAAATGACTTTAAAATTGTTAGCGGTCAACTGTGAAATCATCGCAGTGTTTGTAAACTACGCTAGCGAAAATAGTTTAGTGTTTGACTTTTTTCCGTGTGAGATGTAAACTTTTCAGCTTTTTGTTAAAAAAGGAGACGTTTAAAGATTAACATTCTTTCTCAATAATTGTATTGCTTCAGCAAATGTGAGGTCACGAATTTGGTATGTTCCACACTACCCAATTTTCGTAATAGCAAACGAACGTTTTTAAAATAGCTCAATTCGCACAGTCCGTATTATAAATATTCTCGTAACGTCCGCAATACGAAGCAAAAGTAACTTCGTCTTCAGGATAGTGATTTAACTTATCGATAGCGCTACAAATAGCGTTTTGTGAAAATGCATTTGCATTTAAAACATTTCGACCACTATTCATTTAATAATATACTTATTTCTGGACTATGTTGATATAAAGAACCATTTTCTGAAATATTTTCTATTTGTTCCAGCAGTTTTTCTTAACATTAATATTCCAGTTGAAACTTTTCGCTGTCCATTTTCTTCTGATGTTTCATTTTTACTTTTTAATTGCAGTTGTTACATTTAGTGCGTGATACTTTTAAATATCGCTTTTACATTCCTCCATATGTTGACCCTTAAAATAAACTATATAGTTTTTTCTGCGTATATATATATATATATATATATATATATATATATATATATATATATATGTGGACTAAAAAAAATCAAAAAAAATCGACGACACATGTTTGCATGTTTTATTTTATTTAGTTCTATATTTGGATGATTTAAATGTAAAAACCTTAGTTTTTAATTTTTTTTACTCATTCTCACAAAAACAAACTCTCATATTTATTGACGTTGAAGTGTCTGTTATCCTTCGCAAACTTGGCACACCTTGTATATTAAACATCTTTTACGGCGTTAACTTCTCGCTGTATTGTTGTAATTAACATTTGTTCCGAACATATCACCTTATTCTTTTTTAGAACATCTAATATTCAAGTTAAAGTCAACATAAGTACAATTTTCCGTTGCTAGTGTTCTGTGCAACATATGTCCGGGTTATTTTGCGTGGGAATAAGTTCGATTTATCGTCGCCAGTGTTGTGTGCGAAATAAGTCCGAGTTCTTGGTCTCCAGTGTTGTTACATTGAAGAGCCGATAATAAATAATACAACACGGCTGTATATTTACAAGTACACCAACGTGTGTTATAGAAAGACATCTGTGAGACTGAATCAAGACGTCGTAGTAATCTTCTCTATACATAGTTTTTGGAAGAGTCCATTCAGTCACATATAAGTTGGACCACAAACACACAACATAAGAAATAAAGCAAGTACAGTAAAAATCGTCATTCAATATTTTTCTAACAAATGCACAACGAACTAACTGAAATGCAATTCAAAACTGAATCGTGACAGACCGATCATGGAAAATATCCTCTTATAGATGCGCTGTATGTATCTTAAATAATGTGTACGCATTTTACCGCTAAATTAAACTACAGCATGAACAACAACAGAAAAATAGTATTTTAGATAAAGCCTGACAAACCAAAGAAAGTAGTATTTTACACTTAAGCGCGACCGACACACGAGAAACGGTATTTTAAACTTAATCTTGACTAACAAGGAAATATGATATTTATACTTAATCCTGATAGACTAAGGATAATAGTATGGCAAATTTAAACATAAAACAACAAAGAAAATATTGTTATAAACTTAAGCGTGACCGTCCCGAAAAGTCGTATTTTAAACGTATGCGTGATAAACCCCCAAAATGGTATTTCAAATGTAAACGTCACAGACCATTGAACATGCTGGTTTTATCTTAAGTCAAGCATGCCGACAAAAATTATATTTTAAACTCAAGCGTGTCAGATTAAGAGGAAGCCAAATTCGCTCATGGATATGCGTGCACGTGTCATGTATAAGATGATCCATTCAATCAGCACGTTTACCGCGGAATATTACGTATCATCAAACGGAAGGATGCTCAACTAACTCTGCAATGTCAGACTTATCTTAAGGTGACAAGAAACTTTGTTATAATATTTACAGATGCTTAATATGTTCTCTTATTTACTGGCGAAGTATTTAGGTTTACCCTAGTAACTAGGTCTTAAATACACAACTATTAAAAATAATTACATCCGCAGGGTAAACAGTACTTCTGAACTTTAAAATAAATCTGAGGTTTCCGAGGAAAATTGAGAACATTAGTCTTCGGGAAGGGTGTATTAAAAGGTTAATGATGAAGCTGGAATTGATAAATCTACGTTAACATTGACTTGAAAGGTGATTTCCCTCACTAAACCGAAATGTACGACGGGCTGAACCGCAGATGGCTTTAAACCGCCTGGGGATGTAGATCCTTTCAAGTATGTAATGTCGAGAGACTTTAACACACTTCGAACCGCACTGCCATCAAACATCAGAAATCAAAAGAGCATTTTAAAATAAAGAGAAGCTATTAGCAATATAATCGAAGCGGATAAGAATAGTTCAATGTAAATGTGTGTTATCAATAAAAGCAGTATATATATATATATATATATATATATATATATATATATATATATATATATATATATATATATTTGCACTATATTGTATTTACACTAAAATGAATACGGTCATTTTATTATAGCGTGAACGAATTTGGCGTGATATGTGTTTAATAAAGTGCGGGTAAATAGGTGAAGTCAAAGTTTGAGCTCTTTTATGTAAGTTTCGTAATTACACTTGTGTCGTGCTGTTACATATGTCTTCTGAGATTGTTCTTGTGTACATGTGAAAGCAAAAACATTGCAACATGAGATAACACCACTTAAAATAGTTATGCTAAAAGGTCTATAGAAAATGTCATGAAATAAGTCTAGCATTAGAGAAAGAGTAATTAATAAAATTTTACAAGTCAAGTCATAGGCGAAACCAAAGACGGATGGGGTTGCTTATATGTCTTGAATATTGAATTTTAAAACAGCACAATTACATCCTACCCCGTGTTGATAGCACACGAAATTACAGTGCAACAACAGCACGACGAAAAGAAAAACACATATAATCTGATGAAAGGGCTCTTTTTTTAGATGTAAATGTTGCCTACTATTTTGCCAGCGGTGGAAATAGGAATTTCCAAGCTACATATCTTTTTAGGCCTCTTTGAGAAAATAAGGTTATTGTCGATCTAAAATCATACTATACCTGTGCAGTTTGATCCGTGACTTCCAACAGACTGCATATTCAACCCCCTTTCACTTGGGCCAGGTGATGCTATGTCCGTTTATAGTACACAGGTTGTTGAGCTGACATCCGAGTACACTAAACTGACCCTGACTGAACTCTATTACCTGTTTTACTCAACAACCAACATTATACATATCTAATATTTAATATCATATTAAGAAATCCTTAATTACTTCCTTCATTTTGACATCAAAGTTGCTTTGTTTCTTGTTGGGGTTTACGTCATGTCTACATTCATTGGGGTATTTCATACCGAAAACCTACGTATGTTTTGTGTGCGATTGGTTTCCATATTAGTTTGTGTTGTACTTGTACAATTTGTAAACAGGTATGATGTAATGGGTAGTTTCTATTTAACCTATGGATAGGACCCTAAGAGCGATTAGCACTTCATATGAAAATGAATCTTAGATCAGTACTAATTCACTGCTACTTTACACTTCGCTGAGCTACCGACTTGGTCTCACTACTGGAGGCAGATCTGTACTATACCAAGATGGATGGATAGAAGTTGGGTCGTTGATTGGGTTGGGGAATACGGTAATCTGATAAAATAATGAAAAGGAGTGGTAAAGATTGATTTCGGGTGATGAGTGGGGTAGAGAGTAACACGTGTGTTTGAGGCAGTTTAGTGTCAGGCACGAAGTTCTATGGAACATGTAGATGTAGTGCGGACAGGTACTACCACTCCATGTCAGAGTGGACCTGAGATAAATTCCAACTTAGGGATAACTTCACATCACCCATAGCTCCAACACTAAGGCCTCACTACCCGATGAACATTTAGATTATACCCAGGATCTACGGCAAAGTAAGATCGATGTTTAATGTGGAAAAAGTAAACAAGCTATAAATAGAAAATATCTAATTCATGTATATATATATACATGTATATATATATATATATATATATATGTATATATATATATACATGTGCAGATGTATATATATATATACATGTATATACATATATACATGTGTATATATATACATGTGTATATATATACATGTGTATATATATGCATGTGTATATATATACATGAGTATATATATACATGTGTATATATATACAGGTGTATATATATATGTGTATATATATACATGTGTATATATACATATGTATATATATACATGTGTATATATACATGTGTATATATATACATGTGTATACATATATATATATATATATATATATACATGTGTATACATATATATATATATATACATGTATATATATATATACATGTGTGTATATATACATGTGTATATATATACATGTGTATACATATATATATACATGTGTATACATATATATATATATATATATATATATATATATACATACTCTTTTATCCTTGTATATAATAAAACGTTCACTTTATAATACAAATACTAGATGGAAAATAGAACTCAACGTCGCGTCAAAAATATAAGCATATTAATATAGCAGAATTTGAAAATGTTTACAGAGAAGCCATTGTTGCGTAATAATCAAGAATACAAATATACAAATCAATGTAGAGATAAAAATCAAGATATGAAGATATTAAACCTTATGTCTTGAATACTTATTCCAATTCTGATCAAAATTAATTACATGAGTTGATGCTGTGAAAGGTAAAATACTTACGTCTTAAGAATAAATGGTATTAAGAAGATTGACATTTACGGTGTTTCGATTCATTGGCTTTTAATAACTATATGTCAAACTTAATGCAACTCTAAAATATTTAGATTTCCGAATGGGATAATGTGAATATTATATTCAGCTGAACCATTCAAATAACTGAAAAAACACGAAGTTTGGGAAATAATTCATACATAATACTGTTGTAGAATTTCACAAAAACCGGAGTCGTTTGAATTTTCACGAAGTACTTCAACACTCATGTTGCACACTTTGAAGGAAATTAAATTAAGGTCATTGTAACCACATTCCCAAGTTTGTGTTTTAAAATTCGTAATAATCGGTTAATTAGTTTCAGTGTGAATTCTGTACATCCAAATATATAAAAATGTACAAATGCAAACATTAATATAAATAGAGATATATGCGCGTGTGCATGTATGTTTGTGTTAACGTGGGTGTAGCAAATAACATGTATGCGACTAGGAACATGTGTCTCCTTTGTTTAGATGTTTGTATGAGTTTTTCCTGCTCAGTTAGTACAAGATTGCCTGATGCCTCCCGTAAGCCAACACTTTGAAAGCGGATATTAAATGTGTTCACTATTTGCAAAATATTCCGTTTTCTAAATTCCAAAACTCTCGCAATGAAACAAATAAAAATGCTTATAAAAATCATGCACAATGTTTGAAGTTATTTTTTTGCATCAACATTTATTTGGAATTCCAACTGTTCATCATATCATTGTAACTTTTTCTTCATCTATACCGAAACTAATCTTCCCGTATCGATTATTTCAATGATAGAATGTAATCTACATTTGACGGGCGGTGTATGGAATTTAGTATTTAGAATGTTTATTCTTTACTTCTTTTGTAAATACGCACGGTAGATTTTCTTGAGTGAATATGTTTTATGAAACGTCATAAGTTACCGCCCTTCTTAGAGATTACATCTCTTGACTAATAAATCCGCAGTTTAAACTGAATGAAACTTCCTAAGCTACATCGCTTCACCATGTTTTTTTGGGGGAACCAATCTATGGCAACATAACCGATATAAATAAAATATATATATATATATATATATATATATATATTATGTGTATCATATATAGATGCTATATATATAATGATAATAATACTCTTGGTTACACATCCATAGGGTAGTAATCCAAAGAATTTAAACAGAGTTTATAAAAAGTGCTCAATATCAAATAGAGCTTTTATATATGATTATTTTTATTTACACATACATATAGAGAATGTGCGACACTGGCATGTCGATGTTATCGATCAACAGTTTTTATAAACTGAGATCTCATCAGGCATATCATATTTGGAAAGAATGAAATGGGGAGAAAAAGGAGAAGCAAAGAAATTTCAAATTTCAAAATTTGGGAAGTCACGTAGTTGAGACCGTTACGAATCAAAATGTTAAAATCAGAATCAAAACCCAAATATAAAATATAAAATAAAATAAAACAAAATAAAATTTTAAAAAATAAAATAAAATAAAATAAATTGGAAAGAGATATAATAAAAAGGGTAGAATAAAAAAATAGATAAATAGAAAGATAGATAGGTAGATAGATAGAAAAAATGAAATCATCTGTTGATTCAAACAGAAGTAGTGGAAATGGAAAAGACATGCAACAGAATGTGTCAAAAACCGTCGAAAGTTTTTTTTCCACTCAGGTCAAACCACATATTCTCAAATCAAGCTGTAATCCGTAGCAGCAAATATGTGTGTGAGCGTGCAGACGCGTGTGGGTGTTGGGGTAGAGGGGTTTTAACACAGTGTGTCACTATGTTATATATATAAATATATTAGATTAAACTCTCATTTGTGAAAATATATTTTGAATATTTATCAGACAATTATGCGCTGTTGTTTTATGTCTAGTTTTTGTTGACGAAGAAAGACACCCATAAACAAATGTGAATAGCTACGTAAATGGCTTCTTTTAATCGACTTTATTCTCTGCATGATGCTTGTGCTTCAATTAAGCAACATCATCTTTATTCGTAAGTATTCTGAGAAGCGACGGCACCGTGGAAAAACTGGCGTTTGCATTAGAAGTCGCCGGGAAGTGAATGAACGGAAGGCCGATGATAATCTGAACAGACACTTTGAACAATGATCTTTGGAAAACCGGCTTTAACCAAAACAAAGCTTGTTATTGTGCAACGTTGAAGCAAAACTCCATCATCGCGAAGCAATCCCAGCGCCTTGGCTCGGGATTTACGCGAAAAAATGTGTGTAATGTTATTACATTTGAAAGTTTAGTGCCTTTATATATCATATTTAGTAGAAGTATATGAAATATTCTGTCTTCTAACATCGTGTAGTATTATTATGAGTAATAGTTTAATTTCTATCTGATATGATAAACGCGACATGGGATGGAAACTTTCATGGTTAACGTAGTGTAATTCTAACAGATAACTTATGCGTTTCTAAGAGTGCATTATGACTAATATTATTGTTAGCAATATCATTTGTTATATTAGTAGTAATTGTAGTATTCACAATAGTAATGTTAACATAATAATGTTGGTCGCTTATGAGATAGTCAGCATAGCCAAGGGCTCTCCATACTAAAAATTGTGCAATTGTGTAGAATATGTGTTTAGCCACTCGCTCATGTTTTAGACTAATAGATCGATTTGTAGAAGCCTTAGCATTGTTAATATAGTTTGCTTCTATGACACACTCGTCATGGCAATGCTATTTTATATCAAATATATTACGATGTTCTCGCGTAGCATTAGAACCAGTAAGTGGCCAGACGACAATATTGATGAATATAATTAATATAGATAAAATATTTGTTTATTCGTTGTATGTGTACGATTTTTCCTAACAATAACACATTTTTGTTTTTTACTTCTATATGTAAAACACTACTTATATTATTATAATATCCGACGGATAATATTTACTAATTACTAACATTTTCCTTGTCGGATATCTTCGCGCTATGTGAGGAGTGAGAGAAGATGAAACTCGTAATAGGTATACTTCTGAAACACATCTTGCGCACCGTCCATCATGTTATTTGATGTCGCCTTTCTTTGGGTGGCATCGTATTCTATTCTATTGTCACCGTACCACCACGTAATACCTAATCATATTTTGATGTATTTCTCAACCGAAATTGGTTCTCCTTTTTCCCAACTAAAACTGGCAAAATATATACCTTTAATGTCCTTAAATAGTTTACACAAACATATGAAGTGTTAGAGCATATTGTGTCAGTGAATATCATATCACATATCGTGTGATTATTTACGTTCTTAAACTGTTTTGAAAGCTATTAAGATACACTATCCTCAGACCTATGACTAAAATAGAAACTTATGTTTAATAAGGTGTAAAAAGTGAACTATGTTTAATGGGTATTTTTTCGGCATTATATAACAGAAAATGGCTGGTTTGCTGTACATCACACAAACCAAACACAGCCTCGTATGTATTGGTGTTTCACGCTTTCTTCAGACAATGCAAAGCTAACATCAATACTATTGATAGGAAACCTGACTCTGACGATCGTTTATATCAATACAAAAGAAAGAATAACATGTGCCTTATTCTGAACAACTCTTTCGGCGATATACACGTTTTCAAAATCTCGGACGTAAATGAGCTGAAATAAAATCAGTTCAGTTATGGAGATAAACATGTAAACGTTTACCAAAAAGTAAATTATCCATATATATTATTTCTTTAGTGATTATAAAACATCCACATTTGCTTTAATTCTATTGTCGTTAAAAAGGCGTCACTCTTTGTCAAGGCGAAAATCCACTCGATGGTGAGTGTTTATGATATGAGTGGATTGTCAGTTAAAATGATGAAGACTATTATGAGAGGATTTAAACTGATGAATAGAATGGGCAAAATAGGAATACTTATCAGGATGGTTTATGGTAAATATGTGTGGACATAAAATTACAAGACGACCATTTTCTAGTCTACAGGGTAGCAGTCTCGTGATAATGTTCTCCTCAAATGGTAATTTCTTAGAAAAAAAACTGTGTATGGTAATTATGTATGACGTTAGGCACACATAGTTAGAAGGAAGTATCATTTGCAGTTGTGGTTGGAAAGGCGAGTTTTTGCTGTGACTCTCTTACAATCAGGAACAGAGAGGGCAGTTCAGTCGAGCACCGTCATTGAAAAACACAACAAAGTGGACTAAGACTTTTCATTAAGAAAGTGTTTGTAGATAACAGAATATGTCATCCCCGACGACATTGCGAAGGAGATTTTCTACTCAGTTAAGGTCAATAAAAGTGCTATGACTGCTACCCCCACCGATATAGCAGAAGTACCTCATTCTGGTGTGTATCTGACCTTTATATAGATGATCATAACAGTTATATAGGTGAACAAGAATACTTTTTTGATTGTTCTAAAAGTTAAACTAAAAAGATTCTACTCGATTTGCGTTGACATGCAGAAGAGGGAAATCTGAGAAACCCGGCGTAAATTGATGTTTCAGCTAGTTATAACCAATTTCCATGAAATACGCCTAAAAACAACCCGCATCATTTTAGCGTGTTAAATATTCTCTTTATTTTGAATATTTACGTCGACTGTCAACAGTGTTTGTTCAAGTTAAAATGATGCAATATTAACATGTGGTGTCTGGATGCAAAACTATTATAAAACAAGTTCTACTTTACCTTTCTAATGTGTCAGTTTTAAATGAAGGTGACCATCGCATTTTTTGCAGATGTTGTGTTTTATTTTCTTGAATACATTTATTAGCCTCTTAGACAGGTTCCAACACAGAGCCTTGTATCTAATAGATCTCACACTGTCTACCAAGCTCCAGACCCGGTCCGATCGCCGCAATGTTGCATCCCTGTGCTTGTTTTACAAGTATTTCAGTGGAATTTGCTCCGACGAACTCGTTATACTTGTGCCCCCTCAAGGCAAATACCCCCGAATAACCCGATAATCAGCAACATCCCACCACCTTACTATATAGGTTCCTATATACTCTAATAGAGAATTTCCATCGAACATATTGTCTTTGGCATCCCCTCCCTTCTCCCTGTTTACCCGAATGTAGCAACCTGCAGGAATTTAATTATGATTTGAACGAACATCTCGTTGCACTTCTCCACTTCTTGGGTGACCCTATTAATCTGATCCCCAATGTGCAGTAGCCTTTATGTTTCAAGCCTTGTTTGAGGTGAAGATACATGTTTTTTTAAAATTAATACAAGCTTCACTTGTATTTCAATTTTTTTACAACGTTTATATAATGCCAATACGAACACTAGGGTTTACTAAATATTTTGGAGGAGAAGTGTGTTTCTATTTAAAACTGGTTGTTTACACATATATGAATGTGTGTGTTATCCTAAAATAACGTTTATATAGTCAATAGACCAATTCTACATGATTTAACAAATATATATTTTTCTGGAGTGTTACCGTTACAGCCACTATAAATGTCAATAAATTCCCGATTTTGAATAATGTTCGTTCTTATGAATTATATTATAGTTTTTTTTTTACTTTTCTAAAAATTAATTTACTTTGGTCATGTGTGATTGAAATGAATGAATTTATATAGAAAAACGAAAGGAAGAAGAAAATGGCAAATAGAATAATAACACAAGCTGAAGAAAGAACGGTGTAAATGAAGAAAGAGATAAGTCAACACATTATTGATGAATAGAATACTGAAACAGAACGAAAATAAAAAAATTAAAAAATTAAACCAGTTAGGCTCGACAAATGTGATGGCGAATGACCCGATGACCTGACGGTGTTTCCCTTTGCAAGCGGCAAGTCACTTATATGAGATGCCACTTGTGTCGGCACATTTTCGCCCTCTCATTGACAAAACCGGCAAGAAACCCTGGATATGAAGCATCGTTAGAAGAGAACTTCAACCAATTAAAATATACCGGTCATCCCGACAGGTGTGTGTTCCAGCTAATCGCTGTGCAGACGACTGAAGCGATAGGTCCGGTCACGTGCGACCTCTTCAACATGTGGTCTCTTAATGACTCGCAATACCACGTACCATCGTGAATTGACTTGGCTTCCATCGCTACTATTCGTGGAAACGCCTTAGATATCCTGTTGACCGATGAAACATCTTGATATTTGCATGGTTCAATAAATGTAATGGTTAATTTAATGTAACATTACCAAGTACAAAAGAGTTCAAACAAAACGGAAAGAAACTAATGTTAGATAAACAAGTATGTAAAAGACAACAATAATGCAAATACGGACTAAATTAAGAACAAATAAAAACATTATGATAAAGTAGTTTTATGACGATGCTTTATTTGCTTCATGAATACAAGTATTCGGAAAGTTCTGGGTTTAGTATAACAACAAATGTGTTGACGGTGTGTATACAAGGCTTTTTCAGGATATTATTTATGTATTTCAAAATTATCTGACGCCCCGTATCCATTCTGTTCAGAGTGATTTTGTTGGTAACAGCTTGTTTGTTATGATGTGAGCGTTATGCCCTCTTTTGTTAGTAAATTTATTGTAATTTTGTCTTCATTTCTGCAATCTTAAGTGAAGATGTTTCATGCAAAGAATCAGATAATCATTTCAATAGTTATTAACAACATTTTTAACTAATAGGAGAGTAAGAATTGCTTCCATTTAACAGCAAATTAACCGTTGATAAAATGCGTCAGAGGCGATATTGAGCAAATAGAAAACTATCGAAATCTAGTGTTCTAACAAAACAGTCAAACTATCCCGTGCATGTTGCTAGCATGTTTACTGACTCACCCTCATTTTAATGTATGCATTATACACACACTCGCACAGCATAGGTGAGAGAACTCTGCTTTTTCGTGCATCCTCCTAAAACAGAACCAACAAAAAATTAATTAAATACTCCAAAAGTTTAGTAAATTTCAACAAATATGTGATACTCCAACTATAGTCTTTGTATGATCATTCCGAAAAGTAATATTGAACGCTCAGAATAAAAGTAATTGTCTCTTTAAAGTGAGCTAAACATGTTCAGCGCTGCGTCTTACGGCAACTTAGACACATCGCGCATAATTGTCTATTACTTGAAGACATTTTTTTAAAATTTCCTTATTGCTACTTTGATGCTTTCACTTCATTAATTCTAAATTAATTGTTTAGATAAACATAAGTCCAGTTAAAACAATGTTCACTAAATGTCACACCTTCTACTGATTTCTCCTTGAAACTTGCTAATTAAAGGAATCCATTTTGTGCAAGTGATGACAGCACCGAGCTGGGATTATTGTTCGTATGGATATATCATTTGTTGCCGTTCCAGTGATGCTCAACCCTTCATCGTAGCTTACACATAAGATTATATATTACCTGTTTATGGTCGATCAGTTTTGTATTCGAGACATTTACCGATAATGTGATGCCTGCTAATTTGTTGGGTGCATTGCACATCTGTACAATACCCTCTGTTGCGGATATACTACAATTAAATTCATATTTGATGTTGACATGTACGGACTGCAGTAAATTCGTTTCAACAATTGGGTTTCCTACCAGGTTTAGATCATTTCCGATTGTATCACAATATTATTAATAAGTATATACACGTTGTTCTATGTCTGCGTTTGTAAGATTTGTTTTTGTATTCGGAACTGCAAAGGAAACAATTGAAAAGCTGATTATAGAAAAGTGAATACCTCGATCCATGATTTCCTTGGGTTCCGCTCAACAGAGTCCCTTACTGTATCAATGTGTCTTTATGTCATGACACCTACCTAAAATAGAAAAAAAGTGGCTTCTGATCATTTGAAATTATGAGTATATACACTTCATAGTCTATAAAAGTGTTAACAAGTCTACAATTCTACTATTTGATGCGTCTTGACGACACAATCACTTGTCTAATGTAAGTTTTTGTTTTGGTGAATAGGTTTCTACACAATATCGCTCTTCCTTTGGTAATCAGGACATGTTAGCAAAACAATTGTTTTAATATTAACCCTACAGAGAAATGACAGATGGAAAAAATGTAAATGGAAAGTTTAATATACAATAGAAATTACACAGAACAAAAGGGTGTGCAATAAAATGAAAACAGAACAAGAGTAGTGTATTTATAAAAAGACAGAAATAAAGAATGAAAGATCAAAGAAGCTAGGAAAGGCACGACGCAATAATCGAACACGTGAATAAATACACAATGATAAGAAAGGACGGGCGAAATGAAAGTGTGAGTATTTACAGATAGGCATTAGGAGATAAAGAAAGAAAGAAAGAGTAAAATGAGATGGAAGAAACAAAGAAACAGATATAGAAGCAACTAACGGACAAAATGGATGAAAAGAGTTAAATGTATAGTATGGATTATCCTAAATATTCGAAGAACAAAAAGAAAAGATAAAAACGAAAGAAATAGAGAAAGACAGAACCTAACAAATACAGCACCGATGAAAAAAAAATGAAGAGAAAGACAAATACTAGTAGAGTTTAAAAAAAACAGGCAGTAAAAAAATCGAAACAAAAATGCGGCGACTGATAAGAAGAAAAAACGAAAGATCATAACACAAAGAACGAGCAGAAAAAGTAGAGGGAACAGGCGAGAATTGATAATACAAAATTGCCCCACTAACGCAAATAAAAAGGCAAATAACAAAAGGAATAACTAAAGAAATAAAGGAAAAATAAAAACACGAATAAAAAAAGAAAAATGAAAGTACGAGAAAAAGAGAGAAACACATAGAAAAGATTCTGCAAGATGAGTCTCGTGTGTAAGCAGTTTAACGAACCCGATGTCAACATTGATAAATTCTCTGATCAGGATTTTTTTTGTTCTGTTCATATCTGAAAACCATTCATCAAACCAAGATAATGAACTTGACCCCAGCTTTTTAAGTGTGCTAAACCAAAACAGTGAGGTACGTTAGGCAACCAATGCGCCAAAGCCGAAATGAGTTTTTTATGTAGCATTAAAAGTCAGTCAACAAGTCATGTCGCATATCAACGATTGTTCTCCTTTTCCGAACCAATTAACTTTGCTTTTCAACATGCAGTAGGTATATAGTCTTTTCGTCTCGAATATAGTTCAAGTTGTATGTAATTTTATCGCATAAGTGTACAATTAAATCGTTTAATGTATCAACAGATATGTGTCGATATATGTGAATATATGTATATATATATATATATATATATATATTTTAAAGAAGGAAATATAAAGAAAAAAATGGAATAAAATTACATAAAATTGATACAAAATTTATTACATCGAAAGTTCAGATGCAAGGAGTTACACTAATCCTTAAACCATGGGGTTTCAAAGATAAAACTCGTCTCGTCAGAGGTTAACATTCGGTAATGTGGTATTCATAATAAATAAATATTACCTGTTCCATTTAACTTTGAAAATTGAAGAAAGAATAACAGAAAAGGTTGGGGATATCGTTAATACTATTATATATATATATATAAATATATATATATATATATATATATATATATATATATATATATATATCATACTAAAAGTTAGTTAATTAACGTATGTTCCCTCAAGGATTTTACTTATATATTCTAATAATTAAATAACCTCAAATACACTCTAAAATAGTTAGTATCTATCATGTTCACAATCTCCTGTTGCATGTTGCTTGAATCGTCGCTTTTAGTTTATACAGTGCCTATCACTCTTTTTTCGACGACCTCTCCCGCTTTCTTTCTCCCCTGTCTTTATTACAAGTCTGTGATAATAAAACCAACTATAAAAAGAGAGTGGGATAAAGTATCATAAATATAAGAGATACTACTATAATTATTAATACTGTGTAAAGCATATCTAGGGAAAAGGAATATACATAGAGAGAGCGACGACGGAATAGAATGGGGGTTGGAACGAAAGAAAAGGCCATTTTAAAAAATTTAAATATGATGGCTTGGCAAACTAAACTTTTTTTCAAAAATGTTACCCGTTGCTGAATTTGCATATAAAATGCTGTTCCAGATATATGTATAACACATCTATCTGTACTACTACTACTACTACTACTACTACTACTACTAATAATAATAATAATGATAATGATAATGATAATAATAATACAAAAACTAATAATAATAATACAAAAAATAATAATAGAAATAAAACAAAAACATTAAAAGAGTACAACGTGAACCCGTGGGAACTGAAACTGCAAGAAATCTGATAGAATGCCCCTCCCCAACTGATATGCGCCATAGCAAAATAGCAGTGAAGAGTCAAAGAGATTAAAAAGGCCGAGGAGAGAGAAAACTAATCAGTATTCCATTAGAAGAATGCTGAAAGTACTGGTATCTTAGGGAAGCTCATTGTCACCCAAATCGAAGAGAATATTAAAGGTTATTGCTAGCGAGTATTAAATGGTAAACAGCTTTAGCGATAAAATAAAATAATTTTTACCAGAGATGGCGAGTATTACCAATCTGGTAAAGCTTGTCACTCAACCCCCAAGGGACACAACCGGGTATTACTAGTGAGCAATCACTGATGTTGTCTTGTGTTGGAACTCGTAGTGAGTAAATAATAATAATACTGAAAGATCGATAAAAAATGAAAATCAAAGCAGATATGTGCAACTTGCCAGCTAGATCAATGGAACATAGTTACATGATCAAAGGCACTGTGACATCAACTATTGTAGAAGCGTAAGGAAAGTTTCGAAAAACGTGGAAAAAATCGGAATCCAACCAAACAACGCACAACGCTGATGATAACAGCTGGAACGCCGAGAAAACATCACGAGTGCGGAGATTAATCCACCTGAACCGAGAACGACGATCAGCTACATGTAAGTTGCCAAAGAAACAGAACTAAAATGTACATTATAAACATTACACGGATTGAAGCGAATTGAAACTGCCATTCCAGAAACACACACATATGGGGTGGTACAAGCCTCGAGTGACCCCAGACTAAGTTGGCGTTTAGGTTACAAAGATGAAAGAGAAAAGAACGAATATCAAAAACTAGATATCGACTGAAAATGGTTCGGGGGTGCATTATACTCCTGGAGGCTTATTGCAACTCATATTTCAAAGAAGGGAAAAGGTTGTTTCCAACGAAAAAGTACAGGCAGCTATATTGACTGGTCCAGAGTATCTTATTAGGGATAACCCCAAGATATGTATTCCTTTAACTACATATCAACAGTATAGTCGTGTTACTGAGAGTGTCCTTGTTCTTCTCAGCTGTACTTTCTAAACCTTTTCTTTAATTTATGTAGATTTTAAGGTATTTGCTTCCACAACTCCTTAATATTTGTAGTTATCATGTTTACCATGCGCCCTCATCTCCTCTTTGTTGGGCAGTTCCATGCTGTCTAATATTTTGCTGTTAAAATAGATAAACTATGTAATAAGTATATAAATACAATAAAATAAATAAGAATTAATATTCTTATATTAATAGAATAACACACTTAGTGAATAGATACACATCTCATCTTCTTCCTCTACAAAATATTAAAAGTACCCTCAAACAAACTCTATACATATAAAAAAGAGAAAATAATAATCTTAAAATAATATATATATAGTTATAAAAAAATAAAAAATAATAATAGTAACATACATGAAGAAACACATATGTTAATAAATATATAAGTTATAAAAAATATAATAATAGAAAAATAGAATAGAATAACAAATTTATGATATACATTCACTTTTACACTTCTACAATTGAATGATATGTATCCAAAAGAAAGGTAAAAGTGTTATAAGTATCAAATAAGAGTTAGAAATCCTTTACAAGAAATTATATATTGGAGATTTAAAATTTAGTGTAATATTTGTATGTATGTGTGTATGCGTATGTATATATATATATATATGTGTGTGTGTATATATATATATATATATATATATATATATATATATATATATATATAGTGTGTGTGTGCGTGTGTGTTTCTATACATGTATGTGTGTATCTGTTAGTACACATGTTTAAAGGGGAAATAATGTATTCCTATAGTACAAGAGTGGTTTCTCTTTCTCGGAAGAAAAACAATTTGATTATATTTAAATTTAAAAAACATCATTAGTTAATTAAACTCTGAATTTTAATAAAATTTTACTAAAATCATAACAGCATTAAATAGTTTCAGAGTAAGTTGATGATGATAATATTAAAGATTAATAAAACAAGAATTGAAGAATTTGTTCCGTGTACTACATTTACTGCGTGCTACACACAATCTGGCCAGGGTATAAATGAAAACATATTTAGCCGTTAATTATTAAATACTTTTTTTTTAAATCAAAAAAATCAAAAAATAAAAACAATGAGAAAATCAATAACTTAAATATTGTTGGAATAAAATAAGATAACAATAGTATATATAACATTTAAAAAATATTAAATAAATAATATTAGAAAAAAATTAATTGAACACCGCCCTTGGTTATTATCCCTACGTGCCCACTATTAAATAAAATATATGTTAATTTTTTATTCATTCATTTATTTAAAAGAAAAAAAAATGTATGCATATTTAAATATATAAAACTTCATCAGTAGGGCAAAATATAAAGTATTCAGAAAAAATTAAAAATAAAATAAATAAGTAATTAAAATAATAAAAACAAAAAATAACAATCAGTTATAGTTTTAGTTTTATTACATTTGCTGCGGATATTAATATTTACTGCGTTAAAGCAATATTGCCAACGTAAGTTCTTTTAGATTTGATACACCCATCATTTGACAAAGAGGTATTCCTCGAAATATATTATGGAACACGGTCACACACATTGCATCACAGTGTTGAGATCTTGCCTAATCAAGTAAGATTTTCTATATGGGAAAATATTAAAACATTTTGGAAAAGAAATATATACATTAAAATCACTTGTTGTTGTCTACTTCTCAACGCTGACATATTTCCATTTATTGCATTATGATAGCCTTCTAATACTCTTCTATATTCATATAGATTACTTTATTTGTATCTTCATTTATACACCATATCTGAGATTTATTTAGTTGTATGTTAGCATAATCGGTGCCTTAGAAGGAGTAAATGAATGATACAAATTGTCCTTTTTACCAAAGCAATGCACCGCGTCACAAGTCGATCGCAATGATGGCAAATTAGATAAATCGTTCGTCTAAAAAGGATCGAATTGTTTAGGAAAGCGTGCCGACCACGGTATTACGCTAAAGAGAATGTATATTGATGAATGAAGTTGAATGTTGCCTGAAACTTAAGTGATGTTTTAGTTTAAATACTATCAAATCAAGTAGAACCATTTTGGTGTCTTCAAAGATGTTGTAAAACGTGGAAAATATAATAACAATTGTGTTAAAACATTTATGTCAGTTATGAGTTCAAAAACAAATATAAAGGTATGACAACACATTTGATATGAGACATCATTGAAATCGTATGGAGTTAACTACGACTACTGATCATATTTAAATGAAATAAACATACATACCTTTCAAATAAGTGCAATGGGTCAAAGTTTATATGATCTTCTGACTAATAATAACTAAAATAATAATGAAAATATACTTATACATTCCCACACTATAGGTAGAATTACGGTAACTTTACTATGAATATTTCTATAAAGAAATATGGGGAACGGTCCCCCATACTATATAGATCGATCGTCGGCTACAAATAATGATACCAACAAAAATTATTAGTTTTTAAGTGTATTTATTTATACTTATATGTTAGTTCTTGCCTGTATCGCATCATTTTTTAATGGGAACATATTTATCGATGTTTCTTTCCTCGAAAAAATCGTTTTATATTAGTATGTGTTATAAGCAGAAAAAACTCTAGATTAATGTACTTTAGTTCGGCAATATAACTACCAGATATGATTTTTAAATGGAAGGATAAAGTAAATAAATATGCGTGAAAACTAGTCGCTTTTAAAACTATTTGGTGATTCCAATATCCCACGTCCAATCAACTTAAAGCAACCTAGGCATTCGTAAGACCCGTATATTGAGTCTGTATATTTAGATGGTAATTCTATTCCAATTGTACGTGTGACTGACCGATAGATTAACATAGCCTAATATAGTGAGGTGTTAACACATTTACATTGCTATATAGATTTTCACAGCGACATACGAAAAAATATTATTAATAAATTAAGCCTACCAAACTAAAAGAAATGTAAGAAGAATGTTGTAGTTCGCTTGGAGCATTGTGTATAGAGTAAGAATATTATTTTTTGAAGGCGATAACAATAAATAAAATAAAGAAATTAATAAATATATGATATAATATGTATGCATGTATGTATTTTACATATACGTATATATATACACATATATACATACACCAACACACACACGCACACACACACACATATATATACCAAATGCTCTATTAACGACGCTCCACCTCCATACCCAGGATTCCTCACCCACCCAATCACATCTGCTACTACACACACACGGTAAACAAATTTATAGAACGAAATTATTAAAACTCTAAAGGGACATAACTCCCACAAACAAAGCTTGACTCACAAGAGTTATCAGCCCCTACCACCGAGATAACGATTCAGTATATTATTAACAAAACAAACAACGTTATATAAATAAAATAAAATAAATTAATAAATAAATAAAAAATAAATTACTCAGTATATTTACTAACAAAATAAACAGCAACGGTTAAAATAGCAAATAATAATTTATAATAAATAAGAAACTTCTGCGGACCTACTACTAAAAACAAACCAACATTTCCGGCCCCGGCTTTTGGCAAAAAACAAAAAAAACACACTCCAACGAGTGGTAGTATTTATTTTATTCTGAGGATGAGGGATAACCTCGAAAATTAAAAATAATGAAAAGGACACAATTCAACCCAACACCACGGTCACGATACACTGGTAAATAAAAAATAAATTTTTTTTTGAAAATTATAGACTTTTCAATATTGTCACTTTGTTTTGTTTTTACGATTCCACGTGTCGTATGTGTCACTCTAACAACGCATTGTTATCGCCTTCAAAAAATAATATTCTAAAAGAAATGTAATTTAGAACCTAGTCCTGAGAGTCCGACCGACGGATAAACGCCATTATATAGAAGTGTAGACGACTTTAATTAGAGATGGGTCCATACAATGTGTTCATTTTCATACATTAGGGTGAGTGACGGACGGATCGACGAAATAATGCATATAAAATGTTATATAATATAATTTTTAGATGGAGATTTATCATTTTTATTATTTGAATTATTCATGCTACTTTCGGTATCTTTAATCGTATACTCAGAACGTTTCGGCCGATGCGAACTTCGACTTACTTCAGGTACAGTTTAACGAACTCGGAATCAGTTTAGAATTTTTAACAGAACCATTTATTTAATCCACGGTGTTTTTTCTCTCTCGTTCCGTCGGGTACAATTTTACGTAATTCGCAATTGCACTCTAAGTATCGCCCGTATGGATGATGTAATTTTCAAAATTCAGAAAACTGTCACTTAAAACTAATTAGTCATAGCACTTTAATCTGTTACACTACGGATCCCTCAAATTCCATACATATTCTCCAGTTCGACATAGAGATTTGTGGGGTCGAACAAGACGCACATGAACATGGGCGGTGGGGAGTAGATAACCTAAAATATGTGAGAATAATATTCAAGATGAAAACAGTAGTCCGAATAATATTGATAGTAAAATCTAAGTGTTTTATAAAGCTTAACCATGGCAGACTAGCCAACGAAGAGAACACCTGATAGATAGGATTCGACGCATGCAATAAGATACGTCTAACCAAACGGAATCGTAATGACGGACAAATCGTCGCATAGCAATGCTAAGACGCATCTGAGCAAACCGTATGTTAAAGACAAACACAAAAAAAAGATAGTCTCCGTTTTATAGCTATTTGCTCGTCCTTTTGTGTCGAGATGAAAACGAAGCAATATTATTGGAAATAGGCGTCATCCTTTTCACCCATGAATCAATAAATCAAACTTATTAAAAGTTATGTTGATTCGATGGAAAGGCGTTTCACTACAATGAAAACATCAACTTAGAACGAGCGTAAAGCGAATTTCGATTCGTTTACGAAGAAAACATTAAATGCAATGCGTCGAGGCTCATCTCCTTTTTTCTTAAATTCCGATTTTTTACGGCAAGTGTACATCTATATGCATTAATATATATATATATATATATATATATATATATATATATATATATATATATATATATATATATATATATATATATGCATTAATATATATAGTATAATGAGTTGCGTTATTTATAGAGGCGACGACTAAATACCTATGATCGGTCGATTACGGAGACTCAGAGGCAGAATCAACAGCGCATGGAAATTGGCGAATTCTTATTTCTGAGTTCTTCAGACCATGTGATTTGTTCTCACGTACCGTTTAGTTGTAGCCGTAGTCTCATATGAGTGCGTATATGTATATTAATATACTCGCTGCACTTCCCCATACTAAGCAAATATATATATATATATATATATATATATATATATATATATATATATATATGAAGTTCCTGTTTGTTCCTTTTCTGATCCAATTTATTTGAATTAGCGAGCTAACGATCTAATGTTGTGCTTCAGTGTGAATAAGAACTCGCCATGTTTGCAAACGTTTTCGATTTCTGTAAGACGACGTCAGGCAGGTGATGGGATTACAAAATTACACCTGGTAAATTTACTACGACAGTTAATTAAGAACGTTTTAAAAAAACAGTATAATATACACTCCCCCTTGTATTGATCTTGGTTGATGGTGGGTTTATGTACTCGATGTCAAACGAGCTCGAACAAAATGAGCAGGGTATGAATAACATAATTTTGTATAACACATGCCATAATAGTATTTTTAGAAAAGACTAGGACTAACAATATACACATAAAAAGTATACAAGTTGTTTATAATAATGCTGAAACCTATTTCACTCTAAATATTTTACGTGACTGAAATAGGAAGTAACCTCAAATAAGAAAACAAAAGCCAGCACGGCCTTTCCTTTTATGATTAGTTATTTATATGAGGGTTGTTTATAACAGGATTTATTTAGATGTTTAAGAAAACATTGAATAAAAAATACAGTTTAAACAGGACATTTAATTTTATTGGTTGCCATTTTAAGTAAAAAAGCTTTTAATTTCAGACTAGCTACATTTATAATTTTTCATGAAAAAATGGGATTCACAGAGGAAGTGATTCATGGGATAACTTAAGTGTCTGTTCTCCACGTCTCAGCGATATTTCACGGAATTTCATGTAAATTGTATACCTTGAAAATGAAATGCTAAAAGTTTTTTAAACTCTATCTATTCTTTAAGTAAACTCTCTTTAAACAATTTTATTAAAAACTAAAGTAATATACTATATATCAAACGATTGGGTGTATAAAAGAACATTTGACGATACAAATCAGAAATGTATATTAGAAAATATTAATTCATAAGAAATTGGAAAATAGATAAATATGTAAATGAGCATTATCGATATTTTTGTCAGATATATTTAGATGCCTATATACGAAGCTTCTCTAAAATGTATCCAACCTTTATTGATTCCGTGCGAAATAGAGACAATAGGGTGGCACTACTCTGCACAGTGAAGGAAAATACATTCATGCGCATGTGTGGATTTTATCACTTAATTCCCGCGCGTTATTCGCTGCCTGTCGGTCGCTGAGTGAGGTGCTACAAAACGTGTTCGCGCATTACAGATTCTGTCAAGATGACTGGCCGTCTTGAAGAAAGGTACTGCATTAAATGTTGTCAAAAGATTGGTGATTCTCAAAGCAAACAATTCGTCAGGATGTGATTGGTGTAACACAAATTAAACAGTTGTTCAACTAATCCAAAAATAGCCGCACATCAGCGGAGAGTGACCAGTGTTTTTGGCAGGCCCCAAACTGCTCAGGATGCAGCGGTTGTAGAGATTGTGAACAATTTGGTGATGACAGATCATCGCTCAACCGTGAGGGAGATCAACTAAGTGGTTGGTGTGGGTAAAGATTCCACACATGCAATCAAGTTGTTGTCTCAGGAAAAAAAGCGCGTCCGTTTTCAAGTTGCACACGTCCCTCTAGAAACCGCGAACACTGATATTGGGTGTATGAACACCGTGATAATAAGAGATAAGTCATGGGTGTACAGGTACGACCAAGAAACAAAATGAAAGCATCCATAGTCTCCAAGGCTAATAAAACGCGACAGGTGCGAAGCAAAATCAAAGTGATGCTGACTGTCTTCTTTGATATCCGTGGAATTGTGCATCACAAAAACGCACCAGAATGACAAACAGTTACCAGGAGTACTATCAAGATGTTTTCAGGCGTCTCAATTACGCAGTTCGACGCAAAAGACCAGACATGTGTACGCTAAAAAAACTGGCAACTGCATAACGACAACAACCCCCGTTCATTCTATCCCAATTGATCAAAACAGTTATTTGACAAACATTCAATTCCAGTCGTTCGGCAACCCCCATACGCTCCATACATACCTTCTTGTGACTTCTGGTTATTTCGAAAATTGAAGACGCCACTAACAAGTTCTCGTTTTGAGGCTAGAGAAGAGATAATGCATAACGCGACGGCAGAAATGAACACCATTCCAAAAGAAGACTTTCAGATGTGTTTCCGGCAGTGGGTGGATCGGTGGGCTAAATGTGTCCAAGCACAAGAGGTCTACTTTGAAAAGGAATTAGGGTCTCAACCCCGTCACCTATTTAGAATATTTTATCTGGCCTAAGGTCGAATACTTTTTCGACATCACTCGTATATACGATATTTTAAAATATTCCTGTTTCATTAGAATAAAGTAAGCTGAGTTAGTTGTCATGTGAATATAGTTAGAATAGCTGTAAAAGACGTTCGCATTTATTCATTTATTCATTTAAGTATATATTTATATATATATATATATGCGTGTGTATGTTTGCGTACGCGTGTGTATAGAGTTATTTCTCATGAAGCAGACCGCATTATTAGTATTATGTAATATAAGATTTTTTTTAGTGGATTCAAACATTTTAAAAAAAGTGTTAAGATACTTACAATTATATTCTTTTATTTTTTGCCCGCATTGGAACACGAGTGTGGGTGTATATATGTATATATATATATATATATATATATATATATATTTAGTATGAATGTAAGTTTTTATGCAAAGTAAGTTACACAGGAACGTTCGTGTTCATTCCTAAAAGAAAATCATCATTGCATGATGTGAAATTGTTTTTATATAAAAGCAGTGTTAACTCCAGCAAACTAACCAACCGGAATCGTTTATATAATAACCTCCCCATGAAAGGTTTTGTGTAGCTTACTGGTTATTAATATTTTTAAAACTACTTTTAAGCTATTCTCGCGTACTGTTAAAGTAAATACTGTATACATATATATATATATATATATATATATATATATATATATATATATGTATATATATAGTTAATCCCACCTCATTACAATGTATGTGTATATACATGCAATACTAGGTATACTTATATATATATATATATATATATATATATATATATATATATATATATATATATATATATATATAAATGTATGTTGCTCTTCCAGATAAAAAAAACATCTTTATATTCAACTAGATTTTCCAAGACGTGGATATTTAATTATTTCATCAAGGATTCGCACTTCTATGATTTTTCTATTAGACAGTTCACTCATAAAATAATTGGATTTGAAATATATGTTCCAGATTGTCCTTATCTACCAATATCATAAGTGTCATCCATGCTATCTTGGTATTTGAAAAATATATATGAAGAACATTCTGTGGACACATTATATTTTTGAACTCGTAAATATGATTATCGGTCCAATCAATTTACTGCCAATGAATCCGCATGTCATAAAAAGGCCAGGTGGTATGCAATGTTTAATATACAATCATGCATAAAAGTAAACAAATATATCCATTTATATCAGATTAGATGATATGTTTTTTTTTCGTGCTATGTTGTTCGGAAGGTAATTGCATTGTACAAGAAAGTATAGAAATAAACATAAATATATCTTATTTTTAGTCTATGAAAATACAAATCGAAAATATAACTCCAATGGTTAATGAGTATATTATTATTAATTCGTACAAACAAAATATTAACTGTCAACAAATAATTATTAGTGAAGTATCTGCGTAAATTACTAAGAAGTATTATGTGCACTGAATCCTCATGAACATATGATAGTCGACTATAATAATTTAGCTAAAGCAATAGCCAGACCAATAATGCACTCCCCATTTTCTATGCGGTCTATTTATTCATTGTAAATACAAATTGTCTATTTCAGTAGCTCGAGATTCGAAGCCAAACTCGGTTTCGGCAGTAACAGTCTTAATTTGCATATCACAATAAGTTACCTTTAGTTTCACTTACTGCAAAAAATAGTAAGTGATATATTCGACGTCTCGTGATGACACCAAAGACCTTCTCGTCGTTACAATTTTTTTCAATATAATTTTGAATGATAGTGAACATTTAAATATAAGTCGTTGCGCAGAAATCGCTGGTACTGTACTAGTAATCTGATTAAATTATCTGCACCAGGAACAGTTTTTTATAATCACTCGGAGGAAGTAGACTTTCTGAACCAAGATTGTTGGATAAGTCGCCATGACAATTAAAAAGTGATTTACCAATTTTTAAGTAAAAAAAACGACTCGACGAGCGGCCGATTTTCAACACATCCTCTTTCCAACCGAGATTAAAACACTGAATTACAGTTACAAAAAATAAATTAGAAATGTATTTCATGACAAGAAAACAAATTTCTTTTCAAATTTCGAACAGACACGAAGTAATTGATATTTTTTCAATTATTAACAAAATATTTAAATAGCTGACTTGTTCACAAAGAAACCTAAATGCATTATGATGGATGTAATCTCGTAATTTAATTACGAACCGGGTTGAAATAACAACATTATTTAGAAAGTAATTCTTTACATAGGGGGAAGCGTGGGGGTGTAAACTATTCTGTACTTTTACCTAACAATATAATAAACAAAAGATATCGTAAAAATTGAATTTAACTTGAAAATCTTATCTAAAAAATAGCCCGGTCCGTAAACTGCACCAGTACCAAAAAGATAACACAATAAGTGTTCTTTATTGGTATGGGGTAGTCCCGTATTAACAACTATATCCCCCGCAAGTACAGTTCTAAAATCTTTTTTCAATCGATATATCTTCCCTAATTGATTACCGACTTTTCTTACTTGCCAAATTTTCCTTTGTCGAATTTTCCGTTGTCGAATTTTCCGTTGTCGAATTTTCATTTGTCGAATATTCAGGGCACCCCTTTTTTCTTTCAATTTACAAAATATCTATTTCTTACATTGTTTTTAAATATTTGTGTAAAAATATAAGTCTCGATGTATTCCTTCTATTTATTTATTTTGACATTTCTTTTCATAATTAGTTCACATAGACATGAAAAATCAAAATCAAAGAAAGAACTGACGCCAAAGTCTTCGACTTCCACTTCTCACATATGTGTGAAAAAACATTGGCTTCACTAATTCACTTATAACCACCCTATATCACAAGCATTTTTTGCTTGCCTCTTGTACGTGGGGTTTATATCCTACCAATGCTGTTTTTTCTTTCAACTTCATCTCGGGTGTTAATTTCAAAAATCTTTAATTTCACAATGTTTTCAATTAACAGTTGCAACTGACAACAAAAAGAAAAAAAAACGTATTTGAGATTCGTGATAAAATACAAAAATAATTTTTTAAACTAATTCCCAGTTTCATTTGAAAATAATTTAGCTTGCTAGTATTCATTTCTATCTTTTGAATGAAGACAACATTTTCTTTTATCAATTAAAACAAGTATATTTAAAAGAAGCTGGCAGAACAACAACGTGAATTTATTTTGTGTTTATATTACATCATTTGGATTATAATTGTTTAATAGATAATCTATAATATTAAATAGTGTGAATTCACAATATTTAAAAAAATATATTTGGTAAGTTGACAAAAAGACAAATACACTGACAATCTATTTCACCAAGCAGGAAACAGGTGAAAAGCATCGAGGCTGTGTTTCCCCTACCACTTGATTTGAAACTAGCGAAGTTATGTTTGAGTTTGAGAACGCGCACATTTTTCTTTTTTTTTCTTTTTACAAGGTAACATGAATTTAAATCATATTTAAATGTTATTATGGTCAATAGTTGTATTTTAACTGGTAAAATCCGTAAATATTTAGTATGGTATTATTAGTACCAGGAATGGAGAATAAAGTTTTAAGCAAAATAAAATCCAAAGAAGCGTTTTTGAAATCGGAAATTATGTTAAAATTTGGTGGGAGGTCCCCTCTTGGTGGGTGGCCCAGGGCCCCAGCCCCTTGGCCCCTTAATCCGGCCCTGCCGTAAAATATATTACACAAAAGTAAATACTGGTTAATAATGAAGAAGTATCGTTGACTACGAAATATAAGAATATTTTTATTTATAATATTTTTTTATCACAAATTTCAGAGCGTGCAAATGTAATTGCAGGGGGGGGGGTTGCCCCCTCTGGCACCCCCTGGCTACGTGGGGGATATTGATAATATTTTTTGAATCACAAATTTCAGGGGGTGCAAATGTAATTGTAGGGGGGGGGCGCTTGCCCCCCTGGAACCCCCCTGGCTACGTGAGGGCCTTCAACCTTCAGATGACTATCACTTAGAAATGAATTGTACTTAGTACTAGAGCCAGTGTCCCAAATGTCCTTGCGGGCATAGCTACCCCCCCCCGTGGATTAATTTGTGTCTAGATTCCCGAGTTCTACAGTATTAATCTAGTGTTCAGAAAGATACACCTAAAGAAGGTCGGAGGTATCAGCGGCCGAAACGTTGTGAGAATAACACTCAATGTGATAACGGTAGTCCGAATGATACAAATCATACAAAGTATATTGAGAGTTGATAGCATTCGAATAATAAGCCCGACTGCTGGCAAAGCGGTCGGTATTCGAATCTAAGCTGAAACATTACTAGGTTTAGCTACACGATAGTTCGGTTTTACAGCGAATCATGCTCTTTGTGGATGGTAATATACATGAAGAGAGAAAGAGAGAAAAGAAAAAGAGAGACGGAAATGTAAGCGTAATGCCTTTTAGGCCACTTGAAAAGGTACAAACAATGAGATTGCGTAGTTCTCTGACTTTTTCTACAAAATGCGCGTCTTTATTTAGTGATTTCATGATTTCCAATGTCATAATTCACGTTCGCTTTGTTTATGTAAAAATATAAATAAATAAACAAAGAAAATGAAATACATTAGGTTTACAATTTAACATGTAAAAGTCGGAACGAAAAAACGTAACAAAAATTGGATTTAACGTAAGTGTATTTTTAAAGTCTTAGCAACGCAACGAAATCCATTTCTTTTGTGTATAAGGTCTTTTTACGAAAATCGTTCTCGAATCTTAAAAAAATAGAAAGAAAAGCATTTGCAAAAGAAAAAGCTGTCAGCATAATTTGTGAAAGTGTCAGCTTGTATTAAGGGGTTAATCTTATCTCTTTACTTGTCTCATTGTTTGCGGTTTTGAATGCATTTCATTGCGTAAATAGGTATTTCCTTCCGTTTTCCCTCAGTTCAATAAGTCTTTGCACGTCTATTTTGAAAATTGTTTTCCTTTATTATTATTAAATACTCTTAAATATGACATCCTGCACTATACTTCTTTTGTACAAGGTCTGCAGTTTATAACAGAAAATGAAAATGGAACAAATGAAGGGAAACTGACGTATGTCTTCTCATGACACGAGAAACAATAGAATAATCAACTACCATCGTCACGACCATACGAAAAGGTCTAAACAAGTATATAACGTATTTCCAAGTGCTGTCCCTAACCAGTGGGGTTCTGTATGAACTTTTAAACTAGGTTATCACGTTGACAAAAATTAAAGTAAAAAGAAAAAAAGAAACAAAGAAGACCGAAAATCCCGAAGACAAAATGGCGAGCGAACTGAGACCGAATAAGAGAGAACGAGGGAGGGAAGGAGGGGTGAGAGGATTCACATCGTTAAAAGAAACAAGAAGATGAATAAGTGAACAACATTTTTACGGGGCTCTAAACAGACGCATGTGTACACACATTATTCATAAGATATAGTATATAAGCTGAAAATAGATGTTTAAAACTATAGTAATAAAAAACAAAGACAGAGAAAGGAAAACTGAATTGGCACATTTGCAAACATAGGTGAATGATATGCTAAATTACGACAGGAACCAAAGAAAAAAGAAAAGGGTGATACATGAATGTACAGTTTTAAGCGTATAAACATCAGAAAAAAGGAAACATGAAATAAAGATTTAAAACAGAAAGTAAGAAGAGAGCACTAATATTTATTGCATATTTGTTGAGAGCAATGGTTATACGTTGGGAATACTAATGCCACGGTTTGGTAAGTGGAGTAACCAGAAAAGAAAATGTGAAAATATCGAGCAGAGAGACGAAGATATTATAAACTTGATTGTATATATATATATATATATATATATATATATATATATATATATATATATATATATATATATATATATATATATATATATATTGTGAGTACGATGTTAATCTACAAAACTAGGCATTCAAACATCGACTGGTGATTTAGTAGAAACACATGTAGCGAAATATGTCACCGTTGACTTTTGATGTAGAGAAAATATACGCAACTTTCTTGAGAGCATCACGAGAAACGGAAAAGGCGTTTACTACTAGGTAGGTCGTGTCAAAACAAGTGCTGTAAAATATCAAGACCAGTAGCTAAAAAAATACGGCTGCGACAGATACGATACTAATTATACAGTTTGCTAAAAACAAACGAGTGTGAAGGGGTAAGTCTTACTCATGTAAAAAAGTGTATCTATTGATGAATTTAAAAAAATGATCGAATGGTAACATGCTACAATAATCCTGAAAATAACATGTTGACGAAAATACCATATAAATAATTCGTTGCCTTTCTTTTAGGAATTAGGAGATTCCGATGTACAGTCGGGGGCTTTGATATAAAGTAATTGAGGATAGGAATGGGTAATAGGTGGGGGAATAAGAGATGAAAAGGAAGAGAGAGAAAGAGAGAGTCAATATATAGCATTGGGTGATCTGTGGATCAGGGGTTTTGTTTTATTAATTCTTATTGGATAGTGTGATTTGATCTTCATTTTCATATCTACATTCTCGGGATGGAAGAGAAAAATAGATACTAAAAATAATTCGTTGAAAAAAAAAACTAGAACAAAATATGATCGAAGAAAAGTATATTTGCTAGTTTTCTCATGAATTGAAGCGGTAAATCTGACAGCGCCAAGATGGCATTTTGGAATCCTAAAGAATAATCATTTATGTTCCTGGGGTTAATCTGTGTAAATCGCTGGATGCATTAAATATGAATAGCATTTGGTCAAGCGCATTGGAAATATTGTTGTATTAAATGCAAAGAAAGTTAACTGTGATTCGCAGATGTAGCAAATTAAATTGTAATGTTTGTGTGACAGTCAGTTTACCTTTTGAAACCATTTTAATACATAGATATATATAAGAATGTATTTAAAAAGACAGTAAAGTATGTAATATATTAAGCTTATTAATTGAACTAGCTTTGTTTAGCTTGTAATATGTAGTTCGTCTATACTGACAGTTGTATGGGAGCTCAAAGGGTTAAAGAAAATAGGAGTTTGAGACGATGTTTAAAACTACCAGATAACGAAATGACATAAGAGAGAAAGAGTGCGTTTGTAAATAAGAACGGGAATTTAAACAAGAATTCGAGTGGCGAATCAAAGCTGAGAAGGCGTCTTAAGATGGACTAGTAAAGATAACAAAATAAGACGTGTTTGTCTTTCTACTCTTGTCAAGTACATGATATTGCTAGCACTAATTCAAGTCATTAGCCGCCATAACAAAAACAGTAATAATAATAATACTACTACTAATAATAATAATAATCATTATAATAATAATAATAATAATTATAATAATAATAATAATAATAATAATAATAATAATAATAATAATAATAATAATAATAAAAGATCAATCTATATTACTGCGACCAGATAGTCACTGACTCTAGTACATATTCTACGTGCTAGGAAATAGGGTAGATATTTTAGGCAGCTTTTGGGGTGCGGGTTCTTAAAATGGAGATATTGTAAGGTGTCTGTGGGTTTGTTGTAGATGTCTGTGATAATAGTATTTTTTTTGATTTGAACTAGTGTATCTAGGCAAGGTAGTTCTGTGTGGTTATGTTCTAGAGTGAATGTAATTTGGGGGTGTAGCTTTTGTAGTATATAGTATAATGTAGTGATGTCCCCTTGTGGATTCTCAAAAGATAAAACAATCATGTAGGTATATCCTCCAATATTTGATGAAAACAGTCTGAATATGTCTTCCATATATTTATACAACTTTTTATATAAGATTTCCGCTAGACAGGCTAGTGTTATGGTAGCCTATGTTTGTGCCATTTTAGTTCCAATTGCTGTCCTTAAGGTAGTTGTTTTATTGAATTGTCGACAATAATGCATATGATGTCGATAATACATTGCTTAGAGAATCTTTGGTGTACTGTGTGTTGATGTTTGTCAATCCAGTATGATATTTCCTGTTTACTTGAGTCATGGGATATGTTGCTATATAAGCTGCTAACGTCAAATGTGCCGGGGGTACTGCTTGTTGAAAAGAACTCAGGAAGTGTAGGCCGTCTTTTATGTAGCTTCTGACTTATTCGGTGAGTGGTTGAAGTAATATTGTGTGTATATATATATATATATATATATGATAATTTTGTTTACACAGACATGTACAAAATCTGTGTCGCAGAGTTTGTACATGTCTGTGTAAATAAAATTATCATATATAAAGATCTATTTTGATATTGAGCATTTTTATAAACCCGGTTAAAATTCTCTGGATTACTACCCTGTGGATATTTTTCACCTGGATTATTACCATTATTATTATATATATATATATATATATATATATATATATATATATATATATATATATATCTGTTATTATATTTGTATTTCTCTTTTTATTCGTTAACGTATAGGAATACAGTATCTAAAAAAAAACAGAAGTTTCTAATGCTGCCTATAACTTTGTTCACTCTAATATATATATATATATATATATATATAAATATATATATATATATATATATATATATATATATATATATACATATACAGTCGGCCGATGTACGGAAAATATTAACATCTAACACCAAAATAATACACAAAAATAACTGCATTAAAGACTTAAAATACTAGAAGCAATATTCATTAAAACTAAACAGCCTAACATTCACAAAATAGCTTCTAACATAGGTACTAACATATTAAAAGTATTCCATAATTCAATGAAAATTAAGTACACACAAAATAAATAAATAAATAAATAAATTGATGAATAAATAAATAAATAATAGTAATAATAGTGATAGGAATAAATAATAATACATAAATAAATAATAGCAAAAATAAGAACTAATAAAATAAATAAGTAAACAATAAAACCAAACACACCAACGATAGAATAAAATGAACTCAACCACATACCCTCTTCTCTCTTTCATTCTCCCGTAACGATAACTATAAAACACTAACTCCAGTCTTCTTATTTAAATTTTAAAAAAAAACCCCAAAAAACACTAATCCTGAAGACGACTTCGAAAGTCGAAAGCGCTCGAGAAAATGGCCGAATTAAAAACTATCGGCGAAGTACTATACGGATTGCCACCTGAAACCAGAAAGATGGCTCGACGGTTTTAGAACTTCACGAGGAAAATATACAAACGCGAAAGTTCCGTGATGTTCAACAACACTTGCTTATATATATATATATATATATATATATATATATATATATATATGTGTGTGTGTGTGTGTGTGTGTATGTTATGTCGGTGGAGATGTGTAATTCAGTGAATACTCTTTTTTATATACAATTAACACTAGGTTTCACGGTGTTGGTATATCTATCAACAGTTATACCAGGAGCCATAGCTTACGTCAAAAAAGACTCCATATTTAACTACACATGTTAAACAAAAGACGTTTGAAATATACAGCAGAATAATTATTTATTCATGTTTAAGTTTAAAGACAGTGCAAGGCACAAGCCGTAGGGAAATTGGTCCAGTTTCTTGTTTAAAAAGATCGTCAGCTTTATATTTGATATTTAATCAATTTTACTTGGTTTCTCCTGCAAAATATATCTATATTTAAACAAAAAAACTTATAATTCGATTAAATTCAATTGTTTCCTATATTCAGACTCTACTGATATCGACAGCAATTCTGTTAGGGTTCATAAAATCTTAAGAAGGAACCTGAGTCGAAAGGTAAAATTAGTAGGATTTCGGAAGAACTCATCAAATACATTTTATAAATGAGTATGTTTTAGATTTGCAAATACCCGCTATTATTTATGCCTAGAATCACATTTAAATTCGACGTACATGCTGTTGGTAGTTACTAAAATAATTATTTAATTTGATAAGTATTCTGTGAGATTTTAATAAACTGTATTAAATAAATGTTATATAATTAAAAGCAATAATTTTAAGTTTTAAGTTTTAGGTTGACAATATTTTAATATAAAAAATAATATTGTGAAGTGTTTCTAATCAGTGGCGTTCAATAGGAAAGTTATAACGAATAAATAATTTTATCTCCCGTAATTTAATTTCCCGTAAAAAAGATGGCATTTGGGACGAATCGTTAGTTTATATCGTGAATAATTGTGTAGTAAAGTAGTTAGTTATACATTGACTTTCTTTGTCTCACTTTTTATCTTTCTTTACTGAATCTTGATTTTTATTTCTTTATTTCAAATATAAATATTTCCGATATTTCTTACTTTTTTACTATTATTTATTATTTCTACAGTTAATTTCTATCTTATTCATTTTTCCTCTTGTTTATTGAAATGCAAGACTTAATTTTTAACTAAATAATTATATAATTTTTTTAAATTTTTATTAATTTTAATATTTAGTGAATTAACTCAGAAAATAAGGAAAAGGATAACAATCGAAACAGAATTTACACACGACAATAACTAGGGAGAGTAAAAAAAGTCAACTAGCAGAATTCTCTGCACTGACACATCTCTGTCCACTGATCTGACATCTACTGCATGTAGACTATATAAGTGTCAACATAAAGCGGCCAAAGCGAACCTGTCTTCGATGAATAGCCGGATTTTCTCCTAAATCCACGATGACAAGATTGATGACACCAGTGTATACCAAACCAATACTGTAATGTTAAGTATTTGATTAACACAAGTCATATATATATATATATATATATATATATATATATATATATATATATATATATATATATAAGTAAGCTAAAAAACACTTTTAAAGCACGCTCGTAAAATAAAATAAGAACATATTTTCTCCTTTTCCATTTTATACTCTGATCTTTTGATTAATTATTTCGCGAGACACCTCGCATCTTCAGTGTATGAATATAATTTGTAATAGTTTCGTATGTATTTGCAGTCCGTAAGGTTGGGAAATGGACGTGGTGTTCTTATAACTTTCCATTCCCTTTTTAAATAGAAGGTAACCCGCATGCATGCGAGAGTTGTATTAGAATAGGAGAGTTCATTTTTTCATTCTTCTTTTTTCTTTTTATACATTTTTTTAAAGAATTTAATAAAAGATTAAGCTAACATTACAGACTTCTACAAATATACGGAGCTATTACAACTTCTATTCGTACTCTGAAGATGCGAGGTGTCTAGCAAAATTTTTAGTCAAAAGATCAAAGTATAAAATGAAAAAGAAAACAGCAACTTAACATCTATCACCCAAAACGCTGTCAAAAAACTTATAACGCACTCCCTAGCCAGCATAATTTGAACTATAGTTAAAGGCATACACATCCGAAAAATCTGACTAGAACACCTCTTAAAGCCCTTTTTAAAAAGGATGTCCTGCACAACTAATTAACAATATCACCATACCACTAGACTTGCTATAGAACTCCAAAAATTTAACTCTGGTTTACAGTGGGCATCACCTCTAACATTAAGTTTGTTAACTGTGAAATACTCTGTTAAGAAGGAAACATAAAAACAATTGCTTCTCTATTTTATGGTGTAACTACTGTTAAGTATATTGCAATGTCTAAGTCTAGTAGTCTAGTAAGCGTATTCGTTTAAGGCGTCATCGTAAACGTAACTGTATTTATGAAGAGCTGTTCAATGAAAGAGATTTTCTAATTATGCAATTAATGGAGCGGCCCATTTTAAGTACACTCAAGTTTAAGTTTTTAGATTTCAATTACTATGCTTCGGAATTTTTTAGATGAGCGTTGATAATTCGTAGAATTTTGTATATTCGGACTACTGTTCATATTTTGGGTGTTTTTTATCATTTGAAGGTTGAAGGTTCAGTGCTCAGTGCGTGCGATACGAAGAATTGCGAATTACTGAAGACTTTTCCACAGTCATAACAGATGGAACGAGAGCATGCTACCCCTTGGATTTAATAAAGGATTTCGTTCGTAATTCCGGCTTTATTCTCGGATTCGACATAAACATTTCCGAGTTCAACAAAGTACACCTGAAGAAGGTCGGAGGTTACGTCGGCCGAAACGTTTTGATAAAAATACCCAAGATGAGAACAGTAGTCTGAATATACAAAATTATACGAA
Source organism: Sepiola atlantica (assembly GCA_963556195.1). Classification (NCBI taxonomy): domain Eukaryota; kingdom Metazoa; phylum Mollusca; class Cephalopoda; order Sepiida; family Sepiolidae; genus Sepiola; species Sepiola atlantica. The sequence continues at coordinate 156,025,921 of OY744518.1, read as the reverse complement.
TTATGGGGTTATATTTTAATGTATTCTTTGTTAGCGATTGTTTAATGATGACTAGCTTAATATGAGAGATCGTATTTACTTATTTATTAACTCTAGCCTCGTTTTACTTTTGTTCACACTTTATGCAAAATATATATTACATTTAAATCTATATTTTGTCTTACATTATTTTGAGTTCATTCCACAACCGTTTGTCGATTCACTTTTATACATTGTTTTATTAATTTTTACGTGATTGATTCCTTGTTCGCTGTGTAGTTATCAAAATATAAAGTTGATTTTATGTCTAAAAAATGAAGATCTACAATCATAATCGTAGGCTACGTTATGTAATGCAACTTCAAATTATAACTACCAGCTTATATTCAATATCAAACTTTTATCGGCACATGCAATTAAATAGTTACAGATGCAACTTTCTTTAAACTGGAAATAAGTATACCTTAAGAGGAAATCTATTTTCTGTCTGGTTAATGATAACTGTTTTTGTCAATCTTCTTCTAGAAAAGTATTGTCTCCCATCGACCAAACACGTAATATGTAATTGAGTTGGTACGTGTCACAGACATTAAATAAATGGACACATTTTATCCACATAGATATGGTCACAATACATTCATCTGTTACTCTGAAAACATCGACGCCAGCAATTTTCTGAAACTTTACCTTAAACTTGAATATTTCCTCGTATTGTTGATTATTTACACGAACTTGAAATAATAGTTAACATGTAATAGACGTTGGAGATGAGCTAGATATACATATGATATTTATTACAAAATACATTTATAAAAATAAGATCATTGACAAAGCGTAACACTATCTAGCTGTGAGTATTAAAAAAAAAATTAAATAGTAAATTTAAAACCTTACGAAAAATTTTCCATTAGATGTTGACTGAGAGCAACCTGCACCGGTACTTACGTCACAAAACAAAATCCTTAATGTGACGTGGCGAATTTAGGTTTTCCCTAAATCGACAGAGAGAGCGGTCCAGTTTTATGAATAGCTGTCCCATTGCCCATGGCGTATTACACGTGAACACCTGTATTTTTCGAAAAAAACACCCAAACATATTATCCAAACTCAAGGGGTTGTTTACTGCTCTTTTTATATAACGTTTACGATAGATGTTAGCAAAACACAACGGTAGAGAATAGAAGAAATCTCTGCTGCATGCCAATTACCAACGAGAATCAAGCTGTCTACTTGATGAACTGTGGTCGTCCAGATAATCTGTGAGGATCGAGGAAGGGGTCACATCACATATGCGTCAGGAACAGATAGATACGCAACGTGATTTTCTGTCCCAAACGTATCGTTTGCAATCAGCAGGGGAAATGCCACCTTGTCATATCGTTATCAAATTTCATTTGTTTATTTTATTTTACTCCTGTTTTTTTATAGATTGAAAAAGAATAGAGGCCGAATAATGTCAGTTTACACGTGAACATCTAGTTAAAATAATTGTACATGTTTCTTTTTATGACAACATTCTGTTTTGCTTTAGTTAATGGGTATATACATTCTCATCGATGAGAACTATTCACATCGGTCATGACGCGACACTACAGCGAACAGCTGGATAGGGATATAGATGTTATACTCAGTCGATCACATATGCTCCACGAACAAAATTTTAAAAAAAAAACAAACAAAATAATAAAATAAAAAATATTTTATTAAAATTATTGTACCCAACTAACACTAACACCCTGGGGTGAATATATTCTGTTGTTAGTTTTTCTCTCAGAAAGTTGATATATTCTTGAAGAAGGATACGGCTACTAGCTCAACTTTAACTATATTATATTGGACTAAACTTATTGGTGTTACCCTGAAAAAGGTCCGGAAAGAAGATACAGACTCAAAGTCTAGATAAAACTAGTATATTGAAGAAAACTATAACACAACCGAGACACAAGAGTGGGTGTACGTCAGTCCTGACTGCCAGAATGGACTGGTATGAATCCAGGTATTTAATTCCTTCCCACCACAGAAATGTGTGGCACAAGGCCGGAAGGTGAGGAAAGGAAAGCCAGCACCCCTAAAAAAGGAGAACTCTGGACTCTAAATGATGTATGAGCAGTCTCGTCGGAATTCCCCGGTCAGGGCGCCTACTGGAGTAAGCAATAAACTTACTCCTCCTAAAAGAGGGGAGGCAAGGCCTGGAAGCGTGGACCTCTTCGAACAATAAAAAGGCCAGCAAAATGACCCAGTTTCGTCCGGACTGATTGTGGAGAACGAATAAACTAAGCAACTAACGTTACAAGAATAGCGCACGGGCTACAGTTGACACAGGTAGTTACTTCCCTCCAACCGCAAGAAAATGTGGCACAAGGTCAGGCGTTCGGGAAAGTTAAGCCAGCGCCTTTAAAGATAGAGCACTCTGGCTTATAAATAATTGTCTGAGCAGCCCCGTCGGTATTTCTCGACCACGGTGCCTCAGGCAGAAAGCAATAATGTTAGTTTACCCCAAAGAAAGAAAGCAAGACCTCAGAGGGTGAACCTTTTTAGAACTAGCCAAGACTAATATTTCAGCCTGACGAATATAAAGCAACCGAAATATCCAGTTCCTGCCGGACTGATTGTCAAGAACGAATTCTCGACTGAGATCGGCCAGATCAAAGTCTCCTAGCAACTAACGTTACCAAAAGACCGCACGGGCTAGTGTCGGCTCAGGTATTTAACTTCTTCCCACCGCAAGAATATGTGACACAAGGCAGCACCCCTAAAGAAGGAGCACTCTGACTTATGAAAAATTACATGAGCAGCCCGTCGGAATTCCCCGGACAGGGCGCCTTTCTTTGTCCGACAGATAAAAGGTCACTGAATGGCTCAGTTCCTGCCGAACTGACTATCGAGCACACATCCGCGACTGATATTGACAAGTCCGAAGTCTTCTAGCAACTGACGTTACTGAAAATCCGCACGGGCTGGTGTGAGCCCGGTATTTAATTGCTTCCGACTGCAGCAATATGTGGCCTAAGGCTGGAACGTGGAGGGAGATAAAGTAAGTGCCCCTAAAAGAGTAGCATTAGTGCCTATAAAATAGCCTGAGCAGCTTTGTAGGCATTCTCTGGCCAGGGCACCTCAGATAGTAAGCAATGAACTTATTCCACTCCAGAAAGTGGGGGTAAGGCCTGGGATGATACACCTCTTATGTCTACCCAGGACAAAATACCTCAGCATGGCAGATAAACGGCTACCGAAATGGTCCAGTTCTTACCAGAATGATTGCTGAGAACGAATCTTCGACTGGTATTACACCATCCCGAAGTCCTCAATCAACTGAAGTTGCGAAAAGACTGAACGGGCTGGTGTGAGCTCAGCTCTGTACTTCCTTCCCACCGCAGGAATATGTGACACAAAGTCGGTAAGTGGGAGAAGTCAAGCTAGCGTCCCTAAAGAAGGAGCAATTTGACCTAGTAAAACAGCCTAGACAGACGCGTAGGCATTCCCCGGCCAGGGCGCCTCAAACATTAAGAACTCAACTTCGTCCACCAACGGAGGAGAAGCAAGACCTCAGAGGGTGTACCTCTTAGGACTACACAAGACAAAATACCTCAGCCCGATAGAGAAAAGGCCACCGGAATGGCCCAGTTTCTACTGGAAATATTGTCGAGATTGAATCCAGTTTGAAGTCTCTCAGCAACTGCCGTTAATGAGAGACCACACGGACTCGTGTGAGCCCAGCACTGAGAAGCATGCGCTCTCAGTATTCACTGTGAGTGGACGACCCCAAGTAGTCCGTTATGCGTAAAATACCATAAGACCCCATCCAAAGCCTAACCTCCTGAGGAGTTATAGTATCGTTTCCTTTTAGAATTGATGCTATTTTACGGCTGACTGTAATTGTTGTATGTCAAAAGTGTCGTATCTAGTAACCAAAACATAGTTCTATGTAGTGCTGTCGGTGTCTTCCGATAGTCGTCACCTAATTTTATTTAGGCGTCTATAATGAGAGAACTGGAGCATCTATCAAATGCAGATTTGATATGCTCTATCTTTTTAATTCTAGGCTTCCGATTTTGAATATCATCTTAAAACTTAGAAAGAATGTATAATTTGCTTCGACATTCAACTTCAAGACACTTTATCTCCTCATCTTTCATAATCGTTAGCTCTTCTAAGACATCTTGGAGTTTTAATATTTGCGATTCCAGCTCTGGAACTATGGGTTTACTTTCTTTAACTTTCAATTGGTTATCAAAAAAATTGACTAAATTATTTTCAGTTTAGTGCTAGCTATTTGCAGCGTAAACTGTGTGTCCTTATGTGCTTTTATTTATGCAGACAATTTACTTTGAGCCCATTTAATGCGATTATTAATAATTGAAATAACACTCTTCTTTTGTTTTTCTATGTCGGTCGTCAGAATTTAATTTTCTGACCCAAAATCTAGGATTGTAACTCTCATGGGTTAAACAGCTTCTACAGATATGTGACAAATAAATTATTGGTGTTTTTAATACGAATTTTTGGGGGGGTGGTTCTATTTAAAGTAATGTCGGTAATAATTTCACCTTCTGTTGTTTCATAGAATGGTCGGTTTTCCCAACCTTCTCCATGTATTCATGTTCATATTCGACAGGTTTGAACTACAATACAAGTGTAATGATAAATTGGTATCCATTCTGTTTAACTTATACATATTGTTTATAATTCTGCCTTACTGTGGATTAAACCTAACTTTTATTTCCCTTATTTCTGCTACAATGTGAAGTCTTGTGATCCATTTAATTATAAGTTAGTCAGGTTTTAAAACGATATTGGTTACCCAATGATGGATCCACAACGGAAACAGGGAATTGGTGGTAATTAATTCTGTTTTTCTATTGGGTTGCTTGATTATGTAAAAGCGTGAATATAACATATTTTTGTGTTGAGTTGTGTTTGAAAGAGAATTGAAATGTGTGTTTTAGGTATTTTTCTTATGTCCGACTCTTCAATGTCTGTCGAATCTTGTTTAACACTTATAAATCTCTGGTAAGCTTTGGCTAATTTCTGTAATCGTAAATTAGGATCACTTTAACCTTCTGTCTAATTTATGCGTATTTTCCTGATACTAATCCTTGCAGAAAAACTAAGCATTCAAAGTTAACGACTGACGCGAATGTTGCGTACTCTTCGTTATCTTTTTTGACTAAATCTAAACACTTCCACTGCGTGCAGAACAGAGAAGTCTTAAGGCTGAATAATTCTATCGAAACATTAACAGCTTCAGAAAAAGTTAAGTCGCTGTTTTTTTTCGGGGTAAAATAAAGTCCACAAATTTAGCATTTTGTATACATATCTCATACTTTCTAAAATATAGAGCAATAGATTTATCATCGTCTGGAAAACAAGTGGCATTGTCAATTGCAGTCCAAACAGCATTTACCGAAAATCATGATCGTTTTCGTTACTTTGACCTCAATGCGATATAGTAGTCAGCATTAATATATACATCTTTAGATAGGTTTCTCTTTTTTGTTCTAGTAGTTGTTCGTAGGATTTTCTTTTGTTTCAGAAGTCTTTCTTCAGCTTCTTTTTGTTCTAGTAGTTGTTCGTAGGCTGTTCCTTTGTTTCAGAAGTTTTTATTCAGCTTCTTTTTGTTCTAGTAGTTGTTCGTGGGCTGTTTCTTTGTTTCAGAAGTTTTTCCTCAGCTTCTTTTTGTTCTAGTAGTTGTTCGTAGGCTGTTATATTGTTTCAGACGTCTTTCTTCAGCTTCTTTTTTGTTCTAGTAGTTTTTCGTCGGATTTTTGCTGTCGTTTCAGATGTTTTTGGCTTTGTTCGAGTAGAATCTTTTGACATAAAAAGAAAATTGAAATTAAGAAAGTTATTGAAATAGAAAATGTAAGTAAAATCTAAAAAAATAATAAAAACTCAAAAGGTAATTCGAAATCCAAAAAGTAATTAAAATGCAGAAAGTTCTTTAAATTGCAAAATCGTCTTCAAATTCAGGAATTAATTTAAATGAAACATCTGATTGAATGGACAAAGTAATGTAAATCAAAAAGTATACTAAAATGCTACAAGTAATTAAAATAAAAAAATAAATTGAAGAGTAAAATCAAAAAGTTATTAGAATACAACACATAATAAAAATGAAAAAAAATGCAAATATAACACGAATTGAAATTCAAAAATATTCAACATTAAAACAATGATTGCAATCAAAAAAATAAATTGAAATCGAAAGCGTAATTGATATGATCTAAAAGTAATTGGAATGCAAAATTTTAATGAAACTTAAAAATTTTAACATCGTAAAAAGTAATGCTAAAATTAATTGAATTGTAAAATGTAATGATAAGGAAACAGTTATTCTAATACAAAATGTAAATTAAATTCAACAACGATTATAATGTACACACTGATTGGAATGCAAATAGTAATTGAGGTTCTAAAATAATAGTAATCCAACACTTAATTGAAATGATGAAACGTAATTAAAATGCAAAAATTTATTTAAATGCAAAATAAACTTAAATGCAAACATGAATTGAATAGCAAAAAGTATGGCTAATCTAAAAAGTAATTAAAATGCAAAAGTTAATTGAAATGTAAAAATAATCCAAATCAAAAAAACCCTTGCCTTGCAAACAGTTATTGAAATGCAACAATTAATTGAATTGTAAAAGTTAATGAATATCTAAAAAAGTAATTAAAATGGAAAAATTATTTCAAATGCGAAGTTCTGTTAAAAAAGTAATTTAAATCCAAAATGTAATTGAAATTTAGAAATAATTGAAATTCAAAAATAATTTAAATGCAAAAAAACATTAAAATTCAAAGACAATTGTAATGCAGAAATTAATTCAAATGCAAAAAATAATTGAAATTAAAATGTGTAAATTAATATAGAGACATATGCAGCGATACAGTTCATATCATTGTGAATGTAACGCGTTATTACATATCAAGAAAGGAAAGAACATTAGTAGATGTATTAAGTATTTTTATTGAAAAAAGTTACGTAATCTCAAATCTCCGGTCGTGTGTTATTATCCTGCTTCTACGATTATCTGCATTGTTGTTATTAAATTACCAAAATAATCTGAAATATTGTGTGGTTTTTATTTACAATATTTACATGTTCCCTATGTGAATTCTAATCGCCGTGTTTATATTTCCCAATATATTCATCGGTATACCGCTTAACATATGTGGTTTGATGTCATTTATATTTTTGACATGTTTGTGATTTCATTGTGGTCGGTATATTGACAGAGTTCTGACCGATTTTCTTATCTACTTTTTTATGTTATGGATTTTATTTCAATGATAGACTGCTATCATCACAACCACTGTTATATTACAAACGTGTCGGTCGCTTTTTTATCACCAGTTTTGTAATATTGTTTACTTTACATTCTTCACACATTTTCTTCTGTAATCTTTATATTCACAACGTTATTTTTATATCAAATAGTATAGAATCGAACATAAGAAATATGAAATGAGGGCTGTTGTAGATTACTTGTGTCTACTTGTGTCGGACTGTTTTATAAATCATGATTGTTATATTGATGACGTGTTATTCATTGATGTTATATGAATAGAGCTATACAATTTTAAACATTGCAAATTTAGAATTCTATTAATCTAGTTAGTGTCTTGTTAAATGTTAACACATTCATCAATAATTAATCAGATTTACTAAACGTTTATTTAATCCGATAATCTGTGGTTTTATTGTTTAGCTCAAACCGTATAAATATTAATTTTCAAACGCAATGGATGCATAGATGAACATATTTATTAGATTTGTGTTTTGTAGAAGTAAGGCTCCTTTCACCTACGGCGACATTCGTAAAAAAATGAACAGATACCCTGAAAGCAACTTTATTTATTAGAGTAATAGGCGTGTAATGGTATGTAACTATGTATCATGAATATGTATGACGAAAACATTCCACTAATTCTTATATGCGAAACGCAGAAGAATTTAGAATAACATATCAGGAATACAATATTAAAGAATATCCGCAATCAAATCTCGCTCTGTCCGTATTTACAATCAGTTTATATGCATACACCAAACATGCATGTACACAGACACATGTATCTAAATTAATAAATGCGAATATTTTTACATTTATAACACATATACTATAATCAAAACGGTTTTATGTTATTTAACTTTACAGTACAAAATATTTCTTCGGAAATACTGTATATATTCTACAGAGTAAATAACAAAACATACGCAGGTGTACGCATAATTTGTATACTTATTTTAACCCGCTTTATAATAATGCATTGTTTGTGCCATATTTACTATCTATATATTGAAACGAACACACTTAAAACGTGCCCCTACACAGATGTAAAAACTTAATTTTCAGCCTAAGTTAGCGGTAGAATGTTACGTCAACCTTTCAACAGTACTTTGCTGCAGTTGTTAACCTAAACAAGTCCCCAATGTTTAATCTGTTAATTTCAAACTGTTCGATTTTGTGTCTTTTCTTTTTTCATTTATTGTATGTGTCTTATACATTGATTTAAAATATAACAAACACTCATTTTATTTTCAGATTACAAATTCACAATTCAACAAAAAAACAAACATTGTTTTATTATTTAAAAATAATACAATCATTTTTTTTACAGTGCTATTTTTTAACTTGATCTAAAACTAACATTGATCAACTTAATAATAACAAGCACAAACGTTTGACGAAACACTTATATTTTTATTCGCGTTATTTCATCAGGAAAACAGAAAACACATTACTATTCCGGTTTTCTTCACTTTCGTTTTTGGAGGTACTGGAAGGGTGAGTCAGCGGAGAGTGTTAATCTATCAATTTCGCCCTTTCCCAAAAATACAACATAAATAAATAGATGTTTACACATATAATGTATATTATTTTTACCACAAAAGTCAGGAAATAAGTTACTATTCGCCGGTCTATTAAAATGTAATTATTTATTTATCTTAGTAGACTTAATGAAATAATTAATCGCAATCACGCAAAAAGCTATGTTATTAAAACAAAACGTTTCGAGTAATGTTATTGAAGAAAAAACAGAAAATTACTAAAGGACGGCTTGACCACTTTTTTTCGGATTTACACTAGCTGCAGAGTGCAGACCACACACTGATATTACGTGTGATTTTGATCGGATCGGACCGTGCCTTCTACTCTATATCTCCATTATTTTCTCGATATCCTACAGACCAGAGAGATATGATTTTCCACATTCCTACCATATAACTATCAGTTTCTAAGAACTCTTAATTTGACATTGTTATACTGAACACCGAGTGAATGTTTGCATTTTCTATGATTTTACTGTTTCATTATCATTGATTAACATACACTCTTATATTGCGTTAATGCATTCTTCATTGCCATCCATTCCATTAATAACACAAAAAGTTGGCGCCTAAAATACTCCTTGAATTTTGGATTAAATTTTACTACCTGAATTGTGTTTTTTATTTTAACTTATTAAAATATTTTTTGTAAATGTTGAACATCAGGACAGTCCGTACCTTGTTGTTCTTTTTACATCACAGTGTGTGTTGGTCGATATATTTTATGTTTTGTATATTTTAAAAACTGAATTTCTGTTTTACTCGCAGTCATGTCATTGTGGTGGGTGTCCTCTGAGGAGAAGACTTTCTTTTAAAATCCATGGTTTAAGTACTCAGTATTACTCCTGGCTTTTGAACCTTGATATGTAATGAAGTCAGATCCATTTCCTATTTTATTCTGTCATTCAATCCATTATTAGTGATGCTCTATCCAATATATTAGGCTTTGTTTTATCTTGATTGTTTACTAGTTAAATATATTAGTTATACTTTTGAAGTATCATCTTACTCTCTCTTTCTCTTTCAATATATATGTATATATATATATATATACATATATATATATATACATATATATATATATATATATACCTATATATATACATATATATATACATACATATATATATATATATATATATATATATATATATATATATATATATATATATATTAGGTGACAGGGTAATTCAAAAACTAAGTAGATGAATCGATATAGGTATCCCTCTGTTTATGAATAGAGGCTTCTGTTTTTTAACAGCAATATATCCAGTGTGGGAGTGGGACACAGATATAGATGTCAACATCCCAGCGATATCGGTGTTCAATTCAACAACAATTTTAGAGGACATTTCTAGTGAAAAATGCTCTGATCAGACTCACAATAAATAGGCGATCTTTACATTTAGATGAGGGCGGAATTTATCTAATAACATCGCAGGTCGCAGTCTTTGGCTACGGCGATGAGTAAGGCCAGAAAATAATATCGCAACTGTGAGATAGCGTTTGAAAAGCAAGTAGAACATTTAAGGTTGGTGAAGCCATACTGATTCAACATCGAAGAGCTGGATCGAACACATTAATAACGATTGGGATATGCTCGAAAATGGATGTATACCGGGTAAAACGCATGCCAGATAAAACTTACATGTGTGCGAGACCGATTCATGAAAAATTGTAAAGTTTGCATTTTTTTTAAAAATCTACACCATGACAAACATTTAAATAGTATTAGACCTATGTGTATGTATATATATATATATATATATATATATATATATATGTATATATGTATATATATATATGTATATATATATATATATATATATATATATATATATATATATATATATATATATATATATATATATATGGAGAGAGAGAGTGTGACGTAATGCAAAATAGGTTGATTTGATGTAGGATTGATCAATGTATATTGACCTTTCGTTCAAATGTATACATTCCTAGATATTCAAATGCCTTCAAAAAGCAGGTATTAGCACGGGAGAATATATATTGAGACGCGAAAGCGATGAAACAATGGAACAATGCATACACGACATAGTTCGATATGCAGTAAGAGGATGTAGAAATAAGGTGAATGGAGATGATAGGCGCCTGTATATTGATTAGTCAGGTTGTACGGTAAATAAGAGCCTTTCCAGTTATTGTTATCTAAGTGCATACATCTTTATTCAGAATACAAGTTCGTAAATATAGAGTAAATGAACAGATCTTTGTGTAAAACCCAGTGTGGGGATGTATGTACAGTGTGAGTAAAGAGAAACCAAGCAGAAACCAAGTAAGTTCAAGGGAGGCTTTTTAGCCTTTCTTTGATAAGGTGCTTCACGCCAGATTGTTTTAGACAATGAAGTTCGTCTTACTTTATTTACTATGGTCAATTTAATGTATCTGCTTGTTAAAAATTATATTTAACTTTACATTATACTGAAATGCTGTCAAGATTTGCTGTCGTCCTTGCATCAATGTTCCTTTAATATTTGGCAACAATTTGGACTGATATATGTATATCACAAAGAGTATCCTCAGTCAAAAGGGGGGGGGGTCTCGGAAGTTGATGCAGTCTATAATAAAAAATGCAGTTTGTAGCAAAGTAGATTGCGAACAGTGGAGTTTATTAAATACTGAGGAGATCAGCTCAGGACTAGACCAACCTCACAATGTACCAACTCCAGTCCATCTTTGTGAAGGTCCCCAGATGCCGAAAGACTTTCTACTCTAAAAGCTGGACTCTGGAACTCCCTTCCTGACCTCTCTTTTCTTAACGATACTGACATGCAGAAATGTAAAACTAATGTAAACAGATATTTCGCTGCACAGCTCTCGATTTATGTTGACACCCCCACCTGAAAAAGAAAAACTCTCACTCTTTTCTGTCCAGTAGTACCTTACGCCTACAGTGGCGGACTGCCTTGTTTGGGGTGAACTATGTTTAAAAGATAAATACTGATTCATCCACTAATGAAGTCAACGTAATTAAACAATTTAGAAGATCTGTTTTTATCAATAATAATGACAAATAAGTAAAAACCAAAATGAAAAACTATGTTTCTTTGGGCATGGGTGCCCTGGACTCTGCGGATGCATCATATCTTGTAGGGTTATTTATTTTCAGAAATATATTCGATAATACAGATATCATCATATAAAGAGAACATCGATTAGCTAAAATAATATATCTAAATAGGGGCAAGGGATAACACTTCAAGAAAAGAAAATATGTATGGAAATGAAACCAAAAAGGTCTAAGATTAGACGTACTGGCTAACATAAAAAAATAACTCACGATTTAATTATCTCTATAAACTTAAAGTACAATACTTACGAGCTGTATTTAAAGGATAATACTAATTCAATATACGTAAACCCAGATTCGAATCATCACTTATCAACATGTTCCTTATTCTATCAAACGTAAACGCAGCAGTGACTCTAGCAACGAACATGTTTTATGAAGTTAAGCAATATTGGCATCACACCTACACCATAGATAATACTAAAATATTGATATTTAATATAAGCAACATAGCACTAATAAATCTAAAATATGAATAAAAATATATATACTATGATTTAAAATACAAAAATTGGAAAGAAATTCCAAAATCTCATCGAACAATACTTCCAAGTAACTACTCCCTTGCATACAATATTCAATAAACATAGCTTAAACTGTCCTACAGTTGCTGCGAAAAATTAGAAATGATAATTAAAGCACACAATAAAAAAATACTAAAGGATAGCAGCAGAAAATAATAACAAAATGCGTAAGAAAAGTGACCAATATAGCAACAATAAAAATAACACTAAAGAACACAAATATTAGCTATATATAACCGCTAGAAATAGTAATACCCCAACCCCTAATAGTAATACCCCAAATAGAAATAGAAAAGTTAGTAATTATGGAAAACGCTGGCACTGCAGCACTCGATACTTTTCAACTACAACATAAATGCCTATCAAAATACATTGTTTACTAAGCCACTATATTGGTCAAGAAAGCCCGAATAACAAGTACTACGTGGGTAGAGGCTCCCTAGATTTAAGAGCCAGATATTACGACTACTAAATTCAATTTGTTAACAAACGTCACCGAATAAAAAACAGCACTAGCGACCCATTACTTTCAGCTAAAAAAAGCAGACGCTTGCCAATAATCAAATTGAACATTTTACGACAGACGAGTACATATATGAATTTAGACGACTCCTGTAGAGTATGTGTGAATGAGAAATTTAAAATGCTAACTGTTAAAGACCCCCCAAAACTATATAATTGTCGAAGTTTAATAGCAAACTACTGTTTCACATAATAGACTTATAAAAATATTTTTTTTTAAAATGATATAATAATCATAAAATAATTAAAAATGAACTCAACTAAACCAACATCTAAAAATAAAAATAGAAGAAATACTGAAAGTAAGCAAGTGTCAAAATAAGTGCACCTACTAATTTGACACATTTACACAAAAGAGTAAGTCAGTCTTATACAAAACATAACAAAGGAATAGGAAGTATATGTCACTCGAACCTTTGTTTGTGACAAGCTCTGCTATTGGCTAATATAATTCGTGTTACCATGTGTTTTCATATCTATATGTGGTGTTTAGTCTAGATAGCTTACGAATCAGATTATTTGATATTCCCTCCCATGGGTTAATATATATATATATATATATCAACCCATGGGAGGGAATATCAAATAATCTGATTCGTAAGCTATCTAGACTAAACACCACATATAGATATGAAAACACATGGTAACACGAATTATATGCATTTCACCATGACAATCTCTTGCGGGGATAAAATGGGGTAGCATACGTGTAGCTTAATTACGATATATATATATATATATATATATATATATATATATATATATATGTGTGTGTGTGTGTGTGGGTGTGTATATATAATATAACGTACTATATATATATATATATATATATATATATGCATATATATATCAATATATATATATGTATATATATATAATATAACGTACTATATAGGGGTGCATATATATATATTAATATATATATATATATATATATATATATATGTATATATATAATATAACTTACTATATATATATATATA
>OY744518.1:155884486-156006986 GCA_963556195.1 Sepiola atlantica | reverse complement strand
CAATTTAGTTTATTCAATTTGTCCATGCAATTTCACTGGAAGGATTGAATATGATATATATGTATATTTATATATATATATATATATATACATATATATATATATATATATATATATATATATATATATATATATATATATATATATATCAAGTACGTAATGTTATTAATTTCCGTTTTTTTATGAGAGTGTTATGTGTATTTCATCAATCATATTATTTAATTAATAATATACAACGATAAATAAACTTTTAATAATATACAATCATATATCTATTCACTTATAGAATCATCAAATAAGGCATGCACTAATATATTAAACAACGTCATCGATGTCACTACATCAACGAAACGGAACTGGTACACAGTTTACAAAACAGACAAAGTTAAAAAATCGGTATTTTCAGCCATTTTTTATATGAAATATATAAAACATAACTAAGTTATTTTTTTCTTTCTCGTTGGTATTTTGATATTTCCATTTTTATGTAGCGAAATTTTCAAATGTCAAAGATTTGATTACAAAGAAAAATATGATATCGAAAATAGTTTTCCAGACACTCTCTGTTTTGAACATCTCACGATCCAAATGTCTTTTCACATCGGGTATAACTTGTGTTGCTAATCTCACAGCGGGTTTCCTAGAATTAGGAAAAGAGAATTAAGAATGTTTACTGTAATGCAATAGAATCGAAAATCTACGCTTTATGATATAACCCTAACCCAATGAAAATAAGATAACTACTTTATTCTCGCTATCGTTATCATAAAAAAGGTTTACGTATTCGAATATTAGTAGAAACACCGCTAAATAGAGCAAATAATGAACACTTTTATTCAAAGTTAAATAACTTAATGTTTGTAAATGTGTGAAAGTTTAATTTGAGTTCGTTGATTGTCGATTTTCGTTTTACTTCTGCTATTTTTATCTACGATATCACCATAATCTATAGAAAGTTAATATTATTTTAGAAATCTTTTATGAATGCTACAAATTATGTCTACGTAGTTAATTAATTATAACACGATATTTTTCAATATGTGTAAAGATACGTGCAGATTTGTATTAAATACATACTTGTTCATCGGATATTAGTAATATTATAAGAAATTATAAACGACCGGCGTACTTAATATGATTAATGGTGTTTAATTGTTTGTAGTATCGTCTTAAATTCAAATTTGTTTGAGTTCTATCATACCTAAACACACTATCAGTTAGTAATATTCATTGTATAGGATTAATTGCATATATATATATATATATATATATATATATATATATATATATATATATATATATATATATATATATATATATAGGTGTATAGATGTGTATTACATGGTTTCGAAACTTAATTGTTTAATAATCTATTTTCAGTTTGACCTTCTTTCCTACCACTTCCAAGCAAAATTATCAGTTGCCAGACAAATAATTCGAATTTCCGAACCCTAGAGACGATGTGAGGGAGCTTGGGGTAAGGCTGTTGGAGGGGGGTCCTAGATACGCTGACCTCGTTTTTAGATACCTTAACTTCCTTACTCACTCACTGGTAAATTATACAATATCCCCCGTCTATATTTATTTATTGCTCCATTTCCCCTCACTGTATTGTCTTCCCTTATGAATCGTACACTCTTCCCCTCTCTATATGTAGATATTAAATATGTTGTCACTCTCCATCCCCTTAATATACGTTCAAAAAGTGCATTTCTCCCTCTCTCAATATGTGTATCAAGCATCTTGTCGCTCTCTCTATACGCGTATGGAAATAGTGAGTGCGAGTTTCTCTTTTTCCATGTTCAAAAATGAAATCACTTCGCTTGAATGTTTGAATAATACCGACTAGGGTGGAAATAAATTATTGCATCGGTGATTATGGGATTTCGTGTCACTTTATTTTATTTTATTTTATTTTATTCTTTCTCTGTTTAGTACATTGAGCTCTCATACCCGGATTTCCTCCTGAAATTCATTTCACTTTGACACACACACTATATATATATATATATATATATATATATATATGAAGTAAAATGTACAGTAACGTTTGATTTCCGGGAGAAAATCGTAAGGCATATTGGGTGGATGCTTGTGTCGCAAATAATTTCATCTCTAAGTAAGTAGTATTTATCAAAGTCCATTATTGTAAAGAGGGTTTCGCACTCTGTACTTTCCAACTGTGCCAGGTTAACAAAAGTGACGTTACCCTGTGATGAGCGAATTAAAATAAGTAGGCTATAATATTCTTTATTACCTATCACTGTGGCATCTATGTTGCTGAGTTAGAATGGTGTATGTGTGTAATTTCGTTTTTGTTTTTATTAGTTATCTTTAAATAAATGTAATTCAGTGTCTACAGTTAATTGCTATCTTGCTTCTTTAATTTAATAATGTTTTGGCATCTCAAAAAATGTAATTTTCTAGTGTATCAATCGTGCATACTATATTGTCCAAATATCTGCATCATAATGGTTTCCATTAAACTATAGGCGGAAGTTGGCTTTATTAGAGACACGGGAAATGTGTGCATAATGATTATATAAATCTATATTCTCTATTGTTAAATGTATTTTTTATTACAATACTTAGTCTCATATATTGTATTCTTTGTTATTTGAGCATTCATGTGTAAATATTATGATTGATAAACGATGTCTTTAGTTAAGCAGTTATTTTGTAAAGGGCAATGTGTGGAAACTTTGCAGTTACAATTTTCTTCTCTCCATAATGAACTTTCCTCTTTCTACTTAAGTAATAAGTGTCGAATGTATTACTATTAATTGCGTTATATTATTATTGTTATCATCATTGATATTATCATTATATTTTCTTTTACAACGCATTTTAATTTTATCTTCATTACTGCTATTTATTAGTTTGTGACTGTTGGCTGTATTTATCATTATTAATGTTCACAGCACGTGTTGAGCAGTGTTATTACTAGTTTAAACATCACCAGTTCCCTATCATTATTAGTGATTAATGGAGGTAAACAAATTGAACGCAGCATAATTGATTTCATAACCCGAGAGTTCCTGTATTAAATTAACCTCGCACACAAGATGCGATATTCTACATGTCGTTATGATAGAGTCTTGGCTATTTATATAGTAAAGCTGAGTAAATAATAAGGATTTCACTAATGCGTGTTTCTATATAATTTAATTATACATACTATTTGGTAAACTATTCCTTGATTTTAGGAAGTAGTTATGTTTTGAAAAATGGCATGTCCATGTTCTAATATACCGTAATTAGTACTTGACTAATATATTACATACTCGGTACTAAGTTACTTTATATTACTTTCATCATATATTGCTCTATGTTGTTTGACCTCCCGCTATAGTGTCATACACATTATATTATTTTTATTGCCTCTCTTTTTTATCTTGTTTATTATAAGTCAAATGTAATATAACTATGAAACAGTCGATATGCATATTCAATTATAGAAATATAGAATAATCACACTAGTAATACAATTTTATCAATTTGTTCGCCAATTTCTGAATTGTGTTAATATAATTACCGCAAAAGTACTTAGTTACTTCTACTTGAACTGTAATTGTTTTTGTATATTCTGCTGCTTTGTTCTCTCTTGGCCCTGTATGTTTTACGTCATCTCAAAATATTATCGACTCATTGTATACCGAAGTACTATACATAATGTTAATTATCCACGAAAGTGTTAATTCAGGGTAATATACTATTTTTAAACATAGTTGTACAACATTGGACGTCTTAACCTTTCGATTATACGGGGCTTTAGGAAATGTATGGCATGTATTCGGGAGTGTGTTCTCTCCCTCTCTCTCTTTATATATATATATATATATATATATATATATATATATATATATATATATAGGTTCAAAAACGCTAGGCTCATTTAAACAAAAAACTGAACAAAATGCTCTTTATTGTTGTGGTTGCAAGGTTAAACAATAATTAGTGAGGAATACAATGAAGACGCAAACAACAAGGAGAATGCAATAATAAGTGTATTAAAGAAAAGGTATAGTTACAGTATGTACAAATGAAGTTGCCGAGTCAGAGAGTCTTGGTGGGAGGACATGTACGCTCTTCGGCGTCACTTCCGGTGGCATTTAGGTAACACACTCTAAGGCCAACCTAGGCTTGCCATTTATAGTGTAACGTTATTCGTATATGCAAATGAGTAGTTGCCACCACAACACCCCCCTCCCAAGATTTGAAGTCACACAGATTTCAATATCTTTTTCTTTTTGGGTTTACCATCAATGGTTCATTAAATTTTCTTTTCCTACCTGATCTTCGGGGTTCAGGTGTATATTGAGGCGGTTCCAAATAAAAAGATTCGTATATGATATCTATGGTGTCCTCCTCTTCGACTGTTGTCGTATTATCATCATCTTGGATATGAGGTTTTTTTATCTGATTTAGGTGCCTTTTATGTATACTTAGTGGACCCTTAATCATATATGTACAATCACCAATGCGTTTATCCACTACTCCACATTTCCAGTAAGACGTGTTATTCTTGTAGCACTTAAAATATACTCGATCTCTCGAGTTATATTTCTTTCTTCTCGTGTGTGTAGTGTTTCGGATAATTGCCTGTCTTGGCAACAGTTTATCAAACGCTGATTTTACCTTTCTGGCAAACATTAGATCAGCTGGTGATATGTTTGATGGTGTACTAGGATGTGGTGTGATCCTATAAACTTGCAAGAATTGTTGCAAAACTTTTTCTGTTGGTGTTCCAATGGATTTCTTTAACGCTCGTTTTAGCGTGTCCACGAACCTTTCCGCAAGGCCGTTCGACCTTGGATGATACGGCGGAGTCGGGATGTGCTTCACTCGGAACGTGTCGCAAAATTCCTTAAACTCTGCGGATGTGAACTGCGTTCCGTTGTCAGTGACCAGTGTGTCTGGTACACCGAATCTTGCAAACAACTCGTGTAGGAACCCTATTGAGTTGTTCGTTGTTGGATTCCTGCAATGCATTACGTCCGGCCATTTTGTGTAACTATCCACTACAATTAAATAATAGTTTCCTCCTACTGGACCAGCGAAGTCCATGTGGATTCTCGACCATGGTTGGTCGGTTTTCGGCCAAGGTGTGGGTACTATAGGTGGGGATTTTGCTGCTAACTGGCATCCTTTACATTTATTTATTGTTGCTGCTATGTCAGTGTCCATGTTACGTCAGTACACGTAGCTTCTCATTAACGACTTCATTCGATTTATCCCCGGATATCCCGTATGGAACTCTCTTAACATCCTATTCTGCAATGTTTTGGGTATTACCACTCTCTCACTGTACAGTAACACATCGTTACATATAGAGAAAACTTCCTGCACCTTTATGACCGTTATAATTTTCTCTTTTATGTCCTTTATGTATTCGTCATTCTCGGCTTCCCTTTTAATGTCCGACAAAGTTACGTGTAGGCCTTAATGATGTTTGCTACCATATATTTTACTTCAACATTTGTCCGAATTGCTGCAATGACTGATTCTTCCAGATTGTGTTTATGTGGTATCAGTCTTGACAGTCCATCCGCATGGCAAATCTTTTTTGATGCTAGATGTTGTAGCTGGAAATCGTAATTAAGTAAGATTGTACCCCAGCGCAGCAATCTATTTGCGGTGTATACCGGCAATCCTTTTTTTGATCCATAGATCGTGACTAACGGTTTATGGTCGGTTTCAAGTAAGAATTTTCTACCATATAAATATCGGTGAAATTTAGTCACGGAAAAGATTATGCTCAATGCTTCTTTTTCGATTTGTGAATATGCCCTCTCGGCTGGTATCAGCGTTCTCGAAGCGTGCGCTATTGGTTTTCTAGACCCATCCGGCATAATATGTTGAATGCATGCTCCTAAGCCGTAGGAACTAGCGTCACTAGCGACGACGATTTTTAATTTTGTGTCAAAGTGCGTTAAGAATAATTCGGATGTTAGTGCGCTCTTTATTTTGTCAAAAGCGGTTTGACATTCTTGCGTCCAGTTCC
The DNA here is from genome assembly GCA_963556195.1 of Sepiola atlantica. Classification (NCBI taxonomy): domain Eukaryota; kingdom Metazoa; phylum Mollusca; class Cephalopoda; order Sepiida; family Sepiolidae; genus Sepiola; species Sepiola atlantica. Next base: position 156,000,982 of record OY744518.1, on the reverse strand, counting down.
AAGGTGTATCCTTTTAAAGCAGATTATTTAAGGGGGTCGCAAGTTATGCATTCCTTCAATAAAAGATTGATAATAATTTGCGAGTCCTAAGAAACTCTGCAAGGTTGTTACGTTATCAGGTGCTGACATATTTTTTATTGCCGCAGATCTGTCTGGGTCTGGACGTCGTCCATGTTTGTTTATTATGTGTTCAAGATACTTAATCTCGCTCATACAAAAGTCACATTTACTTCTTTTACTTAAAAGCCGAATTCTTGTATTCGAGTAAATACTTGTTTCAAATGTTCCTTATGTTCTTGTAGGGATTTGCTCCTGACAACAATGTCGTCCAGGTATGCACATGCGCACTCAATACCACTTAGCATGGTGTCCATCGCTTGCTGAAAAATGGCAGGCGCTACTTTGATGCTAAAGGGCAATCGGTTGTATTTGTATAATCCCTTATGCGTATTGATGCATAGTATTTTTGAGCAATTTTCCTCGACCGGTATTTGCAAATATGCATCGCTCAAGTCTATCTTGGAGAAGATATTACCACCATTTAACTTCGTGAATATTTCCTCTGGGCTTGGTAGAGGGTAATGGTGATCTTTTAATAGGGAGTTGACCCCGGTCGAAAAATCTGCGCACACTCTAACTTTGTCATACTTTTTCTTTACGTATACGGCTGCCCACTCGCTGTGTTCTATTTTTGATAGAATTCCTGTCTGTTCAAATCTATCTAATTCTTTATTAATCTTTTCCAACCCAGCGAACGGAACGTTTCGCTTTTTTCTAAAAATTGGACTGGCGTTTTCTTTAAGTTCAAACGAGGCCTTGAATTTATTACAGCGACTTAAGTTAGTCGTGAATGCTTCAGGAAATAATTCTTTTAAATCGTCTTTTATATTTACTGTTGTTGGAGAATAACATTCTATTTTTTTACAGAATGTATTGATTGGCTTATCCCATAGTCCAAATTTCTCAATTAAATCTATTCCAAACAGATTTTCACTATTTTTCAGTACGAATATTTTTAATTTCTTCGTAATCCCTTTTAATTTTATCGGAAGGACAAATTCTCCTTCAAATTTTATACCACCACCAGTTACCGTCCGGGCTGATTTACTCGTTTTCATCATGGTTGGTTTTTTACCCAACTTTTTCCATGTATTAAGGTATATAATAGAAATATAGGAGCCGGAGTCGAGTTGTAACTTTATTGGTGTTTTAAATATTTCCACTTTTACGTATTTTCGCCGATCTTTGTCTAATTTTGTATTTGATTTTGTTTGCTGTACTCTCTTTCTGGTGTAATCTTTATATCTGCAGCAATCGCTTTTGTGTCCCACCTTCTTACAAATGTAGCATTTTTTTTTCTTATAAGGACAATCTGATTCCCAAGTCTTTTCTGCACATCTCTTACAGTTATATCTAGGAAGAGGCTTGTTATATTCTGTCCTATACTTATGGTTATTAGGATTGTAATATCCCGTTCCATTTCGATTGCTTTTCTTTGTAAAGTTCTTGGTTGGTGTGTATGGTTTTCTAACTTTTCTTACATATGTCACTCCGGATTCTTCTATATTTTTAAAATCTTTTTTTAGTGTAATGACCGTTTCACAGTCCTCTGCTAGTTTCTGGAGGGTTAAATTTTGCTCAGATTCCAGCTTAGACAACACTCGTCTGCGTATTTCTGCATTTTTCGTGGAAACTAACCCTTGTGCGAAGATTAGACATTTAAAATCTTCTACCGTTAGTTCCGCAAGCTTAAAATTATCGCAGTTTTTATTGACAACTGATGCGTATGTCAAATAATCTTGGTTGTCCATCTTTCTTAGATTCATGCACAGCCATCTTTTATGAAAAAGAGATATATTTGGATTAAATAATTCTTTTAGTAATTTCACAGCTTCCATGAACTCTAATTCCGCAGTTTTTTTATGTAATATGTAATCTATGAATTTGCTGTGTTCTGATGTACCCAATTTCCTGAGTAAGAGGCTCACTTTCTGGCTATTAAGCCAATTTTTGCAGTCCAGTTGAAAGACATCCTCGTATCTTGTATAGTATGCTTCAAAAGTTTTTCCTTCCTCCGGCACATAATTAAATGTGTCCATACTATTAAAGATAGTTGTATGGGAGAAATTAACACTGTCGACATTTTCTCGATTACTCTTTAGTAGTTCCAGTGTTTTAGCAAAACGTTCATTTTGTCTTTCCTCGCGGTCAGCTTGTGCCTGATTTTGTCTTTTCCCGCGGTCAGCTTGTGCCTGATTTTGTCTTTCCTCGCGGTCAGCTTGTGCCTGTAAAAATTGCATGAACATTTTTGATGAGTCTTCCATTTTTTTTTTTTTTTTTCGTGACGTTTTACTGTATTATCCGTTATCCAGTGACAACTTTAAAAAAAAAATCCTTTCCTTGAGCTTTAATTTCTAGGTATGGTATTTCCTTTTAGTACCGCCGCCAAACAAATTATTAATTAAAAGATTCCTTTGGTTGTTGTTTTGCTAACGGGGAGCAGTAATTAGAATCTACTGGTGAACTTTTTTTTTCGTAGGTTACTTCCTTGCTTTTCGTAATACGAGTCTGACCTGTCGTTTTGCGACAGAACAACATCCGCTTTTCGTTTGCAAGTTGGTCCTTTAGTAATACAAGACAGATTTGTCGTTTAGCGACAAAACAAAAATTCACTTTTACATTCGTTTGCAAGTCGGATTCCCAGAAAACGGCGTAAATTGTCGCTTTTGCCACGTTCGAGTTTTTTTTTTTTTCACTTAAGTTGAAACTTTTCTTTAGCGTAAAATCCGTTTGCTCGTCAACACTTTGCATTGTACTTTTGTTTTAATAGTTCTTCGTCAAACTGTTATATTTGACGCTTTATATCTCGTCGCCAACTGTTGTGGTTGCAAGGTTGAACAATAATTTCTGAGGAATACAATGAAGACGCAAACAACAAGGAGAATGCAATAATAAGTGTATTAAAGAAAAGGTATAGTTACAGTATGTACAAATGAAGGTGCCGAGTCAGAGAGTCTTGGTGGGAGGACATGTACGCTCTTCAGCGTCACTTCCATTGGCATTTAGGTAACACACTCTAAGGCCAACCTAGGCTTGCCATTTATAGTGTAACGTTATTCGTATATGCAAATGAGTGGTTGCCACCACAACAATTATAAATATCAAAATGGTACTTAGCAGCACGAGACTAGAAATTGAGCGCTATTACAAAAGCAACGTACATATATTCACCCCATATAAGGAACATAGCCACCAAGAAATAAGGGATTTCTGTGAGTTAAGGGTGATATTTCTAGAAGCAGTGTAAGTGGCGAGTCGTGCAGCGAATTTCTTTTTATTTTATGCATGTTGGTATAATCAGGGAAACAGAGAACAGATAGAGAATTACAAAGGCTTGCAGTTTGAGAGAAAAATATGTTTGAGTAGAAATATGTTAAGCATGTTGCGATCTCTATACTGACAGAGTGGGATTGTTCTGATTGTCGGGTTAGTCAGAAGTATTTATTATGTCTAGGAAACACTAGTGTAGCAAGTTCATCAGATCTCATTGAAGTATTTGTTAAACAAGAACACGGATGCAATATTGCAGCGATCGAACAGAGGCTGTAACTTGGTAGAGAGTGAAGGGCGTATATAGATACTCTTTTTATACACTGTCTAAAAGGGGTTGACTAGTGGCGGGTGCACCAGCACATCTGTGACAACAATACTCCATGCATGGGCGAATGGTGTGTTTTAAAATATATAGGATATGAGAAGTGTGCTATCACGGTAGAGAGAGCTTATTTACCTTGCAGCTGCCTTTGCCGTATTTTTTATGTGTTTGTTCGAACTCTAATGATTGAAGTTAAACGTTTAAAGTTCCTAACTTACAAGGAATTATAGTAAGTGAACATAAAAGTTCACGCCATACCTATAAAATAGCCAAACTGTTCATAATTGATAGAATTAGCATGGTATGTCATTATATGCTGGCATTTATTCACAAAAGGGTTGATGACATTTTTGGAGATCCCCACATAATGGCAAATTCTTTTCAACAAATGAGTGTTCTATTATTTGGTGAGTTAATGCAATTGCTCCCTGTCAATGAAAACCCCAGTGTTTTCTAGAATATTATCATATGATGTGAAAGTATCAGAAATTGGTATTAGTGGAAATACTTTGAATATGATGAACTTACTATTAATATGGGCAAAAAGAAGACACACACAACTATATTGTTATTTTGTGAAGAATTAGGATTGGTTCCCTATCAATCTCTGACATAAGCATTCTTAAAAAAACATGCCTCTTTCATGATAAAAAAGCAACTGTTAAAAAGGTTGCTCAAGAATTGTTTGAAATGTATACTACATGGGGAAGTCAGGTTATCCCATCACAACAAAAAAATGCTAATTTCCTCATGGAAAAGCAACTGTTGAAGAAGTTGTTCAAACATTGCTACACCTGAATTTAATTGTGTTTGCATTTTGCCTTTAAATGAAGCTGTTTATCAGTCGAATAATGAAATGATAACACAATGCAAAATAAATACAAGGGAAATTGTTGCAAAATATTCTAGTATGAGACAAGGAAATGGAAGAAAAAATTGTTAAAATTGGCAAAAACAAGAAAACATCTGACACTGCTAGACTTGAAACATTGCTGAAAGTTGGAATTGGAGCTGGAGTGATGCTGAAAAGAAACATTGATATGGATCAAGGATTATGCAATTGTTTCATTGGAACAGTTGTTGAAATGATTGGAAATGGAAACAATGTTGACAAAATATTGGTGTCTTTTGATACCGACAAAGACAAACCCGTTTCAATTAGAAGAGTTACCGCAGACTATTAATTGTCCCATGGTGTTTTTTAACAAGAACACAATTTCCATTGTCACTAGCTTACTCTATAACAATTCACAAATCACTACGAAATATATGTGAATGGAAGTATTGCTGATTAAGGCATCCATACATGTTCTCATGGTCAAGCTTAGGCTGCTTTTTCAAGAGCCAGGGAACTGTCTAATGTGTACCTTTGTAACTTTGATCCTAGATCATTGATCATGGTTGATAAATCTACATGGGAAGAGTACAACAAACTAGGATCTAGTACTGGAATAGTAGATTCCATTATTGTTCTACCTTGTAGGAAAGATCCTCCTTGTATGGAAAATGCGTCTAGCATGCACAAACACCGCTAAAAGACTTAATTTGGAAGACATTACAAACCTACCTTGCAAAAAAAAACACTCAAATTAGCCAAAATGTAGTTCCTGTGACTCTTCTGATTAATCAAAGGAATGTATGTTTAGCAAACTTAGTTGTGCAATCGCTGATTAAATTGCCAAAATTTCCTGAGTATTTGCATAATTTAAACAACATGAATTATGTACATCTAGAATTGAGTAAGATCATCTGTAATAATTACAATAATGGTTCTACATTGAGAAAATAATTTGAAGAAGATTTGATGATGGAAATCAGCAATGTGCTCAAGAATTTTAGAAAGAACTTTCGCTTCATTTAGAATTAGTATTCACAAAAATTATCAATTTATAAAGACTGATAATAACTAGATGCATCAGATTGTATCTGAACATTTAGCATGAATTTAATAACAATGCTTGTAATTGTGATTCAATGCATGTGGTATGGAATATGAACTTCTATTTGAAATGAAAAAAGATTTGATATTAAATCATATTAGTGGCTAACAACAATTTAATTATTTACTTCAATAAGAACGACTTTAATTAAATATTATAATACTTGTTCAGAAAATATTGAGTATCCCTCAACTTCAAAAATGCAATTCACTAATGATTTCAAATATATAGTCATGTCAATCAATGGATTATTGATCAATAATGAAAGAGAACAAACTATTAATTCAGATGTTATAGACTTCAGTTCGAAAAAGAAGCAACTACATAGAACTAATTTTACATAAAAACTTCCATTCTTCATGATGGGGCATCATATATGGCAGGTCATGATACTTGTCTAGTATGAACATGACACTGAAAATGGGATGACATTAGTGAAGACATTATCAAGAAAAAACACAGTAAATGTATTCCCAAATTACTATAAGTGCTTATATACTTCTTGCAAACATATTAACTTGAAATTGAAAATATATTTTTAATGTATTCTGAAAATAATATTTATTTGACTGAAATAAATATATTGGAATTTATTTTGAAATTTGAAGACTTATTTTGAAATATAAAATGTATTCTTATTTTTTAATAATAGTTTTGAACTTAATAGAAACTCTGACAATAAAATGTATTTTGAAATTAATAACTGATTTTAAAACATTTAACTTATTTTTGGAAAACTTATTTAGAATTTCGTTAAAAATAGTGTTTGAACTAATTTTAAACTCAGGCATTAAAATGCATTCTTATTATTCTGAAATTTATTCTGGACTTATTATGAAAATCAAAGTTTTTTCTGAATTTTGTAATATTTTGATTTTAAATATTACACATAATTTGATCTTATTTTACTTTATTCTGAAAATAACGATTTTAAATAGACTTTATGCATTATAATATTTGAGTTTATTCTGAAATAATTCAAACACTTTTGAACTAATTTGAAACGCATGAATTGAAATGTATTCTTATTATTCTGAAACTTATTCTGGCGTTATTCTTAAAATCAAAACATTTCAAAATTTATTACTATTATAGCTTTAAATATAAAGCATATTTTGTCTTATTTTATTTCATTCTAAAAATAACAATTAAAAATAGACTTTATACTGAGGTCCATACTGAATGCATTATAATATTTGAGTTCATTCTGAAATAATTTAAACACTTTTGAACTAATTTCAAACTATGAATTGAAATATATTCTTATTATTCTGAAACTTATTCTGGCGTTGTTCTTAACATCAATGATTTTCGAAATTTATTACTACTATAGTTTTAAATATAACACATATTTCTGTCTTATTTTACTGTATTCTGAAAATTATAATTCTGAAAATAAAAGTTATACTAAAATCAATTATAACAAAATTATGATATTTATATTCATTCTAAAATAATTATGAATTTTTTTAACTGATTTGAAAATCAGAAATTGAAAGTTATGTTTTTAATCTTAAGCTTATTCTTAAAATCAGTTTTATCTAAAAATTACAATTCTGAAAATGCATAAACTTAAGAAAATCATTTAACTTGAATTGGAATATGGAATTAGTATTTTAAAAAGAAAACAACCTGAAATTATTAAATATAACTCATAAGTAAAATTGTATTTTATGTTTTATAATACAATATTTAAATATAAGAATTATTATGTCTGATAATTATTAACATATTACTAACTAAACTCTAATACTGTAAAAGAATAAACAATCTATTTAAAAGAATAACAAAAGTACCACAAAAATTAGAATTAAATTATAATACATTTTTGGGGAATTTAATAGGGTTACAAGAAAGTTTGAAGCAACACCATTATTTATTTTCCTTTTTAAGTTCGTTAACTTCACTTATTAAAGTAAAACTCTAAATAAATTAAAAGGATATTGCCATTTGTGATGTTGTTTCTGTGGGCAGTACTGAATCATGCAGGATCGTAGTCCATAAATACTGATGTATATTTTATAATATTTTAAATATATTTTTTTATAAATTACATAAGCAAATATATCTGTACTGTTTTACCAATTATTATTTAATAATAACTTCCATTTTAAACTTAATCTCTAAATGTATTACTAAAGTATAGTCTATGGTGGGGGTGTCCCTATGGGCAGTACTAAATAGGGTAGTAGGGTTCTACAGAAAAATAAACATAATTTAGTTGATTATTTTCTCATTGTGTACTTTTACTTTTTATTAACTAAAGAAGTTAACTAATTTTTCATTGCAAACTTCATTAAGAAATGTATTATAATTTTATTTGTTAAATTTAATTGTTTAATGATTGAAATATAGTCATGTGTGCTTCGTCTTCATTGGCAGTACTAACTCATGTAGTAAGGTTGTCCAGAAAAGGCAAATGTTTAATCTCATATATTCTATTAACAAATCTTTTTGTTTCAAAATATACATATGAAGTTATTATTATTGCTAACTTCATGTTTAAAGTTAAAGTCAAATGTATAAAATATAATGTGTAGTGACTTTGTCTCTATACAAAGTACTGACTCATCTAGTAGGGCTGTATACAAATGTAAATGCATTAAATAATTATACTAATTATACTATTTTTTCTAAATAAGACTAAGGGAGTTGTTTAGAAGTTATTATTATTGATTTCATGCAAATAACGAAGGAGAGTTTGAATTAATTATTTTTCCCCGGATAAGAAGTAATAAAAACAATGCTTTCATTCGTCTGATGTCATAATGATTATTGGTATAACTCAATTAGAAATTCTTACTAATATTTCCACCAACTCTATGTATAAGTGACTTAAATTGAAGCTGATCACTAATGCTTTTAGGTTTTGTTATTTTTTTTATTTTTTCAATTATTATAAAAAATACATTGTACATGCTCAAACTGCAGTGCCTTAAAAAGTGGTCTAGATTAAAGATTACGGGCGCATGTGTATTACTATTCTTAAATATAAACTTAGAAAAGTTCAGGACGAGTGAAATAAACTCTTAAAATATTGAAACTAAATTGAGATTTGGATAATAAAATGTAGAGTAAAATTTGCAATAAAGAATGAGGTGAGTCATTAAATAAAGTTTAATTCGATTAAAGCATCATTCAAAATGTGAAAAATACATTGGCGATTGCTCTTTACCACATGTAATCAATGGGTGGTGTATTCTGTGGTTGATCTTCTCACCTATAGAATCTGCGTGTATTCAACAATGTATCCATAGTGCACATGTAAAGAAAGTTCCATTGTTTGTAGTACATGCAAAGCACATGTGCATTTTTAAATTTTAAATGAAAAATGATACCAAACTTTGGCATACTTGACTTGAAGTAAACTCTTCCTTATAGTTAATTGCTAGCACCATTTTGTTCCAACTTCTATTTTGTAACTTTTCGTAATCGTAGTAATTTTTTGCAACTTTTTCAAGTGCCAAATAGATATTTTTTATTTCAATTTCTGTTTAATCTCAAAACAAACGTTTACAAATATAGTAATGAAGTGGTCAAGTGATAACAATTTAATAATCAATTCACTAATTATTTGAGTCACTAGATTAAGCCATACATCAGTTAGCCTAACTTGTTTATTTTCTTAAGTCATAACTTTTTCTGTTAACTTGAGGTGTCTATATGAGCCGAAATCTATTTTATAATTAAAGACAAGCATATGTCGGTGTTTTATGTTAATTCTTGTGCTGATCAAAATACTAATATCCAAGAAAGAGCTAAGAAAAACATTGCCTATGGCTGCCATTTTAGCCACCTAGTGATTAAGTGTAATTTTATTATTGTGCATTTAATTCTACAAATCTAAATCCCAGCTTTAATAGTTTAAGACTTAATTTCACTTGTTTTTTTACTTTTCCAGGTGTATATTAAAAAATATTAATACACATGCGTCCGCATTTCCCCGTCTAATATATATAAATATACATATATATATATATATATATATATATATATATATATTTATATATATATATATGTATGTGTATATATGTATGTATATATATATATAAATATATATATATATATATATATATAAAGAGAGAGGTGTACGTGGTGTGCATGTCGTCTATCAATGTATTTTGTATTCTTCGTTTTTCATTCACACGATTCAGTTTTATTCTTCTTTCTACTTTTCTCATCTTCACTTCTTAAAAATCAACTTATGTTGATATTTAATCCTTAGTAATCATTCTTTTCATGAACGCCTCGAAATTACATGGCTTCTGTACATCTCTTAAAGTAGAGCTAAATTCTAGTTTCTCTGTCAACAGATTAATTTGATAAAATATTTTGTTGTTGATTTTCTTTTAAATAGTTGATATTGATTTTTGTTATAAGAAATACATTGAGGTGACTCGCATAAGAGTAAACACCAGTGTCGTATAATTACCTGAATGTTAACTGGTCTTCTTCGGTATTGAAGATACCTGTGTACTTCTGCTGCAGTGCATAATTAGATAAATATTATGTATCATTGGTAATGCATTGCCGAAAATAATTAAGACATGTAAATAATGATGAAAGTAAATACTCTCTTATCTATGTCAATTAATTATTTACGCAAATCTCTCCCTTTCACCACTTCTCGTTTCAGTCATTCTAACCCAAACCGTCTAAGAAATTCAAACAATGATATAATCAGAGTGATAGTATTATATTAATGACACCAGGCTTCGTCAGGTAATGTGTCATTGATTAACTTTCGTGTAAGCGAATGCATGTAGTAAGTATGTGATGTGTATTAATGACTCTATCTGACTATAATTACTATAATCCACTATTTATTCATTTTAACTGTATATAAGTTCTGAAGTTTATAATAAAATATGACTTAAATACATGTTAAAGTTAACATCGTATATTTTACAATGAGTGTTTTCAGGTATGCTATTTTTAATTCTAGTTATATTGTTAGCCTTAACATTTACACTGGAAAAACAAACGGCATGTTCAGCAAATATGCCACAGAAGCTTTAGCCATAGTGAACGGTGACAATGTCGAAAAAGTTCACAACTACAGATACTTAGAGAACATTCTGAGAAGCAACGCTGATATTAGGCATAAAGTCAAACGGCGAATTGCGCTTGAATGGACGGCCTTTTCAAAGTAGACAACATAATGAAGAGTAGAAAGACCACGCTACACATTACTCGGAAAGTGTTTAAAGATAATACACCATGCCTATTATGGCATATGGTAGCGAAACATGGGCAATTAATAATGCAGTAATAGAACGGCTAATAGTTGTATAATGTAGAATGGAGTGAACGATAGAGAGCGATATTAAGAGACGGGCTTATATTTGAAAAAAAAGACTTATATAATATTATGAGCGGAATAATTAAGCGTAATGATGTGTTTGTGTTTTGTAAAAGTAGAAACGTTAACTTTTTAAATAAAAGAAAAGTTTAATAACATTTAATAGTTAACCTAAATAGTACAACGGATATTTATTTTTGAGAGAGCAATAGAGAGTGAATACATTCGTATTGCCTCAATAAACATGTTATGTAGCGTAAGAAAAATACTATTCAGTGTGTGTTATTTACATTTGTGGTACTGCATCTATTTAATGTGTCTATTTGTTGTTTATTAAGTACATAACTTTAAGAAGTAGAACTATTAAATATTCTCGGTGTTATTAAAGTTTAACATGAAATAAGAATGACTATTGCTTATATATTCGTAGAGTTTACAATCGGTAAAGCGTAAATGATCTCTCCTAACCAAATGTTTAGTGTCGCACAATACAAAATGAAACTCATTATGTTCGGTACCAGTTGACGTGAAAGTAAAGAAGCACCTTGATTATACATCAGCACCACAACCATACTAACGGCAACACACACATGGGTATGGAAACCATTCGAGATATACAGACAACACTTGGGCAGATAGAGCGATAGTATTAACGCCGAATTAATGGAAATGACTTATAGGAGAACAATACCGTCGTTGAGAGACGACTTCGACAGTAAACTGAGTCTTACTAGGTCACGCCTAGCAAGGGACAAAACAAAGTAGAAATAAAATAAGGAAGGGTTACTTTTTCAGGATTGATCAAACTCCTTAATGCTGCTGCTGATGATAATTATAATGGTGATGATGATGGTTATGATGATGATGATGAGGAGGAGGATAAGGAGAAGGAGGAATTAAGAGCGTTGATTTGTTTCAACTGTGTGCTAATATTTGCTTCACGTCAGTCATAGGACTTGTTTTAGGTAATCCAGAAGTGTCTAATCAACATGTAAGTATTTCCTTGTCATTTGGAATCACCCCCTCCCGGAAAAGCAAATATTTGGAAAAGATATCTGAGTTCTACTAAGCTGCACTGGTCAATGCTGTTTGCTCTTAATTTAAAACAGATGGATTGGTTCTTTATTCTATCGTACTCTGAAAGCTGATATGAAACTGCTGTGTCAACTCGAATACTTTGATAAGGGCCTACAAATATGATCTATACAGAGTGAAGTCACTTGGCAATTTGACTTGAGTATTTGAACATGTTTGCATTGTCCTCCAATTTTCAAGCATTATATATCTGAAACATCCATGTCCAGCCTAATTCAGATAAGAAAATAAATATGATGTAGAATTCGGTATTGGTTCAAATAGATATTTCTAGAACAGCAAATATACTTACAAAAGCTCTTGTCTAAGTGAACATACAGCTGGTTACATTAAAAGGTTAGGAATAATTCCTCTACACTATCAGTTTTCGAGAATAACTAGTAAATCATTTGAACTGAAAATAAAATCAGTTCAACTCAAATTATATATATATATATATATATATATATATCATAATATAAAATGAAATAATAAAATAAGGTGCCAATCAAATTTTATTAGAATTCACAGTGCAAGCAAAGTATCTTACTTATATATATATATATATATATATATATATATATATATATATATATATATATGCGCCCCACATACAGCTTTGATAATAATATACAATTTGTTATATATTATTGCATATCTTACATTCAGAACGTTATAAATGAACATAAAGTTATCTATCTTGAGAGATTTTCTACATGCTGGAAAACAAAATAACGCGGTCTTCAGCTCAACTTCAAGATGTCAAGAGCGGCGTGCCTGTCTCAAAAGTTATCAAATTAGACCATCGCTTTAGCGATCCTCCTATTGATATTCTTTGAATGAAACATTGTTGTAGGCTTTCTTAACATATTGCAGCTTGATAGCCAGGAAACCTGTCGAAAACAGGTTAATCTTTTTATACTTTATAACGTTGTTGAGGAATATGTTTATATTAAGCTTATACTGATATTTCCATTTCTTCGTTTATATGGCAAAGTTACTCAAAGGATACTCTACAAAAAAACGGTGAAATTTCTCCTCATGCTCTGTCAGTAGAGGCTATGTTTAATGTTATCTGAATATATTTATGTGTTCATTGTTATATTTTCTTTAAATATTCTATGCATTACGCACAGTGTGTTTGTTTGTGCAATTGTCTGAAAATCTATGAATTTAAATGTATTTAACAATGTTTCTATTTCTGTAAAATTCCACCAAAAATTCGTCAGTCCGAAGTAACAGAATTATAACTTCATATTTGGCATCGTCAGTCTTATTCTAAAAATTCCAAATCATATTAAGAAAACATAAAATAAAAAAGAAACCAAAAATAAAAGAAAATTAAGAAAAGTGCGCATCGGCGTAAAATAAACGCAGCGCTTAATTATTAAATTCCGAAAAGGCCAAACATATGCGTGATTGAATTAGACGCTTCACCCCATGCTGAAAAGCGGCGCGCTTATTTGAATTCAATCAATGATCAGTCAAAAATTGATTTACGGCAGCTATGTTTGAAATTTTAAGAGTTTTCGGGAACAATAAATAATTATATGGAGTGAAGATAATTTAGAAGCACACGTGTCAAAAGAATATGTGTGTGACGACGTAGTCGGGACTAAAGTGAATGCTGGCAAGATAATATAAAGAGTGAAAGACGAACGAAGAACATCGATATTGTAAAAAAGACGTTCGTCCAAAGAAAAAGGAAAGAGAAAAGAAAAGAATTTCGGTTTCATGCATTATCAGCCGGGTAAAACATGTCACATATGTAAAACCTATGAGCTATTTCGACTTATGGTCTAGTTAGCGTAGGTCTTGTTTTGGATAAGGTGTAGACGATGATCGCGTTTTAGAATGTGTCGAGAACCACTATAGTAGTTACATGAATGATATGTATTTTTAATATAAGTAGAACACATTGTTTAACAAACAGAATAGATTTATATATGTAAAAATTTACTTTGTTTTGTCATACAAACAAGTCATATTGCCACTGATACGTAAAAAGCAACTGTGAATACAGGGCCAGATTTATTGAAGCGTCCTATGCAAGAATTGTGCAGCGAGACGTGTTTACAAATTAAATTTAAATTTCTGCACATTGGTAGAGTCGCATGAAATAGAGCAGAGATGGAATTCCAAATGCAAGCAGTTCGAGGGAAAACGCTATCAGAGCAGAGAGTGTTTCCACATCTGGTGGCCTCTACAATGAAATGGTGCAATATTTTGCCATTTGTATAAGTACATTAAATGCCTTTTTGGTTCAAGTTATTTTAGACATGATATCAGATAAAAAATAGTGTAACGGTGAGCGGCCGACTGACGTAAATGCAGACACTTGTCGGCGCCTTCTAAAGAGGCAGCGTATCGTATGATGTGTGTGTGGGGGGGAACCTGAAAACGCTCGCTGACGACAAAAAATAAAGAGGAGTGGGTGGAGAAAGGCGTCAGAAAGTCAAATAAGGTTTTTATTTGAAGATCCGGGCAGCGGCGTCGAGAGAGAGATTTATGCAAATTAAGTTGGTTTGCATGCCTCGAATTTTTTTTTGTAATAAGAGATTCGGTTAGACACGTAGATATCGTTCTGAACGTGTGGTCGTAAAGCGAACGAAACGAGAGAATAGTGCTGGATTTTTTTATGTTGGACTGAACGACGTTTTTTTACACTGGGGAGAGATATTAACAATCTTTTGGACTTGATCTTGGCGACACGTCTGTTTAACTGTTCAGATACTATTTCTTTATGTTATCTACAAATAGTCAATGTCGATACAGTTTTGAAGTCTCTCTTGAACGTTAATTATTATGAATTTGAATCCCTCTTGCGGTACTTAGACGGATGGGGATGCTATCTTTTTCTAACTGATGATGCTCGTCTTTATTCCGCAATCAACCGATGAATTTCTATTATTGTTGCCTAGCCCCTCGCTTAGGCCGCGACATTGCTCGTGTTGTATACTCGTACCGGAACGGGCCGTGGCAGTCCTCGTGTAATAGTCGTCATTTTTCTACCACCTAAAATCATATAGTTTGCATACCTTTAAATTTCTTGTACCCTCTCTTCTTTCCTCGTCGCGTGGAGGAGCGTGTCATCTAGTGGTTTAATTCTTTGTTCTTTTCTTTCTGCCGGAGAACATCGCCGCTACAACAAAATCTTCATGACCGACTCAATCGACAAACAATTATTTTTAAACTTGCAATTCTTTTTATTACAGGACATAGTTATCTATTGGCTTGGTGATATTCACTAACGTCAAGAGAGTGTGAGAGAGCAATCACTGCTATCCTAATTACTTATCAATTAAGGCTTAACCATTCGTGGGGGGGGAAAGAAATATGTCGCCTGTATTTTCTTAGGGATATATTTCCCGATATATGTGTTGCTTAGTACATGGTCAAAATCACGTCTCATAGGTTCGCCTCCGAAACCCAGACTGCTGAAAAACTCGCTTCTAACGAATAATGAGTGACGTCACGGATTCGTCTGCTTCCCACGCAAAGGCCCGTGACGTCACAGAGCCTCTCTCAGGTGCACATTCACCCTTTATATGGGGTCTCGTCACGCGGTGACCCTGTCACGTCTGTGAGCTCCGACTGTGAGAGCAGGCCCCATTCTGCACTCGACTACACGGGTTCACCCGCGCTAATTCGTGCAAGTCAAACCAACGAGTTTCAACAAATACATCTATTCCAATAGGGCCATTATCCAACATTATATCCAGTACGAGATTATGATGACAAATAGCAAATTACCCTCTGAAGGAACGGTGTCTTATTACGACGATCTGCCCGTTCTTGAAAATGCCTTGTCACAGTAAATAATCGATTATATCCCGTCCAGCCATTGTAGGTAATAAAATATAATTGGAAATAAATATAATTGAATATATTGCATATAAATATGATGTTTTTTTGAATTTTCCTTTTTGTTTCAGATCTTATTACCTTTTAATACTTATTGCCTTTTTCAAATTTATAATAATTAAACAATGTTTAAACTCTCACAAGTCATTTTATTAATGAAGATTAAATTTAAGCGATATACATAAGCTAATGTAATTGTATATCTTTGGTCGTCAATGTTTATTAATATTGCTCATTTTGTAAGAGTTTATACAAATTGCTTTCATATATGATGAAGGTAAATATTTTACTGAAACTTTAAATTAGATGGTCAATACTCAAACAAAAAAGACGCAGCGTAAATATAATTTATTGGAGTAATTATAAGTTTCATCTGCAGTTAGATATTGTTTCTGATCACAGATGTTAAAATCGATAATGATCGTATGTTATTTTATTTGTTGTTATTAATCATACTTAACAAGCGAAACATATTTAATATCTTAATATTAGCTGAATAAATTAGCTGTACATCAAAGGTAACACAAACATTCAACTACTCTTTATTTCGTTTAACATTCATAAGATTAGACGTTAATTACAAGCAATTAATTTGAAAACAGAAAAGCAAGAATTAAAAATTTGTTTACTAGTGTAAATCTTATGAAATCGAATGTAAGTTATAGGCAAGAACGATTGCATTGTTCACATTTAATTAGTTTGATATAACAGGCGAAACCAATTTAAATTTTAAATAATAGACGAGAAAATTTGATATTTAATATCATAAACATCAAAAGAGAAAGTAATAAAATGGCTGGAATTGTGTTTTTGTGAAACTCATGCTATTCTACGTATTTAACAAGCTTAGAATTAGTCAAACAAATGTAGCATATCAGCCTACCTTACAAACTGAATGAATAGGCCAACAATAACACCGATTTCGGGTTAGGATAATATTTATCGGCTTTTAATTGACAAAAATGTCTATATTTCAATGAGCAATGCGTTTTAAAAGATCGCCAAGGTCCGCACGACTTTTGACATTCAATTAAAAAATATTTCTCAAAACTTATTAAATGTTAATTCAGATACAAGACGCAGGTATTTAAGAATATTCACAAACAATAACACTTACACGAAATCATATATTTTAAATAACATGTGTTTGTTATTAAGAACAGTTATTTGTTAATAAATAACATAGAATGGATACTCGAAATTTTGATTGTAATATTATATGCATCAATACCCTTTCTTTAACAGGATTGACTCATCATTTTTCAATTAGCTCCTAACATAAAAAACATTCATAACGTTTTTTCAGCGGACCACTGCTATTCTGATGACTGTGCACTGATGAATGTGCACCCTCGATTCCTGCAAAGTATTTGTACAAATTACACTCTTTGCACCCTGTTGATGTTAGAGAGCGAAGCACATCGTTGGTTTTCTAAGGACTATTACTACTATTACTACTACCCACAGTACTACTACCGTTATTACTATTAGACATTTAATTAAAACAACACTCTAACAGAATGTGTTACTCTACAATCAGACAAATACCACGCTATAAAAGAGGATACGCACCTTAAAGTATTAACTCGAATACATACCTGGAATTGATGTTAAAAATAAACATTTAAACGAAGAGTAATTTACATATTTATCATGTTTCTCAAATGCTTGTCTAATCCCTTAATATTATCACATACGACGCATAAAACCAAACAGAATGAAACAAAACAGAATGAAGATAGTAGAATATACATCGTAAATAAATACATTAACCTTTACTCGGGTTTTATTTTCCCCAACCTCCGGCAATTACTGATATCACTAAAGAATGTGTTGCTATTTTGAACATTCCACATCTGGTAAAATTGTCATTAACATGTGGGCACCCAACTAAGTACAGAAATGTCGAATTTAACATAACCATAGTCACAGTTAAAGTTACATCTGTCCTCTAAGTGATTACAATAACTGGAGCTTTTTGGCACATACATTTCTCAACAGCAAATAAAATAGTGGTGGGAATGTTGTCATACAATGTACGTTTTTTTAGGATCTTTTACGTAGTTTTATGTCTAACTAACTGAGTAACACTTTCAATTTACTTTTACTAAGTGTTGTTCAAATAAGGCAGGAGTTATTAATAATTGTTCGGAAAAATATGTATACATAATTCGTACCTTATATGTAGAATAGCATTGCCTATTCAATGAATGGCATGCAATGCACGTTTGAAATAGATAGTTTATAAGTCAACATTACATGACAGGAAAAACAATTCGTTTGTTGAGAAAACAAACAGAACCAAACTTATGTCTAAACTTATGTTAAGAAAAGGATCAATAATGATGCTGTATTATTTTTTTTATTAATATATTATGAGACTCTACAAAAAATAATTTTAATAGTAGCAAAACTGTTTTAATATATTTTATTAACTATGCAATTGAATATGTTTATATTAGTTAAACACATTACCTATATTGATATTAGCTAGACTACTTTAATAAGTTAATAGTATTAAGATAATGTAATACATCATTAGCTAAATCATTTTAATATGGTAATTTAGCTATCCAATAAGCATGTTTGAATTAGCTAAACCTTTTAAAAATATTAATAGTAACTAAACAAATACACTGTTTTAATAGGCACAAACCGAATTGACTATTTTAATATCAGTTCAAAAACTGTAATATAGTAAATAAGAAACGAAAACCAAATCATCCAAAGTTTTGTTTAAATTTTGTACAAAACTCATCAATTTCTATATAATGTTTAATTATATGTGAGAATCTTTAAAATCTAAACTGGTTACAGACCTGATTGTGTGAAGTAATCTATACCAACATCATTGAAATAGTTTATCTTGCGACTAACGGAAGTAGCCGTTCTTAGTGGGTCAGAAGTTATCATAATAACATTAAGAATTGTATCCGCTATGTATTTTTAGAAATCTTGTTGGTACCGGCTATAAATGCAAACATTGAATTTCGCTTTCTAATCGATTGGATTGTTTCAAAGATGTGTAATTTTTGGCAAATCACCAAAAATATATATTAGACTATCGTGAACAAAGCTGTTGATTAAACCGTATATTATCCATAGATACAGAAAGTGACCTTTGTCTTCCAACATAGACTATTGAAAATTTCCCGGAACTTATTGAGTAACTTTCCATAATACGTTTGAGTCTCGAATACATTCCTCTGCTGCCAATACTGTATCAAATCTACTCGGAGTCGAAAAACGGAAAAATAATTAAGGAAATAACCATAGTGGAGGAAAACGTTTTAATAGTCAGATAAGACAACTTAGAAAAGATTTAAGTAAAGTTCAAGCTGTCAAAAATGGCAAACTCAAAAGTCAGAGCGCTAGTGAAAGACTAATCTGTAAGTTTTACATACACCGAAAATGTTTCAAGTGTGTAATTTAAGAACTGAATCAGCAGGTCGTTGCTAAGACTGCCAAAGTTAAACGTTACAGCTATAGAAGTGTGCAGTATCGACAAAACAAACTATTTGAGAACAACCAAAAACTCTTTTTTGAACAACCAGTAGGAATTGACATCTAGTGCATTCTGGAAAACCATTTGCGAAAAAGAAGTAAAGCACCATGATGATGTAGACTGGATCAAATATATTAAAAGGGACGTGTCCTCTAGAGTAGAAGGACACACAGATATTACAGTAATCGTTGAAGTGCTGCAGGAGAATGTTACTAATCTTTCAAATTAGGAAAGCACTTGGACCTGAGAGAGTCCAGGGATACTGGTTTAAAAACCGTCCGGCTCTATACCCATGTGTTGCAGAAATTATGAATGCCTGTTTTACCAAAGTTAGCTTACTTAAATAGCAAACAAAAGGCACAACATTCTTGATCACAAAAGAGGGTTAAGTGACAAACTTCACACCGATCACTTGCCTCACAGCTATGTGGAACCTTTCCACTAGCATATTGTCTGAAAGTATTTATGGTCACTTGGAGCAAAAGAATTGCTGCGTTAAGAACAGACAGGCTGTCGAAATAAATCGCATAGTACGAAATATCAGGTCCTGATAGGTACAATGATCATGAGGAACTAGAAACGTAGAACTACAAACCGTGCTATGGGTAGGTATATTATAAGAAAGCATTTGATATGGTGTCTCATTTATGGATACATAAAAGCTTCGAGATTTTCGGAGTAGCCCACATAATATAAACAGCTTTAAAGAACAGCATGAATTATTAGGAAACGAATATAACATCTTTAGGTGTTGCATTAGGTAAAGTGAAAATCAAGAGAGGGATTTTCCAGGGTGATAGTGTTTCCCTTTTGCTTTTTGTGATTAGTTTGATCCCAATACCACTTCTCTTACGTAATGTGAAGGCAGGATCTTGACTTGGAAAAGGCTTTTCAACAGGCAACCACTTACTATTCATGGGTGATCTTAAGGTTTTTGAAAGAATGAAACCCAACTCTATACCCTACTTAACACAGTTAAATTATTTAGTGACGACATACGAATGGAATTTGGCATCACTAAATGTGTAATTTTTATTGTAAAAAAGGGGTAAACTTGCCCATTCCGACGGTCGTGAACTACCAACAACAGAACTGATAAATGATGTAGATAGTAGGAAAGGGTTAAAAATACCTATGAATTTTAAAGGCGGATAAGAATAAAAACAAGGACATCAAAGACAAAGTTACTACTGAGTACAACAAAAGAGTAAGGATTCATCTTAAATCACACCACTACAGTCGAAATACAATATATGCTACCAATGCAAAGCAGTAGGTATAGTTCGATATACTGCCGGTATATTTGACTGGAATTTAGATAAACATACGTTAAAAAGCTCGAATACACAAGCACCCATGGTTCAAAAAGAGTAAACAACGTTTAAATGAAGTGTGTGAGCATCATATAATCAATGGACTGCATTTAAAGAGACACGCTCACACGTATAATCGCCACCACCACATGTTACCCTGTTTAAAGAAACACCCCACCCACATCGCCCCACGCTGTAAAGAGAAAATAACTGTATAATCGAGAAGCGAGTAATTTGTGACAAAAAGAATATTGACAGTTTAAAGGCTTTATAATAAAATGAGAAAACATTTGTGTAAAAACGTTTCGCATAAACTGTCGACATTTCGTAAACGTAAGTTAAAAAGTTTAAATTTTATAAAAAAGTGACAACGTAACATACAAATATATATATATATATATATATATATATATATATATAAATCGAAATGTATAAATGTATATACATAGATATATATATATATCGATATATATATATATCTAAACACATGCACACACACCCACACACACACACACATATATATATATAGGTTACTTAATTAAGTATATTAAGTATATTTTCAGTGTAAAATGGTGCCTATATACACACACACACATATATATATATATATATATATATATATATATATATGTGTGTATATGTATATATATAAATATATATATATAAATATATATATACTTATATATATATATATATATAAATATATATGTATATATACTTATGTATACATATGTATACATATATATATATATATATATATATATATATATATATATATATATATATATATTACACATATGTGCAAAGTGTTGCTTGCAAATATTTTATATGTCCAGATAAAAAAAACACATAGAAAGATTATTTGAGAAACAAAATCATCTTAATTGGCAAAGGTTTATTGAAGAAATAGCGTTTTGTCGAACGGTTGTTTTTTTTTTACATGAGATCTGAAAGAAAGTTCTGTAATGAGGACGAATCGAGTTTTAAATTCGGATTACTTGCAGTTATTTCATTTAAAAATTCCTTAATGATGGAAAGTGTCCTAACTTGAAACAAGTTCGTCTGTAGAATAAAGAAAATGCTTGCAGCAACTGCAGCTCATTTACTTCGACTGCCCTTTTCAACTGTGTATTTATCTATGTAGTAATACAAGACTATACTAAAAGAGTGATTGACGAAAACATTGTTTTTGTAAATTTAGTTTTTACTTACACTTAGTAGTTTGCGCTCGTTTTTAGGAAAAGTAAATTATTACTCATCGTAAATATAATTGGCTTTGCTTCATAACCTGAAATGTGAACAAATCCAAACCACTATATTTATTACTTGCGTGTTGAGCGTTAATGGTGTAGTGTAAGAATGTTGTGCACTGTACAGTCGCTCGGGTTTTTACTTTTAGTTGAAAGAATATCACCATCGCTATTTTTGTAGGTCCGGTTTGCAAACCTAGAATTGCTTAAAGAGTAAATAGGCTCTGCATCCTGTTGGTTTGTGCACTTCTTTCTCTCTTTCTCTATTACCCAGGTGGAGCGGCACCTTTAAGGGGACGCTTCAAGCTAACCCCGTGAGTGGCCGTGTGTCTGTACTAAGACAAATAATGCCATTTGATCCGTCTTTATGTTATTATCTTAGTAGATAATTTCTTGTCACTTAGTGTTATATGCTCTGCTTAACTGACACAAAATGACAAGAATGCAGGTGTATTCCAGGGTCGATCCTTGACACTTTATTGCTTCTGATTTTTAATAAGAGACCTGTCTGATGGCATTGTGTCTGATATTAGTTAATTTGCTGACGACACTACGCTCTACTCTGGTCACGTAGGTAAAACTGACGCACATATCCGAGGCAATGGTTAAATCATAAGAAAGTGCCACCCAATCTGTGATCAAATGTGCTCATAAATGGATGGTAAGAGTTAATGCTGCTCAGACAAATCCCACTTTTGTTTAATAACTACATGAAACCTCTTCAACAACCGATTACCATGACAAATAATATCCTAAGCGAGAATCCGGCGTTCAGACTCCTCAGCCTTACATTCACAGGTAACAGGAATTTAAACAAATACATAGAATGCATTCCCAAGGCTGCTGCAAGGAAAACGGGGCCCTCTACTATGTTAAAAATCTGCTTACACCTGCCAGTATCTTATATCTCTACAAAGTCACCATCAACCCATGCATGGAGAAGTGGTGACACACATGAGCTGGTGCACCATCTACTAGTCTCTCCCTCTTAGACAAGGTCCCAAAAGTGTATCTTACCTAATAGGTCCATCACTATCAACCAAGCTCAAACACCTGCCCCACTACCGCAATGTTGACTCCTTGTGCTTGTCTTACAAATACTGCATTGAAACGTGATGCTTTTGTAGCCCCTCAGCGTAAATACACTCGACCAATCCGACAATCAGATAAATTCTACCCATTCACTGTGGAGGTCTCATATGCTGGAGTACATTCTACACAAATAGCTTTTTCACTCGAGATGCCAACTTTTAAGACATCCTCCCTGCTCACTTTACCCCTGACTGTATTGAAATGTAGAAATTCAAAACTAATATGAACAAGCATCTAGTTGCACAGCTCTTAATTTAGGATGATTACCTAAACTTTCACCCTAATTCTCAATAGCCCCGTACGTCTAAAGTGGCAACTACCCTTGTTTGAGGTGACCTAAGTAAAAATATAATAATCTAATCGGTTCTTTTTTGACTGATTTACCATACACGATTTACAGCTTGTCTGGCTGTTGTTTCTGAAACTATAATACAGAAGCCCTAACTCCCAAGTAGCACAAAAAGCGGCTGCTATCTCAACAGCTGTATAAAACTGGGTTAACTGTAGTGCAATACCACGTATGGAAATACACCCTTCAATGTTATGGAGTTAGGCTGAACGCACACACCATGCACTGAACAAGACAGAAGAAGCTAAAGCGGTAGCGATTGATATATTAAAAGCCTTCGGCAAAGGCTGCTATGTACGCCTACTCACAAAAATTAATTCGTATTGTATTACTGGATATATAATCAGATCTTTCCGAGCAAAAACAAAGATGCAGGTTGTTCTCAATGGCTATAGCTTCACACAGCATGACATCGATGCAGGTTAAACCTGGACACAATCTTTGGACTTTTACTTTTCTCTTATGCAATTGAGTCTGATATGTATATATTTTGTTGATGACACCGCGCTATATTCTTGACATGTGGGTAAAACGACCGCGCTTATTTCCAGGCTGAATTATTAAAAAATGCAGTCCAGTCCGTTGTTCAATCGGAATGTAAATTTTTGATAACATTTCATTCCACTAAGACAATGCTTAATTATTTTAATAATTATAAAAAAAAACTTTTTCAACAACAGATTGGCATGGCTTAATAGCACAATACCATGGAGTCCAGCATTCAAATATTTGACCTAACATTGATAGGTTACATGAATTGGAACAAATACAAATGAGATACCGCCAAGACCGCTGCAAAGAAGTTAGTCTCTTTCTACCGTTACACCATATGATGTTACACCATTCTAATATCGTATATATTCACAGGGCTTTAATTCGCAAAAGCATTGATTATGTGTGTCACGTCTTGGCTGGTCCACCAGCTCAGCTACTAGTCTCTCCCTCTAAGACAGCGTAAAAAATAGAGTCTTATCTATTAAGACCCACACAATCTACCAAGGGCCAGTCTCTGTCCCATCGCTGCAATTTTGCATATTGATGCTTCTTTATCTAGTGCTGTAAAGATTTGTATTCTGATGAACTTTTTGCTCTGGTGTTACTTCGACGTAAATACTCCGACCAAACTGACAATTATCTAATCCCTACTTGAGAAGCTATATAGGCTAGCATGTTTTCTACTCTTTTAGTTCATTTTCTTTGAACTGCTACTCTTTAGAATGTTCTCCCTGTTGTCCTGACTGTACAAAGGTGCAGAAATTTAAATGTAATGTTAAACAACCTTTCACTTAATTAATCCCCAAGGAGGATACCCCTATGTGTATGGTTCTAAATCCAAAGTAACCCTATTACGTCAGTAGCAATTTACTTTGTTTTGAGTTAAGAACAATTATTTTGTTAAAGTCTACAAAACTAGAAAGCCATAATTCGGCGAAACAGCTGTATATAAGTAAATATATATATATATATATATATATATATATATATATGACATAATATATGTACACACACACCCACATATATATACAGGAATTAATACCAGAAACCCGACGAATTGCTCGCCGAGTCGAGAAACTGACCAGAAAGATCATAAAAAGGGAAAACTCCGTAGTCTTCAATGACACATGTCTAATAAACGACTTGCTGCCGAAATATAAATATATATATATATATATATATATATATATGTATATATATACATATATATATATATACATATATATATATGTATATATATATATATATTTATATATATATATATATCTTTGTGTGTGTTACTTTGCACAATAATGTAGTATGTAACTGTTGCTACAAAACACTTTTATTTACTATTGCGTTTTCTTTTTGTCAAGTGTCGGATGCAACAGCCTTGTAGATCTCTAGGTAGTTGTATATGCTTATATATTCCCATGTATAGGATTCATTTCTAAACTAATTAATCGATCATTATGGATCTTTAACACAGCTGTGGAGCGTAAGAGTGAGTAATGTAAACCCTAATCTCGTGTTAGTGCAGAAGTATTTCGTGAAAATTCAGATATCTCAGACTTTTGTAAAATTATAACAATAGATATAATCTACCACTAATAAATATTCCCAGAATTTCTCACCTAGGTTCTACAAGAGTTTATATGTTTTAACCATTCTCCAAATAAAACCTTTAGTCCGGGTGTATGTCTTGAGAAGGTAACACATGACAGAAGACCTCGTTTTAGCAACGTGCGCTTAAGTTATTCCGCAGATGACAAATATTGCGAAAAAAAAGGGAAACTATCTTTGCGCCCAAGTTAAATAAAGATCATAGCTTCCACGTATAATACCGCAGTATTACATATGTAGAATGCTACTGAGATTTGAAGATACCTATACAGAACAAACAAGCTAATATAGAAAGCATCTACCAAACGACAATCGCTATAGCATGTAAATAACTTTATCAAGCAAACCTACATGAGAGACAAATCGCTCAAAACATCATAAACAACATTCGTATACTGTTTAAATTAACATTTCAATAAAATCCCGCTCCCCACTAAAACAATAACTAGTAACAAGCAGTTGTTTAAACACACGGGGTATCATTTGGAGACAACCACCATAAAATAAACACCAAAAAACTCCACCTGGTTAACGATTCTTACCCCGGTATAAGATATCTTAGGTAACAAAAATAGTCTGAAGAATCTGTGTGCAATGACTAGCGGGTTTTAGCATTAATTCATGATGACTAGCTTGATGAAAACCGCGTACTCTCAACAGCAGATAAATTAAATAATTTATATATATATATATATATATATATATATATATATATATATATATATATATTAGTACTTCATGTATCCACATAAAATATTATACGAGGATATAATTTTTGATGTGTCAGTTTTCAGTATTTACTTCAATAGTGCTCGATACGTAAGTAGAGCTAGGTAGTAAGCAATGAAAATATATATGGCAATCAAGCTACACAGAGGCTCCCGTGTTTCATCCCCGGGAGGAATCGTCAGGCTAAATGCATGGAGTTATTTTTGTCAGGTGTTTTTATATACATGGCTTGCTAGTTAACCAATCAGATTCTGTGTTGTTCCCTCAGCCAATCGTTGGGCTTCCTGTGAACAAAGGTTTTGTTGGTGACGCTCCTGTGCCTATCCTATTTTTTTGTTAACAATGGGTTTTCCTATATCCTGTTTCCTTTGTTTTGTCAATACAGTGGGCGAATTTATTTTAACACGTGGTTTCTTGTATTTCTATTTTAGGTTTTAAATTTTAACTTGTTCAGTTTTTATTTATTTATTTATTTATTTATTTTTTATTTACTATATATCGTCCTAAGGTAAATTTATCTTTGTGTAAACAGCTGTTTGCTATTTCACTTCTAGAGTGTAATAGGTTTCGGGGATCTTTAAAATTTAGGATTTCATATCTTTCATTCAGGCATAATCTACACGGGTCGTCTAAGTTTTTACATGTACTGGCCTGTCTTACTATTTTCCATTCAATTATTGGTGAGTGTCCATTTTCTTTGATCTCCCAATAATGATAAGCTAGTGCTGTTTTAGTTCGACGTTCTTTGTTTTCTTTCCCTTGACTCTGCGGAGGCATCTGATCTTGTGGGGTTAATCATTTTATATATACTCACAAATATATTCGATAATACGGATATCTGCCTTGATAGAGATGATTGATTAGCGATAATAAGAGACTCCAACAAAGTCAAGGAAGAAAACCTCAAGAAAATTATACATATGGAAATGAAAAAACTAGGCCTAAAAGTAGAATTAGTGGCTAACATAAAAACAACGAACTTTCTAGACGTCACATTAAACTTAAGTAAAAACTCCTACGTACCATACATAAAAGATAACGCCAACCAAATATACGTACACCCAAAGTCTAATCCCCCCCCATCAATCATAAAACATATCCCGAATTCGATCGAAAGTAGGCTTATTAACAATTCTAGCAACGAAAGAGATTTTTAAAAATCAATCAGCATTTACAATACAGTTCTAAAAAATAGTGGTTACCATAATACCGAAATTAAATATAACAAACAGGACACCAATAATTACAACAAAATTAAAAATAAAAACAAAAGAAAAAGCAATATAATCTAATATACCCCTCCCTATAACCAGATGCTAAAAACTAAACTCGGCAAAAAATTCCTAAATCTGATTAAAAAACACTTCCCCGTAACCAACCCTCTACATAAAATATTCAATAAAAATAATCTAAAACTATCCTACAGCTGCTGTGAAAACCTAGAAATGATAATTAAGGCACACAACAACAAAATACTAAAAGACAACAACAGAGAAGGAAAAAATAAACGAAGTGGAAAATATAACAAAAATAACACTACGAAGAACAAAAATATAAACAATACTAATAGAAATAAACAAAACACTAATAATAACCACCCGAATAGAAACGAAAAAGTTAGCAATGAAGAGAAAAAGTGTAACTGCATAAATCGTAAACTGTGTCCACTACAAAATAAATGCCTAACTAAAAGTGTTGTATACCAAGCAGCGATATTTGCCAACGAAAGACCAAATAACAAGAAATACTACGTTGATATGACATCCCTAGACTTTAAGACTATATACTATGACCACAAAAGCACATTTAAAAACGAAGAACGTCGAACTAAAACAGCACTAGCTAACCATTATTGGGAGCCTAAAGAAAATGGGCACTCACCAATAATTGAATGGAAAATAGTAAGACAGACCAGTACATGTAGAAACTTAGACGACCCGTGTAGATTATGCCTGAATGAAAGATATGAAATCCTAAATTTTAAAGATCCTCGAAACTTATTAAACTCTAGAAGTGAAATAGCAAACAGCTGTTTACACAGAAATAAATTTACCTTAGGATGATATATAGTAAATTAAAAATTTAAAAAATAAATAAATAAAAATTTTTTTTTTAAATAAAATAAAAATAAATAAATTAAAAACTGAACAAGTTAAAATTTAAAACCTAAAATAGAAATACAAGAAACCACGTGTTAAAATAAATTCGCCCACTGTATTGACAAAACAAAGGAAACAGGATATAGGAAAACCCATTGTTAACAAAAAATAGGATAGGCATAGGAGCGTCACCAACAAAGCCTTTGTTCGCAGGAAGCCCAACGATTGGCTGAGGGAACAACAAAGAATATGATTGGTTAACTAGCAAGCCATGTATATAAAACCACCTGGCAAAAATAACTCCATGCATTTAGCCTGACGATTCCCCCTGGGATGAAACACGGGATTCTCCGTGTAGCTTGATTGCCATACATATTTTCATTGCTTACTATATATAAGTATATATATATATATATATATATATATATATATATATATATATATATATATATATATATATATATATGTGTGTGTGTCTGTGTGTAATTGTTTACTTTATATTGAGACCAGGAGAATACTAGAGTAATATTATATATATATATATGTATATATATATATATATATATATATATATATATATATATATATATATATATATATAATGTGTGGGTTTGTGCTATATAGTTCTACACAAACGATAAGACCCAAATAATAGAGTAATATAATTTTACATTATTCAGTTGTCAACAACGTGTGACTAGCCAGCGTCATATTTGATATAAAATGATAATAAAAAGCTAACGGATCATTAAATCAAAACTTGAAATAATTACGATGCCCCGGAAGATTATTAAAATATTTTAGAAACACGATAGCATTAATGACAAAGCAATGCGATTATAAAAGTTTCTCGGTATAAAGTTGGCTTCATCACATCATTTGGCGATACCTATAAACCGCCAACACATTAAAATACATAGTGTGATTTGTGCTTTTATGGCATCTAATGGAAACACATTAACAATTTAAATATCATCAAATACTGGATTTGAATATTATAGTATGAACAGAAAAACAATGGACAGCTGATATTTTGGAATACATAAAAGTGAAATCATTTTCAATAATGTTTTATCTGCATTCATACGAGCTACTGACGTACAGAAGTTGCGCGGTAAAACTATTTTAATGTGTAATAAATTTAGTACAATACACCACAAAATGATGTATTTTTCAAACTATCAATTTATAATACTTAACCAGCAGTTCATACAGAATATATGTATATTCTCAAACCCTACTTATTCTACGTTTTGCTTGTACTTTTCCTACTTCCCTTGATAGGTACCGCTCGTACCGCATTGTTTTCTCTACTGTTTTTTTTTATGTATTCTGCGCGTCTCGCAATCTTTACTTATTTATATACCAGCTGATGTACCCCGTTATGTCGGGTTTTTAAACTTTTCTTGAATCTTAGAGGTAGAATTAGAGAAAAGTTTATTAAATAGTTTAATCATTTGGTATTAAAATCAATATTCAGCTTCATAATGAAATCGATATTGGTTAAAATAACTGGTGCACTATATTATTAAAAAAATTCTAGTAATATATTCGAAAGATGGATGGCAAAAAATATTGGAACTGCAGACGAACCCTACCATCTTTCCAAACAGAAACATAAAGATAAACACAAAAATCAGAATCTTGAAGGCGTACATATGGTCAATCCTAATTTACGGTTGCGAATGTTGGACATTGTCGAAAGTGGCTAAAAGTCGTTTAGAAGCAGCAGAGATATGGTTTCTAAAAAAATGCTACGAATCTCATGGACAGAAAGGAAGAAAAACAAAGAAGTCATGCGTAAGGCTGACTACAAAAGATCGCTTCTTAATACTGTCCACGACAGAGAGTTGAAGTGTTTCGGCCATATAATGCGGGCAGACGGCCTGGAGAAACGCTTGATGTTAGGAAAAATTGACGACAAAAAGAGTATCAACTTTACAGATGGCCTCAACAGGGTCACTGGGATCACAACTCTAGATCTCCTCACAAAGACGGAACGCAGAGAAGAATGGAGAACCATGATCATCAATGTCTGCCAACAGACCTGATACCTGAAGAAGAAGAAGAAGAGAACAGTTCGACGTCGGGATATTTTACCTCTCCACATAGATCTAAAATAGTGTTGTTTTACAAAAATAAATTAATAAACGTAAGGTTAAATAAACATAAAATATAAAATACTTATTTAAGTAAAAATATATTAGTGAATTTTATAATTTTTTTAAAATCTCATTTAAATACAAAATGGTAGATTTTTTTTCTTTCAAAGTAAAACACACGTACGATAATATAAGGTGAAAACTAAAAACGATTATCATAAGTATGCTGTTTTCTCGGCAAAAAGTGAACGGTACATATGCCGCAGTAATTGTTTCTAATTTTATTTTGACATACTTTTAATCTTTATGCATGCATGATTTTGATTTTTTAAAGTTTAAAAAAAATTCAAGAAAATCGTACATCCAAAACGACATCGGATCGGAGTGGCTTTTTTGATACACAGTGTACCTATGATACCGCGACACACATACGCATATTGCTGGGTTATATATATATATATATATATATATATATATATATATAAGATATGTTGTTTCTGTAGCAAAGAATTAACGAAATAATATCGACATAGTAAAACAGAGGTGTCGCCAAGATCAAGTCCACATGAAAAAAACGATTCACTGAAATGAAAGATGAAATGTGATAATACAATGCCTACAGATTAAATAGAAGGTATAATTCAAAATCTATAGGTAATAATATAAAATGGACAATTAGTTACGATAACCAGAATGTTGTAGCATAACAAGGAGGACACTACTTACAAAAATGTCTAAGGAAACTTCTTCACCTAAAAATCTTAAAGTAGTAATTAAAACTTCTTATTTTAATGACTCACTAATGACTTGTTATCATCAAGAATCCACCCCAAAGAGTGTTCGTTCTTTTTGCGGTATAGAAAAGAGAAAAAGCACTCCCCGGATCCCCATGCTCCACCATAAAAGAAAAACTCAAAAACTCAAAAAATTATTTTATTCTTCAAAAAGTTTGTACACAATGGTATTGCAGAAACAGTGAGTCCTGTGTTTCTAATAATCAATTACCTTTTCTAACTGATTATAAAGCACACACAACAAACTCCTGTATTTAAAAAGAAAGCGAGTTTACCTTTTACAATAAATTAGAAAAAAAGCTTTGACATATATATTCGAACCATATTACAGACTCAACTAGTCTTTTGTTTCTAATGATCAATTATTTTTCACTAATCATAACGCAAAACAACAAACATTTTTACTGATGAAAATTTAGAAACAAAAGCTTAAAAATCCATATTTATACCGTACTGCAAAATGAACAAACAGATTAATTCAATAAGAGAAATTATTTTCACTTCAACATGTATTTTACAACAGGCTCTTGCAGAAATAATTAGTTCTTTTTTTCTTACAGATCAATAATTATTTATAATTGATCAGACTGCTAAAATTTCAAGATAATTTAAAAACCTTAAGTGCTGGTTCTTTACTAGACTTGGGAGACTGAAATAAACAATAAAAATATATAGTTGATAATATAATTCCATGCACTCTCTTTGTATTGAAATGATACATTTCAGACACCAACATGAACATTTTTGTTAAAGAATTTCTGCAAACCTTTGATTTAACAGCATTGAACATTATGAAACAGAAAAACACCCACTGAACAGTGGTATCCAGTGGAACTTTTAAATCACCACGATCTATTTCTTTCAAAAACTTCCATACTCATGATAATAAAAAGCAGTATCATTGAATATTTCCTCCTCTGTAAGACAATCTTTTCGTGTGACACATATAACATTTGAACAAACTGTTTCTTTGTTTGATATCATCAACTGGTGTGGATCCTTTTTTTTCTTTTTAACCACAATATACAAGTAATGATATTTTGACATGAGTACAAATTCTCTAAAAAAAATCCAACATTGAAATAAAAATTCTTCATTGAAATATGCATTTTCCTTTGTTTATTCAAAATTACCTGTCTCTTCATTTATAGGAATTTGTCAATAATTGTAAAATGTATTAATTAGCTCATTATGGTTCTAATTATTTGGTGTGTAGAACACATAAAAACATCAAACTAATCTCACAGAGGAATTTGACCTTTGTTTGCAACTTCTATATCGCATATTTTAGATAATTCACATGGACCCCAGTAAAAGACCCCAGTTGCACGATTGCCTGGCCTGTAGTAGGGATGGTCATGTGTTGGAACCATTTCGTTCGCAATAACCGATATGAGCCCTGTAAAGGTAGATGTCTATGTCGTACACACTCAGCTGTTAGGTTTCGACATGTTACTTGGGATGCTGAGTGGGGTCAGCATTGACCAGTCTGGCGAAGCCATCTTTTACAAAACCCGTCCATATGCTTGCGCTGCGATCACGATAGTGGAACCCGATTTTAGCGCCACGTTTGACGAACAGGCCAAAGTGTGGACGGTGTCGTTGAAGTTGTCAGGTGATCAACCAACTGATAAACTGAAAAACAGGGTGCCTGAATACTCAGTACCCGCTCAAATCCGCCAGGACTATAGACGTGAGCTTCAAACATGGCTGAACAATGGATGGCTACTTCCCTATCCTGAATACAAACTAGGACCCCACCCCAAAGGGCCTAATTCCGCTAATGGCAATCTTCCAGCAGAACAAATCAAAGGTGCGGCCAGTTCTGGACTTTCGCGAACTGAATGAGCACGTTGTGTCCTACACGTTCACATGCAGATATATGTGCGCACAAGCTATCTCGGTCTTAACATGACCAATAAGCTATTTCGGCTGAGATAGCTTGTGTGCACATATGTCTGAAAAATAAGAAAATGTACGAACGCTACAATCACCAAGAAAAATAATTACATAAAAATACATTAAATATTTAGGTGATAAAAATCGTACATATTTCTAGACGGAGCGTCTTGCTCCAGTGGTAGAACGCTGGACTACAGACATCAATATCGAAAGTTCGATCTCTGTCTAAGTTAGCCATGCTGATGACGGCTGTGAGCCAGAAACACGTGTCCATGGATTACTTTTATGTACGTATAAAATAAATAAAAATATATATTAACGAAAAATACATCCTATGAAGTTAAGGGCGAGTGATAATGCAATTTTCTGCATATTAATCACTTAGGAAAGTGAGACAATCGAAATAATAAGTAAAATAACCAATAAAAATAATTACATTTTATATCCAGAACAATTGCCTCTACATTTTGGTCAATGGGAGAAAAGGGTCATTTTTCCCCATTTTGGGGGCTTTTGACCCCCTGAGAGCGCGAACCAGATTTTCTCTAAGGTCAGCGATACTTATTTTCTATTAGGAACAATTGCCTCCACATTTTGGCCAAGTTTCAGAGAAATTGAATGGATGGATGAACAGTTATGGGGCAACAAATGTCATGTTTGCCATTTCGGGGCTTTTTGACCCCCTGGGGGGCTAACCAGATGTGTTTTCAAAAACCGGAGAATGTCACTTTCTACCCTGACCAAAGTTACCACTTCATGCAAAATTTCAGAGAAATTCAATCGATGGTTGCGGAGAAACATCTGGACGGACATGCCTCAAAACATAAATCCCCCGATTTCATGAATCGGGGGACCAATAACCTCGTCCACCGTGTACACACAATATCTTTATTGAATAAAATATCATACATAGTACTAAGCAACATGAAACAAACCCTTGTGAAAAACAGTTTCCCGAAATAGAAGTGTTGACCAACAAATAAAATATATCTCACCTCCCTACACCAAAATAACCAGACAAAAAGAAACAATAAAAACGACATTTTTTTTCAATACAAAAACGAAATGCACTCGGTGAAAAAAGCCATAACTTACATCATAAACAGATACATTAGACTTACTGAACAACATTAAAAATATTAAATTAACAATTTACTACACACAATTGTGAATCTCATACTTGATGATAAAAAAAAACAATAACACCATAAACTGCCTACTGAACAGAACACAGTACTGTGTTCTTTCTAATGCCCATTCGAATAATATTTTCCTAAGACCCAAACAGACAAATACAGCAACTATATTGGCCACACGACTACAACTCTGTCCCTACGTGTTACGTACCACGTAAACGATAGCAGGGTCATTCAACGCCACATCATCTTGCACAAAAACTGTACACGCCGCAGAACAAAGAAAAATACTAATAACAAACACCAAAATAATCCATAAAAAATACTGTACACCCAGACTTAACATACTTGAAGCCCGATACATTAAAAAAACTACAACTCAACATTCATAAAATAGCATTTAATACTGGCATTAACGCACTATCCGTATTCAATAATGAAAAAAACTATCAAACAGCAAAACAATGAGAGACAACTTGCTTATGACGATCGACAGATCAAACGCGCTCGTAAGATGACCGAAACTACAACTCTTGAAGGTATGATATTTATATTAACAGCCGAACGCCAACCAGGAAAATCTCGCTTGCCGAGTCGGGAAATTTGGAAGAACAGTTACAAAGAGAGACAGTTCCATAGTCTTCAACGAGGCATGCATTAATATATATATATATATATATATATATATATATATATATATATATATATATATATATTCCTCTCATATCTCATTCGATTTGCGATGTTTTTAATTTATCATTCTGACGTTTCCTCTTAGAGAGTTAGACGATAAGGTCTTAAGGAACATGTTCTCAATTTTCTTTTTTTGCCCCCACATATTTCATTGATCTAAAAAAAATGTTTCCTCTGAAACTTATCATATATATATATATATATATATATATATATATATATATATACAATGAAACAGGGCGGAAGAAAAATAAAGAAATTGCTAATTTTCTTCCTTTAAGACCTTGCCGTCTCAACCTCTAAAAGGTGATGTCAGAATGATAAATTATGAACTAAAAGAATCAGATGAGTAATAGATGAAATTATTGTTTATTATTTAAGTAGGATAATTCAGTAAGAGAGCGAATAAAAAATGGAGATTCTCTCACAGTTATGCGGGGTTTGAATCGTAGGAGACTTCCAACTAGTATTTCAAAATGTTCTGTCTACACATGATCTGTCGTGAATTATTAATAACTAACGCCTCAATGATATTGTTGTGATAGTTGTTCCTAGCACAGTGTAAAACAGAAAACATCCATCGGAATACTGGTTTGAAGAAATATTTGTACCAATCAGATGATTACCGATGGAAGATTAATGTGCCTTAAAATGCTGGTATTATCATAAACCTTGTTAAAACTAATATAACCTGGTACGTGCTTGGCTATTCTGATTTCTAGCCTTTGGGATATTTTGCCTACGTAGTAAGTCCCACACTGTCAAAGTACTTACTAAACAACTAAGTTCTTTAAAATTGTTCGCAAAGCATTCGTAAGAGAAAAAGCTTATGCGAAACAACGTTGAGTAGAAGTAAAAACCATCCCCATAATTGCAAGGCCATCGAGACTTACTCATGGAAATTGCAATTAGATAGGATACCCCGACGGACTAATTAATATGTCATCATTCAATATAACAACGTTACGTGCATTGGTGTATTTATTAATATAGTAGGGATACAATTAGTAAGAAAAGTATTGGTAATTTCACCAAGTTCTGCACTGAGTCGTTTCTCGGAACTAATCATGAGTGTTCGATGAGGAAGAGTTCCAAAAAGATGTGTTTTTTTTATTTGGGGGCAAAAATAAAAACAACAATTTAAATAAAAACCTGTAAAGGCTGTTTTCCTTATACACAAAGGTTTAAAACGTTGAAGCAACTTTAGACACTAAAACATCTAGGAATTGGAGTAGTAATTTTCAACAATGGATGCAATACAAAAATAAGTCGAAAAAGCTGTTTGGCCTTACTCAATGATGAACACAAGCAAAAGTGTCACAAACGTAACGTGGTAAAAAAAACCCGGCTTGTTCGTTTTTGAAAATAATTAGTTTTCCAAAAACTCAACAAAAATATGTGTTAAGGATCAACCAAGAGTGATACCCTTATGTATATACTATCATTTTGTCGATACTGATTTAATAGTAAACTCCATTTGTTAAATAAAAATCCGTGCATGAAATTATGGAGATTTAAGAGTCCAATGGTAAAGATAGTCCGCACATATACCAATGATTCCATCAAATGGCACATTAGTAAACAGACTATTAATCTCAAAGGAAGTCAACACTTGCAATTCTTTTGAGAGATCTTATTTGTGTATATAAAAGATGAAAGTGAAAAACAAATCTGTAGTTTATGTTCTATGCGAAAAGTATCATCATGGCTTAAATCATCCAACTCGAAAAAATATTTGTATTATCCTAGATGTTACACGTTTTGAAGATATAATATATACGATGCAGGATAATAACGCTCGAACCATTTGTCTGGACCAATGATATAAATCTCAGAGTCGAAATAAGTAATTTCTCTGTGAAATACAATCACTAGATTTAGTGCGGATATCAGTAAACCTCTGGTTTAATTCGCGTTACTTGATTTTAA
Source organism: Sepiola atlantica (assembly GCA_963556195.1). Lineage (NCBI taxonomy): Eukaryota > Metazoa > Mollusca > Cephalopoda > Sepiida > Sepiolidae > Sepiola > Sepiola atlantica. The sequence goes on along the minus strand of OY744518.1, from coordinate 155,964,157 downwards.
ATATTGTTAATTATTCAGTAGTAAATAGGCTGTTCTGCCGTCTTAGATATTTTGTAAGTTATTTTTCGTATCTGAAATTTCTCTCCCTTTCCCTCTCTAGCTGTCTGTTTGTATGTCTCTCTCTCTCCCTCTCTCTCTATCTCTGTTTGTATGCCTCTCTGTCTCTGTCTCTGTCTCTCTCTCTCTCTCTCTCTCTCTTCTCTAACGTTCTCTTTCTATCTCGCTGATCTCTCGACGTTATCTAAACTGGTCACGTCTACTTTTGCGAGTGGGCCAGTGTGTTAAGTCTTTACTTTTTATACATAAAAGGAAAAGCGCCCATACAAGACACTGCTCAGAGTGAACTTTCGTCATCGCACAAAAACTGCTTATAAGTGGGACGCTCTAGGTCTAATCCACGATAGATGAAACAGGGCGCATTCCTAACTCGTTTTGCTCGTTGACCAGCTACACTCTCTCTGCCTTCTTTTTCTTTTCCTTGCCTATGTCATTTTAGACCTTTCAACTCAGTGGCAGCAATACAGTTGATAGTTCATCTTCCAGTTTAATAAAGCCCAGATCGCCATTTGATAGCTCGTGTTTGAAATAACTAGTGATGATGTGCTCCACGGTCTGGAAGGGGCACCCACATTTGCATTGGGCAATATCTGTGAGGGCGCACCTCTTCATCGACTCGCCAAAGCATCCGACGCTTATTCTAAGGCGATTGAGCGCTGTCTACTACTTTCGCGGCAAGTGCTGGCTAGGGAAATATGTAGGGTCCTTGATACAGTATGGAAGCATGGATGCTTCTGTTGTCTTCCACTGTTCCCTCAATCTTGCCTTGACACAGGAAGCACTGCTGGTGTCAGCTGGCGTTGTGTAGAATAGTTCCTGGGCTTGCAAGGCGAAGTCTGCACCGGGAATTATGACGCTGGCGCTGTGGTATTTCCATGACAATGTTGTGGAGACTATGGAATCACTTGCTGTGCTTTCCGAGCGAGGGCCAACACGGCTCCTTCTCGTCTGATATCGGTTGCTAAAATACTTGCGATGACAGACAGTTTATGAGTTGAAGTTGCCAGTGGACATCCGAGGACAGTCCGAAAGGTCGTCATGTAAGGCAGTGTTCGGCTTTTAAGTGAAACAAATGTCTGCAAAACGTCTAGAGACCCCAGCTCGAGCGCTAGCTCTTCTCTAGCTTTGATCTCTTGATTACATATCATGGTAGTCTTTTTATACGTGCGCTTCTTCTAAGTGGATCATACACCGCAGTTTCTGCTCCCAAATCATCTGCCAAGTTTCTGCTTCAAAATTAACGACCCCATTATCTTATGGATCACTGGCGTTACTTATTTATAGTTAAGCGTCAGATGACTCATTCATTTTCGCATCATTTTAACCAGTTGTTGAATGTCCCGCATCTAAAGTTGGGCGGATATCGCGTACGTGGCGTCGAATTCAATCAACCATGACAGATTGTTGACTGGCAAGTCAGTAATCTCTGTTTGAATTCAGTGGTACATCGACCGCCTGGCGGTTTCACCTATACATTTTCTCCTACATCATGTGACTCGCCATATTTTCGTCATAAAGTTACTGCGCAAGGTCGATTCCTTTTACGCGAGTAGGGTACGTTGTACGTGTAGATGGAATTCACAAGTGCGTTTTCCAGAGACACATCATCTTTCGGCGTTATATATGAAGTATATAAATATATTTATGCAAATTAAGCTACACAAACACGCCCATGTTTCCCATCCGCAGGCAAAGCCGCATGAAAATATTTTAATACTACTCCTACTAAGCTCAACCCATGTATTGAGTACTCTTGAGTCAGATACAAAAAAATCAACACACAATGCATTTTAACACCTTGTTATATCACATGTTAAATAATATCCATATATATATATATATATATTCATATACATATATATATATATATATATATATATATATATATATATATATATATATATATATATATATATATATTAAAGCAAAGAATATAGACGTGTGTGACATTTGGTGGGGGGATCGAATGAAATTAAAAGGTGTAAAAACAAAAAGAATATAACCGTCAGACCGATTCTCAGTATGGTAGGGTCGGTTCAGCACAATTAAGCTAAATGATTGGCTGAATTGTTTCAACCAGTTCTGGAATTATATTCGGCCAACTGTATAAACAATTCATATACTTTTGCCGAATATATACACAATTGCCCTATTTCTGCTGAGAATAAGTTAATGTGTTTTTTTCGACATCATCAGTGTATTTACATGCGTTCCCTTACACCAAACCATCGATATTTGTGCTGATGTACTACATCGTTGTTTCCCAGTTGATCCTACTATCTCTGAGAGGGTATCGTAGAACTGATACTGTTTGCTACCATGTCTGTAAAATTAAGTTTTGATAATGTTATTATCAGCAAATCGACAGTATTTATATGGGGTCACCCCTGGTCTTTCGTTGCCCAACATCTTCGTTGGTTGGAAAAACAGTGCAAAGGTTTTAATCCAGAATAAAACAACACACCCACCCTGCAATACGCCAGGGCCGATTAGATAATTTAAATAATTTAGTCAACCCAGCCGGGTAAGCTATCTCTGACCATCTTATAGATAGCGCCGAATGTGCGTCGGCGTACTCTAGTGACAGGTATTCTGTCATAAGTAGATCACATTCGTTATTCTACCTTAAAGTCCTGGAAACAATATATATTAAGCCATTTAAACCCTCACATTGTAAAAGGAAGTGGCTTCTAAGACTCAATGGCATCCCCTTGTGACGCTCCCCACATTTTTCCTAAACTTGTCACTGGTCTTCATTCTACTATTTTAAGTTTTTAGTCGTTATGCCTGAATTATTTCCACGTATTTACTCTCATGTGGGTGGACGAAAGCCGACTTAGTACAGGGTTACCAGAAAAGAAAAGACGAGTGCCAACTCTAATTAGGCCCCATTTCTTAGGGTTTCGTCCGAATGAAATTAATTTTGGTCATAACTAGTTTTCTATATTCAAAACATCACATCAAAACACTAGGGTATTTGGCCTTTTTTTCTCCGTTCTACAGCATGTGTTCTAGATGGCCTCCATTTAGCTCCGTGCATTTCTTGAGGCGCAGAACGAAGTTGTCCATGACGTTCTTACAGACTGAATTGGGAATAGCTCTCATCTCCTCTATGATGGCCTCCTTGAGTTCCGTGATCGTTCTGGGTTTCCCTGCGCACACTCTGTCCTTAAGATAGCCCCAAATGAACAAATCTGGGGAGATTAGGTCCGGGCTATGGGGTGGCCACTCAAAATTAGTCTTGAGATTGATTACCCGGCCTCCGAAGTTCTCTATCAGCAAATCTCGGGACAATTTTGAGGTGTGGGAACTTGGTCCGTCTTGATAGAACCATAACTCGCTCATGAGCGACGGGTAGAGGGTCTGGAGCTCACTCTTGAAGGTATTGAGGATCTCCATATACCGCTCTTTGGTGATTGTCACCGCTGCGCCAAATTCTTCGATGAAGATTGGTCCGATGATGCCTCTGACCGAGATTGCAGCCCACCCCGTGCACTTAGCAGAGTACAGGGGTTTGGTGGCTACTTCATTGGGTCTGGAGGACCCCCAGAAGACATTTGTCTTGGAGTTCGTCTTTCCGTCAAGAGGGAAGTGGGCTTCATCTGAGGTCCTAAGGAAGGTTAAGGAAACCTGGTGTTTCCTTAGTCTTATCGAGCATCTTGACTGCCATAGCGCTCCTCTGCTTCTTGTCTGAGGCTGTAAGGGTCTTCAGAGTGTGTATTCTGTATGGATAAGTCCTGATATCGTTCACCAGCACTCTCTTGCAAGTCTCACGGGAGGTACCGAGGGACTGACTGCGCTTACGCACAGAGCGTTTCCGACTATCCTGGAGAGACTCTCTCACACTTTCGACCAGCTCGGCTATCCGCTTCTTGGGACGTCCCGAGTGGCTTGGACAGTTCTCACTGGCAGCGTTGAGGTTCTCCACGGTCCCATACTTCTCGAAGTGGTCTACCCAATTCTGAATTCTGCTTTTAGATGGAACATTTTCACATTCGATCTGATGCATGAAACTATCCTGGGTTTTCTTAAACGAGCCTGTCTTGTAGTAACATTTAACACAGTGTATTATTTGTCCCAGCTCCCACCGAGGTGTTGGTGTACTCACGGTCGTTGATTCTGCCATGTCCTGTAAAATAAGAGCAGTCGGTGAATAAATAAAGGAGATATCACATAAAGTGTACACGGGGCCCGTTTTTTGGGGTCACCCACTTCATGTATTGTTTATTCCCCTCTCGTGTTTACGCTTTTCAATTACATCACATCCAAAAACAAAAATAAATGTCACAAACGTCTATATTCCTTGCTTAAATAAAATTGTGTACCACTAGTAAAATATATATATATATATATATATATATATATATATATATATATGTTCTAACATATTTGTCGCGAGTGAATTTTTGGTGTAAACTGATACATATATATATATATATATATATTTATATATATATATATATATATATATATATATATATAAATTAATTAAGTTCAAATATTAACAAAATTAACAAACCAAATACTTTTCAAAAGTGCTCAATATATTAGATCTTTTTTATAATGAAATAAACATAGTTTGAGTATCCGAACCTCTTCGACTCCTCCTAAGGGATATACTGATGAGCAAAGATTAGATCCGTCAATACACAATCATACAAAAAATAAAACAAAATACAAAAAAGTAACAGACAAAATACATTATATAAGACTGGCTAAGAATCGGTTCGTTTCCCCTTTTTGAACAACAGTGTATTAGTGTGTGTGTATAAGAGTGGGTGTATGTCTGTGTGAGTGTTGGTGTGTATGGGGGTGTGCATGTAGTTAAGGAACGGGAGACGAACCGATTCTAGCCAGTCCTGCCTATAGTTTGAGCTGACCGACTTTTTTAAGCGTCGATAAGTAGGTGTCAAAATGTCATCTAATGCAAAAGGGTTTCTCGTCTGAACATATTTAAATGTAATTTGTCTGTTTGTTTTTTGTCTTTTGTTTTTGTATTTTAATGCTTGTGTATTGGCGGATCTAATCTTGGCCCATCAGTATATCCTTGAGTAGGAGCCGAAGAGGTTCTGAAACAATTGTTGGATGCTCAAAGTAGTTTAATTTTAATATATATATATATATATATATATATATATATATATATATATATATATATATATATACATCGACATATATATATATATATATATTTATATATATATATATATATGTATATATATATCGATATATATATATATATATATATAAGTATATGACTATTATACATACATATGCACGTATGTGTGTGAATAGAGAGAAGATACGAAGAAGAACCAACTGTCAAGAGAGATAAGTTTGCTGTTGCAATATAAATAGTTATTCTTCAGTTAATGGTTGGTTGACAGCAAGCAAACGTCCCTGAGTTAGCGTTTCTATCATTCCGGAGATTAAATGAAGGAGCCACTTATGTTGGTGACAGCCGACACGCATTTAACATTCATGAGATTCGAGGCAAATGGAACGGGCTTTTAAGAAGAACTTGACAGTTACAAGTTCTAGACATACCCTTCTACACGCTCGCTTTGTTATACGGGCAAGTGCCTCTGTAGTTATGCGTGCGTATATAGACAGGACATCAGGTTGCTCTAACAAATATGTGTCGATTTCAACATAGTACATGTATATACAAAATAAACTGTAATGTATATTTATATATATATATATATATATATATATATATATATATATATATATATATATATATATATATATACACATTTATGTGTACACTATATGTGAACATCTCTGAACAGAAACCATAATGTGCTCTATCGAAGGTTTTTAAAGAGCTAATATATATTGACTTTTTAAACGACTATACATTACAGTTTTTGGTAGGCATACCGGGGTTTCATCGCCACGGACAGACAATCTCTGAGGTAGAATCTTTATGTTCGCGCAAAATCATCTGCACTTTGCAGAGATAGAAGTAAACAGAAAATAATATGTACATATATATATATATATATATATATATACACATATATATATATATATTTATATATATATATATATATAAAACATGGTGTACATCTGACAACCTGCTAAATAATAAAATTATTTTTACTTTTCTCGAAGCTTAAACTTTCGGTATACATTTACATGTTTTCATATTTGCCGGAAATAATTTTAGACCCAAACTGCAATCCATTGTTTACAAAGGCAACCATCTAATATGTACAGTGTGCTACTTCTAGATAACACAAGCGGTTCTGTAAAACGTTGAGTATCTTTATCCTCTTCAACTCGTGTTTATAACATGTGAGTTTCATTAAAAAATGTTTTATCTTTAGTCGATGAGTAAAATGTACTACCTATTCATATTTTCTCTTCTCAGTAAGTGAAAGAATAACACTTTCATACTGAGGCAAATGTCGGTCCCAATTAAGAGTGCCCTTTATGGCGAGCCAGATTAAAATAAAATTAAAACCCTACTTTTTTGTCTAACACTGTCCATCAGAAGAGGCAAGTAAATAGGTACTCTATAATTGACAAGAAAATTATTACGAATTACTTCATGGTTCCTGTCTCAAAAATGTCTTAATGAAGCTATTAGCGCCAGAGTCAACTTTAATTACCACCATATGTGTCACTTAAAATTTCCGTCGTAATTTTAAAAAATCCGTCTGGGAGCAAAATAAGATACATCCGTAAGGCTTTTGGGTGCATGCAATTTCTGAAAACGAATTACTAAAAATTTGAATCACGTGCTTTTCTGAATATCTGAGACAGATAGATGGAGAGAGTTATTTCATAAATATATATATATATATATATATATATATATATATATATATATATATAAAAGGAGAGAGAGAGAGATATTAAACGGCACTGGAGAGTTACACGTTATAGACTAGGTGGTGTTGACCAAAGGTGTTCGAGTGTTAGAGAGAGAGAGAGAGATAGAGAGTGTGTGTGAGGATTACGAAAAGGATATTCAATGCATTTTATTAGTCAGACAACTAAGTAGTAACAACATACTTACGAGGTGCGGTTCATCTGTCTTCATGTTTGGCATTGCCTTAATTCATGACATTGAATATTCCAAGTTGGTGTTTTCATTAAAAGTATTACTTTGTTATTCATATGTTTGTACAACTGGTACAATGCCAGGCATTTCCTGCTTCCTAGTTTCTTCAGTCTACACACTCCCGGTTTAGAGGCTGGAGTTTCCCATCAAACACACAAGAGTCGATTTCATTGAGCACCTTTGAATGAGGAAGTGTAATGGAGAGTAAAGATGTTGTTGTTCATATACACTTGTTTTAGTGTAATATCCGTGCACATAGAGGTGATGCGAGAGATGAGTGGGTTGTATTCCCTTCAGGCACTCGTATGTTTCACTAACATGTATGTGATTCAAATTCCTATTTACAGTGAGAAAGTAGACACCTTTTTGGTGGTTGTAGATTGTCTAAGAGGCTAGTATTTCCAGCGAAAAATTGGTTCTTGTCAAATAAAATTCTGCTCCATTTATTATTCTCCCGTGGAGTTGCAGATGTCTGGAAAAGAAGTATCCAAACAATCAAAACATGCCTCCACAAGATTATCGGTCAGGTGTAGTCAACAATTTATCTCTACTGATCCTTACATCCGACATTTAGAGGGCTATCAACAACCGCCTTTACTCTTATAAGGAATCCTCATAGACTGAGACCTAGAAGCGATTACGCAAAGCAGATTTTTACGAGCGAATGTAAACCGGGGCTGCTGTTGAACCGAAATTAAAATGGAGTGTGTACCATTCATCCCCTAAGTAGTGAGATACTCATAAAACTATGCAGATGCGGATGCAGTGTCTGGGGAGAATGATAGCCCAGTGGCATGATGTATATCTGTTGATCCTCAAGGAGAGGCTCCAAGGCGGTTCTGGAGTGACATTTCGAAACTGATTAAGCATTGCTGATGTTGTCTTAGTAAATAGTATATTTAAACTCAAACTTGCTTGGTCCTTGTGATTGTTTTGAGGTTGCTTAATGGAAGTGTTGATGTTACCAGGTCAGCTAAGGTAACACGAGGCTGTGAGGTGCATGTCTTCTCCTAGAATACCGTTTTCGCTTGAGCTGCCCCATCTTCGTGAGATGAATCACCTGACTTGATTACATCTCCCGGTGCTAGTGCAAACAATATGTCTCCTCATCCCTCCTCTAACCTCGCTGGCTGAAGTGGAGGTGAGTTGGCCGCGTTAGGTAAATACACCGTGATATGTTGTGACAGTTATGAGGACTGGTGTCATCTCTGGTATGTGGGAGTTGAATATTTCCCAAAAACGCAAATGGTACTGTCCAGATTGCACACCTTATAAAGGCTTCGTTCAGTATAACTACAGTATAACAGACGAATGCATTTGAATCCTACTTTGTCCTTGTCAGCATCAATTACATATATTTTACTATTGATTATATTGTTGATAGACATATAAAAGAAACCATGCATTTTTTGCAATGATAAAGACTGAATGACAGGCTTGTTGTCAAGGTGACGGCACTGGCAGAGAGTTAGTAGGGGAATGAGATAAATACATATATAAAGAAGAATACAAAGAAAAAAGTGAAATCAGTGGAGGAAACAAGCAAACAGTTAAATATACATATATATATATATATATATATATAAATTCTTTGTAGAATGGTAGGAAAATCCCAGCAGAGTGCTCGATTAATTAAGAATCAAAGTTAAAAATTAAGAGCATAATATTTATTTATTCTGGTACAGAAAAATTAGTACAACATTCGTACCGTCGGTTTCAAGCACGGAAGGTCTTACCCATCCGGCTCTCTTCAGCTTCTGTTGTCATCTGTTTTGGAAATGTGAGGTCACATGACACTCTTGTTGGGACGCGTTATTTGCTCAGTGTGTTGTGTGTGTTTGTTTAAATTTGAATTTAGTGTAATAAGACCGTTGAGATTTAAAACACGGGAGAAGAAAGAGAATTCAAGATTAGATGGAATAAAAAAGGGGGGTAAAAAATAAAAAAATATAAATGAAAATATATATATATATATATATATATAAATAAATAAATATAAAAAAACATATATATATAAAAACATTTCAATACTAAGAATAAAAGAATAAAAAAAGAGAAAGAGTATAAGAAGGTATAAAAAAGGGGATTAAAAAAATAAAAAATATATAGAGAGAATAAAAATGTAGAGAATAAAAAAGAGTGAGAGAGAAAGAAAGAATAAAAATAGAAAGAATAAAAATATAATAAATAATAATATAATAAATAAAAAAATAAAAATATAAATAAAAATAAAAATAAAAATAAATTAAAAATAAATTTAAAGATTAAAAATAATAATAATAATAAAAAATAAAATTAAAAATTAAAAATTTAAGATTAAAAATTAAAAGCTTAAAAACAAAAATAAAGAAAGGGTTTCTCTGAAATTCCCGTGAGCCAAATTATGAATTTGTATCATTAGCCGTTATATTTTTGAAGGTATGCGTTCTAAAAAACCGTTGTTGTGTAAGAATCTTTTCCCCAGATTGGAGAGATTTTAATGAAGAAATTCCGCCTAAGGGAGGTAACTAAGTTGGAAATATGAAATATTTAAGTTTGTTAAAATGGGTTTGTAGATTAATCTAGTGGTTGATAAAAAATTAAATATTTTTGCATTTTGGTGAAAGTCGAAGTTTTTGCTCTTGGAATTTATGTGGATATAGTTTGTTTAAATGGGTTTGTAGAGTAATCTAGTGACTGATAATTAAATTAAATATTTTTGTATTTTTGTGAAGGTCGGAGTTTTTGCTCTTGAAGTTTAAGTGGATATAGGTTGATGAGGTATTTGTTCGTTTTTATTGTGTTTATATTAGTAGAGGGGGGGTAGTTAGACATTATGTGAATCGGTCAGACCAGTTTATAAGCAATGCTTGTCTCTTGTGGACACACCCCCTGAATATTTCATCGCGGATATTTAAACAGGCTGTATTCGGGTCGATGATGGCCTTTGAAATGTGGTATTTTTCAGCGTCACATAGAGGACATCTGTTTATGGCTGGAGAGAATGGTTGGTTTTCTCTCAATTATTTTCCATTTGATGGTGAAGGGTGTGTTTTCTTCTTTAAGCTGCCATATTCGGGTCGCGAGTGCCGTATTAGCCTTGTTTTTGTATCTGAAGGAGTTTCTGTGTGCGTATAGCCTTTGTTTGAAGTTTCCCTTCGTCATCCCAATATATTTTTCTGCATTACTGGTATTCTTGTCTGTGACGGTTGCTTCATAAATGATTGAATTGATTTTGCAATTTCCCTCCAGGGGGCAGTTGTTTTTGTCTTGGCATGAGCAGCCTGCGTTTGTAATTGTTTTGGGTTCTGCAGAGATAATTTTTCTTATTGAAGGGGCAGTGGAATAGCTGACCTTAACAGAATTTCTGTTAAAAAGTTTGTGTAATTCATTTGTGGGTTGGAAGTGTTTGTCGAGCAACTTGAGGAAAAGTTGGCCTACCTTTGTTTTGGTATTGGTCGAATAGGGTGGGGAAAACCAGATCACCGATCTCCTTCTATTGCGGGTCCCCCGTGGTTGGTCTCGGTTGGGGGTGTATGAGATTTCTTCTCTGAACCCGCTGTCGCGGAGCGCTTTGTTGTAATATGGTGCTGCTTGGTTGAAAATTTCGGGACTGGATGAGAGGCTTGAAATTCTTTGGCTAATATTATTGATTAAATTTTTAAAGATGGTGGGGGGGTGGCAGGATCCCTTGTGTATGTATTGGAGTGTTTCATTGGGTTTGTGGAAAGGTTTGTGTGTATTGTTTTTAAGGTTCAGTGTGGTATCTAGGAAGTTTACTTGGTCTAATTTTGTTTTAATGGTAATTTTGAAGCCGAGATTATGGAAGGTGTTTGTTAATTCTTTTCTAAATCTATCTAATGTGTTTCCGTTGTGGTTGCGTGACAGACAAAGTCCGTCATCTCTATAGAGACCAAAGAAATGGTCTGGAAATTTATTTTGGAGTGTATCTAATATAAGCAAGCCGACTAAGTCACAGATGTCTGCACTGTCGTAGGCCCCCATTGCAACATCAAATGGGTCCTCTGGGTTTGATTTTTTAACCCAAGCCCTTCCCTCGAAGAAGAGAAGGGTTTGTCTTGCTTGCAGTATTGTGTCCCTTTCTAGTTGACTGATGTTTGTGTGTGAAAGTGCAAATGTTAAGGCCTTATCTAGGGTGTCTTTTGTAATGGATGGGTAGAAGTCTACTATATCTAATTGTGTGAATTTGCATCTGTGTTTATCTTGTATGTTATGGAACCAATTTAGGACTGAGTTAGTATTGCCCCACAGACTTAGGTTTATTTTTTCCTTAATTTTATTAACTATATTTTTAACAATGGATTTGCTTGCTAGTCCTAGTTCGCTTTTAGCTGGGTTGATAAGTCTGCATGAGGGTTTATTTGTGAAGTTTTCTTTGTGGTCTTTTAAAGTAACAAATGCCTTCCTCTTATCTAAATAATGAATTCTATATTCGACGCCTAGTCTAGTAGCTCTTTCAGTAGTATCATTATTAATAGATTCATATGTATCTGCCTTGGCTAATTGATATTTATCGGTAATGGAGTTAATTGTTAGGTCTGTTTTTTCCTTTTTAGTCATTTTATAAATATTTTTAGTTTTGTCGGAGAATACAAGTGCGTTATTTTCTCTTTTAAGTTTTTTTATGTCGGCGGTAAGTGTCTTCTGAAATGGATTTTGCTTGTTTGTAAAAACTAGGTTGTGAGTAATGTTTAGTAGGTCTTTTTCGAAATTGTCTAAGGCCTCTACTTTTGGCGGGTATTTACCAGATTTTAAGCCGTAGTAGTTTTTTTCCGTTTGCCTCTGTTCTGTATTCAACACTTTCCACCTCATTCTTCCTATGACGTCCACTATTTTTGTCAGGAGTATCCTGGTATATGTTTGTTTTTTGGGGGTTGGGATATTTTTGGTAGAATATCCGAGAGTGTATAATTCCATTTCCCAGGGTATAGGTGGTAATCCCTGTTAATTAGTTTTTTCCGTGGTGTTGGTAATTTTCCCGAGAGTGCTTGACTACGAGGCTAACAGGGTTTAACTGTAATTCCTGGTAGGGGCTGAGTAAATTCTTTGTAGAATGGTAGGAAAAATCCCAGCAGAGTGCTCGATTAATTAAGAATCAAAGTTAAAAATTAAGAGCATAATATTTATTTATTCTGGTATATATGTATATATATATATATATAGAGAGAGAGAGTGTGAGAGAGAGAGAAAGAGATATATAGAGAGAGAAAGAGAGAGAGACAGAGGAAAAAGGAGGGAGAAAGTAAGTGAGAGTGTTAGAGAGAGATAGAGACACACACACAAAGAAAGACAGAGAATAATAATAAATTGTATTATTGTCCTGCTATTAATTCTATTGTTTTCCTCGTTGTCTTAATGTCTTGCTTAATGAAATATTCGTATTTAACTTTTATTAATATGTTTTATTTTTTATATTTTTATTTTAGTGAGGTGACTATATTCATAACCGAGAACTTGATAATGGGCAACGTAGTAAACTCTTATCTGTTATACGACATGAATTTATTTTAGAATAAAATAACTCCTCTTTACTCTTTACTCAAATAGATTAACCCTTCCAAAGAAAGTGTTGGTGCAAGGAATAAGAGGGCCGTTTGATGTAATGGCTTACTCGTTGCTCTAATCTATATGATTCCCACGATAAAAAGGACTGGAGCTCAAAATCAGACATAAATCAACACACACACACGTATATATATATATATATATATATATATATATATATGTGTGTGTGTGTGTGCGTATGCGTGTGTGGGCGTGCGTGCGTGCGTGCGTGCGTGCGTGTGTGCATGTGCGTGTTATTTTTCTTTTTATTTGTAAAATATATTAATTTCATGAACATTTTTGTGTAAAAGCTCTTGGTTTGGAAATATTTTAACTCTCTTTTGTATGTCTTTTCTGAGTTTTCTTTAATCTTCTTTCAATAAATAGTTGAGAACCGGAATGGTTTTATGTAGTAGAAAGAGACCGAAAATTGATCCGACCGGAACTTAACCTTGTTTTTTTTTCTCGACGACGCCTTTTTTATACACGGAACTATAAGATATGTTCTGATTTTACTTGTAATTCTTCTGAATCTGAAACGTGTTTTCTTTTGTAATTACAGCGACTTTTTTCAATGTACAGGCTAATTCATAAGTCACTTCGCTATTTAATTTTGAAATTCCAAAGTTAAAAAATACGGTAATACAAAACAGAAAGTTTATTCAATAAATTCATTCATGGGAGTGTAAAATTACAGCAAATTTTCAAAATTTCCACCTTCGTTCTGCATGCATAGCTGCATTCTTTTTTGCGATGAATTTACGACTCTTTGTAGCATATTTGATTGATTATGAAATAAATATATATAGAAACAAATATATAAACGAACAAATTTAAAATAACAAATAGCAGTAATTAGAGAGTAAGATAACAATTATCAAAAGTACATAGTATGTTTGTGCTTCATATGGTAATCATGTTAAATAGCTAAGTGAAGTGACTTATGAATCACCCTGTATATTTTAATTTAAGTTTCCTATTTTTAATCTGGAAAAGTAGTAGGATAAGTAATTATGTTTTACTAATTCCTCAGTATGACCATACCCCCAAATCAAATAATTTATCTCCTATAACACATATTTATTTTGGTTAACTGACCTAAAAAAAACTAAGACTATATGGTTATCTACATTTATATAGTATTAAAAATAGTATGTATGTTGCATAAAGTTCTTTCTGAGGTTTATTTTTATTTCCAAGTGTATTTTAATTAAGGTCTTAATTTCTATTTTACATAAAGTACCTTCTGTTCGCACACCAATGTAATACTATTCTTTTTAATAATTTACATAAGACCTTACCATTTAACAGCCCACTCCATACTGAGGTCTGTTTCCGTTCCCCATACGCATGAAAAGTAAATCGTTAAAGTCTCTGCATAGTGGTCACCATATGTACAATTATAACATAATTCATTGAAGTTTATCATCGATCACGGAAGTACACCCGATCGTAAGAGTATCTATAAGGTTACGCTGATGTGTTAACTAGAATATGTTCTTTCGTATGGAGGGCATTTATACTGGTTATAAACCACACTTTCTATGTTTTGAGGATCATTATTCCCACTTCTCTTATGACTTGAAATGCAGTGCATGTCTAATTACCATGTGGATTACACATATATTCATACCATGGATAACTTTTTTACAGTTATTAAAGACTTTAAATCATAAAACACATACATTACATTTAATATAAAATACTATTTTGAAAGACCTATCAAATGTTAAAATAAAGTTAATCAATTAATTACTTGATTTGCAAAAGCCAAAAACAGCAGCAAGCCATGTAAAAGAATTAGTTCGAAAATATTGCATCTACATAGCTGCTCAATGTTTTTCTAGGGCGATGTTATACCTGGATATAGAGGCATGATCTCCACCTCTTCTGTCAGCAAAATTCTATAGAGCGTAAACACGGGAAAAGGGTTACTTTTTTTTCTGTTGACATTACAGCGAGAATGGTACAACTTCTGTAGGTGATCGCGCAGACCGCGACTAAGTGTTGCGGTGATAAACCTCTCGAAAAGTATATTTACATTCCCGTATGCTTATGCTAAAGGACTTAATTCTGCCATACAAAGTATGGCGGAATTAAGTCCTTTAGCATAATTCCCTGCACGAGTGTGGACCGATTACGTATTTGAAGTGTTTTTTTGTATGTAAGCTTTCAGAATTTCGTAACCATCGTTGTTTTACACCGTCGAACACGCACGAGACGTACGATAACTTTTTGAAGATAGTAGGTATTTGTTGCTTGAATTATATACTTAAAAATATGCCGTATCAGAGTTATTTATAAGCGACAGAAAGCGTATGCTTTTATGCTGAGAAAGGATATCCGGATCAGGTAAAAATGTGCTCTCACCTCGATTCTGTGACCTGTTGATTTAAATAGGATAGAAATAAAAAATTATATTTTAAAATATTTGAAAATTACTGCATGGAAGTAATAACTGATAGACATTTAGGCATTCAATAAATATTAGAAGATATGAAGAAGTTGAAACAGTCAATTTTAAAAGTAACTGCATTCGGCATTAACACTTTCCCTTTTACCGTTTTAAGAGTATGCGTAAAATATGTATTTTATTAACTGTTTAGGTTCTATATGAGATATGAAAAATGAAGAAATGATTTTTTTTTTAATTTGTTTATTTTCTATAATTATGACTAATTATATTCCCGAGCCATCTCGGGAAAATCTGTACAAAGAAAAGAAGATCAACATTTATGTGACACATTTATTTTATTTAAGTTGCCTTAATTTAAGTTTTGTAAACATATTTCCTTTTTTTCACATTAAAAAAAGTTCATTTTTCCTTTCTTAATTATGTATATATGAGAAGAAAACTCGGATACATTTGATATTTATGATTCCTTAAATCGTACGTCATTAAAAATCATACGTCATTAAAAATACTAACGTCATTTATTTATAAATATCGTTTCTATAACTTGTTCACAATGTCATGGATGCGAGTGGAAATAACTGCACGAGTGTATACGACTTGATGAGAAATGTAAGAATGAATAGGCTAGAAAAACTTGCGAGTCTAATAAAATGAACATGTTTATGTACTCCATATATTAAAGAGGAATATGGAATAGTCAGAAAAGCGTTGATATTAAGTACAAAAATGAGCGAATCTGATTTAGAGTACAATTTTCTTTCTGATCGTGTAACCATCAGGAGCATACAACTATCCTGAAGATATCGAACAAATCAAAAGCAGACATTTATTGAAGGATTTCTTCAGAAGCTTCAGATCAGAGACACAATCGATAACCATTGGATGAGAAAAGCCTTTCTGTAACTTGTAATAAAAGATGAGTGAGCGAAATGAAAGACGATTAATAAACGAGGATATAATTCAACACCAGTGGGCGTGCAAGCCGAGTTAAATCATAGAAGATCATCTATAATGCAACGTATAGCATGTATATGAATTTAATTACATTAAAAAAACAGTTCAGATAAAAAGATGTAATAGTTTTATTCGATACTACCTTCAATACCCATAGGCGATGTGTTATATACTGTATCCATATCTCTAACTCATCTCATCTCTTTATATATATGTCTCTGTCTCTCTCTCTATAGTTGTGTATATGTTATTATTTACTTATTATAGAGTGTGATATTATATACATATATTATATATATATATATATATATATATATATATATATATATATATATAATATATATACATATATATATATATATATATATATATATATATATATAAAAACTAGTCAAATAACCGTCCCAGGACACGTATAAATAATACGTATATCATTAGTTTTATATTTTAATGTTAGTTTCCATTCTTTGAGGGTCTGGGGTGTATCGTACGTTTTCGGTCTCCCAACCCCTTAAGCGTATATATATTTTTTAAAATAGCTTACTGTTATATACTCTGCCGCCTAGTATACATATTCCATGATTCGTAATTTTAAGTTCAATAGTTTAGGATTTTACAAAGAACACTCATATCACTGGCGCCCATACACCCGCCACATATTCTTTTTTGATAATGGATTCCAAAAAATATAACTCAATGTTTTTTAAAGAGAAATTATTTTCTATATTAAATTTTTGTATCTACTTTCTTTTAAATGTTATGTGACGGCGGCTGCGAGTTGGGGTGGCTACACCCTATGAAGAGTAAAGTTTTCAAATAAATAATACGTATTACCTGCCGGGTTTCCATCACAGAACGATTTTGTTATGTGATGCTATCCAGCGTTGCTGAATTTAAATCGCCAACGACTTCTTGGAACAATGCGAAAATTGTTATCTGTGCGTTTCTCCGCTGTCTTTTGAAAAATTATCTTCATTCTCAAGTTTATTTGTTTATTTGCTTTTTACACCTAAAAAATCGTAAATGTTCGTGAAATCCATGGGACATTTTTTAATTTTTTATTTTCATAGAAAAAAGACCATTCCAAAAATTGAAAAAAAAGAAAGTATAATTAAACAGACAAATTCTGTTATTTTAACAATGTTTGCATAACTATATATATATATATATATATATATATATATATATATATGTATGAATAACACACTATTAATAAAAGACTAAAGTCTGACCAAATTATATATATATATATATATATATATATATATATATGCATGACTATCTCATATATATAATGATGGACTCTCCCGTCGATTGCGACGTATGCGGTTCCAACAGCTTTCATTTGTGTCTAGATCGTTCATGACACCTCAGTCCGGCAAGAGACCTGCAAGGAAAGCCGCAGACAGTGCAAGAGTGTGAGTAATCGGATGCCAGGTGTGGAGCACTCTCGATAGCTTTTCGCCTCACTCTGGCAGTTCTCATATTATCCACACAGGTCTCGTTGAATCATTCCAGTCCAATGCAACAAGCTGCTCGCCATGTCTTCCTGTCCTTTGTACAGTCTTCAAAGTTTTTTGGGGGGTACTCCAATTGCCGTCAGCGCATCTTTCAATTTATCTTTGTACCTCAGCAAAGGCCGACCAACATTTCTGTTACCACAAGCTAACTGACTGTACATCAGTGCTTTAGCTATCCTCCCTTCGTCCATTCTTGCTACATGACCAGCCCATCGCAATTGAGACTGCAACAGGAAACTTTCAATTCCACCAATATGGCATCTGTTGTAAAGATCGGTGTTAGCGACTTTGTCCTTCAAACTAATTCTGCATATGGTCCTAAGGCAGCTCCTGTGGAACACATCCAATTGGCGAATGTGATGCCGGTAAGGTGTCCACGCCTCACATCCATAGAGAAAACCTGTCAATATTACAGCCCTATACACATTGATTTTTGTCTTCAACTTAATGCCTCTGCTACTCCAAAGACGATGTTTCAGCTTGCCGAAGGCATTTGCCGCGTTTGCAATTCGGTTTACGATTTCATCATCAAGTGAAGCAGCAGAATTAACTTTGCTACCTAGGTAGGTAAAGTTGTTGATATAGTTCATTGGTCTGCCATCCACTTTGAGTTGTTCTAATGGAAATTCATGGACAGGCTGATTTTGTTTCACCTATTGAACTTGTTTAGGGGTAGGGCATGGTTGATGGACCACCTCAGTCTTCTTTAAACTGATTGTTAAACCAAAAGCTCTACATGCACCTGTACATTTTGTCAAAAGACTCTGAGCTTCTTCAAAAGAAGTCGCGACCAGGGCAGCATCATCTGCAAAGAGAAGGTCCCGAATGATGGCCTCTCGAACCAAGGTTTTGGCTTTAAGACGCTGATGGTTGAAGAGCCCACCTGTGGTTCGAAATTGAAACTTAACACCTGTGCATTTATCAGCGAATGCGTGCCGAAGCATCACTGAGAAGAACAATGCAAACAGCACAGGTGCCATCACACAACCCTGTTTCGTACTGTTGGTTACTTCAAAAGGCTCCCATTGGAAACAACCTGTGCTTTCATCCCTTCATGAAAGGAGATTATGACATCAAGCATGTTGTTGGGGATTCCAAGCTTATGAAGAACTTTCCAAAGTGCTACGCGGCTGACCGTATCGAATGCTTTTGTCAAATCAATAAACACCATGTACAGCTCCCGATTTTTTTCACGAACTTTTTCCGCAACTTGACGAAGGGCAAATACCATGTCGATTGTACCTCGACCAGAGCGAACACAACATTGGGACTCTGGGTAAATCTCATCAATAAGATGTCTGTATCCTGTTCAGAATCAACCTTGCAAGAGTTTTACTTGCAACAGAAAGCAGAGATATCCCGCGATGATTATCGCAAGAATTCCTGCTTCCCTTGCTCTTATAAGGATGCTTGACATTACTATCCTTAAAGTCCTGTGGGACTCCGCCAACTATCCATATCTCCACAAACAAGATGGTCAGTTTTTCCTCGAGTGCTCTTCCGCCATGTTTGTACACCTGAATAGGGATGCAATCTCTGCCCGGTGCCCCTGACGATAGCTGTTTTTTTAGCTTGAGATACTTCCTGAACTGTAGGTAGAAAAGACAGTTCCGGAATTTCGGGATGCTGCAGAAGAGAGGAAATGATGTTTTCGTCAGTCACCGATGCAGAGTTAAGGACAGTTTCAAAGTGCTGCTTCCAGCGCTTAAGGATAGCAGATTTGTCAGTTAGCAGTGTTTCTCCATCCGCAGCAAAAACTGGGGCAGAACCATTCATTTGAGGACCAAACACCTCTTTCAGGCCAGAGTAAAATGACTTAGAATCCTTCCTGTCGGCTGCATCCTGAAGTTCTGCAGCCTTGGATGACCACCAAGCCTCTTTCAATGCCCTAAGTGCCTTCTGACCTTGTGCTTCGTGAGCTCTATACGCCTTCTTTTTCACTGTGGAATTTTTGTCCTCGAGCCATGTTTTGTGGCAAACATGCATTCGGTCGATAAGCTTCTGCACTTCAGTGTTGTTTTCATCAAACCAGTCTTGATGTTTCCGCAAAGGGAAGCCGAAAACCTAAGCAGACGAGTCATAAACAGCATTGCGCAATGAATCCCAAGAACTTGAAACGTCACTATTTACCTCTACAGAAGCTATAGCGGTCGTAACTTTTTCCTTCAGCTCATTTTGTGTATCTGCCTGTTTTAGAGGCAGAACATTTAGGCGTTTTGGGACAGAAGACTTTTTCACTCCCCTCATGTCTAAATGGAAGATGGTCTTGCCGACTATAAGCGCATGATCTGATAAACAACAGCTACTACGGAAAGAGCGTGTTATCTTAAAATCGTTGAGGTCGCGCTTTCTGGTAATTATGTAGTCAATGAGATGCCAATCTTTTGATCGGGGGTGCATCTATGATGTTTTTCGACAATGCTTTTGTTGGAAGTACGTGTTTGTCACACTGAAGTTAAATTCCTTGCATAACGTCAGGAGTCGCAATCCATTTTAATTCATTTTTCCAACACCATGATGACCCAGAACACTAGCCCATGTTTGAAAGTTGAGCCCCACTCGAGCATTGAAGTCTCTCATCAAAGAAACCTTATCCTTATGCTGAATTTTTTAGATTAAGCTACGCAAATCATTGTAAAGATCAGCTTTGCATTGATCTGAACTATTCATAGTAGGGGCATAACAGCTGATAAGTGTTGCGAATGTGTTGTTTTTTAGTGGAAGTCTTAGGACCATAATGCGATCTGTATGACTTACTGAGAGTGTTGGAAGTGATCTAGCAATTTCCGTCTTCACTGCGAACCCTACGCCAGATTGACGTGGTTCGTTTTCTGGTTTACCAGCCTAGAAAAACGTGTATCCACCTCACACAGCTGTGAGTGACCAGGCAGACGCGTCTCACTAAGGGCAGCAATATCTACATCATGTTTCCTTAATTCCATTGATACGAGAGCCGTTTTCCTTTCTAGTGACGCACTATCCTGCAATGTGCGCACATTGCAAGATCCAATGTTTAGCTTCATAAATGTCTTTGTTTTCTGACTGCCGTATTGGATAACTAGACAGCTGCAGTAGGCTGACAAGTAAAAAAAGGGCATGCAATGTTTAGGGCTCTTTTTATCGCCCCCTCCCTGAAATAGGGAAAGCAGTGCTGATCCTAGATAGGCCTGCTTTGTCACTGGTGGAGGACACAAACGGTACAATTGCCCAAAGGTTTGTGCCAAACGGCCATCACCCACCAGCCTCCACTGTGTAGAGCGCCAGCTAGAGACTTCCAGCAATATCCTTTGCCTGTCCCCGTCGCCTTTACTCTCTCGCCAGTGGACCCAGAAATACTCATGTCGATTTTATAAAAGCTGCTAGAAAACCCACACGAATGATTTGATTTGAGTGGTGAAGGCTTGTGTAGGACCATCCACACTTTTTGGAATTGTTGATTACACAAGATCGGTGCAAATGAGTGCCACAGAAAAAGTCAGCAACAACCCTCAGGTGATACATCAGAGTTTTCCATCTCCTAGACACCTGCCTTAACAAAGGCTTAGGGGGCATCTCTCCTAGTGGGTTAAACACACCCCCAGACACCAAACTGGAAATTTCCCTTATCCGGCGCCATATACATATACATATACATATATACACATATACACACACATATATATACAGAGAGAGAGAGAGAGAGAGAGAGAGAGAGAGAGAGAGAGAGAGAGAGGTTGAGACAGACCACTACCCAGTGGCAGGGGGTTAGATTGGTGAGTGCCGGGACGTATCTGCATGCCAGCAGGCCCTGCACACTGCACCTCTAGGGTTCTAACCTACTCCGAGATCTCTAGTCTATTAGCCTAGGGCCGCAAAGCACCCAGTTAACATAGTGTACCACGAGGAGGTCAGACTAGAGTCTTGTCTGGGGATAGGCTGTATACCAGCAGGGGAGACTTACTCACTCGGCTTCCTTTTCGCACAACTAGTGGGCTATCTGGCGGCTAAGCAAATAGCAAGAGTAGAAAGCCCATGCAACTACAAGTACGCTCCGCTGTAGCACTAGACGCATCACACATACCTGTGGATAACAACTCCACCACACCATTATATATAATATATATATATACATATATATATATACATATATATATATATATATATATATATATATACATATATATATATATATATATATATATATATATATATACATATATATATATATATACACATATATATACATATATATATATATATATATATATATATATATATATATACTAACGTATTCTGTTCATCGTAAAAGATGAGTATAATGTAATAGATGCATTACGCTCAGTAACCGTTCATCAGGCTTAAAATTTATTGATTAAAATCATTATTCTCTTTTCTTATTGTGTATGCAGAATAATTTACAATTACACTTGTCTAGTTTTACTCTTACTGTTATTGTCTATGCAGAACATATATCAGGCCCCTATTCACAATCAATTAGCCAATCAATCTTTTTTATTAAACTGCATAGTTAAATGCAGCTCATGTTGTTATAAGCCTCTTAAATACAATTGCAGTTGGGTCCTGTTCGGGGATGTTTAAAATCCCTTTCGCATACATAGAACTTAAATTCCATTTTTGACATGGTGTGGTCTTTTAGCCGTATGGTTATGAACTTGCTTGCGGGGTCTAGGTTGATACTTTATCAAGGTTTCGAACCGTGCTACCGTCCGAAACTACCATTTCCTACACTAATGAAAGTAAAAGCTTGAAACGCTAGCGCACGTACGTGAACTTTATTTAATAGTTTGTTTTACTTAAAATTAATTGGTATATATATATATATATATATATATATATATATATATATATATATATATATCAGGTTTATTTTATGTTCCAATAACCATGTTTTTATTTCATTTTTTATACTGTTTTCAAATTTCTAAAAAACATAACATATCTGTGCGATGTATTATTTACGTTCTGTATATTTGCCGTGAAGAAAACATTTTTATGTCAATATCGTTTCTGCAACATTACAAAATCATCAGAAAAATCCACAAAGAATAAAAATTCGTGGATAAAAATGTCTTGAAAATTAACAAAGAGGATTTCAATAATAACTGCACAGTCAGATTAATCTCCCCTTGTATATCGGACATAGGAAGAATTCGCAAAAGGATATTGGATAGAATCATACCCACCATATAATAAAATATAATTTACAATTTGTGGTAATCGTCGGATGACGTCATCAATTGGTTTTGATAACAACCCTAAGTGAGTAACGGGAAGTTCATCATGTTTGACATAGATTCATATTACCCCTCAATTTCCTCAACACTTCTAGACAAAACTCTTAATAGAGCACGAATAGAAACAAAATAACAAGAATGAAAATATGCATCATAAAACGAGCTAGAAGAACTCTGATGCTGTATGATGACACATTATGGACAAGAAAAGAATTTCGACATTACTATAGGGGAAACCGGATTCTGCGAGGGAACGGATTTGCTAGGTCTTTACATCCTGAAGGAGTTTCATAAGATTGTACTAGGTTTAGGAAGCAGGTTATACAGATATGACGTACTATTATTCGTCAACTCTAGAAATAGAAATTTTAAAGAATACCCCCAAAAATACAGATACAATTTTTTTTTAATTTCGACCTTAAAGTAACAATAGACATATACCATGAGATAGTTAACTTCGTACACATTAGCTTAGACCTAATCAATAACACATATAGAGCATCTATTAAACGCAACTAAACTATCTATGATTTAGATGTCAACTTTAATCACTTGGCCCCCATTAAGAAAGCCATACTCCCTAGTTTTTCTAAGAGAATATCAAAACTACTGAAAAACGAGCCACTATTTAATAAGAATTTAAAAAAAAAATTATAATGAAGAGTTAGCAAGTTCTGGATATATATGGAAAATAAACTATATTAAAGTGAGTCCGGTAAATCAGTAGGAGGGTTCTAATACAAATAGGAACATATCTCATAAACTATCATGTCACATGCCTATCGGAAATTTCAGACAAATTAAAAAGAGAATAAATACTAATAATACTCGGGATACTGCACTTAATACGACACTTAACACTAGAGGGCAACAAACTAAGCATCGGTAGAGAATATCACTATGAAGACAAAAGACGTAGAAACTCATCGGGTCAAATCCACTTATTGTTTTAACATTCTTACTAACATACCTTAACAGTTCTACCACAGTATCGAGTGAAATTCTCCTAGTGATAGTAGACTAGGTAAAATTATAAATAAAAATACAGTTAGGCTATACTTTTCAACATTGATAAACTTAACATGAACTATATTATATTCAAATAACACAAACATCAACAAGAATAGGCACTTAGATACTAGTAATGTGCAGAACAAGAATTACAGCTCCCAATGTAACTGTAAAAATTGCAATGAATGCCCTTTAGAAGGGAGATGTTATACTTCATATATAGTGTAAACATCTAATGTCATAGAAGAAAACAGAATTAGAAAATACATCGGGTCGACTGAATGTAGTTTCAAGGACAAGTTTAGACACCATATACACTTAAAAAAAAAACTAATACAAATTGAAAGAAGGTGCATACGACTTTAGCTTAATATGTAAGTTAAATAAATAGTAAAAATATACAATACAGCCTAATATTCTATATTTGGTTAAGCAGAGAAATATAACTATAACAAATAAAACATATGTAACCTCTGTAATCTTGAAATCGTACAATACATTTATGTCTAAGGAAAATGTCTTAAACAAAAATACAAAAAGTTATTCAGAACTGGGTACATAGTACCACATATGTCCTATCACGTTACTGACCTATGTAAACACCTGTGGCAGTAACCCATTTTCTAACATAAATATGAAAATATCGAAGGAATGAGACTATGTAGACAATAAGAAACTGTAAAGCTAATAGTAGAAGACGGAATAGTAATACCCCAATATAAAACATTTAAATAGAAAACACATCAAATACAGCAAAAATAACAGAAGTGAGAAAGCTTACTCCTAGCCTATAGTAAAGGAAATGGTAAGCGAGCCAGATCATCGGGACATCGGCAAATATTTGTTTAATTTCAACTGTACTAATTAGTGAAGTAATAGTAACTACAAAATAAGATCATTTAATTGAAAAAGTAAGATAAAATAAAACAATTATGGTTCAAAATATAATTCAAATAAATGCTAAATATAGTAGAATAATATATATTAATTAAAAAATGCCCACTCTAATATTAATATGGCACACATTAAAAGTAGGGGGTAATATGGGTATTCATGGTTGACGAATTAAGTATAAAACGTACTAACAATTAAAGTTAGGTATAAATGATCTTTTAAGTACATTTGTATCCTCATAATACTTTATAATGAAGTAATTTGCATCATTTAATAGAACACAATATATATATATATATGATAGCTCCTTTCACAGGTGTGATTAATGTCTACGTAATATAAACTGTTTGCGTCGTAAGCGACGAACGCCGTAAGTTTCGCATTAAATAAAAACTTACTACTTAAGTGAAGTAATCTAAGTAATAGATCTTATGTTAGTGGTAATTAAAACGGTTTATAAATAAATACTAGAAATCTACCAACAAAACATCTCAGTATAACGATATTTATTATTGCTTAGAATGTATGGCTGAATATATATATATATATATATATATATATATATATATATATATAGCTTTTAACGGATTAAGTTAAAAGAAATTAGCGCTGAGTTTAGCTTCGTATTCAAATGACTTTAAGTGGCATTTGCAGGCGAATTGATGTAACTTAAGGAAAGTAAAATATTACCCTCAAGTGAATTTGATTATTTATGAATAAATAATAGAATTCATTGAATATTTACTGAGTTATAATATATGAATGTCCACACAATTTTTAGGATGTACTAGCTCTGAACTGAATATTGCAAAATAGCGTACTAGATAGTTTCCCCACATGTCATTTTTTTTGTTTTGCTTTCATTTGTTTTCACCCCAAAATGAACCACTGTATAGTGTAGATTTTTTCGAATACATTCTAATCCAAGAACTGCTTCATTATGTGTGCATTTTCTGATAATTAAGTAGTGTTGCAGAGACGATATTCACATATAATATAGTGTACCACACAGCAAATGAAACGAACGTAAAAATACATCTCACACATATGTTATGTTGTTTGGGAATGTGAAAAAATAATTTAAAAAAATAAATGAATGAAACCATGGTCTTTGAAATATAAAATGACCCTGACTTATATATGCTCTGTTCTTACTGATTGGAAATCATCAAGAAGAAACTTTTAAAGAGACTGTAAAATACAAAGCAGTGATAATATATGCTCATACATATGTTGTCATAAATATGTATACACACACACACATATATATATATATATATATATATATATATATTAATGCTTCACAGTTTTAGAGTTATTGATGTTCGTTTTAGAGTGTTTGTAGTAGGAAGCGTGATTAGGCTCTAAGACACATCCTTCATTTTATATGCAACATGAAGCTTTTATGTAATTATAAATGCATACAGTTTTGTTTTCTTCCGTTTTAAATACTTCGATGTCAACTGAGTGTGAAACTGGTTGACTGGATTTTTTTCTAGTTTAATCATACATGGTCAAATATGTCTACTCTTCCTCCTTGCAGTAATAAAATGATGTAGTTCATACATAATCATAGTTATATATATATATATATATATATATATATATATATATATATATATATATATATATATATATATATATATGTGTGTGTGTGCGTGTGTGTGTGTGTATATATCATTATTTGACAATAAATACTTTTGATTACAAGATTGACAGTGGTCCGTTGGGAGACATCCACTACGACAATGTTTTCCACATTGATTTATTCGAAAATACATAAACTGTGACAAAATTATAGAGAAATCATTCTCACATAACTTAAAATAATAAGGCTCTTTATATGTCTATATTATCCATGATGATAATATAGAAATATAAAGAGTCTTATTAATGTTCTATCTAATTTACCTACTTGTGTACCGCATATGCGAAGCGACTATACAAATAAGTTATAAAGATCGAGTAAGTGGTTCATTAAATGCTAACAGAGAAAGTAAACCCCATTAGAGGGTGCTTACATAGTAAGAAAGGGCGAGAGAAATAAAAGCTAACTACAAGATGGTTGATTCATTCAGCTAATTACTAATTACGGCTGATTAAAATAATTAATACGAGTGTTATTTCAATTTAACTTAATCTTAAAACAAATAAACATTTTAGCATTTCTTTTTTATCATTAACGTATATAGGAAAACAATCTCATATTTATTAACTCAGCTTTATATAAATAATATATATATATATATATATATATATATATATATATATATATATAGGGAGAGAGAGATAGAAGAAAAAAGAGTGATAAATATGAGATGATTGTCCAGATTTATTTCAAATTTCAATTGTTCAATGCAAGGTGTATTCAGTAATACTCTAGTGTTTATTATTCTTTCCTTAAGCCAAGACTTTTCAAAGATCGAAATCTTATCATCAGAGGAGAAATACAGAGTGATAAGTTGGCTTTCGAAAAAACCAAAGTTCAAATATTTGAAAAATATGAAAATTATTATTAAAAATTATTAAAATATTTTTTGTTAGACGACCGAAAAACCGTGATGAGGAGGTAAACGATAATCACACGACTATACATTTGTATAGTTAAATGATTCCCTAAATACATTTAGTTATACTTTATTACAGCTATATATTCAGCGATATGGAGTAACCACGTGCAGGGGCGTACATACATCACTAACCTACTTTAAATGACTAAGGCGGTTATTGTATTTATATTACGAACATGTTTTGTGCAAAGTGAGTTTCTCACCATCGATTGAATGCATCCTTTCGCATTGTACAATTGGGCAAAAGGTGTATCAATGTAATTATTACTATCATTTCTATGCAAATTACGCATGTAAATCGACATGGATACAGTGATCCATCAGCGTGATGAAGCAACACTGTTATTTCCAATGTTTCACTCAAATAGCGCCATCGTTACTTCCCTTACGATAGGCACATCAGTCGTCATATACATGACTCGTTGTCCGAACATTTTCGAACATATCTCCTTTCAAGTATCGTCTATGGGGATATATAGAACACAGATTTCATGTTAATACTCCCAAAACTCTGGCTGCATTCAATGATAGTGTATATTGTAAACAGAGATTAAGATAATTACCTATAACCTATTTAGAAGGCTCATTTTAAACGTATATATGTAAGTCGCCACATTTATGCAGCGATAATGATATTGTATCGATCACATCATAACCTATTGAGCTGT
The DNA here is from genome assembly GCA_963556195.1 of Sepiola atlantica. Lineage (NCBI taxonomy): Eukaryota > Metazoa > Mollusca > Cephalopoda > Sepiida > Sepiolidae > Sepiola > Sepiola atlantica. The sequence goes on along the minus strand of OY744518.1, from coordinate 155,936,214 downwards.
TCTCGCAAAATGGTGATAGACTAGGAAAAATTTTGCCACACAAAACTTGCATGTCTGTTTAACAGGTTCATGGGAAATATAGTAAAGTGTTTTATTGAATGATGAATGCAACTTGAACACAAATGGTTATATATTTTTGGACCACTACTCTCATTTGATGTCCTTCAAATAAATGTTCAATTAACAGCTAACTATATGTCATTCGTTTCTGATTTGCAGATTATATTAAATACCAGCAGTTGGTTTAGTTTAGATTCAAATGACAGTATGACAGATTAGTTCCGTGTCTTACTTGGGTAATTGTTCTTTATGCTGAGACGTCATAAAAATGAAAACTTGTTAATTAGTTTTTCGTAGATTTGATAATCGGAAAACCGCTGACAGTGATCGATTAGAATCCGTATTAATGCACGGAAAGGGACATTCTTGTTAACAATGAAACATAATTAAGTATCGTGACTTCACTGTAGGAGAACAATATTTTATTCCTAAAAATATAAAAACTAAAATGGTGGTAGAAAAATGAACAAAATAATCAAGATTCGTCCACCTGCTCATTTTCTATCGAATTCACCACCAGAAGTTGTCTAGGAATTGTCGATAAAATCATGGAAAGAAAATATTGATGTTTGAGTAAGAATTACATGGAAGGAAAAGACGAAACAATTTCCTTAATTACTTTTTGGTCATATAATAAAAATGATTGTATAATGCTAGTCTTAAATTGCTCGGTAGTATGCATTAATAATAACTTGTGAAAAAAGTACATAAATACACTATAAAAATATTAAAGTTTATGTTACTTTCGTCGACAGTCAGTATTCAGAGCCGTAAAACGCAGGTGTAACAGTGTTAAACATCGAACATCTTTGTGTTGTAAATTTACTCTTTACTCTTGTGTTTCCTTTTGGCAGTCTCGTAACTCTAACTCTCCTATTGTTCTTCTTTAGCCCTCACATTCCATGAGCGATGTTTCTTACAAAAATGAATAGCACTGCTGTTTTCTTCCTGTGAATCTATCCATCTAACATTTATCGTTGGCTATTTTTATTTATTTTGAAGTTGTATTTGTTTTAGGTCCTTATATCAAGTGGGTGCATACCTTGTCTGAAACGATTTCCATTAAAGAATCTATCGAAATACCTGTTATATATATATATATATAACCTATAAAGTATTACAATGAAAATGCATGACAATGCCCACTTTTAGAGAAGCCGTATGACAGGTTTATTTGAGGCTGCACTTAATTAAGGTCAAACTAAAGCAAATTTTGGAATTTTACTTTTCACTGTAAACCGAGCTATTCCCCACTTCATCGGATGGGAATAATAAATAGCATCATTCTCACGTCGAGTAAACTCTTCTTCGTTATTAATGTAAATCATGTAAATTTATTTTATGCTTATGTGGATGTGTGTACTTGTGTTGGACAGGGTGATATAAAGCAGATTGGTTTGAGTCCAAATAGAGTGCAGTCTGTGTACACATGTTTCTATGTGTGTTTTATAACATGTAGTTATAATAATAAAAATGTATTATAAATACATTTTTTTATCATAATTTAACTGAAATAATCGCATATGTATTCATAAACTGAATAGGTAGAATTAAGCAGAATTGGATATTAAATAGTCATAGGATGAAGTATGTAATACAATTCAAAAGTATAATTATACAATCTTCTAACCAACTAACGTTAAACAAAATGTTGCCATATATACGACTTTTTGCTATTTTTTGGAAAAGTTGTTTACTCTGATTTTAGTTATAGATTATCCTATCATTCATCCCCTGTATCTTTTGTAATTTTTACTTTTATTTTAATAACATTTTCATTCATATATTTCTTTCTTTTACATATTTTCTATTTTGTGTCTACAATTATGTTACATGTGAAGCCGACGGGATTCATTGTGTCTCTTGTTATTTTAATGGCATACATTCAGTTACTCTTAAGGTAGTCAACCATGAAAGAAAAGTGGTAAGAAAAGAAGGGTCTAGCTACTGAAGCCCCGCAACTCGCCAACTGCGAACGTGTATTATCCTTCATTATCTATTAACATACGCCAGTGAATGGGTTAGATATTGCTATCTCGCGTGCGTGCCCTTCAACGGGGCGAACTATACAATTCGCCAAGTTTTATTATTTTCAACTGTTACTAGTTACTTAATTATTTATGCAAACCTCTTTTGTAATTTTTCTTTCATATAAATGAGTTACTAATTTATATATTTATCTCTTTTACGTATTTTATTTTATTTTATAGTATGACATGTCAAGCCTGGTGGATTTATCGTGTCTCTAGTTAGTTCCATATCTAATATTCAGTTATTCTAAAGTGAATAAACAGTTCAAGAAACATGTTAAAAAATAATTATCTAACTAATGAATTAAAAATAGTTAAGTCCTCAGTCCCCAGCTGCTCCTTAACTCAAAAGTGCTATTGGGCCTCATTATCTATAAAAATACGATATTGAAGTGTTTAGCTAATTGTCTCTCCAGCCAGTGGTTTCCAACGGGGCCAAATATGCAATCCGGCATCTATAACATAGCTATGTTTTATTTTTATTTATTTATTTATTATGTGTTATTATTTTAAATTATTCAAGCCCTTACTCTTTTGTATTTTTTCTTTAATTTAAATTATTTTTTCATACATATATTTCTTGATTTTACGTATTTTCCCTTTTTCCTATTCTGTATTGTGACATAATAGCTATGGGTTTTTTCTTTGGTTTATACAAAAGTAGATGAGCTTTTCTAGCTCATTTTACTCATCAGGCAAATGTCTCCACACTAAATTGTGATTATAAAAGGTGTCCCCATCTAGAATTGTCTGTTATTTCTTTAAGGGAACATGTAAACGTATTATCTCTCTTGCACTCTCTCGCTCGCTCTCTCTCTCTCTCTATCTCTCTCTCTCTCTCTCTCTCTCTCTCTCTCTCTATATATATATATATATATATATATATATATATATATATATATATATGAACAATTATATGCAATTAACTGCATGTTCTCTAAAACAAGATAAAGGGTCACCCTCTTGGTGTGATGGACCCGTTAATCTTGTCAGGTAAGTTATCTAGGAGACAGAAAACCCTGATACAACAACTGTGCAATTGAGATCTTACGTCTTGGCAGCTATCCGCTTGGAGAGTGAGGGCTCCTCAGTCCGTATCGACAATATTTCAAAAGCTGAAGAGTCAAACGAAATATCCGGTTTGCAAAACTAAGATTCCTCAAGGAGTAGATGGGCTCTGCCGATCGTCCGGTCTGTAGACCTTTTTATGCTGTCTAATAGCCACGTGCACAGGTAATAAACCTGGGCCTTGTCTATTTGCTGTTTCCGACTGGTAGTGCAATAACTTTAACTCTGAGGTATCGATGAAAGCGGCTGTCAAATGATTAATATCGTGGGTAACTGTGTGTACCTTCTTGTACAAAGAATAATGTCTACAGTCAACCATTGTGGGTTTTCCCGAGGCCACAACCCTTTGTATAATGTATCGACTAATGGTATGGTGGTGTGAGCACATTGGCACAAAACGGGCAACCACTTTGCCTTCCCACCTATCTAAAACCAAAATGACAATACAAGAAAAAAGAAACAAATGTTAAACAGACACTTACTAAAATACATATTCGTTCTTGCACTTAAGGTTGGCATTCACAAGTATGCGCTATCTTTGAACAAACATCAATGACGTAAGAACCTTTACCATTGTAAACTCCCCGGATAATATTACACTAAGTGTAACAAACCTACAATCCTCAATCTCCTAACAATATTTTGACATGACTGAATCCCTCAAACTCTACCGCAAAAACTCTAAAAACACATACACGGGCTAGAACTTTATGTTATACACACTGTACCCTTGGCTAGAGAACATAGGCTAGAAACAGATGATCATCTCTACACGTGCTTTAGATTAGCTTTCCGCACATCGTTATATATATATATATATATATATATATATATATACGTTATACGTTATATAGACCCTTCTCTTTCGACCTACGACTGTACATTCTTAAGTGTGTCTCTGAAAGCATGGATACTGCACTCTTAATTGATTCGAATTCCCAAATACATGTATTTGTGAATTTCAATGCAAACCACTGTGACTGGCTGTAATTATCCAACAATACAGACGTAGCTGGTAAATCCGCGTATAGTTTCTCTATAGCGCACTTTTTCTCATAGACTGTCACTTTCCCGACCCGCCTACATAATTGTGTCGACCAGCAAGTCTCTTTTCTCGACCTGTTCTTGACCTCACTGCCTGAGGCGTGTGTGACGAAAGTGCATAGCCCGCTCATGAACGCTGATCAATTTGTGGTAATGATTTAAATAACATTATAATCATGTCCCAAGCTGATGAGCCGTTGCTAAAAACAAAGGGATACAACAAGAACGCTGACTGATAATCCATCAGAGATCACATAAGAGACGCCCCATGGAGTGAAAAGTCTTCTCTCCCGACATATCCGTGCGCAAAGGAAGTAACCGGGTCAAAGCAGTCATTTTAGCACATGTCCTGATGTTAACATTCTACAACAAGTCCCACTCTCCACAATGGTTCACCTCGAAATGTGCAGCTGTTATTGCTCACAGGCAACAAGCATTCCGACAGTTCGACTGCTATGAGTAAACTATAAATAGACAGTAACTAGTAAGACATAAATTATTGTAAGACTGAAGCAAAATGAAGGTATACAGAGATGACTAGAATACGTATTGAGTCACAGTAACTAGGTACTCGTGATTTCTGCAAAATCTTCGATATCGTGGTGTTCAATGGAAAATCAACAATACCTCGCTATCCAATCACAATGATGTAGTTTGCACGGCAAATGATGGGCGTTAACTTATTGTTCAGCGTTTTTCCTTAAACTTTAATCTAGACTCATTCCGAAAACCACTTATTCCAAAATTTACCATTGTGGACTGAAACCACACTTGATGCCATGATATTCACCCCAGCTCATGTCCTCGACATCACAAAAAAACTTCAACACCACCAAAGCATATGGGCCTGATCATATACCAGTAATAGTAATAAAGAAATTATCTGCCGATCTGGCCCTTGTGCTCTCCAAACTCTACAACAAATGTCTTGTCGAATTTTGCTTTCCTGATACTTGGAAAATTGCCTCTATGGTACCAGTCTTCAAGAATTCTGGGGATAGAACTACTATCTAGAATTATTACCTCATCAGTTTACTCCTGATCTTCGGTAAAATCTTTGAATCCTTAATCAATCTAACGATAGTCCGTCATCCCGTTCATGCTAAACTTCTTTCTGACTATGAGTATAGATGTAGGCAAGCACTTTCTACTGCTAAAGGTAATCTTTGAACGCATATACCATACACTCGACCAGGTAGCTGAAGCAAGCGTGGTAGCGCCTGATATATGTAAAGCCTTTGACGAAGTCTGGCATAACGGTCTGCTTATAAAAATTAATTCATATGGTATTACTGGACAAATATTTAATATAATTAGATCCTTCTTATCCTAAAAAAAAATCGAATGGTTTTTCATTGCCATTCATCCAAACAACATGACAGGAATGCAGGTTTTACCCAGGGATCGATTATTTGACCTTTATTATTCCTGACTTTAATAAACCACCTCCCTGAGTACGTTGTGTCTTAAATCGGTATATTTGCTGACGAGACAACACTCTACTCTCTTCATATGAGAAAAACGGGCGCGCACACATGTGGGGCAATTGGTGAATCCTTAAAAGTAACCCCAGTCTCTAGTGGAATGAGATCATAAATGGGTAATAACATTTTAATGTTGCTAAGACAAAGGCCTTTTCATACAAAGACTACACGACAGCTCTTAAATCACCGGTTGGCATTGACCATAACACTCTAATTGAGTCCAACGTTCAAATTCCTCGGCCCAACAATCTATAGGTTACATGAATTTGAACAAACACATAGAAGACATTGCCAAAGCTGCTACATAGAAAGTTGTCTCTCTTTACTGTGCTAGAACACTTTTCACACCTGACAGTATCCTATATATCAACAAAGCAAACATCTACCCATGCCTGAAGTATTGTTGTTACGTCTGCACTAGTGCGACACTCACCATTCACTACTTCTTAGACAAGGTCCCAAAAGAGTATATAATAGGTCCCTCACAATCTATTAAACTCCATCCCCTGTCTCATAGCTGCAATGTACGTCTTGCGCTTCTTTTACAAGTACTTTAATGGAATGTGTCCCGATGAACTTGCTGTTCTTGTGGCACCTCGGCGTAAATACACTCGACAAACCATTACATTAAGCTGAATTGCATTCGTTCACTGTGAAGGTTTCCAGATGCTGGAGAGCCTTACAACACAATTAGCTTTTTACTTCGATATGCCAACATTTGGAAATTCCTCCCTGCTTTTTGTCACCCCGACTGTACCGACATGCAGACATATACACCAATGTGACCAAGTTTTACAGAAATGTCATTGGATATAATTTCAAATGTGCTCTTTAACTTTTATAAATGAGAAAAAAATTGAAATGCATTTTTATGAGAAGATGATTCGCCGTATTTCTTAATTTATAATTTAGTGTTGATCAGACTGTTTACGTTTAAATGCAAGTGCTTGTGTGTTGCTTACATGGTTTTACGTGTCGCTGATTAGTAGATAGGTCACTTTCCACACCATGTTCGACGATTGTATTCGTTTTAATCTGCATATATAACAATGCATTTTATCTTCTGTTTCTCTCTGTATGCGTACATGTAAGTTTCTGTTTGTATGTAAATGTATGTGTATGAGTTGAGCTATGCAAGTATTTCGTTCGTAACTGACAATTTATATATGTATAAATGTATTAGTCTTACGTATTTATTACTGGTACATTTAGCGTGATTTTTTGGGGTGTTGACTAATGGGTCGGGACACAATGGTTCAGTCATTGGTTAAGTCATACGAAAGACTTAAAAATGGTACTTAAAATATTGTGATCAAAATTAACTGGAGTTATTTTGTTTAAAATGGTGGCGCTCCACACACTTAGATGTAGTAGCGATTGAAAGGAGAGCTTTAAGGGTCGCGTTCGAATGTGGTCAACTGTTTTACTCTGTAATATATGTATTACATGAAGCGATTACCAATAGTAATGAATTAAAACATCTCAGAGTCTAAGGATAGGAAAGATTAGCTGATCAATTATTAAAAAGTATCTCAGTAATAAGACACGTTAGGATACATTTTTGCCAATTTAATTTTTAAATATTACATTTCTATGTAATTTTGCATTAGCATATTCTCATATAACTCTATGCAAATATGTCTTCTTTTACAATTTTTTGCGTATTTCTTTTTAAAATAGCATTGTTAAATTCGTTTGATTAGTATCATTAGTTAGACATCGTGAACATTCAACGCGTGATGTGTTTATGTATCTACATAACTCTCAGTAATATTTCGTTTGAAATAATACATAATATTTAGAATGGATTGTCTATTTTTCTTCTTAAAATAATTATCATTGTCAGTTATATATTATTAAAATTAATACAACAAATGTTTCCCCTCTTTTCCTATTGAAAATCAAGGTGAATATTTTGGGGATAAAATAATAATATAAATAGCTAAGTATATTTTATAGATATATCCCTCGAAAGAGGCAGTTATGTTGACATCTTGACATGTCCAAATAAACCAAACAAAATAATATTATTTTAATTGTATTTATCACATTTTAGTCCATGGCGAATCTATTACATATAATCATATATAATAATATATTTAATGGTATATACCTTACACGGATGACATCATAAATATCATACAATTATAGTTTCGTTTGGCGAAAAATAGCAATCATTTGCCCCCTTCCAAACTAATAATAATGGCGCTTGCTTTTTAGTCTTAATCAACAGACATATGTTAAACTAAAACGCCAACCAATAAATCGCAAACACATTTTAGCTCATCCAAACTCAACCAACACACAACACAAGGAGTCAACACACGCAACAAACAAATACGTGGAATATGTGACATTATAAAAGAGAGAGACACATACACATTAAAAAAAAACACCACAAATATTCAAAATAAAAAGACGTAAAATTCACTTCCAAAGATTGTGTTTATATACTTAAATACACAGCATGCGAAATATCTTAGATAGGTGCAACCAAAGGCATCAACCATACATTTGCCCTAAATAAAAGCAACAAAGGAATCCAAGAAAACAGACATTGATTTGTTTCAGAATATATTTACACATGCAAAAGATATAGATTCAAGATCATGACAATTCATCAAACCCAGGATTATTCCTACCTACATACCCATGATGAAAACTTTATTAAAAAATTCACACTGGCATTGAAAAAATCATAGCACACCACACACATATACCCATCATACAGAACATATACACATATATATGAACATGTGTGTGAGTGCGTGTAGACAAAAACATATACACATATATGCGCACACAGAGGAAATTTTGTATTACCTACTAGACCCAACTGTTGAGTGCTTTCGGTCACTCTGTACAGGGGGTTGTCAGGAAAACTTTACAAGAGGATACTTCATTTTACAAGTAAACCCTTACAAAATATCCAAAAAACATAGCATCTGAAGCATGAATAAAGTCTCATCAACGCGACTATACACTGGCTTATACGAGGAATGGTGCGCCTTCTCCAAGTTCTGTTTCCTCAAGTAACAGCACTTAACTTGATACTCCACCAGACTTGAGGGATTCGTGTCTTGGAATCCGGTAAGACCAATAGACCACAAGAATAATATACTATAACATACTAAACTGGTCAATTGGGGAGAAGAAAATAGAATTTTCTTAACTCCTTTACTAAGTCAACATTTTAAAACAAAGGAGAACTGTATTGGAATATTCGAATATCTATGCATTTCATGTATGGTCAAGTGTTATTCCTAGGTAGGTGCCCCTTGATTTCTGAGAACTTCGACTGCAGTAAAATGTAAAATATACATATATGCCCCACATACATGAACCAAAACATATACATTGGCCCACACATGCATACAGCTACACACATTAAAAAAGAAAGAACACTTGCCACTCCAAAACTGTATCAAAACATTTACATTAACATACTTCATTAAACTAAAGAGAATATATTAGGAAGAGCTCAGAGGAGATCGCGCATACTAACACAGACATTCGAGTTCTAATAATACGCTTGAGCACACAGTTTTATTTAATATGTGTCTTTAAAAGCTAGAATATATTGTTTTAAATATATTTTTAAATATATGAACAGCGCCAAACACGTTTAATATGAAAAAAAATGAAACTTAAAAAAATGTGAAATATAAAAATATTTAATAGTAAACAACTTTTTTTATGAATAAATGTTGGTAGGAACACTTTTTTAAATACAGACTTTTCTCTTGTTTGAACCTCCTATTTTATATATATATATATATATATATATCGAAAAGGGGGAAGAGAGGGGGGAGAAAGATGGAGAAAGGGAGAGAGAGAAAAGGATATGTTATCCGGTCCACGGAACGTTGTAGCGCTGAGAAAAAATATGTCATGCCATTTCAAATAGAAAAACTTCAGGTGTATATTAATAAAAATACGTACCAATTAATTTCCTTTGATGAATGTAAGTATACTATTTATATAAACACTATTACTACAACTGCTACTACTACTATTACTAATGATATTAATAATAACAATATATATATATATATATTATTATTACTATTATTGATATCATTATTATTATTGTTATTAGTATTATTATTATTATTATTATTATTATCATTATCATTATTATTATCATTATTATTATTATTATTATTATTTATCCAGTGATAATTTATTTCCAAGTAGCAGACACTTTTAAACAAATGAGGAGTTAATTCTGAATTTAAATCATCAACTCTATTAAGTCTCGTTGGTGCATATCTCTTTGGTTTTCTCTTAGTCTTTAATTTAAGGTTATAGATTCCTCATACTAGAATGCATGTATTCCGTCGTGGCCGTGTTGGTTTCAGTTTCACATTTTCACAGGGCCGTCTTCGTTGTTTTAATTAATTCAGGTGTATTTTGCTTCTTCAATTTCCTAGTCATTCTTCTCAGCTTTTTCAGACATTAAGCATTATTGTTGTCGCTCTTCCCGTATATTTAAGCAAAATCGCAGTGTTCTATCTATTCTGGTTGTTCTGATTTTGTTCTTCATCCATTTACGTTTTGGTAAAAACTAGCTTTCACTGTTTTCAACCATCTTACGTTTCTGTCTTTGCTAGAGTCTTTTGTTTAGGGTCTATATATATCTTGTTTTGTTTTTGTTCGTCTTAGTTATTATTGTAAATTCTATTAAAATATACAGTTTAACTTGTTCAAATATAAAGTTTGAAAATAAAAAGTATTCAGTACGAAAATATAAAACACATTAGTTGTGTATCATTTGCCAAAGTAGAATTGGTGTATTTTAGTTATAATTTATGTCTGTATCACACAACGTATTTATTTAAATATATGCTGGGAATCGCAATTTGTCTCAATTAGTTAATATTCATGAATAAGATAATGAAAATCATTTGGAAAAACGCTTCTGGTAGAAGGTATGTCAAAAGAGAGGATGAGTATCTATTCCATTTAGAACGGTAGGCGTTGAACGTTTTCTCATGAAACTATCGTCTAAAGGAAACATATACACCGGTATTACTATTTCATACACAACAATGTCAAATATATATATATATATATATATATATATATATATATATATATATATATATATATATAATTAAATTATTAATACCTACAGACGCTAGCATTTCAAGCTTATTGCTGTCATCAATTTTACACGCTCGGAGGGCGCGAACCCGGTTCACAGAGTCAGTTTAGAATCTGCAAGAAGTCGCCATACATAAACTGTCACGTAATTAAGGGTAATTAAGATGTGTATGTACCTAGACACGGGCACATATAGAAGACTAGTCGGGAGTGTTCGACGAACGTATTCAGGACTTTGCATTATAACGTTTTGACAGTCTATTTTTAACATCCAGAGAATGCTCAACTTTAATTTCTTAAATGGGACTTAGTATAATATTTATACATAAATAAATAATGAATTATTAATGCATACATGCTTATTGTTCTCATCAGTGCAGGGAAGTAACAATTTCAGAGTAAGTCCGGAATCTGCAAGCAGTCGCCATATCCACTGGGCTAACGGAAACGGCCACGTAATTAAGGGGAATTAAGATGTATATGTACCTAGAAGCAGGCACATTTAGAAGACTATAGATATAGATATATATATATATATATATATATATATGTAAATATATATGTACATATATATATATATATATAATTATTAATGACAATATATGTATTACCATATACTATCAGTGCCCTTTTACTTTTGCAGTCTCCTTAAAAGATTCAGATTCAGAACTTGTTATTCTTTGTGAATTCTTCTGATTATTTTGTAATGTTGCAGAGACGAAATTGACATGAAAATGTTGTTTGCCACAAGCCAAATGGAACGGACCGTACAAAATATATCTCACAGAAATGTTATGTTTTTTTGGTAATGTGAAAAAAATGCTGGTTATCGATCTGGCCCAACTCTGTTATGTCTCTTCTCTGTTATGAGCAACGTTTTTTAAATTCGATCAACGGCCAGCTTGTTCATTTTCTGGAAAGGCTGGGCCTCTTTAGTGATTTTTAGTATATATTTTGTAGTTTTCGTTCAACTGCTGATCTTTTAATTATGGTAACTTAGCCTATCTGTCGGTTAATGGTGTATTCGGGAAAGGGAAGAGACACTATACTTAATCTGTCGAAGGCGTTTGACAGACAGTAGCATTCTTGTCCCCACAAAAACTTCATGTTTATGATATTCGTGGTAATTTTCTTGACATTATTAGGTATTTCTTTCTGATCAAAGCTTGCGAGTAACTTTGGGCGGTATATCTTCATTCTTTTTCTTATTAATGATGTTCTTCCCCAAGGCTCAATTCTAGGTCCAACACTGTTTCTTCTCTATATAAATGATCTTCCAGAGATTATTGTACAATAAATTAACATTTATTCTCATGATACCACTCTCTATTCTGGTGTTGTTTCTCGCCCATCTCCTTCGAATTAGTCGAAATATGCAGGTGATCTAGAAGTTGACCTTGATTCAGTTGTGGATTGAGGTACGAACTAATCTAGTTAAGACTCAGCTCGTGCCTTTCAATCGTACTTCCTGAGATACTCAAGGATGGGTCTGCTATTAAGGAGAAATCGACTCTGAATCTTCTTGACCTTTCTCTCTCATCGAATATTTCTTTGAGTTAGTACAGATGATCTATTTCTTTTAATGCTTCTCGTAAAGTCGGTGCTCTATCACTCCAAACACTTCCTTATACATGAGGCTATTCTCTATCTCTATAAATCAAACCATGTATGAAGTACTTTTGTAATACTTGGGCTGGTGAATCTCTGTCTCATTTGAGGGTTCTTCATAAGGTGTAGACATGTATCTGTAATTTGATTGACCTTACCATTTCTTATTTTGCGTCACCCTCTCTTTCAGAGACGTTATGTTTTTTGTCTCAGTCTTTTTTTATGAACACTATTATGACATGTGTTCTTTAGAAGAATATGATCTATTCCCTGCTTCTTTTGTTCCAGCTCGTTTGACTCTTTTATTTTGTGTTTTCTATGAATTTGTTGTTTTGTAATACAGCTTCCTGTACCAGTAGCTTCTTTCCAAAAACCGCGGGCTGGTGGAACTCTCTTCATGCTGACCGTTTCCCTCTTACCTATAAAATTGGTATTTTCAAGACTAAGACCAATATGCATCTCCTGTATTTGTGATAATTATATCTATGCATGTTTGCTCTTTACATTAAGTGGCTACATTCCTTGTCTGCAGCGATCTCTATTAAAAAAGAAAAGTATATGTAATATTGCGTTTCAGCCAAGGAAACACACGAATAGAATCCCGACGAGAGACACAGAAAAGAAAGTTGTTTTACTATCGATACATTATCTGATAAAAGTCAACGTACAAAATGTCTACATGGAAAAGGAAGATGTCTTCCATCTAATATGTCTACTGCTTTCAAATATATGCATTAGTTTCGTCCCTTGTAATCTATGCATAAACAATTACACTTAACAAAGATTTCAATAAATTTGTAATCATTCGATTCGTTGAGTGGAAAACATGTCATTAGCAAATACAAAATATATAATCAGAAATGATTTTTCTAGATTGCTTTCGTGAGGACTGACATATATGGAAACTATTGAATTCTGATTGAATGATAAACCAAGTATGACTCAGAGTAATACATTGATTTCACTATCAGCCGCATTATCGGAATGGCACAAGAGAATTGGGAAGTCAGTGGACGACTTGGAAGTTGTACACGGCCCTCGCGTCTACAACGTTCGACAACTGAATTCTGAGAGGCGTCCATATACTAAGACTGAACATTCATTTGTTGCAGGCTCAACCCACATACGGCGAATGTTAAAACTGATCCAAATTAAGATTGCATTCAATAAGGAATTATATATATATATATATATATATATATATATATATATATATATATATATATATATATATACGATAATAGAAACACAATAGTTTTATATAGTTTACATCGATTCGTATGTAAATAAAATCCAAGAGCACTATATAGCTCAATATTGTAACATTTAAATAGTTATTTTTAAAAATTGTAATAAAGCTATATATAAATCCATTGCCAGGCCAAAGTGTTATCATACTGTGTTACATTGCGAATTTTGAAGCAAAGAAAATATATCTTGCGTTGTCAGAATACTCCAAAACATAATACTACAAATTCAAGTAGTAAACACAACCCTGACTTTTTTAAGCAACTGTAGTGTTCCATGTTTTAAACCCGTCAAGCAAGATTGATTAGAATTGCTTTCCACTATCGTTTAATTATTAGATTATCTGACCTTGTTTATTTGAATTCTACTGATTTGAAAACTCTATCGAATGGAACAAAATATCGGTTTTCGAATAGAAAATGTTAGAGTATTTATTATATTCACTCTCAGTTGTTCTAGCTGAATCTTATATCGACTTTTAAGTGTCTACCGAATGAGTTCCTTCGATGCTTAAAATAAGTATTTGTTTTTGAACATTCGAACCTGAATGACTCAACACTTGATAAAAGTATGTGAATTCTCATTATGGCATTGTATTTAGTTCAACTTCATATTCAGCCATAAATAATTTTTAACTTTTGACGATTTCGTTTCGCTAACTGCGCACGCACGGTTCCCGTCTTCTTCATTTTCGTATTTTTTCAAGAATTAAAGTCAACATCTATGGTTACTGAAGAGCGTGTATTTCTTTGTTCATTTATATAAAATATTACCTTTCCTTTAGTGTTTGTTTCTAGACACAATGATTTACCTTCCAGAAACCTGTTCCTTATGTTACGTTACATTTATATAGGAAAATCATACCCCATGCTAAAATCTAAACTATTTTAAAAATAAAATTTCTTTGATGCGGATATTCGCCAAGCTGTTTATAATTAATCGCCCCCAAAAGTAGAATATTGTAGTTGGTAAACTTCGATGGGTGTGATTGTAAACATTTTCCATTTATTTTTTCTAATTTTCCAACAGCATTTACTGGAAAAATAGATCTATGTAGGTAGTAGTAATGATTACGTAAATAACAGTTTAAATGACAGCATAATAATAAACACGGGGTATTGTAAAGATTATTTCGTTCTGATCTAACTTATTTTTATATTAGAAATACATTTCCTTATCTGTTCTGATACTAGACTTGACCTGTTTTGTCCTCGATCAGTGAAGGGGAAATATTTCAAAACTGAGGTTGTTTTTCCAATCCAGTAAGCCTTTTTCTGGAGCTGGACGTTCCCCACATTAAAAACGACCTTGTGTCTAAATCTACCCTCGTGGAGTAGCCATTCGATAGACACACTATTCCAAATGTGTTAATGTATTTATGTATTTATAGTTTTTCAAAAGCAATGCAAAAATTGAAAACATTTTCAACTCGTAAAAAATGTTTTTGAATAATTATTGTATATTTTTAACAACATAATCCTTATGAACCAACTTTCTTGCGTTTCGCCGTAACCTTATAACCGACTGATTTGTGACCTATTTGCGTAATTCGAACATCTAATAGATGCAATCTATTAAATATGAAGTATATATGGCCTTTCTAACGGTTCTTCGAAGATGGTTTTCTTACGATACAAATAATTTTGAAAATATAAACAAAGTGTAAAATTTGTAATATTTGTTTTGATATAACAGTTCATCTGCTGTGAACAAAAATCCATTCTAGACTAAAGCATTTGGTTTGTCCAGTGCAGCTTTCTGTTGAGCTGTATTTTTCCAACAGTAAACCACGATCGTGAGGAAGTCATTCAAATAATCACACTGTTCTGAAAAGTTTAATCTATTTATGTATTTTTTTTCTTAAATCAATAAAAAACAACGGAAAGATTTTAAACACATAACAATGTTTCTATGTCTACATTTGTAAACAACATAATTGTTATAACTTACTTTCGCTTCTTCGTAAATGTTTACATACAGGATTCTTACCTATTTGCGTCAATACAAATATTTAAAAGTTGAATTCTATTAAGTGTGTATATTCTTCTAGCGATTACCTCGATATGTTTTCTTTCTTACGACCTAACGGATTTTGGAAATATAAGAATAGTGTAGGAGCTATTCTGAAAACATAATAATCTAGTCATAATTTACTTACGTCAAGGCATCAAACAAAAATATTATTTATAAAATGCTCGAAGCCGGCGATTTGCTGATTGGTAATTGCTATATTCTGCTAATCCGGAATGTGTAAACGTTTATACGGAATAGGCAGTCAGAACGGTCGACATAATCTAGTGTTAAAGTCTAAATAAATACTTAACCCCCTTTGGGTCACAAGCAGAATATCATAAGAAGAATGTTATACGAAAATATAATTTTAAAAATATATAGTCGAAGAATAGGTGTGTTGTTTACAAATAACTATCCCATATTTGTATATTCCGCAAATACAATCAGAATGTCGTCACGAATGGAAGTTTATTTCTTGTTATTTAGATTTTAAATATTGTATGATATTAAGAAAGAAAATATGAAATTATTGTTGTAATTCAGACAAACTCCCTTCATTAATTAAATCATGTGAAAAACGTGGGAGTAGATATTAATGTGAACGTAAAAATAGCTGCAACCTTCTCTCTGAAAGACGGAATTGGGAGCAAAAGCTTACCCAGATACAATGTAAGAACTTTTCTAAGAAAACAACATTATAACAGATTTTCTGGAAACACGCATAACTTGAGTTGCTGGCGGAACACATTAGCATGTATGGCTTTTGGGTTTAAAGCTGTGATACCTAATAAAGTGAGAGCCAAATGAACTTTAGTCTGGCCTAAAATAAAAAACAGATTTTTTCACGAGTACCTAAGTATGTAGCTGTTAGTATGCCCTTTCGTAGTTATGCAATTATACTAACATTTAATTTTTATTTATACATTTATTAATTATTATAAATAACCATAGCGAAGTAAAATATCGAATAAAATAGTTTTATAGAGTCTGGGAAAGGAGCACACTTTCTTGGATCCTACCATTTTCCGGGGCAATGTATGCCTACAGCTCATGTTTTTTAAAACAAAACCTTTGTAGGTAGTGAAAAATATAAAACATTTTGACAATTCCGTCATGGAATCTTAGTTTACTATACATCTTAAACATCGTAATATACATCTTAAATAATCGTCTAATTATTAATCTTTTCAATACATTTGTTTTTCTTATTACAATTGTAACTTTGTGAATTAATTAAGCAGTATTTATTTATAAAAAAGAAACGTTTTTATATGATGACATTTTTTCATCACAAGAACGGATTGAGGATAATTACCTATTATTTAGAAGTTTAAGTTTACAAAATTACAATTATAAATTTTCAACGTCTAATTAAAATGCGATGTAATTATGCAAAATATTATGTTACGTGTTCTACAAGGACCCTTGTAGAATGACTCGCGTTGCAGTAGATTATCAGTTCAGTATTACTATGAAGACAAGACTTAGTGGGAAATTATATTACCATACTAGTTTATCCGTATCCCGGCGTTGCCCGCGAAAGTGAATTAACGTATGAAATGTCAGTCCTCTACCTTTAACTAGTGAATGATTTTCTTCTTGTATTTGTGCGTTTAAAGCACAGATATTACTGCTAATGTAAATACTGGTGTGAGACTGAAAATAACTACTGCTTCCTGTGTGAATGGCTGTGTTAAGACTTGCTGCTTAAACGAAACAAATGTAAGAAATACTTTCTGAGAACTCGTATAAGAAATTGGTTTCTCTCGCTAATTTTTTATGTAAATTTTATATGCAAATTTTATATGCTAATTGTTTCTGAACTTTGTAGTTCAAGCTATAACGGCCAATGAAATACGGGAACATTCATTTAAATATATATATTAGATGTAAAGAGAGATACATACTGTAAGAGAGAGAGAGAGAGAGAGAGAGAGAGAGAGAGAGAGAGAAAGGGAGATGTGCAAGATTGAGAAAGAAAAACTGAGAAGGAGTTAAACGTATATTGGAGAATTACACTTTAAGAAAAGTATTCTATATAAAACAGAATGAATATTGGTACGCCGCTGTGTTTTAGAAAGAAAAATTGCTGCTGATTGAAAACAGTGATGATTTACAGAGGTGATATTATGATAAAGGCCGTATATAGAAGAAAAAAGAACGCTCGACGAGTGTTCCTTTAGAAAATGGTTTTATTGAACACAAGTGGAAGCTAAGCGGATATTTTGTTGCAAAGATCCATTACAAAAGAAGGTGAAAAGTGGATAATGGCCCTTGATATTCCAGACGGGTAAATTTCTCCGTTTTCCCATTCCTCAATTGAAAATCTGATCATCGGAAAATTCGGGCGATTCACTGGAATTGAAGAGTTGCAATGTCAGCTTACTGAAAAAAAAGAAACGAATGGCCTAAATGTACACAATAGATTTGTTTGAAGTTCTCAGAGAAAATAAGACATGATTGCTGCAGACAATTCTATACCATTTTTTAGTTTTAGTTCTGATGCTTCTTGCTAGTAGAATTAGAATAAGTTGCAAGAAGTAGAAGAATAGTTTATTCGTTAATTCTTTGCGGGGAATAAGTTAGTTTAAGTCTTTGTGTTTCCCATGTCAATATATTCAGCATAATTCATAACCTTATAGATATGCAGATCCACGGCTTTTTCAATAGAGCTATAAATCTTTGCAAAAGACAGAGAAACTTCATTCGTTACCTGCTACATTTGAACTGTGATTTTCTAAAATAGAATGAGATGTATTCAACAATAAACTTATGGAATTATTGGTTATTCACGTTTTTAACGCAAATATATAGGAATTCAGAAGTGCGAGAATGCTTATTTGTATTCGCATTCAATCCACACAGGTTGGTTTCATTGTGGCATTAGAGGAATGGTATCTGGAAGATCCGAATAGCTATTCTTCATTATGTTTCTGTCATTTCCAAAAATACAATTTAAAATTGGTGAATTGTTTATACGAAGAGACTTTGTAGCGGAGTTGATGTAAAGAGATAAGGCAATACGTGATTTAAAAAGGACATTATTGATATTAATATATATATATATATATATATATATTATTTATCCCAATTACAAAAGAAAAACATTATGAGCGACTGCCGTTTGTGTTTCGATACGCTCGCTACGTATCGACAGATTTATATGTTTTGAAACAACGAAACATTTGTTTGTGAATAACTATATTTGAAACAGTGAAAGATTTGCTTGTGAATAATTATATATATATATATATATATATATATATATATATATATATACATATATTTATATATTTATATATATATATATATATATTTCGACTTTTATTTCATTCGAAAATAAACTCTTTCATATGGGTTACACAATGTGTATGTCATAACTCAAACAATTCAATCACTTCTGTATTATCTTCATGCATACTATACACATACAGTGACTAATTATTAAGCATCTAATTTATTTGCTGCCTGTAAGGATATGTATGTAAAGTAGATCGTAACGCTGATAAAAAATGAGTCCATGTTATCTAAATGCGCACAGAGACGATTAGCCAGTAGTAAAATACACATTGAGTTGGCTTTCGTAGTCAGTCGTTAATAAATTACAGTTCATTAGGACAATTAAAACTGATTTGTTTAAAAGCAGAACACAATTTCAAAATAAACATATATATTCTTGAATGTATTTTCTGTGATAAAAGTGTATAGAAAATACACTTAAAAACATTAATTGGATCACTTATAAGTTGGTAATACACACATATATATACATATATATATATTAGATTTATTGAATGTGAGATGATATATATAATTATTTCCACAATATATATATTATATTTCCATCCGATGGCAAAACTAACAATCGACCTATACGGTTCATCTGTTCTTTCATGTTCTTAGTCTTTATATTTGCATATAATAACACAATTAACTCAACCCTAAACCAAACTAACGCATTATATATGTTCACATGCACATTTAAGTTATGTCTTCCTAATAACCAAACTGAAAAATATACAGTACCTACATTGACCACGAAACAACAACTTTCTCCCGACGTCTCACATATCATTTATGTGCATAGTATATCCGTAGATTGTGCAAGTAATTTTCATTTATTCGTAAGGTGACCCATTAGAACTTATTTAAATTAGTATTATTAGTAAAAACATGCCAAACTGTGCGAACATATAAGAGCACATCTTTCAAAACATCCTAATTCAGCTATGCTTGCTATGAGGCTGTTGGAAGTTGTTGGAAGTTGGTGAACGTACAAGTAAACTTGATAATAATGGTATTATATTACTAATTTCTTTTGGTTTGATGATACTAATAGGTGTAGACTCAAATGTTTTACCCAAAGTTTACAACAACTTTACAATCATCAATAATTGTGTGAGAGAACAATGGTTGTTCGAATCAATCACTCTTACTTAAAGTTGAACGATAAAGAAAAGCTAAGTAAATCCATTGAAAACATCATAGATCGAAGGAATATTGCCAAGCACAAGATCTAGTAATACGTTGAAGTCACATGGTGTACTACTTCATGTGCATCGACAAAAAGCATGCTAATCAAGCTTCTTTCAAATTTGAGGGAACAACGTTGTTTTGCCAAATTTGATTGAAGCAAACATATTGACGGGTCGCGCTGATAAACACAGCATATTTCTTCAAAGACTTTACAATATTACCGGCGTTATTACTAAGAGTTTCAAAAGAACGCAATTTACGATTAGTATATTTTTGTCATCTCCATGAACAAACTTTAGGGAAAAAGATTCAAGGTCACTGGATGACAAATGCTCAAACGATGCTGTACTCACAATCAGTCAAAGTTAGATGTTCACAACTTTATGTGTATGCTCAATATGAAAAAGCATAATATGTCTCATAAAAGTTTGCTTTGAGACAACTACTTTTTATTATTTCAAAATAATACATTAACTCTATAAATCAATAGATATGGAACCAGGGCTAATATATATATATATATATATATATATATATATTTTTTTTTTTTCTCTATTTTATCATCCTGATGAAGTCTTATAAATAAAGACGAAACGTTGATGTACACATAAAAAACATCCATTTTTTGGTTTTTCTTTTTCATTTTCCCATATATATATATATATATATATATATGTTACAAATATATTATGTATGTACTCATCAACGTTTCGTCTTTATTATAAGACTTCTCCATATGATTTTCTGAAGAAAACGACTCACAAGTACAAAATGTTTTAAGTGAGTAGTTGTCGATGGCTGCCGGTTGTAAACTAGCTGCCGTTTAAGAAAAACATAAAATTATGAGATACAAATAGATGGTGGCAGGGGCAAACAGTGATTGGCGTATAACATCATTAGGAAGAAGGGCAGTTATAACAATAAATGTGGAGGAAGTTGAGGTGAACGGTCAGTCGCGTCTGGAATTAATTTACATTATGAAGGGGCGAGAGGATAGGAGATATGTGTATTGAATCTTTTTTTAATTTAGCCTATAGATGAGAAAAACGAGAGGTAAATATATCAGGGTGGTGTGCTTTGACGGTGTAAGATGTGGCGGGGCGGGAGTGAAGGGAGAGCGAGAAATAAAGTCAGCATGGAGAAGTTGTCCACATTTAACACTTTTTATATATATATATATATATATATATATATATATATATATATATGAATATACAAACATATACTTAGTTAAACACACACAGATATATATGCATAACACATGCACAAATTACAACGTAAGATCATACCTAATGTGTGGAATGGAAAAATAAATAACGGTTAAAGAATATATTATTTTTGTTCTGACCTGCTTGGGTGATTGATTTGAAACAAGAAGTTGTAAGAATATAAACGGGTAGTTTTGTCAGTTATTTTAAAATATATCCTGTCTGTTAGTTTAAGAGATGAGTAAAGCGTGTACGCCGCCATATATCCATTTCAAACAGTTTGTACTTGTGTGTTGTTTTCTTCAGACAATCATCATGAGAAAGTCTTATAATATACTTGAAACACACATAAATAATACTATTTTTTGGTTTTCCTTTTTCAATTTCAATTATGTTGGATCACTGTTTTCCTTTTTTGATCATATATATATATATATATATATATATATATATATATATATATATATATATATATATATATATATATATATATGGGTGTGTGTGTTTGTGTAAATGTATCGAAAGAGAACGCAAGCAGAGTGCTTGATTATTAAGAAATATTCAAAAATAAAAACGTAATATTTATTAATATATGTATTACAGACGATCAAAACAACATCACTGACGGTACCAATGTTGTTATTATCTTCTGATATATACATATATATACATATATATATATATATATATATATATATATATATATATATATATATAAACCCTGTGTATCGCTTTATTGCAGGTCAATATTTTTTTAATTTTGAAATTGCTATGAAACGCAGAGAAGTGAAATTTGGTACACTGGAAGAGCATAACAAGGTGCCTTATTTCCCTGATTTTTGTGGAATTTGAACAAATATTTTGAAAAGTATGCTAATCTTTCTATTTTCTGTTAATTTAAAGTGTGTATCACTTTATTGCAGGTCTCCCAAAATGCCTAGAAAGGGTCGATTGACAGCTAGTGAAAAGGTACGTGTTGTTGCAGGCCTTGCAGAAGGTTTATCTCTCGTAGATCTAGCCAAGGAGCTTGGAAGAGATCGAAGAACATTGTCTTCATTCGTTGAAAATCCAAACATCAAACCAAGGAAAGACAAAAACACAAGAAAGTCAGTTTCTGCTCGTGATGTTAGAAAGATTCGCCGTCAACTTATCAAGCAGCCGGGCAGCAACAGTGCTGCTATATTTGACAAGGCTGGAATATCTTCCTTGTCCAGAAAGACACGCTGCAATGTCTTAAACGAAATTGCAAGATGCATTAAGCCCATAGCAAGACCGGTTTTAAACCAAACTCATAAGGAAAAACGTTTTGCTTGGGCTCAGAAATACATGAAAACCAGCTTTGAAAATGTTCTTTTCACCGATGAGGCCAGAGCAACCCTTGATGGATCAGATGGGTGGGCCAAAGTTTGGAGTCCTCTTGGATTCCCTACCCCTCATCGATTCCGTCGTCAACAGGGAGGTGGAGGTGTCATGTTTTGGGCTGGAATAATCTGCGATGAACTAATTGGACCATTTCGAGTGCCAGAAGGTGTCAAACTGACAAGCCAGTCTTATATTTTATTTTTAAATGAGCATTTGTCACCATGGCTTGATGACCTTCCATTGGCGCGTCACCGCAAATTGATTTTTATGCACGACAATGCGCCATCCCACTCAGCCAAGGCTACGGCATCCTACCTTAAGTCATTAGTCATTAGTGGAGAAAATTTGATGACATGGCCACCTTGTTCTCCAGATATAAATCCAATTGAGCAGCTCTGGTCAATAATAAAGATGAAAGTTTATGAAGGAGGTGTTCAATTTTCGTCGAAGGATGAACTTTGGAGGAAGATTTTGGAAGTTTCCTATAGCATCACATCATCTCAAATCCGCCGATTGACATCATCAGTTGACAAGAGGCTATTCAAAGTGATTTTGAAGCATGGGAGTTATGTTGATAAATAAATATTTCCTTAAACAAAATAATGTAAAATTCGTTCTTGTTTTTGGTTAATATTGTTACTGGATATGTTCTTTATTTCATATAAATAGAAATATGAAGTTAGAATATTGTTTTATTACCGAAAATATACATTTTTAGACACTTGCAATAAAGTGATACACACTTAAAATTACCAGAAAATAGAAAAATTAGCATAACTTTCAAAATATTTGTTCAAATTCCACAAAAATCAGGGAAATAAGGCACTTTGTTATGCTCTTCCATTGTACCAAATTTCACTTCTCTGCGTTTCATAGCAATTTCAAAATTAAAAAAATATTGACCTGCAATAAAGCGATACACAGGGTTTATATATATATATATTACAGTCAAATAAACCTAAATTTCAACAGAAGTTCTAACTAATTGAAACGCAAGTTTTGTTACAATTAATTTCTAAAAAGTCTCTATACTTACCCACTAAAAGTCTAAAAAAACGATGCGAAATATGCAAATGTGGCTATTCTATATCAACAGGTTCCCTGTATTTTTCAGTAAACGTGATGTATGCTATTACTCGCGCCAAAGTAACATTTGCAATTCATAAGTACATATTAGGATTTAAAATGATGTTTATGGAATGCTTCTTAAAACCCACAGCAACAATTTAGTTATATAAAATGTATTTTAGGATATACCATAAGTTTCAGATTATTTGTTTAGTTAAAATACACAGTTTTTCTGTATGCATTCAAAGAATATTCTTCCATTATCATTTTTAAATATTTTATGGAATTAGATATACTTCTACATCATTATATTTCAATATTTTAAAGTAATGAATATATTATAAATTACACCCCACACACAACGAGGTCATGTTGTAATCATCGTTTATTTATTTGTTTGTTATTTATTTGTATGTTTTTTTGCAAATTTATGCAAAAAGTTATCAACAGAGTTCAATGATATTATTACCGAAGCTCTATATTGGCACAGAGAAGACCCATAATTAATTCTGAATGTGGCCTAGTTCAATGTCTGAATCCAAGATGCTTTGGAACATTCGGAAAATCACTATCTTTTCAAAGAAAATCACAGTTCAGTCAATTTCTTGTCTATTCTATTGAAATCTGAAACATCAGTAACAGATAGTATTACATAGCACTAGATTGAATTTAACCCAGATCTAATACGTATTCAAATATTGGCAGCATTTTTCATTTTAACATAGAACATCACATTTTACAACTTTAAATAAATCTTTGTCAATCTGGCATTTCTCAATCAATTTGTGTTACATTTCACATGTTAATGTATTCTCTCATTTTCCAAAACATCAAGTTTCACCTGCATAGTAGGTTAACCTAATAAACCTTGGCGGAAAGATGTGCTTTCTGAGTGCTTTTGATGTTCAATTATTTCGCAATCCTCTAACTCAATGTTATTTTCTAGCACTTGTCAATTAGCACAAGTTGTACCACAACACTCGCCAACTATGTTAAATAAACATGTACATCGTGCTGCATTGCCATCTTTTTTCAGTTGCATCGGATCAAGTTCAGAAGGCTTTCTGCTGCTGGAAGCATATCTGCAATTTCTGGTATGATGACACCATTGATCACCTGTCATCACCAATTGATGGGAATTAGAAAACGAGTTACTAACCATATATGTGCTTATTAGAATAAAGGTATTACATGGAAATTTGCAGCAGCCGTAGTTGGAGGCAAGATATTTAATCAACTGTGAGTATGCTTTTATGTTTCTTTTAAGAACACTGATGATAGAGTAATTTGTTTAAGTTACTCTCTTTCGTTAGCACGGTGCAATACTATTTACTCGGACAGAACACCTCTTCACGCTACTGTAAGTCATTTTATTTTCATAGCAACTTCTTTGCCTACATTGAATAAGCACGAAGATGTATCATATCCGCGTAATGCATGAAAAATGTTAAATCTAAGCACAGGTTGGTGCCTATATCAGATTCTTAACAGTGAATATTGTAACAGCACTTTCAACAACAAGACATCATCCACATTGCTGTAAATACACAAACACCTTGCTTATTCCAAACATTCAATAAACAGCTAGATACATTTATGTTTATTTGATTTATTTACCAAGACGATGTCCCGTTTCGTTTGTGTAATCATAGTTAATTCACAGTGTACAAATTCAGGTTGTGCTACTCAAAAGAAGTTTGTTATTAGCTGAATGTGGTGTACTGTAACCATCAAATACAATAACGCATTTATCATTTTTGCACAATACATATTTATATATACATAACATAATTAGTTAAATGTAAGACGAGGATGCGAAATGATCCGATGCTCTTCTATCTAAAACAAAGTGTCTACCAGTGGAAAGTTTGCATTATTGGTATCAAATCTGGCTATATAAGGCACCTTCGTAGAATCGCTTTGCTTTCAGATCTGGGATCAAGTATATATGTTATATAGCTACACAATTCCTACTTAAAGATGTCGTGGATATTAAAGTTTTCTTTATTTGCAACTAATGTTAGGCATTGAAACAGAGCTTGTGGATGTATATTCACTGTTTGTGTCTACACTCACATATGTTTTGATTCAAAGGCAACTGCCTGTTTTATATTGACTTGAATGAATTGTGCAATACCTCATTGCCTTCCATGGATTCAAGAATCTCGTAACAAACTTTTTTTCTGTTTGAGCTGCATTTATTGAATTCTATACCACAATAACTGTGATAATGTAGTACAGAGACTTGTCAGATTTACTGAAGGATTCTCTGGCTTTCAAAAAGTTAATAAGCTTTTGTGTATATGTGCAGTCTCTTTTGTCGTGTGTCAGTTACTTGTGTGTGCTGTTCATTAATTTTATAATCGACAGCAGTAAACTGCTGCATAACTTGATTTACTTCAGAACACATCAATAAAGATGTAATTCACATGACTCGCTGCTTTTCTTTCCCTTGTGAGTCTGCCAGTGGATGTCATACTTCGCATAAACAATAAGAACCGTGGAATGTCCTGCCCCGTATCACTATGACAAACAAAATGTAACATGTTTTTTTAAAACAGAATACAAATCAGGATGATACCTTGATAAGGTAGCCATTTGTTGGAGATATACAACTATAGACTTAGCGTACAAATTGTGACCTGCATTAAAAAGGAAGTGTAGCATGTTATATAATGAAAGAAGATGGGAACTCAAATTTCCTATTCATTTCAGCCCAGAAGAAACGTTTTAAAATGTCTAGAATTACAAGCAGAAAGTACGGTTAGTCAAATTTTCCTTTTTTGTTCCAACACTTAATGGATAACCATAACTGCTATCATAGATTTGTCATCTATGATCATAGCAATGAGTTTTTAAAATATCTTTCCGCTGACATTATCCAACTTTCTGTTAAATTACTACCTCTCACTTAGAATTATTTTAGATGTTTATTTTATCGTGTGGGTATTTTTCTTCACTTTGAGTTTCATTGTAAAGTACAGATGTCTGTAGCGCAGTGAGTTCCAATATGTATGCAAGAAGTAATATGTTAAGTGCACCATCTATTCAGAAGTGGCATTTTTATACATTTTCACGGACATCTTCTAAAGCACATTTGATACTGAGTTGTTGATATATATATATATATATATATATATATATATATATATATATATATATATATATATATATATATATATATATTCTAGAACTTCTGATAATCCTGCTTTTTCCATTAGGTGGCATATGCACCAGGAAAACGAATCTCAATGTGTAATCCTCTAATTCCCCACACTACAGATTTCAGACAGCTACTAGATGGCTCATTAACTATACTAGTTTCAGACTTAAATTGCAGTGGATTCTTAAATATTATAACAAGAGTTGTGTGTTATAATGTCACAGTTTCAACCAGAACTATCAATGTAGAATAGATGCATGACATATTTGATTGATCGAAATCAATGAAAGACACACTCACAAGGATTTTCCCTCCCCGGATGAGTTTCTGTGTATACCATTTGCGTAAATCCTGACAACCATGGGCATGGCCATTGCAGAAACGGAAAACTGTTCTCATGAGATCAACTAAATATGAGGATTTTAGAAAATGATCACGAGACTGTAGATGGGTTAGTTCACCAAAATGATTTAGATTATCTTTTTGATGACGTTAATAATGAAATGCTACTTGTTCAGACTTAACTATTTTATTAGACATTCCTTCAAGCTGGGAAATCACATGAGTGACAAATGTACCTGGTGTTTATATGGCAACACTACCCATCCCATATCAGGTGTCATATCGATCGAGTGTGTGTATATTGTGGGCAATGTTGTCTGCTGTATATAACATTAATTTACCTTATGTTGCAGTGGCATAAAACTTACAGAAGCATATCGTTCAAATGTTGGAATTTCTTTATATGAGCAACAAAACCTATTTTGCTGTAATTAATGTAACACAAACTTAGAACCACAATAGTGATTAATTTGTATGGCTAACCACCATTGTAAAGGAAAGAATAACCATACTTGTCCGGATAGCTTAAATGATTGCATACATGAGGGATGTCTACTTATTCTCTGTATTTTTATTGTTGCAATAATCTGCATGAGGTAAACAATGCTATCAGCAATAAATGACAAGGTTCGTCCTAAACTAAATTAATATGTCGATGGGTAATTAGAGTTAGGAGTAATATTTTTTATTTCATTGTTTGCCTCATCTGCAGTTAGTACTTGACCGTGAAGAATATACTACATCCTTGCCATGTAAATAATTTGCAGCGGATACTTTTTCTAACACTGTATAACTTCACTTATTATTCCGGGATTCAGACATGTTTTCTTTAGTGAAATCAAATGTTTATGTGTTCACAAGATGATAACCCTAACTTCTTTACTTTTCTTGGTATGTGATTGATGTGCCAAAAAGTAGCAGTGATTTTTTAAATCACAACTTCTTGTTCAGGATTGTAACTTTCAATTAAATGTTAATATATCGACTCATTCCACACTTTCACGTGCTTTATGATGTTCGGGTTGCACTATCATTTTTACATCTATAGCGGTATCCCTTTACACAGCAGTAGCTTTATAATTTGGAGCGAACATAAGTAAAAAAAATGACAGCACATAAAAGAGAAAACATTCATTTTGGATGGAAAGGCAATGCGAAAGGTGGTATCAGTTTAAAGTTGTGAAAACTTTTTAATCATACACTAAAATCTGATGGAGACAAAGAACAATTAATATGTTAAGGGGAATCAGTGTTTATTGTATTTCATGTATATTGTTTCTGTAACTATCCTGAACTAAAACGTGTATTTCTTAGCACAACTTTCAGCCTAGCTGTTATTTTTTTTATTTCAGTTGAGTATAACGCAATATGGAAGAATAAGAAATACGAAAGAAATAAATAGCAGGAGCATAGTAATAATAAAACATTGTCAATGAAAACTATGAATGAAAAAGATGATGGAAATATGTCTTCAAACTATTATATTAACCTGGATAATATTCGTAGTATTGCATTTTTATTAATGTAATGGTATTCAATAATTACACATGTGATAAGCAAAATATCCAAATATGAGTTGAGCAGTCTCTAAGATTAATAAAGGATTTTCTTTTACATATTTGTTATTGTTCTTTAGTATAGTGATGTTTTATTTCTTCATTGGAACCATTGTGTAAGTTTAAGATTGTGAAAATTATAAGTTGAAAGACAAACAGTTTACTTGATCACAGCTTCCGGGTTTCAAATCGGAAATCGATGATCGGTATTTTTCAAGACGGTGTTATTTATTATATTTTAAGTAGGATGTTCTTTGCGGAAAATAATTAATCATTTCTAACTATTTTTTATCATTAACACATCAGACCATCAAATTGTGGTTTTATAATTAAAAATGTATTTTATTACAAATAATAAACAACATTTCTTTATAATTATAATGTTTTAATCACGAATACGTAAATTATGTTTTGAGGAAGGTTGAATACATTTTTGAAACAGTTTATTTTGAAAATATGTTTTAATCGTTTATTTATTATTTTGATAATTTTAATGATTTTTGGTTTGAAAATATTTTCAAAATCGTATATATTGTACATATATTAAACCTACTTTATTTTATTTTTAAAATAGTCGAATAGATTTTGAGTAAATATAGATTTTACAAAATTAACTATGTAAAGCATCATAGTAATAACGTATCATATGCATAATACTTCCGAGAAATTGCCTTTTATTCGACTGCGCCAGAGAAATTAATGTAGATGAGTGTCGAAAGTGAAGCGGTCAAAATTGATGAGGGACAGTTTTTTGATAAACACCGATTTTTTCATTTCCGATTTCGAAACCGGAAACCGTAATCAGTAATCTTTTACTTTTAGGAATCATGAATCAGTTTCATAAATCTAAAACTAAAAAAACATCAGTTGTACTCATTCGTACATAGATTAGAAACACATCAATGTTATGCTTCAATGCGAAATGTAAGGACTAATTACGTAGAATTAATTTATTGGCATAACAAGTTAAAGAATTGTGTGTCTCTCTCTAAAAAGAATACACATAAAAAATTGAATGGATACAAAAAATAACATTAACTCTCACTTGTTGTAACACTGTTTTCTGTGATAAAATAGTCCCCCAAAAGGTCTAATTACTTATCAAAAAGAGTTCGCTCATCAGTTTCGACGTCTTTTACTGTCGTAACCAGTTAACTTCCTGAGATCCCGTAGATTATCTTTTATTTAATCAACAAATACATTCACCAATAATTCAACGTTTCATTATTTTGTATACATTATTTTTCTTAAGATTCTATACCGTGGATATAACTCAACACATTAAGGTATAATAAACTCTACCAAATAGCTGAAACCTTGTATACTTTTTTATTATACATGTCATTTAACCATGAGATGTAAGTTGCACGTTGCCTATTGTAGAGGCTATTGGTTTTCTAAATATAATTATATAATTTAGCTGTTTCTGATATGCCATTGTTTGAGGTCAGAATTGACTGAATAATTATAAACTTTTTTTGGTCTAGTTTTTCTCCGCTTAATTTCTGTGGGTATGTATATACGTATGTTTATCCCACCAGAACTTCGTGCAATATGTCTATAGCACTGTAGACGCTTCCAACGACGAGCTTATCTTTTATCTTAAATAGCATGGAATCCAAATTAAATATGTAGTCAAGGGACACACAAAATATCGACCGAACCATAGCCATGACATTTCTCTTTTACCATTGAAAGTTCAATCTAGTGGGAGTCATGCATTCACTATCATTACTTATAACACTGTTGTAAACTTTACACTGAGTAACAAGTGAGATTACACGATATGTTTCATTGCCTATGTGTGTAATTATTGTGTTGTTGCATATATGACGGAAACATTAAGTGCTCTCATTTAATGAAGATATTTTACGAGACAAAATCATATCACCTCTATAACAGGGCATAGTATAAATATATGATAATACATCTCTTACTCTTAGCTCGACTATATGTAAACCGGTAATGGATAACCTATATATAATTAGTTTAATCGGCTTATATCTGAGTGTTTATGACATTGTATATTAAAAAACAATTTGAGTTCAATCATGTGAGTCTTATGGGTGTAAGTTTTTCTTTTATTCGTAAACATGATAACATAAGGAGCAGACACTGCAACCGGCTTGTAGAAATCGAGCTTTTCAAAGCTACGATTGAAATATATTTTGATGCCAAGTGTTTTTATAGATACAACTTTTATTATACACATATGTGTTACTTTTTTTAATTTGCGTAACCAGTATTATATTAACACGGTAAACAATCTCTTAATTTACCTGGGAGTACAAACTTTACTTGGATACATATATATATATATATATATATATATATATATATATATATATATATATATATATGTATATATATATATATATATAATTACTATTCATGTATCCACATAGAATTTTATAAGGAGATATACTTTTTATGTATCAGTTTTCAGTATTTACTTCAACAGTGCTCGATACGTAAGTAGAGCTAGTTAGTAAGATATGAAAATATATTTATGGCAATTAAGCTACACAGACGCTCTCGCGTTTCATCCCCGTGGGGAATTTTAGCCTGAAGATTCTTCCTGGGGGTGAAACGCAGGAGCCTCTGTTTAGCGTAATTGCCCTAAATATATTTTCATAACCTACTATACACACACACACACACACACACACACACACACACATATATATATGTATATATATATATATATATAGATATATATATAAAGAGAGAGAGGCATATTTTTAGATATGTCTGTGTGCATTGCATTTTCTCGTTATATCTAATCCGTAAATAAGGAATATGACACGTGTAAATAGTAGTATCCACACAAAAGCTGTTTAGTACATAACATACTGCCCGAGAAAATATATAAAACAAATACGTGTTTTAGATAAACCCCTAAAAAGGTGGCACGAGTCTTATATTTTAACCTTTACATATTTATATTAAGTTGATGAATCACATTTTTACGGTGTGTTTAACAAATGGCTTTGCAACAGCCCGAACATTCATATTTTAAATATTGGTTGCATTAGCGTGTGAATGTTGTGAAAGCATCAGTTCTAAAATGACAATATCAAAAACACCATTTCTAAAAACTAATCAAAGCGAACATTAATTGATACGACTACCGTTTTCAAAAGTTTGATCTTAATGATGTGTTTCTACCAGAGAATAAATCCAGTTTTACTTCCTCTCAACTCGGCAAACAGAACGGATATAGTAGCCCACCTTACAGAAACAGACACACATTTTTTTAAAAATATATATTTTAAGAATAACAAATACATATTAATTACAAACATTTAAATTAAAAGAGTTGAACAGAAAATTATGAAAGTTGCACATCAAATTAAAGCAGCTTAACCTTCCAATTAACATCATTGATATTAATATAAAAATGTTGAACTTAATGCCAAGAACATTCAACTATATTTCTAAAATGTTTGACTGTAAATTTAAAAGGTTCATATTGATCTTAAACGCGTTTAGCTTAAAAGTCGCAAAATATAAAATGTAAAACGCTGACCTTTTACTTCAATATCGAATTTTAATTAAATAATAAACTCATTCAAATATAATACGCTCAAAGTCACTGCGAAGTAAACATCTTTTGTCACATGGCAACAAGATGATAAATCAGCGTAATATTTTCATAGTGCAGCTATTTTGTTTCTGTGAAAACGTAATCACTAAATACTATTAATCTAGACAAGCTAAGTTTTTAAATGCTGGTAACTGTTATGAAAGTCACCCGATCCATGCATTAACTTTTTAAAAAAATCAAAAGTTCAAATTCCGTAAACATTTGAATTTTGACTGTAATTCTTAACGGCAAGGTCAATGGCAAAGATCAGGAGAAACAACTATAAGTTGTGAAAATTCATTGTGTATTACATGCGATTGTCTACAATAAACATAACCGAAGTTATGACCAAAAGTGTTACTTCACTTTTATCTCTGACTTGTATATTGACCTTTGATCCCAATATCCAAAAATTAAATCAGTTTTAATTGAGAAAATGACATATTTTGTAGTAAGTAGGGTGACGATTGGTCAAGCTATGGTGACACAATACTGTACACAAACAAACATAGTTACAAATTATAGCCAAGGTATAACCTTCTTAATAACGGATATTCCTAAGGTACATTGAGCAAACATGTGCGCTTAGCAAGAAAAATGTTGTTCGTGAAACTGAAGAGATAATGTCCGACGAATCGATTGTGGACAGACAATTCTCATATTAAAATGAGTAGACGCATCTTAATATTCGATTTCAAACTTAAGGGTTACACACTTTCACATGATCTATTTATGATAAAAATACAAATATGACCCCCTTCATAGAATTTTGTATTAGAATTTTTGAACTCTTCAAAATTATAAGTTGATAGCCGACCACTAGTTAGCCAACACATACAGACACACGTATATAAATTAATAGTGTTGTTATATTATCTCTTTTTGTATACAATTAGGTATGTGCATATGTTTACATATTTGTATGTACAGGATTTAATCCTAAACTAAAATATATTATTATAAATGCTGTTAATTGCGATTGCTGCAAAGGGGGTACGGACGAGGTGGACATCTTTCGTGAAAATCAGATACCATACGATTTTTCGGAAATTTTAACAATAGTTAGTAGAGATTAATTAAGAAAAGCATTCTCCGAAGTACAATTACTTTGAAGTATAAATATTTCAAGGGCAATCATCTTGACACAACCGCCAATTTTAAAATTCAAATGGTCAGAATTTGCATTGAATTTGATCAATACGTATTAGATATTGATTGAGCAAGACGCCTTACATTCAAACTTTTTCCTAAAGCTTAAGCTTTGTGGTTTAGACATGTTCCAGAATCAACATCATTACATGTTTGTGTACGAGCGTCTGTGTGTGTTCACTGCATTGGCCGCGATCGTCCGCTCGTTGTGCTGGTACGAAGTCGTTTGCTTAATTCGCACACCAGTTGCAATGTCAAGGTGATGGTCTCAGTCAGTGCTGCAACAAAATAAGTATTCCTCCAAATATAATCACAACTCTAGTTTTAAACAAAATAACACAGGTTTATTTTTTGAGGTTTCCATGCTACTCGTTTTCTTCGACTGACCATCCGAGTTACAAATGAGAATTCTTTAGCTCGACTAAATGAAAACACAAGTCTAAACGAACACACACGGATCATTAGTTTTGAGGGTCACAAAAATGTACAGTAAGCCCATAAAAACAAACAGTCCTCTGCCAATCTGCTGAACTATGTACAGATACTGGTGTCATTTAACTACACAGATACCCATTTTTACACGCGAATGGGCTTCCAATCTATGAACATAAAAAACAAATGACTCGGGTGTTGCGTATATAGCCGGGCATTCTTTACGAAAACTTCAAGGCGTAATAACCACAGCAGGGAATCTCATATCTGTGAAACAATTACTTTTTTTTGGAGGAGGGGTCATCTCTAAGCATAAACTGTCGGTTAAAGATACACTATCTTCTTCCAATGAGAAATCGAATTCTAGATGGTCAAAAAATCCAAATCAGACACATGTCCAATTTCGGGTGTGACCTATTTACTCTTAGTTAAATATTTATCACTAGCAGCAAGTGTGTTATGGGCATATATTTCAACTATGGAAACCACTAACATGCGGCCGTATGCATATTTACATCTTAGTATCATCATATCTTGATTTCAATTGCCCCGTTGAGACAAAAAATAGGGCAAAACTGTAGATTAGAAAAGAACTCGTCTCAGAAGTATTAAAAATAATTATTGAGAATCTTATGTTAAGCGATACTTAACACTTGATCAATATTTGATAATTTGAATACATTTACATGAGAGCTTAAGTTTTACAAAATTACATTTTCATGAACCCATAACTTCTGGAATTTAAATTGCTGTAGTTTGTTTTTTAACATTTTCATTGAAGTATTTTTATACTCGAAATTTTAGGCTATCAAGAAGCTATGGTTTACTTGATATAAACTCGGACAAGGAAGGGTATTCAATCAAGATTTTCTTGATATTTTATTTCAATTTGATTTGTAATTTCATTACTAATTATAAACTGAAGTATTATTCTGCATTGTAATTAGAAGTTTACGATATCAGCTATTTCTTATCTCATGCTCTCTGTGGCACGACGGCATGACTACTAAGAATTAACACTTGCGGATAAGAATTTCTTCAGAAGTCAGCGGTGAATTAAGTAAATCAATTCCCTGTGTAGGAAAATCTTGGTAAACACATAGAGGTAATGTTTTCATTCTAAAATTTTAATTTTATTTTTACAACAATTATATTCATTATAATTAGATTTTTTTCTTGTTTCAAATACTCAAAAAATATTTTTATCAAAAAATAAGTCTTAACATTCTCACAATGTTAAGAATTATTTTCTAAATAAGAACATTATTATTTAAAAAGCCACTCTGAACATTGGGAGTGGAGGGATTCGTTAACGATCTTATACTTTTACCTAACAATATAATAAACCAAAAAATGTGGGTTTGTCCAAAAATAAGAATAACTTACTAAACTTTTGGCGAGAACATAATATAGCGGCAACTGACTTTTGCAATTTAGCTCTGACTGCTGAACACATTCTTAGTCGGACGTGAAAATTATCGGTGGTTATGCCATTATACCCTCTCTTTCTATCCCTCTATGTCTGTTTTTCTCCAATACACACACACACAAGCACACACACACATATATATATATATATATATATATATATATATATATATATATATATATATATATATATATATATATATATATATATTTATAACTAAATATTCAATTATATTTACCTACAGAAAACGTCGTGTCGAGCTTTTTACTCCTATAAGTATATGGATGTGATAATTTCAGACGATCATGAGGCGCGTACCCGGTTCATAGAGCCACCTTCGCCTCCGCACGCTTTTACTCTATTTTCACGGCAATATGTGATTACCACTTGATCCGGAGTATTTAAGTAATGTTTCTGCTGATTACAGCGTAAACATCGAGACAGACTAGAGAACATAACGAACTTACTCGAAGTCTTACTTTGTAGCTAAGGGAATTTCTATTTTAACAGTACTCAATTTTAATTTTCTTAGAAAGGGCATTAATAATAATATCTATAAATAAATATACAATTATTTTACCTACAGAGGTTTCGAGCGGTATACTCTCATCAGTATAGGGAAGTGATTATTTCAGGCAGTCATAAAGCGCAAACCCGGTTCACAGAGACAGCTTTGGCTCCGCGTTATTTCACTCTCTCCTCACAGCCATAGTAAATTACCACGTGATACAGAAAATCTAAGTTAGATGTATGATGACCACACCGTAATATATATATATATATATATATATATATATATATATATATATACATTTTTAAGAGAGAAAGATGAAGATAAAAAATTGTACAATATTACATAAAGTTACATAAATTAATACACATTTTATTACATCGAAAGTTCAGATGCAAGGAGTTACATTAATGTAACGTTTTGCATCTGAACTTTCGATGTAATGAAATTTGTATTAATTTATGTAACTTTATGTAATTTTGTATAATTTTTTATCTTCATCTTTATTTCTTTAAACTTGATTACTCAACTCAACGTATTGAGCTTTATTTTATCGAGATATTTCACTTATCGTTAATTCTATGGTCATTAAATATATATATATATATATATATATATATATATTCGTAAACTTTTAGAGAAGCATACATACACCTGCAATGAGTTGGGCATGATGAAGTGTATACACACCGCAGATATTGTGTTTGAGTCTTGTCGTTTGCATAGCATCACTTTTAATTAGGATATGTTAAACGTCATGTTCATTGTTTTTAAAATTAACTAGGCCAACCAATTCCACCACATAATCTAACACTTAAAAATGTCATTATATGCTGATCCATTAGAATGTATTTATCATACATTTGTAAAAATTTAGTTATCATAATATTACGAAATTCAGATTAATTTATTAATTTTACGCATTGATATGAAAATACAGAGTTGTCATTTGAATTAAGGGTCAGCGTGGGTAATAATCGTCTAGTCTTCAAGAAGTGCTCCGAGAAAAAAGCGAAAGTAATATCTCATATGATTAATGTGAATAAATAAGTCAGTGTAATAGAAACCCATGAGTTTTGATGAAGAGACACTAGGTTGATGTAAGTGCGGGAGATCTTGGTTGTAAAGAAAACTGACGACTTTGACGCGTACGTCTCAGGAATGCCACCTCAACTCGACCAGAAAAGCGACAGCGACGTAAAATTCCGTCGTTCAGATATTTATACACACACACGCACAAATGATATATGTTTGCTTTGTGAAAAGTGTTATCTGGTGTGCATGTAAGGTAGGCATTCATATCTTAATATAAAATAAAAGAACATCCATTCGTCAATTAATCGATATAATACAATGAACAAAACTTTATTTGACATCCGAAGGCACACCATATAATATATTCAAATCCTATCATTTTTTAAATATCCACATACACACCGAGAGCCGCACCTGGCAATCTGACGGGGATGGTGGGCGATAAGCGGTAGGTATACATCAGTTCTAGTCTTCCTTCACTTAATTCTACCTTTTTTTTAAGAAAAACATGATCAGTAATGCAGATTGGAT
This sequence comes from Sepiola atlantica, assembly GCA_963556195.1. Lineage (NCBI taxonomy): Eukaryota > Metazoa > Mollusca > Cephalopoda > Sepiida > Sepiolidae > Sepiola > Sepiola atlantica. Next base: position 155,898,705 of record OY744518.1, on the reverse strand, counting down.
CATTTTGAGAAGAAACCGATTATATATATATATATATATATATATATATATATATATATATATATATACTATTTCAAATGTCTGTTTTAAATTATATTTAGGATTTTTGTAATCAGGATTAATCATTTTTCTATTTTTAATAATTTCAAATACTAATCCATCTTTGTTGTTATATTCAAAACATCCCGGTTGATGTAACCTACGTCTTTCTTTTCAAATATTGAAAGAATATCATTGAGCTAGGGTATCTTTATGTCGAAGTATATAACCTATGCATAATTTTGAAATGCACTAAATACTCGCGAGTAGATTGTTTTCAGTCCATCAGCCATGACCTGGTAAAAGTGTTAACTTTATATTATTATTATTAGTAGTAGTAATTGCTGCTTAAAGTAATGATTGAACCTTCAACTTCCAGAAGACTGCCCGGTAACATTAATTGTTTATCCCGTCATTTGCCTGTAAAGTGGCATTATACTAAACGTTTACCATTTGCCACTAATCACGATTTCTCAGTTCCATCTACCACTCTTGCAATACACTAACACAACAAATTAGCATATCCCCTCAACTACATCACTAATATCTCAAAATGGCCTAAGGCGCCTGCTACTACCCAATTATATTAACCCACTATTAACACGTCACTGTAACCGACTTAGTAACCAGGCTATAAGTAGGCAGGTCTAGTCGTCGCCCTCATTCTGTTCAAGAAGTAACTCCTTTTGGCAACCCTACTACCTCTGGCATTATATGCCTCGTGTTATGTCAGACCACCAATGGTTCACAAATGACACGGGATTTTAATAGTCTATCAGTTTTGTCTTGAGATTTGTTTTTGGTGGTGTGGTTGAACTTTTTGTACAAATCACTGAGCCTTCTGAATACGTCTTGAAAGCTTTTTGAGCTTTTGCTTGAGTGTGCAGTGCAACGGCTGCAAATTGAAGCGCGCGGATCGATATCTGACACAGAATATATTGAAATAGTATCGATTCGAAGGTATCCGTTGTGAAGTATGGTGCATTCTAGAGTTTATTTCCATATATTTTAGGCAATTTCGGTTCTCGTTCTGAACTCCTCATGCATAAGTTATTTAGGCACAAGCAGACATATGGCTAAATGGGGTAATATGGACGGACTAATGCAAACACACACACACACACACACACACACATATATATATATATATATATATATATATATATATATATATATATATATATAGTCTAAAGAAGCTTTGAGTTATTTTAAACAAAAAGACAAAAAAAAAGAAAATGCAGTTTAAATTCCCACAGAAACTAACTAAATTTAAAATAGTGCAGACTTAACATTCGTTGGAAAATTCATAAATAAATAAAATATATAATAGTAAGTAAATAAAATAAAAAGGGGGATTACGTATCTAACAGTGAAACAAAAACAGGAGACCTTAACGTAAGCATCTAATATTAACACGGGGATCATCAGCTGTTTACCATGTAACTGTTTCGGAGATTTAAAAACAGGACAGTTATATGCATGGCTCTCCAATGGTACAGATCAAACTACCATTTCCCCAATCAAGTGTCAAAATAATTCAGCTTAAAATTTTACTTATATATATACATAAATAAATAATAATAATAATCAAAATAATAATAATAATAATATACTGCCCTTAAGCCTACCGTGCGATATGGTAATTTGCATATCAAATAAATTTCTTTATACAATAGTAATACTAGTAATAATAGTAATACTACTAATAATAATAATAAATATAATAATAATAATAATAATAATAATAATAATAATAATAATAATAATAATAATAATAATAATAAATATAATACTAATAATAAAATACTATCTAAACACTACACTCAAAAACCATTCTCCGATATGGTAGCTAGAAATAAAATTATATAGGAATTAAAGTTACATTAAAATAAAAAAATAAATAAAAAGCTTTAGTACCTTAGGTACCAGAAAGGCAAATATATATATATATATATATATATATATATATATATATATATATATATATATAGTATTCATTTTTTTATACAAATTTTATTGGTTACATATGTGCATACATGCTTCGGTTATACTCTTCATAGTGAGTCAACCTCTTCAGACAAAAACACGGGTTTGTCTAGTTTTGGGCTGAAGAGGATGACTCTCCATGAAGAGTACAACCGAAACATATTTAAGCAATAATGTTTTTATAAATAAAAATGTATAGTAAAGAACAGCTCTACTATTTATGAATACTAGAGTTTCAACGGATTAAAATCAACAGAAACTATATATATATATATATATATATATATATATATATATATATGAGAATTCTAGTTACCTATATTATTTATAATCAATATGTCGCTGTATGTAACACGAGGGAATTAAACAGCAGACTCCAAGTAGTCACTACATGTTATTATATAAAAACATTAAAAAATACAATTATGCAAACTAAATATAGTATCCTACATGGGTGACACTGAAACGAATGATTTAAAACATGCATCAATATGTAGCACATTTTGAGGATTAAAAACTGTCTCTAAGTCGGTATGTTCAAGATCGATAAAAGTACACAGAAAAAGGCAATCGATACTCCCAAAGTAACAATAATAAACGAATATGCTGTCTGGATGTGTAAGACACCTGCCATCTCAGAGTTCCTCGAAAACAATTATCTTTTTACTAATGAATATAACACTGCTATATGTATATGTGTTTTCTTTATTCTGGTATGTCCTCAAATTCTAAATGGTAACTACATACAGCCAATTTGGCGATATATTTGAACTGTTGTCGTATTTGGATAACAGCAGACACTAGGGTGACGTTACGTTTTTTAACTTTATAAAAGTAATGCTTGCCTTAGCTTCACCAGAGTTGAGCTGCATTCAGATATTTACATTTAAAATGTATGCACATTAAAATAGTTACTGACACATATTCATTGAGATTAAGTTCTGTGGACGTTACCAGCTATTGTGCAACATACATAGTAGCCCTTCAAAATATAATAAAACTACAAGTTGAAAACACAGGTTTAAATCCCTGTCTATACACTAGAATCAGCGACATTTTTAGAAAAAACGATAATTTAAAAGCTATACGTACACATGCTGACTGTATTTAAACATATGAATGATGACTGTCCATTTGTATATATATATATATATATATATATATATATATATATATATATATATATATGTTTATACATATATGTATATATATATATATGTTATATATATAAATATGTATATATATGTATATATATTTATATGACAATAACATGATAAAATACACTGATACTATGAGTTAAAACGAAAAAGCAGAAGACATCAAACAATAAGTTTCGTACGGTTGTAATGTTGCCTTTATTCGTTTTCTCTGTTGATAACGCCCAAGAAACAGCTTTGCCAAATGGTGAGTATTAGATCACACGATTTTCCATTTTTCTCATGTATATATATATATATATATATATATATATATATATATATATATATATTTACAGTATGTCTATGGATGATGCGTATATCATATTTTACAGAATATCAGCTTTTCAGAAACGTATTTATGTTTTCTACCAATTAAATCACTTTTTAAATATGCGTATGCTTATTTCATGTTGTTGTATTAGTGAATTTCAGTCTTGTCTGTGTAACTTCACTAAGACCTATTTCATGTGTTTGCTTTATCGACACATCTGCTGACAATTCTCAGTTACTGCATTTCATATAATAACACTACTTTAAATACAAGTGTTTAACAGTTCTCTTACATTACATGTTAGATAGTGGTGGGATGACGCCCTTAGAGGGGGGAAGAGTGAAGGCGAATGTCATTAATGACGTCACGTGTGTTAAGTGTTGTTTTAGCTTCTCGTTCCTAAACAACCAAGAGAAGTAGACGTGAAAACCGCCAGTCTGCCCGCTACCAGTAGGATGTAGACTGGGGAGAGGGGCGTAGTAGCCCAAAATGGCCTGATAAAATATCTATGTTATTCCATCATTATTTATCTACCTCTATCACGCTATGTGTGTCTCTCTCGTCCATATGAAGCAGTATATGTCTCTTAGTGCCAGACAGTTTAGAATTCACAGTGATAGATTAGTTTGGTAGACATCTTAAAAGGTATATGCTGCTTTTTTATTTATTTACTTGCGCAGTATTCTAGAAACACCGTAATAGGATTCGTAATCGTATGTTTGGTGTAATTTTGCGCCGGCTGTGGACACCCATTATTAATTAACAATACTGTTTATTTTTAACTTTTCTTTTCTTTTTTCGGTTTTTATTATTTTTGGAATTTAAAAATAAATAATTTGAAATTCTTCGATGTCAGACATAAAGAGAAGGTGATCAGAAGTCATGATGACATCGACTTAAATTCATAAATCAAGGAATAAAAACTATTTTTTCTTGCACACGACCAAACTATCGGTACATTTTGCGCGTAGAAATGCCGAATTGGTGAAAATAATGTAAATACAAACATAAAGCGGAGGATCGAAGTACTGTAAAAAATCACACAACGCGCGAGCCGCCATTTCCAGGGAGAGATATATAGACATAGGCTAGAGACAGTTTATCAAGGATATATCCCATTTTTTCTTAAATTTTAAACCGACGGTATCGATGTTTTTCTGATGTTCTGTAATACATATATAAAAAAGTATATCGCTCTTATTTTTAATGTTCGTAATAATGGAGCTTTCTGCTTGAGATCTATCCCACTAAACACACATATATATATATATATATATATATATATATATATATATATATATATATATATATATATATATTGTCAGTGAAGCCAGTGTTTGCATTTAAAGAATTTAAATAAATGAATCAATTTTATAAAGTTTAAATAATCATTTAAAAATAGTAACATTATAAACGTGAACAATTTTAGTAACGATACTATAAAGTAATATCGGAGCTTTGTTTTCACACTGAATGTCTATTAAAAATATTTACTTCGCAGTATTTATCGTTGAACATAATTGTGTTGTACATTAAAATAAACACATTCTTGTTAGAGCAATAATCTGAATCAAAAAATGTAGTATGTTCAGTGAGAATAACAAAGGATTAAGAACGTCGAATTTATTGAAATACGTAATTTAATGCAATATTATGTATAAGCTACTTCCATTAGATATAAATTGGAATAGTTATTGAGAAAAAAGAGGATATCATTATTTAGAAACGTGTTATTTTTTTCTCTTTATAAATGTAGGCATGAATATTTACTTTCGTATTTGACTGCTATTTTTTTTAAATATGTATATTTGGCATTTAATAGAGTATCTCTTTATGTAACGAAACGTTTTGAAATATTGTTTTGGTCAAATTTATCTCATAAAATTACTGACAGTGGACGCTTGGCTGTAAAAGATCTTCCAATACATATATGAAAATAATTCGTATAAGACAAATTGCATAGACAGCATGTTATACATAAACACGTTTTAAATTGCTAGGTGTCACAGAGTAAAATATTTAACGGCGAAATATTAAAATATGCATACATGCAAAAACACAGGTGCAGACAGCTGTAAACATTTACATACGAGTTCTGATTAAAATATACACATTCATATATAGACGAACATACATAAATGCGCTTACACACATAGATATATACAAATGGGCTTACTCACATATATAAATATATAAATGCACTTGCAAACATATATATATACACACCTTCACTTACACACACATATATATATATATATATATATATATATATATATATATATATATATATATATATATACATAAAAATAAACAGTCGGACCAAACATATAGGCACACCAGCGGGCATATATATAAAAACAGACACAGACACACACAGACATAGACACAGACACACACACACAGACACACACACACAGACACACACACATACACCCATATATATATATATATATATATATATATATATATATATATATATATATATATATATATAGGGTGACAGTACGCGTGTGGAGGTGGGTATGTGACCGTCGGATGATATGTGTATTACACATATTGCCCGAGAGACATTGTCATACGCACATTATTAGATTAACACAATTAAATACACACACAAACACACAGCGGGTAGATTAAAACACAGGCATATATATATATATATATATATATATATATATATATATATATATATATATATATATGTATACATACAGACACATATATAGACACACCCATGCATATCGACATACATACTGACATACATAGACACACATAAGTACAATCACTATAATATAAACATTTTCTATTTAATTACTAATGATTTTTTTAATATTCAAAAATATAATCTTGAACTGGAGGAATTGGCACCCAAAACAAACTAAGATACGCTTGTTTATATATATATATATGTTTAATCTGTCTCTTGAGTGTTTGTTTACATCTGAATTACAAGGAAACTTAATATTTGCGAACAATGTTATTCTTTTCTAAAACAGTTAATTTCCAAACCGATTACATGCATTTGGGTTTAAGTTTCCCCGCTAAAATAATTATTACAATAATCTATGTAAAAAATCACAATTATTTAATATCAGGTATGCATGTATGTATGTATTCGTGAATGCATAAAAGTGTTTGAATTTATAATGAGTTTCAGTGAGTAACTATCTTAATATACGTATGTGTATTTTTATATGGGCATACGAATGTTAATATATATATATATATATATATATATATATATATATATATATATATATATGTATATATGTGTGTGTCTGTGAATCTGTTTTGTTGATGTGGGGTGTACTAAAGAATTCCACTGAACTGTGTGTATGGCATATACTTGTATGCATATATTATATTAAATTACAAAAGGGTCTATACATTTAACTGTTTGTTTATAGAGAGTGTATAAGTGCGCATATGAATTTGTACGTATATATATATATATATATATATATATATATATATATATATATATATATATATATATATATATATATACACCAGTGTCGCAGATGTTGTACATACCTGTATGAATACAAATACTCATATACATAAAAACTCTATTTGATATTAAGCAGTTTTTTATAAGCCCGGTTTAAATTCTTTGGAGTCTTATCCTGTGGATGGTTACTTTACCTGTATTACTATGTATATATATATATATATATATATATATATATATATATATATATATATATATATATATATAGTTGTATAGAAAATTTTACATGGCAATTAAACTACACAGAGCGAATCGTCAGGGCAAGTTAACGTACTTCTTGCTACTGATTTATTTTATATAGACTTACCAGACGTTTAGTCTAGATAACTAACTAATCAGATGCGTTGTTAGTTCCCTTTCATAGCTGAGTATCTCTAAAACAAAGATTTTAAAACCAGGGGTAACAGCAATAAAAGTACATTCAATTACAAAAAATTAGTTTAGCTATCACTAGTAAACCATTGCTTGAAACTTAATACAGCGGGCACACGACAATAATCGAGTGGAATTTATTATGATGGGCCAGTACATGTAGATATTTAGATGACTCGTGTAGATTATATCCAAACGAGATGCTTTAATTTTAAAAGACTCCAAAAATTTACAAAACTGTAAAAGCGAAATAGCAACAAACGGTACACGTAGAACCATCGTTTATTTAGGATAACTATATTCGTAACAAATAAATTAGTGAAACAATTAAATAGAAATAATGTTAAAAACAAAATTAAATCTAGATCTAATGTAACATCGAATAACACAATGAATAGAAAAGAATCACGCACGTTCCAAAAAAGTCAGCTGTTAATTCGAAACACTTACGAAAAATATGTTTCACACCCAAACCAAGCAAAATAAAGAGTGTCAAATGAAGATCGACCGAGTCGTCCTTTGAGAGAAACCCATCCATTGGCTAATGAAAACATGAATCCGTGAAAGCTAATGTGATGGTTTATTTTGCCATAGTAAACACCACGTTGATATGTAAAACCAATCCTTCATAAAAATCCATGCACTTAGCGTGATAATTGCCCGTAGCTTAATATGTTAATATTATTTATACTAAGTTATACTCAGGTATTGAGCACTGTTCAAGTAATACTGTCCACTTATAGACAATTTATAATTTAACCTAATAACATCATTCGCGTGTATTATTTATTAAAGAGTCACAACTTATCAAGGCTATACACCAACTTGAAGAATAGAGTTGGCAGTGATATTACACTGTGATGATTACTAATGATTGTGGAAGTTTGGCAGAATGTAATTATTTAGGAAGCCGACAAATAAGTATTTGTTTACATTGAACTTGAAAACAACAATGTTGTAGTCAACTTGTTGAGTCTCATAGACGGATACTTTTAGGAAATAAACTTTGCTCATGGTAGTGTTATTTAGGTTTATGTGCACTGATGGAGAAAGAGACATTATTGACAGTGGTGGTGAATGTTTTACAGCGGGAGTGGCCATAGATTCCAGCTGCCACAAACATAAACATGGAGAGGAAGACTAACAAAATCTCTTCTGTGAGAAAGAGGTAGTAAAGTAGACGCTTTTGTAATCTGTAAAGGCAGGAAATATTCTCTGAGAAGCACCTTCCCAGATGTAGACACACTACTTACTTAGGAAGTATTTGGTACTTATACAGGAAGAAGGTTCCTCAGGAGTGAGATACCTGCTGCAGCAGTAGAATGATCCCACCATTTTTCAGCGACCTTGACAACGGATTTGATGCAAGTCTTTCATTTCAGGTCAAGAGTGAAGGTCGGTTCCAGAAGCTTGTTAAAGCAGGGACATTTTTACAGGAGGAGAGTGATTAATTTTAATTGTGGTCAAGTAGAAAATTATAGCGTGGTGGTGTAAAAAGAAGCTTTGTTCTAGACGCATTAAAAGTAACAAGACACATTTTACCCCATGACATCAGCTGCTCAAGTTCGAAAGACATTAGGAGAGAGAATCATAAATATATTAGTCATTGCTGCTCTTCGGAGTGTTGCCATAGATCGTTCTGTCGTCTGTATAAATTTCGAGGAATTACCTTTATGGCATATATGCCAAATCCTATCAAAGGCTTTAAAATGTCAAGAGTTATTGCTCTAACAATGAAGTCCCTGTTAATGTATTCATTGAGTTGTCTGATATTACAGTCAGCACATAAGGACAAATATTATACTGCTTTTAATTGAGTAAGTTGTTTTTTTAAGAGTTGATTGAAAACAACATAAAACATAAGTATATATATGTAAATATGTGTATGTGTATATGTATAATTATGTATCAATATTTGCGACAACAGTGAAGATTTCATATTACAAAAAAATATTTTACAATTTTTAATAAAATTGATTGTTTCATAAAGCAGAAATTACAAGTTAATTTACTTGGCTTGCAATATGTTATAACGGAAACTGATTTCAAGCGAACTAAACCGAATTAATTACATGATACAAAGCTCTGCATTAAAGAGTAATATATATATATATATATATATATATATATATATATATATATATATATATATATATATATATAGCACAAGATGAAGTGAAAGAATAAAATAACGTGCGAATCAAATTTATTAGCATTCAATGTTCAAGCAAAGTACTTCAAAGTCATTAACTCATGAGTTTTCAAAGAAAATATTCTCCTCGGATGACCATTACCGCAATGACATTACTGCAGGTAATAAAATTAAACTTTGAAAATATATCAAAAACATGTACATAAAAATACATAAAAGTATATAACACATCAAATATATCGGCCCAAAACATACTTTTAGCTAAACTTATACAGTTCATCCAAGTCATAAGGTTTAAAACAGCTTAACGAAAGATAGCAAAGAGGTTGATTAAAAAACAATCCAGAGGGTAAATGGTATTCCAAAAACGAAAAAGTTATCCAGGCGGGGAATTTGTTTTCTATCGATGCAGTATATGACAGTGAAAAGTGTATCCAAGGGGTATGCAAATTAATAAAACGAAAGAAAAAAAAACAAATTATATGAAAAGTTCAGAAAATAAAAACTTACTTGGTGTTGAATATTATAATGTCCGAATTCAAGGTTCTTATGAGTTGATAGGAGTTGTGCAAACCATAACTTCCTGGTTAGATGCAAGCTCCGCTAAATTCAATTCGAATAAAATTAAACTGACCTGATGTATTCGGCCATTTTTCTTCCGGGTCCGATGAAGTCGATCCAGTGAAAAAAATGTTACATTCGAAGGTAATCAGGCTCCCGCAAGCCATATTGATAGCGTAACGAGTCCAAAATAAATATTTCTTCTCGGTAAGACAGTCGTGCAAAAAGTAGTTGAATGTCTACTAATTCAAACCGCGTATACAAACGGATGTTAAATGTCTGCGTTAACAACGAGAATGTCATCTTATAGTAACGGATGTGTAAAATCAGCAATATGTACACCGTATGCGATATGTATGGATCACATCAGTTATGTGTATAACGGATATTAAAAGTCTGGGTCACAGAGACGGATGTGTAAATTTAGGTCAAAGCTTCCAGACACCCTATCATCCAAATTTACTAGTTGATCGTCTGCTTAAAGTATATAAACCGAATTCACACATCCAGAACTATCAAATAATTTAGAAGATTTCTGAAACTAATAATTAATAAGTTATTAAAACATTTAGAGTTTAGTAAAATTAACATAATATAATTTAGAAGATTTATGAAATTAATTATTAAGAAGTAATTAAACCATTTAAAATTTACTGATTTAAAAATTTAAAAATTTAAAATTAAAAAATGTACACTTTTAAAACTTTAAAAATTTAAAGAGATATTTAGGCATTTTCAATGTCTAAACATCTTAGGCGGGGAAGATTTAACAAACACAGCTCCAAAACTGGATACTCCGAAGTTGGTCCCCACACTAACTCAATCAGCTTCGGTGTGTTTGGTGGTGGGCTGAATTGTGCATACTTGAATTTCCTCCTATAGCGACATTGAGAAACTAATTCATTTCTAGAGTTAATCAAATGTAAACGTTTAGGTGTTGTGGCAATCATCACGGCCTCTGAGTTGCATAGACCGCAAGATCTAAGTCCTGGGTTATACGACTTTGATTTTTTCAGGATGGACCACTTTATATTGTGTGGAATATATTTGGATCTTTAATTTTTAACTAAAGTTGTCAGTGATATCTTGTTGTTGCTGACATCGTTATTGAAGGAGTAATTATGCATAGATATGCGGGTTTTAATTAGATTTGCAGTGGCCCGAATATAAGTGTGTATTTTAGGGTTTTCTATTGTTCCTGAACCACTTGTATCCCTATTCACGGGTCTACTGCTGTTTACTGTGTAATCATGATATGGATTAAGATGGTTAATAATGTGTATATTATGGTTAGCGTTATCGTTAACTACCATTTGCAGATCATTTACGGCTTGCTGAGGTGGAGGGTGGGTAGTAGAATTATTAGGTCTAGCATTATGGTGCAAATTAGTCATAAGGATCAGTTGTGGAGTTTGAATAGGAGCAGCATTTATGTGATCTCTAGGGTTCATTGTAGAATTATTTATTTCAGTTACAGTACAAGCGTACACAATGTCAGTGTATCTGCATCTATTATCCAATGGCCATTCACTGGTACGCCTGCAGTTGCATGTATTTATGGAATTGGAACAACTAGCATTGGATTGGATAGATTTTATTTTTTTGCTATTTGTGAAATTATTGTGTGGGCTATGTTATGCATAGTGAAGTAGGACATTTTGATTGAATATTTATTAAGTATGGAACTATTTTCATGTAGGGATTTAAAGGAGTTTTCTAATATGTTAAAGAATTCCTTGGGAACATTGCTTTTAACGTTGTTATTAAAAGGTGGGTTAAACCAGATGTTGGTTTTTTTCGAAGGCGTTTACGTGAAGTGGGTATGGAATTATCTATATGTTGCTCATTCACATACAGTTCGATGGAGTGCCCTTGCTGTCTACGGTCATTTGTATCTCTTTTGGTCCGGCTCCTATTGCTAATTGTCATAGTATGGGTAATAATATTTACAATTGCATCTTCCTGTTGATTCTGGTTATAAGTTATTTTTTTAGAATATCTTGAATAAAGTAAGTCATTGTTATAAAATTGTGCGTTTTGGATAAAAATGTTTTTATTGGCGGAAAGCCTAGAGATTCTATTGGAAACCGAAGGGACTATTGAATTGATTATAGCTTTCGGTGGGTGGATAGTTTATGTACATAATAACAGACTTAGATTCGGTTTATTGAAGTGACTGTATATATATATATATATATATATATATATATATATATATATATATATATATATATAAATGAATGAAGCGAAAGTTGTTTCGATCTGTCCCCACAATATTAACATCAAAATACGTTAGAAATATCAAATTCCAATGATATGAAAATAGATTGAAATATCTTATATATAGGCATCTCCAACGCAATGAAACTAATTTCAATGTTGCTCACGTGCATATTTATTTATTTTTAAGTTAGTCATAAATTAATATTTTGTAATATACCTATCTAATTTGTATTGACCATTTTCTTCTACATATGCAACCGTTTTATCGATAGTACTATTATTATAATTATCATTAAAGTTAAATAAAGATCTTTTATAAAAAAATGTTAGCGTTTAAAAAACGTATTTATAATTTTATTTTCAAGGGAGATAATTTACTTCCGGTTTTAGTAAAGTGTCTAATATCGCTGAGATCTTTGAGAACATATACTACACTTTGATATTTGCCAAAAAGCCACGGAACTGTACAAATATGTTGTAATGACTAGACATTTTGGAATAAAAACAAAATTCATTAAATTGCAATATTTTTAATGGGCGGTGTAGTGTAGTATCTGTTCTGTCGTCATAAGACTGCCCTCCCAGGAATTAGTTCATCTGTTTTAAAGTGTGTGTAGGGGGGAATCTTCCCAGAATTGTGAAAAAAATCCAAGACTCGATTTCGTCAGAATATCTTTTAAGGGGGCTAGTGTAGTATCGGTTCAGTTCTCGTAAGATCGTCCACGCAATAATAATTTCCTCCTTTTTTAGTGGAGGATGTAGCGTTCCTTCTATCATGATAGTATCCTCTGTCAGGGGGTTAGTGTAGTATATGTTAGTTAACCATAATACTAGCTAAGGGCGAACGATAACTCAAAGTCATAATACACATGTTTATAAACTAGACAAATATTGAAATCATCTACTTCCTTAGCCAGCAGATTAATCTTTGTTTATAAAGATAACGACTATATTTGTCTATCCAATCTTAATTTAACGTGGGCAATGAAACTTGCCATGGTGTTTAATGTTATCTAAATGAATAAATACTATTTTTTTCAACAATTCAAACTATATTGATATTAAAACTTGTTATGCTTATTTAATTATCTCTAGTATATTTTCATTCATCATGATACATTCCTCCGAGGCATTACGTCGGGGCTAAAGCCGTACAGTATACATTGATTTCTCACGATACCATTTCTTCACGATTACCAGTGTTGTGTGTCTGTGGAGTTTTGTACTATTTATTCTGTTGCCATAATACTATCCACCCTAGCATAAACCCCTCCTTTTGTGTGTGTGTGTGGGGGGGGGTCAGTTTATGTAGTTCGTTCACCATGATATCATTCTCTCAAACTCTCATTTGCATATTTATTTATTTTTAAGTTTCTATAGAATTAATATTTTCTAATCCGTTAATGATTAAATACATGCGTTTATTATGTTTTTAAATGTTGCTGTTCTTGTTGTTGTTGTTGTTGTTTTTGATGTCGTTGTTCTTATTTACTTCCTCTCACGAAAGCAGAGTATGGTACAATATCAATATTTAACGTGGGGAGAATCCAGCTCCCCTCAAAGTAGGCACTCTGAATTGGGGCATAATGTCAATTGCCTCGGTATAGAATGAGTTCTCTTTTACTGACAGTGAACATGAAAAAGTAAGTGCATATTCAGTACATATACTACATTTTGCTCCTGGCAAGATTTAACATGATGATGATGATGATGATGATGATGATGATGATGATGATGATGATGATGATGATGATGATGATTTTAAAAATTGTCGGAGAAAATATAAACCTCCTCTAACCTTTCTAAATAACAAAAAAAATAGTTTTTTAAATATTACTTAAGTATTTTTCTGTCTTTTATAATTAAGGCGAACATTAATATAAAATAGTTTTATTTGATCAACTG
>OY744518.1:155826986-155881986 GCA_963556195.1 Sepiola atlantica | reverse complement strand
ATATAAATATATATATATATATATATATATACATATATATATATATATATATATATATATATATATATACTAACAAGAAGAATTGAATGAGCAGCGCTACTGTGTACTCTTTCACCATAATCATAACACTATATTGCTTTCTGTGTTTTACTGCCCACTCCTTCTCGCCCCCTTATAGAGTCTAAGCCAGCTAAAGAATTGGACAAATCTCTTGATTAGTGCCGTATAAGTAGGGTGTAAGTATCATTAAATCAGATATACGTATTTTATGCTTTGAGGGGTTCTACCCCCACAGGTCATATAGAGATGGAGGCACGTGGATATTCGGTACATAAAGGGTAAATATTTCTTGTATGTTACAAGTGTAGACATATCATATGGATTACATGAAATAGGAAACGTTTAAAATTTGGAAGGAGGTTTGACTACTATAGTTACCTAATATTAGGAAGGCACTTATAGATGCCGGAGCCATTTCTATTGTCTCACCCTAAAAACAATACACATATGATTCAAATTTCATAAAAATAGCATATACTTTTTTTTTAGGATTTTCCTCTCATAGATTCTTTATGATATACTTAGGGGTTCAGTAACACTTCCATTGCCTCCTTCGTTGAATTGTACATGAGAATACACTTTTAGAATTTATTAACATTCGCTAACCCTTATCTCTATTGGGGATACAACCACATAATACATACATACACACATATATAGAGTGATATATATATATATATATATGTTGTACAGAAAATCAGTGCAACATCAGTACCATTGGTTTCAAGCTGAGAATATGTTTATTTTCCGGCTCTCCTCAGCTTTGTTGACATGTGTGCTTGTATTTAATGGTACAGAGGTGGTACTGATTTTCCTAAACCAACAACTAAGTATTAAGCTCTTAATTTTAGTTCTCTCAATTAATCGAGCACTATTCTGTGATTGTTTTCTATTATCTTACAAAATAAGGTATATATATATATATACATATATATATACATATATATATATATATATATATATATATATATATATGTGTGTATATATACATATCTTTGAAGATGCGTCTATTAATATATATATATATATATATATATATATACAAAAAGATCCATATGCCATTTTATATAGCCAGGTAGTTGGCTTGTCTTTATGAAACCTTTCAGTTGTAAAAAGCATGTTTCCCTGACAGCGCGGAGTTACCTGGTACATCTTATGCCATGCATTACGATAATTTATATATAACGCCGTGCTCGTCGTTTGTGATGCCTGTCATGTTGATCCTTGATCCGTTTCTATCACGCTTAAGATTGAAATCGAATGTCTGTTCGTGCATCACGCTTTACGTTAAAATGTAATTTCCAATGGTCAGCCATGGTTAAGTTTGATATGCCATTCATATATTTTTTGTCAAGCTTTGATATATGAAGTTATCACATGAAACTCGTAAAAGATATTCAAATAATTGCCTTAAACAAATGACACATTCCCTGTGTTATTTGAAGTACGACACCTCTATTTAAACTTATGCGAAATATAGGATTTTATGTGCATGGACTTAGTATGATTAAATTGTTTACAGATCTGGTAACTGTTCATATATACATAGACGATTTGAGTTGTTTACAATAATGCATCTATAAAACTGAACTATTTCTTACGAAAGGCAGTAATAAAGCAAACTCTTTAACGTTCCTCTTGCGTTGTTTAATAATACATTTATCAACTAAACCAAACAAACAATAACAACGTTATTTACGTGTATTCAAAATGGCATATCCATGTCTTTCTTATTTGTTGTTTTTTTTTCGGACATTTTGTCTTAATCCGTGCTCATGCTGGCTATGTGTATAACTACCAACGATCGCTCCTACATGAGATAGACTTAGTAACTAGAAATCACTTGGCATTAAGTCAGTGAATGGGTCGGAACAATCTTACTTATTACATATATTTATAAACTGATTTCGTAACTGAATCATACATTGATAATTATGTTTATATGTGTCCTTGCCTTTATCTGTTATCATTTACTTTGATATATGATTTTACTGCAAAACGGGTACATTCACTGGACGCATCTTTCCTATATCCGTTGTTATTTTACTAAAAACATGTGTATTACAAAAATCTGTTATTCACTTGTGTTCTAAATACGCCAGGTGAGTAGTGTTTCCACATCTGGGGAGATACCGATCACATCACTCTCTCCTCTTTTTCCCTAAAAACGTATTTCTCACAAGACGGACACTGCTAGTATTTATCTACTCTATCTGCATTGTTAGTGCTCGACTGAGAGTTTATCCATGTTGAAAATTTGAAGCAAAAATAAGCTTATCTACAACCGCGGGAAAACATTTCCTTTTTGTCCGGGTGTACCTAGTACTCAGCGAAACTTCTATAAACAAAAGATCATTCAAAGAACTTCTCATTTGCGGGATACAATACCACAGGGCTGCTTATCAGCTTGCTACAACTTTGTCATTTGCAAATCAAATGTAAAAAGATTAGTGTCGAGTTGTCCCTTAAATAATTAAATGCAGACAATTTAGCGATCGTTTTTTAATCCTCTTGGGATGGTGTTCATCGCCAACTGACAATCTCGTTAACCCTTAAGAGCGCTGACAGATAAGTAAAAGAAAAATATGATTACTTGATGATTAGAAAAACAATTCAAACACAGTTTTATGGAAGAAAATGCATTTCATTATTCGGTGTATGCGTTCGTGGACGATGTATACGATCCCTGGCGAAATCATCGCAAGAAGTCTTCAAGCTAAGGTCAAGTAGTAAAAGGGCGTTAGAGTTAACTTCACATGTTTTATAAGCTGGTTTATAAATATTTATTGTGCAGTAATAATGTAGATACGGCGCGGAATAACTACTCGGCTTGGCGCATTTGTATGCTTTCAGTGTTATAGATGTGTATAACCTGTACATGATGCCTCATATGAGCACTCGATTCTGCCTGGAAAACCACTGCCAACAAAATAAAACCAGACGCAATATCGTAACTATCCGATGATTACACACTACTGTTTTATGTGTGAATAATCTTTTATTAATGCTCTAATCCGTCGTCGGTTATCCTCTATTACGTGTTTCCTTTCCCCAATAAACGGACAATTCACGCCCACGATTTGCCTTATTCAGCATCTTCTCAGCTGTGTTGGCGCTAATCATTAGAACCAGCTGTTGGTTCTTCTACTCACAAGTATCAAAATTCATACATTCTAAAATGCATTTCATATTTTTCATTATCTTAAAGGAAATAAATACACCTAAGTATAAGTGCATGTGTATTTACAATAACAATTTGAATTTGTTTTTAAAAAATGAATATATGTAATTAGTTCTATCAACTTGTAATGACTCATTTTTTTTCGATTACATTTGGCACAAACACATGTAACAATTTGAGCTCCGCAGAAATCAGTGACTACACACTAGTTCAAAAGTCTTGTAAGCTCTACCAAAAAGGGGTGTCCGAATGTCATCAGAGAATCTGGCTCAAACATTTAAATAATCCTGCAGAAAACGTTGGCCTGATAGCAATGTTAACACTAACAAAACGGGTAGCAAGGAAGACAGAAAAATATACTATATAAACATATACTACACATTGATCTGAGCAAAAAAGCTGACTTTTCATCTATTACTGTTATAGTTTAACAAGGATTAACAAGAATTTATACCTACACCCCTTTGTACACGATGCACTGTGTCTATATAAACACAGTTAGAAAATGGTATGTCTTAGTATTGAAATTCTTACTATTTATTAATATTCGCATAAGGTAATCGTGTTGCATGATTCCAGTCGCCTGTTATTTTTGGTAAATAAAAACGGCGCTTGGAATTTATTGTTGTAATTTCAAAGCCACCGCCTCCGCAAAGGCGTAGGTACTTTGCAACATTTGATCATAAAATAAGAAAAACGCATTTAGACACTCGAGTTCTTTTATGGAATTTAATTGTCTTTTCTTTTTATTTGTTCGTTTTTATTAGCATTGTATAATTTTCTGTTGTTATTTAACTTTAATGTTCGAAGTTGTCTCAAAACCGACAATTTTTGTTCACTAGAGCATGAAATAAATTAAGGAATTACCGGTTCAATTTTTTTATTTTCTCTCTTTTATGTTCCAAACAAATATTTCAGGAATATCTAACCGGTTGGCGGGGTGTTGGCAACTAAACTGAAAAGCCAAATTAGTGAGCTTCTACTAGCGAAAACATGTGACCCGTAACCGCGGAGACTCATATTTTGTATTTCATGTGTGCACACATATATAACACTTATTTAGTTCACTTGCAATAAGTTTCCCCTCAACTGTATATGAAACGCTATTGCTCATATTTATGAACATAATAAAATAATATTATGAGTTCACAATTTTAAATTATTATGTAACAAAATACTTTTTCTTTACAACTAAATGCTTCAATTATTTATATTGATATTTTCATTTATGTTAGCTCTTTTGATGTTTTTAATATTGGGCATTTATGTATGTCCTACAGTAAACAGTAAGTCATACATTAAGCTACTTCTGGTTGGGGATATTGTTTGCGAATGTAATATTAATAAGTTATTATGAAGTTGGGGGGCTGGATATAAATGAGTAATACTAGGAAGTGACCAATGAGACTCGTACAGGATTCAAACTTGCGCTTCAGAAGATGAACCATCTTATTTGGGCGTCGTCTTTGGCAACTTTATTAATGAGCAATACTTTGTGACATTCTTAGTTTATATCCAGACCCGCAGACTAAATGTTCGCTTGTTTAGTAATATTACTCGTGCGAACAATGCCATCTACTAAAGTAGGTCCATAGCTAACATAATTTATATAATCCCTGTGTTATTTGTGTGTATATATTGTTGTGTATTGAACACTTTTTGATGTGTCCAAACATTTGTAACGAACACGTGTAATTTCATGTTTGATGTATCCGAACTTTGCACTAAGAGGGGAGAATGATTTGTAATGAACAAATGTTTGAGTTATCGATCGCTTTATAGAATATGTTGTGAATATCAACTTCATCTGTTACTTTTAGTTTGAAATCTAAGAGTGCGATATATCAAGACTAATCTGGGTGTCTTTTCTGAACTAATATTATAATCCATTTTAGTGAAACTCGTGTATCTTGTAATTTGTACTGTACGGATAAAAGTGAGGATCGGTATGCAATTCAAGTACATAGTGCAGAAAACGCATGAAAGCTGCATTTATGCGCACGACGTTATAGTAAGTTCATGCTAACAATCCACGCTGAATGCAGTGAAAAAGCCCGATATTTGATAGTATGGGTATTGCTAGAATTGCAGAAGGTGTTGTTTACGATGATGCCTGGGAGTTTGATTATGTTGCATAGTGTTATCCGATGCAGTGTAGTTAAAAAGAGATATGCACGACAAAATATAAAGGTGCATATACATAGGAGAAAATAACGACAGAGCAGAGTGTAATGTTGTGTTAGAGCAGGTTTTGTTTGTGTTGGTAGAGTATGTGTGGGCGTAGGATTTGTAGTTATACAGTATAGCTTGCTATGCTGTTTGTGTTTCGAGAGCGAGGATTTGTAAATATTTCATTTATTTGCTAAAGAATAGCATGTTGAAACAACCCATATAAAGAGACAGATACCAGATACATAGTTTTATATAAAAAGGTCAGAAAAATGATCTTATAATCTGTTCGACGAATATCTCGTTCAGAAACAATCGTTGGTAAATGACATATATAATAAATTAAAAGAATCAAAAAAGGGAATGCTTAAATTGCCAAGAAATAGGAAAAAGCGTTTAAATAAATAAATGTAATACATCGATTAAAAAGTGTTTTTAAAAATTTATTTTGTATTTTGTTTACGAACAATTGCCTGCCCACCAAATATTGGTCGAAAGAACTCTTGAGAACAGTTTTCAGACCCTTTTTATATGAAACTAGTTATCTGTCCCTTTGCATGGCTTGGTGCACTTTGCTATTTTGTTATCAAATACATTTGATTTGATACATATATATATATATATATATATATATATATATAATTTATTTAGATACTGTATATTGTTGACGCCATTCCCTATCGGGACGTAACTACAATCGTTTCAGCTTGCCGACTATTCCACTGGCACGAAGATTTACTAAAGGTGTCTAAATTTGCCCTTTTGGATGATAACGCGGTACATTGTTGAAATATGTAATCTACAGTATCTAAATAAATTATAATAGCTCTCTTATATGATCGAGCACTTTATTTGATTTATTTTCATATACAACCTGACACATTATATATACATATACACACATATATATACACATATATATATATATATATATATACACACATATATGTATATATATATATACATATATATATACATATATATATATATACATACATATACACATATATATATACGTGGGTGTGTATATGTATGTATACATATATATGTATATATATGTATATATACATATATGTGTATATATGTTTTATATATATATATATGCACTAGTATTGCTATCCAGATTCCCACCTAAAGAATCCATAAAATAAATTAATTCGCCTAACATAGTTATTCCCATTTATCTTATAGTAACTATATCAAGTTAATTCGATAAACTCATTTGACGAAACTCACAATTAATAACACTTCTTAAATAGATGATAATCAATAAATTTAATAAATCTAGAATATTTAAAATGAGAGATGAATTACTTTACTTTATATTAAAATTCTTAAAATACGAAAGAAAGATAAAAAAATAAAAATATGAAGATAAAACACACTGAAATGAAAGTAAATAATAAAAAATAAACTTAATAAAAAAAAATTTAAAAAGAAATAAAATTATATAAAAAAAAAAAAATATATATATATGTATATATATTATTAAAACTAACAGTCTATTGAGCACCATACACTTAACCAACATTACCCAAATATTTTTGAACACCAAATCATATATGTAACAAAACCTTAAAATAAAATTTAATTTACATTCCCGTCGAGACTGTTTTCGCTGCCGTTCTACATCTGGCAGCCATTTTGTCTTGTAAGATTCTCTGCACAGTCAGATAACATTTTTCTTCTGGTTTTATTATTTTTGACAAAAAGAAATCTCTTTTTCACGCAATATTAAATAATGATTTTTAATCACCCGGACATCACACAAACAGCTAAAAACACTCTTGCTGTTATATAAGATTTTAGGAAAAATAAATAGTAAGTCAAATTTCGTATTCGATCGATTTATTGTTTTTGTTCCTTACAACTTGCATCTTACCCGGAATTTGCATTACCCACAGCCTTTCAAAAACTTACTACTACTATATATACATATATATATATATATATATATATATATATATATATATATATATATATATATATATATATATAGTAACCTATGAAAATATATTTATGGCAATTAAGCTACACAGAGGCTCCCGCGTTTTTCCTCGGGAGGAATCTTCAGGCAATTTAGCCTGACGATTCAATCCGGGAAAAAAAACGCGGGAGCCTCTGCGTAGCTTAATTTCCATAAATATATGTCTATAGCTTACTACCTAGCTCTACTTACGTGTCGAGCACTGTTGAAGTAAATACTGAAAAGTAATACATAAAACGTCATATCTCCTTATAGAATTGTATGTGGGTTTGTGAAATACTATATATATATACTGTTACGACATGTAGTGGCTACTGGAAGGGTTTTTGAAACCGACATATCGGTAGGGTTCAAGTTTTGTCGCAGCAATAGTAATAATGAATACATAATCCTCCCTTTAACTATGGATTAAATAGTAAGCCAGAAGTTAAGTAATTGTTTCGAAACTAGTATAAAGAATTAAAACCCTCGAAATATGACATTTTTTTTTATTATCTCGACTAAGTTCGCAATCGCTCTCAACTTTATTTGCTGTTAAAGTCAAGTAATTATACTTTCAAAGAGGTGTTAGAATTTCACAATATTTGCACGGATATGTTACAGGGGTATACACTGTCGCTCTAGACTGAAATTACAGCTATAAATCTGTCTGATATCTTATGAAAGTTTTCCAGATACTCAACATTATAGTTTATTCTTCTTTCGCTCAACGTTTGTGTATGTTATTAGAGACCCACATTCTTATGACATTTAATTTCTTCAAAATACAATGTATCCTAATCTGAGAATTTTTCGACACGCACCATCTTTCTTTTCAACAGCAAATGTTGATTACGGAGGTAAACATTAAGGCCGTCAGCCGTAATTATCGCTAATGTGTGTAATTATTAATTTATTCATCGTTTTTACTAACATAACTGTTCAAATGTGCTAGTAAATAGGTCTATTTTTTTAATCAAGGTATTTACATCAACTTACCGCAAATTTGAAGTTATTATATTGGTTTTCATAAGCAAAATACAAGCAGTCAATTTCATTCCATGCATTTCTATTACATGTTGCTTTCTCTTTAAAGGAAAAGCAGTTCTTTGATTTGATTTTTACACTAAGTATTCATAACACAACCCTGCTTTCGAACGTTTACGTAATGCACAAAATAGGTTCACCGTAAGATAAACCCACACAGGTAATAACAAGAAAGTATGTGTTATGATTACCAATAATTAAGGAAAGTAGACTGGCATATTAAATGATGTTTTCTTTGGTAGGCATTGTAGTAAATTTAAGATATTCTCGGAGTCAAGTTTACTCGTTATTTTAATAATTGTTTAGAGTGACGAGCAACGTACGGTGTGCGCATAGCATTGGTCCTCTCTCTTTTTCTCTCATCTCTCTCTTTCGCTCTTTATATCTGTCTTTCTCTCGCTCTCTCTATCTAGCATCGCGGCTTTATATTTTACTTCACATCATATTAGAAAATCTCACAATAAATCACATGGGATGATTTTATAATTACTTATTGATTTCCGGTAATTGCTTTGGAATATAGGTAAACATAAATCAATCTCGTTTACTACATTCTATTTCTAGATGAACACGCATGCGTATAAGCACATCTATACGAAAAGAAATCAAATGTTTAAGCAGAAGATTATTGATTATTTACAGGAATACTCGGCGTTGCCCAGAGGCATACATAAGAAAATAAAAGGGTAGTGTGCGTGTATAACATCACATTTTCCATTCTTAACAACATATTAAAATGACTTACTTCTTAACGAATGAACTGTTATGTTCTTTTTTATTTGCAAATTCCTATCTTAGCAACGTAAATATAATTAGAATGAAACACGATTTGCAAAAATACAGAAAATTTGTTTTCTCAGAGAGGATGTAGACGATTAAAAATTATATAAGATAAGAATGTAAATAATGATTTCATTACAAAAAAAATATTCATCAACCATTTGTATGTTAACTAGATTTGTACAGAAATTCAATATTTTCTAATGTATACAGATGAAAGCGATTCGATCCGAAATCATTTTAAAAGCGTGAAAAATATCATCATAGAGGGGATATACTATCAAAACTAAAGATTAATAATTCATACATGATTTTGTTTAATGTCAATCTTATTTCAATCTTCAGTCGAATGCACACAAAATCAGTATGTTTCGTTATCATCCAGCAATACTTTTCGTAAGGTTTAGGTTTACTTTTAAGACTTCCATTATAAAAACAAGTTTTAGGAAATGAAGTAATTTAAAATGCATTTCATGTTTTAGACTAATTTAGAACAAACCCAGCGATTGGTCAAAACTTGAAAAATAATATCAGTTTAGCCAATTATAACGAGTCTGAAATAAAACTTAAGTAAGAACCAATGCTTACACGAATACTTCTCTTCTTCTGTATGATAAAATAATGTTGATTTTTCCCCTGTAAATTTAGACATTATTAGAACTAATTAAATACACTCCCTAAATATATATCTTACACTAACCACTTAAATCACTTCTGAAAGCATGTTTCACGAAACTATCTGTACATTACATCCCGTATATAAATTAGTACATTATATCCGAGCATGCTGATTCTCTCAAATACCTAGTCCCACATAGAATGTAGCACATAGTTTCATTTTCCTACAATTAAGTCATCACACTCCACTCACTTTCACTGTGTTATTTCCTTAATAGGTATAATTATTTTTATTATTAACTCATGTGAATACCTACGTACTCTACTTTATTGAAAGAGTTATAATCGCTCCCTGACTTTCACATCCATTTCATCTGACATCACGATTGCAATTATTGAAAAATTGCTTATTGGAATGATTTCATCCCTACATTACGGTCCACGTATTAATCACACATTTAATCTTCAGAATGCTAGTATACATAACCGAACAACTAACAGCGTATACTACATGGTGTCGTAGCTTGACACGTCGTAATTTAATTGTAATCGGGCATTAAGATTGTTTTTTATAAAATTAAAGAATAACACCGATTACTTATTTCAGCAACTTTTTTTCATTTTACAAAACCAACGGATCTTTCTTTTTTAATGATACAAACATCACAAATGAGTTGGCGTCCCAGCTTGACGACTAGCGTAATCGTAAGGGATACACTGTTTTCTGTCATTGTTGACTCCATTCCCTATCGGGACGAGACAATCATTTCAGCTTGCCGATGATTCCACCGGGCACAATGATTTACTAAAGATGTCTAAATCTGCCCTTTTGGATGAAACCGCGGTGCATAGCGAAAATATGTAATATACAATATGTAAATAAATTATATATATATATATATATATATATATATAATATATATATATATATATATATATATATATATATATATATATATATATATATATATATATCAGAAAACGCACTCAGGCACAGTAACTAGGCACATGCAATTTCTTGGAAAATCTGCAATAGTGTGGTGAACAATGGAGAATCAACAATTCCCCCGCTATCAAACCAGGATGATGTCGTTCACACGGTTATTTGAAAGGCTGAAGTACTTGCCCAGCGTTTCGCCTTAAACTCAACTTTGCACTCGACAAAAGCGCCCTTTTTTAATTTCCATTGCTGGCTGAAGTCACGCTTGAAAACCTAGCCATCACCCTATTTCAGGGCAGGACATCATAAAAAAAACTTGACAACTCCAAAGTTTTGGACTCTGATCTTATACCTTTAATAGAAATAAAACATGCCTCTGAAATCTCCGAACTTTACAACAAATGCGTTGCTGGATTTTTCTACCCTGATAGCTGGAAAATTGCCTCTGTAGTACCAGTTTTCAAGCATTCTGGGGATAGAATTGATTCTCAGAACTACCGTCAAATCAGTCTACTCCCGATCTTTGCAAAATTCTTTTAATCCTTAATCAATCTAGCAATAGTCCGGAACATAATCAATGCTAAAATTATTTATGACCCCCCCCCAGTATAGATTGGGACAAGCACGATCTTCTGCGTATATTCAAACGGTCATCTATTAACGCATATATCATACGCTGGACTAAGCAGGTGAGGCTAAGGCAGTAACGCTTAATATATCCAAGACCTTTCACAAGATCTGGCGTTAAAGGCTCCTCCTAAAAATGCATTCATATTGTATTACTGGTCAAATATTTAATAGAATTAGATCCAGGTTGTCCTCGATGGGCGTAAATCTATGAAACAGTACATAAATGCTGGTGTAATCCGTCGACTTTTATTATAGCTGATTTTTATAAATAACCTTCCTGATGACATCGAATCTGACAAAGGCATATTTGCCGACGATACTATGCTCTACTCTCGTAGTTGTGGGTACACATACAAATACATCTCCCTATATATATATATATATAAATATATATATATATATATATATATATATATATATATATATAAATATATATATATATGTATAGATGTGTTTGTGTGTGTGTGTGTGCGTGTGTGCAAACAGGCGTATAAATGTATTCATTAGTGTGAAGTCATTCATGTAATAAAAATGTGTTATTTTTATTGTGTGTACATTATTATACTTCTATATGTTATATTGTATCTTATATCTATTTATTTTAGCTTTATTCGATCCCGTTTGAGATTTTATTTACTATATGTTATGTTAATGTTATTATTTATTAGAATATTTGCTTTATTTTAGTTTGACTTACTCGGTTTTCTTTAAGTGATATCATATATATATATATATATATATATATATATATATATATATGTATATATATATATATATATATATATATATATATATATTTATGTATATATGTATGCACGTATTTATATATGTATACATATAAATATGTATTTATCTATATATGGTTTGTATTTGTAAAGCCATAAAGTTACTGAAAGTGTTTTTGTAAGTTATGTTTTGAACATATTTATATATTCTTTATATTCTGTTTTGCCTTAAACGAAGCGTCTACGCGAATCTTGACTGTGTATGTATGTGTGTGGATCATGTGTATTAATACATGTGTGTGTATAATGTATCTGTCGACGTGTCAAATTCATAAACAGTGGGGGTGTAAAGTGTGATTATGTTATCATGCCTTTAACCATGACTTGAAAATTTAGTTCAAACTGCCTTCTTCATAAAAATATTAAAATAACTAAATACATTTTTGAATAAAGAAAAAACTTCAGGGTGAAAATTAATTAGATGATTTTTATTGGTCTCTATGAGTTGATTACGTGTTTATTTAAGAAATAAATATGGTCTCATTCTATCAAATGTACCTATCACCGCCGTTGTGCCCATACTATATACGTACCTATCGCCGCCGCGGTGCGCATGCTATATACGTTCCTATCTCAGCCCCAGTGCAAATACGATATATGTATTTATCTCGGCCCCGGTGCGAATAATATATACGTATCTTTCTCTTCACTGGGACGCATACTATATACGTACCTATCTCCGCTCCGTGCTCATACAAAACAACTTTTTTAATGCGCCCCTGTCGTATGAACGAACCAAAATTATAGTCCTTCCTGTTGTGTCCATGGTGCGCATATATATATATATATATATATATATATATATATATATATATATGTATACATATATACATATATATACATATATATATATATATATATATATATATATATAGGTACATATCGCCGCTCCTGTGTGAATACTATTAACGAACCTATCGCCGCCCTTGTGCGCATATTATATACGTACCTATCACCATCCCGGGGTGCATACTATATATGTACCTATAGCGTTTCAGGTGCGCATACTATATACGTACCTATCTCAGCCCCAGTGCGAATAATATATACATACCTATCTCTGCCACGGTGCCAATACTAAATACGTACCTACTGCTGCCCCGGCGTGCATACTATATAAGTATTTATGGCCACCCTGGTGCAGATACTATATACATACCTATCGCCGCCCAAGTGTGAATACTATATACGTACCTACCACCGCCCCGGTGCGCATACTATATATGTATCTATCGCCACAATGGTGCGCATACTATATACGTACCTATTGCTGCCCTGGTGCGCATACTATATACCTTGCAATATCCGCCCTGGTGCAAATGCTATATATGTGGTATCTCTGCCCTGGTGCACATACTATATACGTACGTGTCCCCACCCCGGTGCGCATACATAAGAACTTATGTCGTATTAAAAAAACAACATAATGTTTATACATGTAGCGTCATAAAAAGTAACTCACAGTAATGCCTCTCTTTTGTATAAAAGAACCTATAGGTTTTTTTTGTGCCTCTGATAATTAAGAATAAGAAGTAAACGTATTCCGATGGAGGCGTAATATAGCCCGTAGTCCACAGGGGTAAGAAGAAGAAGAAGAAGAAGAAGAAGAAGAAGAAGAAGAAGAAGTAAGAGTTTGTGACGTATTATATAATCTCTATTCAAACTCAACCATACTTAACTTATTACTGATAGATTCACTATGTTTTCTAATTCTCTTGCGGCTCGAGCCTGTATTAGTGTCAGTGTCTCATGAATTATCCATTAAATTTCATAAAATTCAAAACGAAAATCTTTGTTCACCAATGTAGTTCTGTATATATAACCGTATTGATTTAGTTATGAAAAACTATGTTTATCAGCTTACGATAATCGGGATCAACCTCCCGCTCTGAAACCGACGGTACTGATGTTACATTGAATTTCGGTATTTTTATATATATATATATATATATATATATATATATATATATATATATATATATATATATACGTTTTATTTAACTAAGTTAACCCACAACAAGACAAGTTTAATCTGCAGGCGTAAGGAGCTATAAAGTGTTGGAAGGGTATCTTAAATTAAGAGCTGTGCAACGGGATTCTTGTTCACATTAGTATGAAATTCATGCACGTCGGTATACTCGGAGAAACTACGTGCAGGGAAAGAGGTCCAAAGACCGACCGCTTGAGTAAATAAGCTATTAGAGTAGAATGCTCTCCGAACTCTACAGTGAATGGATGGTATTTAGCAAATTGTTGGTCGAGTGTATTCACGTTGAGGAGGAACCATAGAAGCAAGTTCTTCGCGCACATTCCATTGAAGTACTTGTAAAAGAAAAGCACAATGATGCAACATTGCGGTGATGAGACAAAAGCTAAAGCTTGGTTTATGAAGGGCCTATTAGATTAGCGACTCTTTTTGGGTCCTCGTCTAAGAGAAAGACACAATAAATGGTGCACTAATCCAGACGTTAGAACAATACTTCATGCATGGGATGATGGTTGCTTTGTAGATATATAGGATACTGTCAAGTGTGAGAAGGTTTATAGCTCGTTAGAAGGACACTTTCTTTCTGTGCAGCAGACTTGGAAATGTCTGTTATGTATGTGTTCTCATTCATGTTACCTGTGAATGTTAAGCCGATGCGTTTTAACGTTGGACTCTCAGGTAGTGTGTTATTTGCCATGCTAATCGGTGATTAAAGATGTTTCTTGTAGTTGTGGAAGGAAAGGAGCCTTGTCTAAACAGCATTAAATGTTACCATATATGAACCTACACTACTACAAACTAGAGGTAACTTTCTAAGGATTCATCAATTTCCTCACATGTGTGAGCGTCTGTTACACGCACATGGCGAGATTAGAGCGTGCTGTCGTCTGCAAATATACCTATCGCCGACATAATGTCATCAAGAAAGTCGTTTATCAAAACTAGAAACAATAAAGGACCAAGGATCGATTGTTCGAGTACAACTGCATTTATGTCCATATTGTCAAAGGCTATATATTTTTAACTTAATGTCTACGTTTTCAATCAAACATAAGGCAGGGCATAAAAATATGTGCATGTCTATCTTAAGGTTTTCTATTTAACTACGGGTGAACAACTGCTATTTGTATGTTTTATTACTAATTCGGAAAGAAGAAACATTTTTTTTAAAAATAGCATATCAATGTAAAGCACATGCTTCTGTTACAGAAATTGTGATTAAAAATAATGATGTTAAACTATCGTTAAGTCCCCGGTAAAACAAAATTCTGTGGTTTGCCAATTTATCATAGAGGTTACGTTGATATTGTGCTGGGTTCAGTTACCATGTTTATAAGAAATAGTATAAATACATTTACTTCATTCTAAATAGTATAACGATTGCAATTCAGTATGTCTGTGTTGCTAAAAAAAAATGTTCTCGCATTTTTTGCAGACCTTTATTCGTTATATTATACACCTTTAAATGATGTTATTTTTTTTCACAGGCATGGTTCGATACTATGTATATATATATATATATATATATATATATATATATATATATATATATATATATATATATATATATGTAAAAATAAAAATGGGATAAAGGATAAGCAATTCAACAACTAGCAAAAATAAACTCAAAAACTCATGTTGTATAGTTCTGCCAAATATTTCAGTCGTTTAAAATACGACCATTATCAATCGGTTGGTGAACTTTAATTAACAACGGAAAAGTTTTCAAATTTATACAAAGAATGCGATTGGAAGAAATAGGCACATGCAACAAACAACAAAAAGGGAGAGGGAAAGCGAGAAATGTTAAAAAAGAGAAAGAAGACGAAGAATAAGAAGAAAGAGAGAACAAGCGGTCATTGACTTTAGAACGCCAATTGAAGAAGAAGAAGAAGAAGAAAAAGAAGAAGAAGAAGAAGAAGAAAAGAAAGAGAAAATTCAACAATTGACTGCCAAACGCTGATTGAAGAAGAAGAAGAAGAAGAAAGAGAGAAAATCAGCGATTCACTGCCGCACGCTGATTAAAAACGTCACGTGTATGGCCTAATTAGTAGTAATTTGAAACTACTGACGGAGAAATTAAAACAAAGGAGGAGGAGGCATAGGAGGAGGCATAGGAGGAGGAGGAAGAAGAAGGACAAGGGTTAAAAGTTAACCGTTGTTATATTGATTTAAGTTCATTTCATTTAGCATCGATCTAGCAGAAGAAGTAGCAATGTTATAAACACCTGGTCTCTGAACAATCGTGTTATTATGACATAGCATTAAACATGATTCTATGAGACGTCGAAGTTTAGTATCGTGAACATTTTTCATAGAAATTGCCCTCTGTGTATTGAAGTGATGACCAAATAAATCATGTGGGTGAATAACACATTTGAGGTATCACAGTTTTTTTTATAGGACGATTGTGTTCATAGATACGTTTCTTTAACGGACGTTGTGTCTCGCCAAAATATATTTTTCCACAATCGGCGCAAGGTATAGTGTAAATTTCAGCAGGAGTGGAAGATGAAAGGACTTTATTTTTGTTTTTATGCTTTTGTAAAATATGTTTGATGGTGAGTGAGGTAGTTTGGATAATTATGAAACTATGTTGGGAAAGCGAAGAAACGAGATGTGTGTTACGAAAGTTAGTAGGAAGGAAAACATTTCTTAATATGGGCTGTGTAGTATTAGGAGATGCATTAGTATTTTTTGATATTTTTAGATGTATTTGAATCGTTTTCTTTTTAGCGGAAAGAATAACATGGTTGGGATATTTTAAAGTTGTGAGAGAGGATTCTATTTCATTGTATTCATGAGAGAGATGTTCAGGGCTGCAAATACGCAAAGCTCTGAGATAAAAAAAATCAATTATCATACTGTTTTTATATAGTTATTGTGATGTGAATAATAATGTAAGTAATCATTTTTGTCGGTTAGTTTGCGATAGGACTTGGAATGAAAGCTATTATTGTTTTTGAGGATAAGAATGTCAAGGAGAGCTAAAGAATTGTTTTGTTCACTTTCGTAAGTAAACTTAATGGAAGGTTCAACTTTGTTGAGTGATTGTGCTAATGTTTCTATTTTATGACTAACAGGTAGAACAATTAAAATATCGTCAATATATCTAAAATAGGTAGCAGTTTTAGAGATACGGTAAAAAAAAAGGACCGATTTCGAGGAATTTTCTGTCACACACTTGACGTTTTTAATCAGCATGGGGCAGTCAATCGCTGATTTTCTCTCTCATTCTTCTTCTTCTTCTTCTTCTTCTTCTTCTTCTTCTTCTTCAATCAGCGTTCGGCAGTCAATTGTTGATTTTTCTCTCTTTCTTTTCTTCTTCTTCTTTTTCTTCTTCCTCGTCAATTAGCGTTCTAAAGTCAATGGCCGATTGTTCTCTCTTTCTTCTTCTTCTTCTTCTTCTTCTTCTTCTTCTTCTTCTTCTTCTTCTTCTTCTTCTTCTTCTTCTTCTTCTTCTTCTCTTTTTTCTTTTTTTTAACATTTCTCGCTTTCTTTCTCCCTTCATGTTGTTTGTTGCATGTCACTATTTCTTCCAATCGCTTTCTTTGTATAAATTTGAACACTTTTCCGTTTTTAATTAAAGTTCACCAACCGATTGATAATGGTCGTATTTTAAACGACTGAAATATTTCGGCAGAACTATACAATATGAGTTTTTGAGTTTATTTTTGCTAGTTGTTGAATTGCTTATCCTTTATTCCATTTTTATTTTTACATTTTGTCCGAAACATTGTTTCATTTTTCCTCATATATATACATATATATATATATATATATATATATATATATATATATATATATATATATATATATATATATATATATATACATATTTATATATATATATATATATATATACATATATATATATATAGAGAGAGAGAGATAGAGATATATAGATAGATAGATAGATAGATAGATAGATAGATAGATAGATAGATAGATATGTGGGTGAGAGAGAGAGAGAGCTTGTGTATATATGTATTTGTGTGTGCTCAAAACCGTGGGAATATAAAACGTATCATTAGTTTATATTGCCTTTGGCCACTACTATAAACCATTGATATATCACCACTTTTGCATTGCGAATATCACTTAAAGGACGTTTGTTCAGTGTATTACGTTATATCTAGAGGCAATCATAACAGTTTCAAGTGTTATTAAAACTGATTTTCGTATACAATTCCACATTAGATATTTCTATGGTGTTTTTCAATATGAAAAAATATCACTTAAAAGTTGAAAGAGAAGTGCATTTTGCACAGTTCCTAATCAATACAGTGATTGAACGCGTGATTTACTGACTACTTACGCTCGTGTTTCTACACGATTCAAATTTACATATTAGTGTACGGTTTAAAGAAACTATATTCTGTTGTATCTTTACTTAATACTAGTCAATCATAGATCACTAAACCGACATTGACAATGAAGTATAGTAGAACATAATATATATTGATATATACACGTTGCAATTCTTTGGATGACTACCCTGTGGATGTTTTTCCTGGATTATATATATATATATATATATATATATATATATATATACATATATATATATATATATATATATATATATATATATATATACATGTATGTATATATATACATGTATATTAATTTATTTGAGTAAACCACACGCTAGTTTTTTTAGCTCAATAGTGTACTACTAGACAACTAAATTAAACTTCATGTAAATCTTACTTATTCAAAGATACATTCCACATTTCTTCCAAATATATTTTTATGCACATACAATTGTTTCTGACAATTTCCAAGTACATATAGTTTCATCATATACACACTATCACTAATATTCATAAAGAGGCTTTATCAGTGTATCCAATTCCCCAGTCAAATTTTATAATGAGTTAAAAGTAAATATCTATAATTTAAATGAATGCTAGATGTTCGTTTATTTTTCAGCCATATTTAAACTAGAAAAATAATTATCAGTAAAGGGTAAATTCCTTAAACCAAACGTATTTGCATAACTTTCATATCATTTGATGAAGATTAAAATCAACATACAATGATACTAAACCTTATGTCTAGAATACTTATTACAATTTCTATCAGAATACATTACATACTTTTTATTCTGGCAATTTTTTAAATGTAAATCTCAAGCTTAAGTGGTATAAATACAAATTGAAATTCAAGTAATATTGCTTGATTGGTGTCTAGTAAGCATGGATCTTTTTCAAAGCAAATCTGAAATATGTTAAATTTAAACTCGTGTTGTGGTCATATTATGTCAACTAAAACTTTTAAATACAAAAAGAAAATGAAATTTGGGAAACATTTATTAATTGATATCAGCAGTTTACACACATCGGCGGTATCGGAATTGTTACCCCCTTTGCATTAAACCTAATTACACTAATGTTAGCCCATATAACAACCCCTTCTAAGTTGCAGTTATGTTACAAAATACATACAGATCGATTAATTATTTAGGTAGTTAATCATGTACATAGAATTATGTAAACATAAACATAGAAATCATTTCATATAAATAAAGCTGAGTTATGAGGAGATATAATTCTGTTAAAGATTTAGATGGGTGAACAGAGAGAAAGAAAGTTGAAAAACTATGTGAAAGGAGAAGTGCAAAAGACATTGGATATAGATTGCGTGTATACGTACATAAGAAAGAGGCCTAGTTCATGTTCTCATAACATCCCTCGACGAGGGCCGTTAAACAAACTAGACATTTTGATAATGAACGAGATTTTCATATTACGAATGTGACAATCAGAAAATAGATGGCTAAAATATAGTCAGCTTGAAGAGTATGAATTCGGTGTTAGAGAAACCAACTTCCCTAAAAAATGTAATCGTCTTTCGGTGTTTCCAGCTAAGATCATGTCAGACCACCTCGCATCTTCGAAAAAGTGTTCCAAATGAGTTTATTTCGTAGCTGTCCACTGTTACTAGGCGCTATGTTGTTCGAATTGGCAAGCGAAAGCTATACGTGTGGGAACAATGCACAGCCCTGTATAACACCTCCGGTAAAATTCAATAGTGTTTATCTGATAACTTTCACAGTTTCTCCATTCCATACAGCTGGCCCTGATTCTCAGCTGATTACAACTCAATGGACTAGTATGTGTTAAGCGCAGTTGATAAATACCCCAGCTGTAACTCTAAAAACGAGCGGATTGCTAAGATAAAAGTGGTATTCATTCGACATTCGAAAGAGATCATAAAGGTTTTTTTCTCCATCTTCAACTCCTGCTTGGGAGTCGTCGTTGATCCTCAGCGCGGTAAATTCGTGTGCGTCGTATTTGTTAAAGCGTCCTATACGAAACGCAATTTGTATTTTGAGAATACGCTAATGATTAAAAATGATATGTTTGTTCCGTTCCTTTCCAAAAAGTGTCATTTTTTTCTACAAAACGGCTCCATATGATATAATAATAATAATTTAAAACATTTTTATCTGAAATTTATATGACAGTTTAATACTATTAAGATATTCTTCTTTTAAGCATCAACAACATTCAAACAGCATTCAGTGTGTATGTAATTATCTCATCAGTTAATATATGTAATACAAGTCGCCATACACAAGTTACACATAAATAATATCAATACTAACGGAATGCAATGATAACAACACAGCTGGAATCTTAAGGAAAATCCTCAAATGCAGCACCAACCCACATAAACTACAAACACTAAGCAACTACATGGAAATTTCAACAGACGTAACACAAAAAGACAGAAGAAACACTTAGACCCAAGGCTACTGTAACTACACGAACTCTTGTAAAAGGTACCTCGGTGGATACCGCATAAAATAGTCATAACGGGTCAAGCAGTATGATAGCAATGAGGAAAGAAAGCATTAACCAGACCTCTACTGGATAAGTGCAAAGAGTGTTGGAGCATTAGGGAGGCGTATTGACACCCACATTCCACTGAAAACCAATGGTTGTTGCAAGCGAGTAATCAATAGCAAGTGGCTGTAACGAAATGCAAAGTAATTTGCAAAAGTTATAAAAATAGAGAATACTGTAAATATAAGCAGACCTTTTGTCAGCCAGACTCAAGAGAACACCACCGATAATATTCAGTGAATTATCTCTGATCATGACTTGTGTGAGAACTCCTAGTTAGTACAAATTATAATAAACATAAAAATAATAGCAATAGTAGTAATAGTAATCCCATAAAAGTAACTAAATATTATTAAAGCCTATATACGAAGTACAGAATCTCAGTTTAAAACAGAACTCATCTATCAAAATTGACCTTCATAAATATAAAATAAGTGAGTACACTTATGTATCTAAATAATCCTATTTTTTTTAAATCAGAACATTACAATATATAATATATATATATCTGTACCCTCCCTGTTTCTTGGGTTCTTATGATAGTTTTACATAGATTAAACGAGAATGTTACATAAACTGTTAGGAAATGATAATGTTATTCCCTACGTATTTAATATCGATACCTTTTAGTTGCATGCTATATATATATATATATATATATATATATATATATATATATATATATATATATAACTTCTTTGTAATATAGCAGGAAAATCCCAGCAGAGTGCTCGATTAATTAAGAGTTAAAATTAAAAATTAAACATTTAAAATTAAGAGCGTAATATTTATTTATTTTGGTACAGAAAATTACTACAACATTCGTACCATCGGTTTCTAGCACAGAAGGACTTAGCCATCCGGCTTTTTTCAGCTTCTGTTGTCATCTGTTTCGGAAATGTGAGGTCACGTGTCACTCTCATTTGAACGCCTTACTTGCTTAGAGTGTTATGTATGTTTGTTTTAACTTAGTGTAAGGGATGGTTAATATGGTTTGAAAAGGGGTCTGAAAAGTAACAGTTGCGATTTAAACTGTAGAAGATTTAAAGAAATATTAAAAAAATTAAAAAATATTTCTACATAAATCCCGTGAGCCAATATCGTATATTCGGTCATTACTGTGTTAGGGTTTAATGGTGTGTCTTCTAAAAGAATTAGGGAGATAAAATGGGGTTCAGGATTATACTTATGAAGAGATACAAAAGGTTAAAATAACAACATTAACTTCAAATTTAAATCTTGGATTAAAAGTCTTTAACTCAATCCCAAATGAATGTAAATAAATATGTAATCCGGGAGGTCTTAGAGCAGTAACTCTGCAGGGTTGTTGCATGATTTGTATTCGGAATTTAACATTATTAACTTAGGAATAGTGAATGCTAATTAAAACTGGTTTTGAGATAAGAGTAAGGATTTGGTCGGCAATATTGGATCTATTTTTGAGATATGGGAGATTAGCATTATGACCGAGAAAAGCTAGGGGCTTATGGGAGTAATAATAATGCGAAATGGGGGAATTACCCTCTTGATAACTGGAGAACTATTTTTGGGAAAGTTATAATTATTGCTCTTTAAAAGTAGTGTGGATATGGGCTGATTCAGTTAGTTGTTCGTAATACATAACCCCCAAATTAACCAATTACATACCGACTTCCACCCCGGAAAATTCTCCCAACTATCACCCCTCATGAATATAAATAAACTTTAAAAAATACGAACAAATCATTTAGATATAGTAAACTATATAACTAAATTTCTAGTCACCTATACTATCTATTGATATCTGGTATTTACGAATATAGAATGTCTTAATTTTATATACAAATTGTAAGAATATTATTTTCAAAGATCCTGCAAATTGATGAATATTATTTTCTCTGGAATGATATATATGATTTGAAACGTGGCTAATCAAAATAATTAAAAGACATACTGAAACAAAACCATATTTATTGAATGCAGAAATATGCACCTTTGATATATAAAAGGAACTTCAAAACATTCATCCAATGATCAAGAGAGCTCTTTAAATATAGATAAGTAAAGATTGAGAATCAAAAGAAATAGTTTTCAGAACTTGCCTCTTCAGGATTAATGCATACAAAAGAAATCTATACAGTAGATCGTAAATATCTTAAATAAAAATTAAATATATATACTTTTTACTCTTTTCGGCAGTTTCACGATATCAAGGGTCATTAGAAATATTTCCGACTGACATCACTCGAAAATATAACTCGAGTGTTCTTTTATAACTCCGTAAAAATATACTAATTGCATCGTAGAGACGTCGACTGAAAAGAAATCAGAGAAAGGGGATTTTTTGATAATGTTTTTTTATACACACAAAATTGAAGGAAGGTAATGTTAGAAAGGAATCAAACGGTTTGCAAATAATACATTTTGTAAGCATTATATTCAATCATACAATTGTTTAATAAGAAAAGTAAGTTGCTATTATGTGCAAGAACCCAGTTCTGGATTAGTAGTATATGTAAAATATGAATTAATGTTAATTAATATGTAAGAACAATAAATAAAATTTAAATGCATAAAAATGAATATAGAAACGATCGTAATAAGTTATAAACAACAAAGGGCATCATCTCATGAATGTACGGATAGAGCAATCTTTATATATTTTGTTTTGAGACATATTTTAGTAATATTGCGTGTACAGAAATATTGGAAGGAATGTATTAGTTTATATGATATAATATACTGTATTTTCTAAACCAATCATGTTATGATTATTATTCTTGACTAAATAAGTATTTACACCCATAACCCGGTGCCTGTATTACTCTTGAGAATTCGTGCTGTACGACGTAGTGACTCAGATAGGCTGTTTCCATGGGAATTCGTAAGCGAGAACAAGTATATTAACTCATACGCAAATACCGTAACTTATATTAAGATGAACATGATTCCTTTCTATTTCATCATCCAAAATCCTAAACACTCATTCGTTACAACCGAAAGAGAAAAATAGTGTTATTAAGTTCGAGTCTAAACAAATAAGTTTAGTGGCGTTTTGCTATGTACATTGAATAAAATATTGTGGATATTTTTGTATTATTAATAATCTGAAGTCACTCACACTTCTGCGGTGAAATTACTATCAGAGAAAAATAAAGGCTGAGAGGTAAAATTTGAAAATAGTTGAATTTAGACAAAATTGGTTTCTCAAAAGCACATACGAATAATAAGACGACTTGCATACAAAGCAGATTCGCATGTGTAGCTTTTAATTTACGGAGCTGTATAAATTAATGAAATAGGGGAATGTTGACTTTAAGTATATATATATATATATATATATATATATATATATATATATATATAGAGAGAGAGAGAGAGAGAGAGAGAGAGAGAGAGAGAGAGAGATATGGTTATATGTCATGAATATCTGACGTACATAAGCACACATGTTCCAAAATATAATAAAACATAGAACAGCTGAATCTTTTCTAGGGATTCACTGAGAGATCAGCGACACCAGAGAATAGACGAAAAGCGAATATACAACAAGAGAACTTTAAATCAAATATGTATCGCTTAGGCTAGGTTTTAAAACTAATTAAAAAGTAATAAAATAAAATTCTAAAGGATGAAATTGCAATGTTTTAAACACTCATCAAATAAGATCCTTACAGTTGCACAATAACATAAAGGTTGCGAGAAAATAATGTTCATTAGAAGTGACAGTTCTTCTTGTTTAATCTGTCTTAAATAAATAATATACGGTCATATTGTCTCTCTAAACAGCAGGGGTATGAACTCATTCTTCTTTTTGGCATTCTCAGAATATCACTTTAAGGTTGTTTCACTTTCTGTAAATTTAAAACATCGGACGACTTAATTATAGGTCACTCCTGCTTCTGTAAAACTAAGTACCGATCTATTATAAACCCTCTGCAGTGAATTACACTTTCAACAGTTAATTACGCTCCTCAGCTCTGCAGTGTGACACCAGCTCCCAGATCATTGTTTATATAGAAAAAGAAGGGATGTGTTATAATTGTTCCTCGTTTGTAGCGATTAAAGCAAATTATGTCCTAATGCAATGAAGAACGCAAAACCTGTTTTACATAATTACATAGAGTTGTAAACTGTAATGTAACCCTTTTCAAATATTAAAACTTATGATAGCTGTAATGGTCTTTGAATAGTGTACCCCCCTTTAAATTTATCAGATTTATGTTTCGGAAATCCTAACTTATATTCCCATACACATGCATGTATTCATCGTCTTTGATTTCCTTTGCAACCATATTTTAAATATTTTTAAATATACCACTTTCAGCACTATAAAAATTTATACCATAATGAGATAATTCTAATTAAATTTAATTGTATTTACAATAGCTATTTAATTCACATTTAACTTTATCTAGGGATGATGAAACATATGAAAACTGAATTGGCTTATTAATTGAATATAACAACCCTTTAGATTATCACTTACGTGTTGTTCTTTCTTTATCAAGTATTAACAAATGCATTCTCTTTACTAAATTTATTTTTACTCTATTACATTTCTTTACCAACCTGTAATAAAGATCTAAATATATTACTAACTTCAACTATAGCATTACTTTATATTTCAAATAAAAAGGGTAGCTTCGGCCTAATCGAATTTACGTTTTCTTGGGAATCTGGGAGTTATTTCCTTTCAGCCGTTATAACTTTATAGATATTAACCTAAGTAC
Organism: Sepiola atlantica; assembly: GCA_963556195.1. NCBI lineage: Eukaryota > Metazoa > Mollusca > Cephalopoda > Sepiida > Sepiolidae > Sepiola > Sepiola atlantica. Next base: position 155,856,257 of record OY744518.1, on the reverse strand, counting down.
AATATTAAACACTGACTTATTTTTATCTCTTTGAATTCGGAACTCCTTACTAAAAATAAACAACACGAAGATTCCATCGCGCCTATTGTGCCTCTATAGAGACCGGACTTATCTTAACTCTAACCCAATAGATTTTATTTTTATTTAGTCTGTTTATCTTCCAACTAAATAATATATCCCTGTGCTTGATACCAAGACGTTTATTTTTATCTGCTTAAATGTGTTAGTTTCTGATAAGAGGACACCTTTTCTCCAACCCTTTTCGAAGCATTAGGACACGATTGCATTGCTTTTACCATGGTCTCTGCCTATTCGTTTCATAATGGGTTCTCTCGAATAGTATGTAAAAAGCATGTTTCTTGGAACGTTTTATTTTTAAAATCTGATAACATAGTATGTGGTGTCTAAATTTATATATATACAAAAATCCCAATACGGGTAAAATGTATTCCCGAAAAATAATTTGCACCACTTTTATGGCAACTTGAGGTAATTTAAATAAAAAAATGATGATACCAAATCTCATGTCTAACTAGTCTTATAACTGGCATCACAATACATTGCATGGTTTTGATTTTAGAACATATCGAAAATATCAGGTGTAAGTTTAATGAGTCTTATTAAAAATCAAACTACAGCCAAACTAGCTTAACAAGTTTCTCATAACTATGGATTGAAGTTAACGCAACTCTGAAATATTTAAATTTTCAAATTGGAATGTGTGCCAATATTGTGCATTCTAAAACTATTTTACTTACTCCCCAAAAAAGCAAAAATGTGTGGAATATGTTTTAATGTATATTCCAAAATTTTACAAATGTCGGGGGTATTTAATTTTAACGATTTTGAGTTGTGTATTGACAGTGTATTGATAGTTTAAGTTTTATGCGCGATACTCTCAATGAAAATTAAATGTCCTAAGAGAAGATTTGTTAAAATAGTTGTTCTACAAAAAGAGGCGTTAACATTGCATACACATTTATAATAATTACGATATCACGTGGGGTATTATTTAGTTTTTGGAGGGTCATGATATCAATTATCTCGTGTTAGATTTGTAATGCATAGTGATACATCTGCATCGATTTTGATAAGGTCTATATTGAGAAATAATTAATAACTTTCTGATTTTTCCCGACGAGATTTCACTGCTTGTTTAGAACATTTTAAACGATGTAATACTATTTATTCACTGATGCATGCTTTGATACACATTTTGAAATGCTGGATAACCTTTCACGAAATGCATGCCATCAACATATAGCGTGATATAATGTAATATGTGCAAAAGAATTAACTATGATATAAGATAGACGCGTGCAAAACAACGACACAGAGAATAAGGTATAATTAATTACCACGAAATGAGCTTTTTAGTAAACTTTAAAAGGCGTTATTTGTTCAGTTAATATAACGTTATTAGTTAACGTAAAAGAACATTAATAATTTACACAAACATAATTGATTATTGCCGATAAGATAAACTAAGGCAAACGTTAACATTTTGACCGTGTTTAACTAAAAGCTATTCTCGTATCAGAACATCATGAGATACCAATTATAAAAATGATTATTCTTGTTTACAGGAAAGAATAAACACTTGAATATCTGGCCTATATAATTTGCGTAGTCGTCTTCTGATTTACCTAAATTAGAGTACCTATAATATTTTAGTGAGTTGGCAAAGACAAAATAGTTTTTGGCAAGTGGATTAAAATGGGAAGGGTGTATTCTGATAACTCATATTTGGATAATTCCCAATATTTGAAATTGTTGTAAACGCCGTATTTGTTGAACCTGAGGTCTGGGCCTTGTCAGCGTTGTTTACAAATACATTTTAGAGGCATCCGTGTATTTCTGTAAAATGTTCTATTTGCCGACCACGTTTAAGTTTGAAATAGAATGTTTGCCACTCTGTAAGATTTAATTTTGATTGTGCATTTTAAATTCTCCATGATTCTCTATAAATGGTAAGGTATGCCAATCAGTTAGTAGATCATCTGTCAGGCTAAAAGTTTGAATTATGTTTTCATAGCTAGACGCCCTGACGTCTAGGCATTGTAAGTGTTGCTTTACTTAAAACGAAACGGTCCCAAAATCATAAATATGTTATTTTTGTTAAAAACTCAATATGCTAATAAGGTTCATCATTCTCACTGTGAGCCACACTTTTCTGGAATTGTGTATAAACATAAAGAAGATAGATAAAATGAAAGATGTGTTAAGACTGTCTTGGTGATTTTAAAATAGATAAAGAAGACAACGATTTTAAAATGTTTAGGAGTTTGTGACTTAATTTATGATGCAATTTCGACACCACAAAAGTTTTGCAACACAAATAATTTAACTATGATTTAGTTTTGGTTTCTTTTCCTTTTCTTAAGTTGTTCTACTATACTATAGAACGTCCGTATTGAATGGACGCATGTTAATAATATTCGTTCAATTGCTTGCCTTACTCTTTCGCCTTTTAATGTCATTGTCAGAAACCGGATGTATCAAGTCTCATCTAAACTCATGTTTCCTATTTATATATAACAGTCTTAGCATATCTAACTTTATTTATAATAGCAACGGCGGTTACGTAGTTGTACAATCTGGCCTCATTGTGAATAGATATTGTGCTAGGTATCCTTCTGGAGATATTGAACATGGAATACGAGATTTTCATTATCGATACCATTAACGCTCATGTAATAGGCTATGTTGAGTCTAAATGCTATCGAATATATTGTTCTCTATTACGCACTCATACCGGTAAGAAAGATATTAACCGATTACCTTTCTACAACGGGTAAGATAGTAACCTGTATTAACTTCATTCTATATTTGCTATAGTTTACCATAAGTATTGTATTTCGTACGTTAATAATTAAAAAGAATATTGTGTCTATATAAGACAAACAAAACTTAGTCCCGATTGAATCAAGTTCAGATGTTAGCCACATCGAAATCTCTAAACTGCTTTGGTCTAATAGTTACGCCCAACACCGCGGGCCATCCTGAATTGACTTAGTGCGACAAAGGGATTCAATCGCTATTCCTAGCAGGGCATGAGATCATGTTTCAAATATATATATATATATATATATATATATATATATATATATATATATATATATATTCCATGATCAATGCCAGTATACTGAAATAATATGCCCTCAATAGGGTTAAAATGAAAATTTATATACACTAAATGTACAAAAGAAAGGAAATTCCTCGATGTTTACACTTTAATTGTCATTAATTAAGGGTATGACTACATATCAACCAAACCTTTTCATTATCACATCACTACAGTGTAAATCTCTATGCATGAGTGGATGAAGTGTGTGAGGTGCACTGAAGAAAAATGCCTACGAGTAAAATGCATAACCCTGTTGTACTCGCATACTCTTAATGACAATAAAAGTGTAAAAAATTGGGGATTTCCTTGCTTTGTACATTTAGTGTATATGAATTTTCATCTTAACCCTATTAAGGGCATATGATTTCAGTATACTGGCAATTATCATGGAATGCCACTACTTTTGTAAAGGCTATGCCTCAATACAATCGTCATTTTAAAGTGTTTTTTTTAATTTTCTGGAAAACTAAGGTATATGGTAAACTGAAATTAAAACGCCATCAACTAGATCCTAGAACCTCTATCTCTGCCAAAAATCAGCTGAATCCATCAAATAGTTGATGAGATACAGGGTGGCACATACGTACGTACGTACACACGGATAACACAAAATCATGCCTGACCTTTCTGGATCTCTGAGTTGCCTTGACAAATGATGCTGACATTTTACACACTTATAGAGCCTTACAAACAAAAATGTTGTGCAAAGTGTTAACTAATTTGGTTTATTAGTTTTTAAGTTATGATCAAAGAAATGAAAATTCTTAGCACAGGTCGTGTTTGAAGTCTATTAAGGGATGGAGTGCCCTCGCGCCTCCCTTGATATATATATATATATATATATATATATATATATATATATATATATATATATATTAATTTGGCGATTTAAAAAGACTTCATAGATATGTAATTATAATCTAATATTCCTATTTCTCAAATACTGAATGCATTTATTTCGCTAATAAAGGTTTTAAACTCGGTATTAACAATAACTAATATTAATGAACAATTGATGTTTTGATGATATGAAAACACAAACTGTACATTTAGCCTATTATAGATATACACATCTATAATTCTCTTTAATCAGAAGGAAAGCCTTAATAACGTCAAAAATTGATTGGAAAATATACGAACATTAATCGACATCAGAGAAACACTTCGAGTCAGATACATGATTTAATTTTAAGTTTCACATTGTTTTTCTGACGATAAACGGGACTTGCTTTCTATAGATCCGAGTGTCACTCTTTCGGCTATAACAAATAATTAGATTGTAAACTGTTATGGGGTCATACATTGTGTAATAATAGGTCTGCACAATACCACAACGTATAGGTTGGTCTAGGGGTATAACGTTGTAATAATGACATGATTGATTCAGTTCGACTTCGTAGTGACGGCTTAGAAAGTTACATTGAGGCAACGCATACTTCATATTGACTGCGAAAGCTTGTTTCAATATACCCGTATATAGTTTGCACGATAAAATTATTAAGATATAGTGGTAAATTACATAAATATTGTTAAATAACGGCAGGCTATTTCTTTTTAATTGTTTAAATATCGATTTCGTTAAGGAATAACATTTTATGTAAAATACGCACATTCAAAATATTCTTATAATCATAATTGAAAAATCCTGGCAAGAATATTTTTATTCTGTCTATTTTTCTGACGTGTTCAACTGCTTATGAGACGTATTAGAATCTTCTAAGGATTACAGAAAGATGTTTGTTTTATATATATATATGTGTGTGTCTGTGGGTATTTTAACGTTGCACTTACACACTTTTATTTTAATATTAGACGTAAATGTTAACCATTCGTTCACATCCACAACTATTTATTTTCTAATTTTGATAGCATAGTGAACTTTATATAATGTGACATCTATGTACCTATTGGGAGAGAACTTAAATGCCTACTAGACACTGCCCTACACTGTTTAACGTCTCTTAGTGCATGGGTGTGTCCGACCCGCATCCCCGATCGAGTAGACCAACAAGCCTCACTTCTATACCTATTCTTGACCTCAATGCCCGAGGCGTGTGTGACGAAAGCATATAGCCCACTTGGGAATGCTGATCACATTGTGCTAATGGTACATATCACACTAAAGATTCGTCCAAAAGCTGATGAACCGTTGCTCAAAACAACGAGATACTACGAGCAGGCTGATTTTGTGTCAATCAGAGATCACATCAGCGACGCCCCATGGAGGGAAACCTTCTCACTTCCTACCAACCAGTGTGCAAACGAACTAACTTAATGAGTCAAAGCATGCATTGAAGCCTATGTTCCCATGCGAAAATTCTTTAACAAGCCTCACTCTCCTCAATGGTTCACCTCGGAATGTGCAGCTGCCATTTCTGAGAGACAACAAGCATTCCGTAAATGTTGCCGCCATAGGTCAGCTACTAATAGACATAAATTTATAGAGTCAAGAAATAATTGCAAGGCCGTAATAGGTGAAGCAAAAAGAAGGTATAATGAGTTAACAAAAAAACGCATCCAGTCACAGAAACTAGGTACTCGTTATTTCTAGAAAATCTACAATAGTGTAGTGAATAATGGTCAATCAACGATTCCCCCACTATCAAACCACTATGATGTTATTTGCACGGTCACTGATGAGGCTGAACTACGTGCCCAACGCTTCGCTTCTAACTCTACTTTGGACTCAGATAACCAACCCCTTCCCAAATTCCCTTTGCTGACCGAATCCACACTTGATAACCTGGTCATCACCCTATCCCAGGTTAGAGACATCATAAAAAAACTTGACAGCTCAAAAGCTTGTGGGCCTGATCTTATACCTGTAATAGTAATAAAGAAATTGTTGTGGTTGCAAGGTTGAACAATAATTAGTGAGGAATACAATGAAGACGCAAACAACAAGGAGAATGCAATAATAAGTGTATTAAAGAAAAGGTATAGTTACAGTATGTACAAATGAAGGTGTCGAGTCAGAGAGTCTTGGTGGGAGGACATGTACGCTCTTCGGCGTCACTTCCGGTGGCATTTAGGTAACACACACTAAGGCCAACCTAGGCTTGTAATTTATAGTGTAACGTTATTCGTATATGCAAATGAGTGGTTGCCACCACAACACCCCCCTCCCAAGATTTGAAGTCACACAGATTTCAATATCTTTTTCTTTTTGGGTTTACCATCAATGGTTCATTAAATTTTCTTTTCCTACCTGATCTCCGGGGTTCAGGTGTATATTGAGGCGGTTCCAAATTAAAGGATTCGTATATGATATCTATGGTTTCCTCCTCTTCGACTGTTGTCGTATAATCATCATCTTGGATATGACGTTTTTTTATCTGATTTAGGTGCCTTTTATGTATACTCTGTGGACATTTAATCATATATGTACAATCACCAATGCGTTTATCCACTACTCTACATTCCCAGTAAGATGTGTTATTCTTGTAGCACTTAAAATATACTCGATCTCCCGAGTTATATTTCTTTCTTCTCGTGTGTGTAGTGTTTCGGATAATTGCCTGTCTTGGCAACAGTTTATCAAACGCTGATTTTACCTTTCTGGCAAACATTAGATCAGCTGGTGATATGTTTGATGGTGTACTAGGATGTGGTGTGATCCTATAAACTTGCAAGAATTGTTGCAAAGCTTTTTCTGTTGGTGTTCCAATGGATTTCTTTAACGCTCGTTTTAGCGTGTCCACGAACCTTTCCGCAAGGCCGTTCGACCTTGGATGATACGGCGGAGTCGTGATGTGCTTCACTCGGAACGTGTCGCAAAATTCCTTAAACTCTGCGGATGTGAACTGCGTTCCGTTGTCAGTGACCAGTGTGTCTGGTACACCGAATCTTGCAAACAACTCGTGTAGGAACCCTATTGAGTTGTTCGTTGTTGGATTCCTGCAACGCATTACCTCCGGCCATTTTGTGTAACTATCCACTACAATTAAATAATAGTTTTCTCCTACTGGACCAGCGAAGTCCATGTGGATTCTCGACCATGGTTGGTCGGTTTTCGGCCAAGGTTTGTGTACTATAGGTGGGGATTTTGCTGCTAACTGGCATCCTTTACATTTATTTATTGTTGCTGCTATGTCAGTGTCCATGTTACGCCAGTACACGTAGCTTCTCATTAACGACTTCATTCGATTTATCCCCGGATGTCCCGTATGGAAATCTCTTAACATCCTATTCTGCAATGTTTTGGGTATTACCACTCTCTCACTGTACAGTAACACATCGTTACATATGGAGAAAACTTCGTGCACCTTTGCGTCCGTTATAATTTTCTCTTTTATGTCCTTTATGTATTCGTCTTTCTCGGCTTCCCTTTTAATGTCCGACAAAGTTACGGGTAGTTCCTTAATGATGTTTGCTACCATATTTTTTACTTCAACATTTGTCCGAATTGCTGCAATGACTGATTCTTCCAGATTGTGTTTCTGTGGTATCAGTCTTGACAGTCCATCCGCATGGCAAATCTTTTTTGATGCTAGATGTTGTAGCTGGAAATCGTAATTAAGTAAGATTGTACCCCAGCGCAGCAATCTATTTGCGGTGTATACAGGCAATCCTTTTTTTGATTCATAGATCGTGACTAACAGTTTATGGTCGGTTTCAAGTAAGAATTGTCTACCATATAAATATCGGTGAAATTTAGTCACGGAAAAGATTATGCTCAATGCTTCTTTTTCGATTTGTGAATATGCCCTCTCGGCTGGTATCAGCGTTCTCGAAGCGTGCGCTATTGGTTTTCTAGACCCATCCGGCATAATATGTTGAATGCATGCTCCTAAGCCGTAGGAACTAGCGTCACTAGCGACGACTATTTTTAATTTTGTGTCAAAGTGCGTTAAGAATAATTCGGATGTTAGTGCGCTCTTTATTTTGTCAAAAGCGGTTTGACATTCTTGCGTCCAGTTCCAAGGTGTATCCTTTTTAAGCAGATTATTTAAGGGGGCTCGCAAGTTATGCATTCCTTCAATAAAAGATTGATAATAATGTGCGAGTCCTAAGAAACTCTGCAAGGTTGTTACGTTATCAGGTACTGGCATATTTTTTATTGCCGCAGATCTGTCTGGGTCTGGACGTCGTCCATGTTTGTTTATTATGTGTCCAAGATACTTAATCTCGCTCATACAAAAGTCACATTTACTTTCTTTTACTTTAAAGCCGAATTCTTGTATTCGAGTAAATACTTGTTTCAAATGTTCCTTATGTTCTTGTAGGGATTTGCTCCTGACAACAATGTCGTCCAGGTATGCACATGCGCACTCAATACCACTTAGCATGGTGTCCATCGCTTGCTGAAAAATGGCAGGCGCTACTTTGATGCCAAAGGGCAATCGGTTGTATTTGAATAATCCCTTATGCGTATTGATGCATAGTATTTTTGAGCAATTTTCCTCGACCGGTATTTGCAAATATGCGTCGCTCAAGTCTATCTTAGAGAAGATATTACCACCATTTAACTTCGTGAATATTTCCTCTGGGCTTGGTAGAGGGTAATGGTGATCTTTTAATAGGGAGTTGACCCCGGTCGAAAAATCTGCGCACACTCTAACTTCGTCATTCTTTTTCTTTACGTATACTGTGGGGGCTGCCCACTCGCTGTGTTCTATTTTTGATAGAATTCCTGTCTGTTCCAATCTATCTAATTCTTTATTAATCTTTTCCAACCCAGCGAACGGAACGTTTCGCTTTTTTCTAAAAATTGGGCTGGCGTTTTCTTTAAGTTCAAACGAGGCCTTGAATTTATTACAGCGACCTAAGTTAGTCGTGAATGCTTCAGAGAATAATTCTTTTAAATCGTCTTTTATATTTACTGTTGTTGAAGAAGAACATTCTATTTTTTTACAGAATTTATTGATTGGCTTATCCCATAGTCCAAATTTCTCAATTAAATCTATTCCAAACAGATTTTCACTATTTTTCAGTACGAATATTTTTAATTTCTTCGTAATCCCTTTTAATTTTATCGGAAGGACAACTTCTCCTTCAAATTTTATACCACCACCAGTTACCGTCCGGGATGATTTACTCGTTTTCATCATGGTTGGTTTTTTACCCAACTTTTTCCATGTATTCAGGTTTATAATAGAAATATCGGAGCCGGAGTCGAGTTGTAACTGTATTGGTGTTTTAAATGTTTCCACTTTTACGTATTTTCGCCGATCTTTGTCTAATTTTGTATTTGATTTTGTTTGCTGTACTCTCTTTCTGTTGTAATCTTTATATCTGCAGCAATCGCTTTTGTGTCCCACCTTCTTCAAATGTAGCATTTTTTCTTCTTATGAGGACAATCTGATTCCCAATGCTTTTCTGCACATCTCTTACAGTTATATCTAGGAAGAGGCTTGTTATATTCTGTCCTATATTTATGGTTATTAAGATTGTAATATCCCGTTCCATTTCGATTGCTTTTCTTTGTAAAGTTCTTGGTTGGTGTGTATGGTTTTCTAACTTTTCTTACATATGCCACTCCGGATTCTTCTATATTTTTTGAATCCTTTTTTAGTGTAATGGCCCTTTCACAGTCCTCTGCTAGTTTCTGGAGGGTTAAATCTTGCTCAGATTCCAGCTTAGACAACACTCGTCTGCGTATTTCTGCATTTTTCGTGGAAACTAACCCTTGTGCGAAGATTAGACATTTAAAATGTTCTACCGTTAGTTCCGCAAGCTTAAAATTATCGCAGTTTTTATTGACAACTGATGCGTATGTCAAATAATCTTGGTTGTCCATCTTTCTTAGATTCATGCACAGCCATCTTTTATGAAAAAGAGATATATTTGGATTAAATAATTCTTTTAGTAATTTCACAGCTTCCATGAACTCTAATTCCGCAGTTTTTTTAGGTAATATGTAATCTATGAATTTGCTGTGTTCTGATGTACCCAATTTCCTGAGTAAGAGGCTCACTTTCTAGCTATTTGGCCAATTTTTGCAGTCCAGTTGAAATACATCCTCGTATCTTGTATAGTATGCTTCAAAAGTCTTGCCTTCCTCCGGCACATAATTAAATGTGTCCATACTATTAAAGATAGTTGTATGGGAGAAATTAACACTGTCGACATTTTCTCGATTACTCTTTAGTAGTTCCAGTGTTTTAGCAAAAAGTTCATTTTGTCTTTCCCTGCGGTCAGCTTGTGCCTGATTTTGTCTTTCCTCGCGGTCAGCTTGTACCTGTAAAAATTGCATGAACATTTTTGATAAGTCTTCCATTTTTTTTTTTTTTTTTTTTCGTGACGTTTTACTGTATTATGCGTTATCCAGTGACAACTTTTTTTTTAAAAAAATCCTTTCCTTGAGCTTTAATTTCTAGCTATGGTATTTCCTTTTAGTACCGCCGCCAAACAAATTATTAATTAAAAGATTCCTTTAGTTGTTGTTTTGCTAACGGGGAGCAGTAATTAGAATCCACTGGTGAACTTCTTTTTTTTTCGTAGGTTACTTCCTTGCTTGTCGTAATACGAGTCTGACCTGTCGTTTTGCGACAGAACAAAATCCGCTTTTCGTTTGCAAGTTGGTCCTTTAGTAATACAAAACAGATTTGTCGTTTAGCGACAAAACAAAAATTCACTTTTACATTCGTTTGCAAGTCGGATTCCCAGAAAACGGCGTAAATTGTCGCTTTTGCCACGTTCGAGTTTTTTTTTTGTTTTTTGTTTTTTTCACTTAAGTTGAAACTTTTCTTTAGCGTAAAATCCGTTTGCTCGTCGACACTTTGCATTGTACTTTTTTTTTTAATAGTTCTTTGTCAAACTGTAATATTTGACGCTTCATATCTCGTCGCCAACTGTTGTGGTTGCAAGGTTGAACAATAATTAGTGAGGAATACAATGAAGACGCAAACAACAAGGAGAATGCAATAATAAGTGTATTAAAGAAAAGGTATAGTTACAGTATGTACAAATGAAGGTGTCGAGTCAGAGAGTCTTGCTGGGAGTACATGTACGCTCTTCGGCGTCACTTCTGGTGGCATTTAGGTAACACACACTAAGGCCAACCTAGGCTTGCCATTTATAGTGTAACGTTATTCGTATATGCAAATGAGTGGTTGCCACCACAACAGAAATGCTCTGCTGAACTGGCTTCTGTCCTCTCCAAACTCTACAATAAATGTCTAGCTGAATCTTGCTTCCCCAATAGCTGGAAAATTGCCTTGGTGTATCAGTCTACAAGAGTTCTGGAAATAGAACCGATCCTCAGAACTATCGCCCAATCAGTCTGCTGCCGATCTTTGCTAAAATCTGTGAATCCTTAATCAATCTGGCGATAGTACGGCACCAAGTTTATGCTAAACTTCTTTCTGACCGCCAGTATGGATTTAGACAAGCACGATCTACTGCAGACATCCTAACGATCATCTCGGAACGTATGTATCATACACTCGAAAAAGCAGGTGAAGCTAGGGCAGTAGCGCTTGATATATCCAAGGCCTTCGACAACGTATGGCATAAAAAGCTTCTCCAGAAAATACGCTCATATGGTATTACTGGGCAATTACTAAATATAATAAGATCCTTCCTTGACAAAAGAAAAATCCAGGTTGTCCTCGATGGCCGTTCATCTAAGCAACATGACATAAATGCTGGTGAATCCTTAGAAAGTGACCTCCAGTCTGTAGTGGATTGGGGTCATAAATGGTTGGTAACTTTTAATGCCGCAAAGACAAAGCTCCTTTCCTTCAATAACTACAAGGAACCTATTCAACCACTAATTGTCATGGCAAATAACACCCTACCTCAGAGTTCAGCATTCAAACTCCTCGGCCTAAGCTTCACGGGTAACATGAATTGGAACAAATACATTGAAGACATTGCCAAGGCTGCCGCAAATAAGGTTGGCTCCCTCTACCGTGCTAGTAATCTCCTCACACCTGACATTATCCTGTATCTCTACAAAGCCACCATTCGCCCATGCATGGAGTATTGTTGTCACATCTGGGCTGGTGCATCATCTACTAGTCTCTCCATCCTTGACAAGGTCCAAAAAAGAATCGCCAACCTAATTGGACCCTAACTGTCAACCAAGCTTCAGTCTCTGTCCCATCGCCACAATGGGGCATCTTTGTGTTTGTTTTACAAATACTTCAATGGATTATGCTTCGATGAATTGGCTACTCTGGTGCCCCCTCGACGTAAATTCCCTCGACTAACTCGACAATCAACTAAATCTCATTCATTCACTGTGGAGGTCCCTAGATGTCGGACAGCCTTCTACTCAAATAGCTTCTTTCCTCGTACTGCTGGCCTCTGGAACTCTCTCCCTGCCCCCTGTTTCCCCGACAGAACAGACATGCAGAAATTTAAAACTAATGCAAATAGACATCTTGCTGTGCAGATCCCAAGTTAGCTTGACCCCCCTTCCTTCTCCCCTTTTCTTTTCTCGGTAGCCCCTTACGTCTACAGTGGCGGGTTGCCTTGTTTGGGGTGAACTATGTTAAAAAAAGGACAACCTAACATGAAGACACATCCTCTTACAAGTACACCTTGACTAAATATTCAAAATAACATAGTAGTCGAAGCTCAAATAAGTTCATTCGGTATGGCTGACCAACACTGGTGCATACGAGGAATAGTGTACCTTGTCGAGATGAAGTTGCCTCAAGTAAAAGAACTTACATGGATACTTCACCATACCAGATGAATTCTTGTCCTGAAATCTGGTAAAACCAAGATATCACAATAATGTTATACTATTACACAGCAAACTCGTCAATTTGAGCGAGGAAAATAAATGTTTATATTTCTTTACTCACTCAACGTTTGACAGATACAGAGAAGTTCAATAACATTTTCGAATGTATTTGTATCTCATAGAGATCAAGTATTAGCCCAGGAAAGAGGCTCCTTTATTTCTGAAAACTTCAACTGAAATAAAATGAAAGTAATAAGATAGTTTGAATTGTCAGATAGTCTTAAGTACCTACTAGACACCACATTTGAGTGTAGTCGGTCTCATGTTCAAGGGTGTGTAAGGACAAACTGACATGAGGATACTTTACCCTACAATTTTACTTTGAACAAATATTAAAAATAACATTGTATTCAAAGCCTAAACAAATCCCCTCGGCATGGCTCTACACTGGCTCATACGAGGGTTGGTGCACTTTCTTCTAGTGATATCATCTCAAGTAACAGTATTTGGTTGGGTACTTTACCAGACTAGATTAATTATTATCCTGGAATCTAGAAAAGACCACAAGAAAATAAGTTGCTTCTACTGATTTACTAACTCAACGTTTGAGAGTTGAACAAGAATCTTTATTGAAAACTCGGATAGCTATGTATCTCATAGAGACATCAAGTGTTAATCTCAGAAAGAGGACACATGATTGCTGAGTACTTACTTACCGAAGTAAAATGAAAATAAACGTGTTAAAACATTTTTCCTGCATAACTAAATCTCAGTATCTTCATTCCTTAGTTATCCTTAAGTATGATATAAAAAATAATGAATATTATTTATGTATGTTCTGTATATAATTTCCATACGTGTAACGTTGTGTATAAACACAATATGTAACTTAAGTGTAAAGAAGAATACAATCGTTCTCTAAATATCACATATATATTTAACACTATAAGAGAGTAGCTAAATACACACAAAGTCAGTGAAGGCTGCGAATTACATAGACAGCTAAGAGTAAGATGGCGGACCTGTTTACTTAATTACAATTTACGCCTAATTATGAGAATCGCAATACACTTTTAGAAACAATATAACTCAATCCAAGCAATAAATATATGCCTATATTAGCATGTAGTTCGGGCCATTAGACTATATAAGTATACTGAAGCAAACCATGATTACGTTAGTTCTACTATACTCTTATAAAGTGAAATCTTTTTCCCTCTTTAACTTTGTCATTTGAGACTTCACACAAAAACGTTGATATGCTACACGTTTCAGCTAACAACCTACACTAATTCCTAGTGCGTGTTTCACGAAGAAAATACATTTCATCTCTTCAAAAATATCCTTATATTTATTCCGATTCCTCTGCCTCTCAGAAATACATCTTCCACAAACGCGGTAGCAGACCTTTTTATGTGCTTATATGTGTTACCCTCGATTTAACTCAATTCAGCGGGTTACTTTCTTAATACATTACATAAAATTACGTATTGTAACGGTTTAACCTTATTTTATTTACAATTGCCTACATATTACACTCATTTTCATTTCTATCCTACCATTTGTCTTGACTGTATTTGAGAAATAGAGGAATATCGGATGGCATGTCGAATACACTGACCACCGCTTTGTGTGTGTATCCATCTTACATCTGTGTTCGTTCTGGATTTAGAGTTACTATTTACAAAGGTCTTGCGTCTTTGATATGTACTCTTTTCTTCTTTTCTTACTGTGAATTCTTTTTTTTTCTTTTGATTTTGATCCGATTTCCTTTTCATAGTTTTCATTTCTGTACGAAACTGTTTGTGATTTGCATATAGTTTAATGCCAGCCCCTTGAAACTGAAGTCAGATATTCCAGCGCAGAATTCTTGCTTTTTGCTTTCATCCAGTGCACTATGTAAGCTAGTTCACCAATACTTTAAATTCCCTAAGAATAGAATGCACATAAACATACCCTGTTGAATTTCAAAGATATTCATTTTCTTGTTAGCAGGATTTGAATGCCTTGCAACTTGCGTAAGCTGTGTGTGCACATAAACATGTGTAAGTACTCTACGCTATATATTTTGTCTTACGTTAACCGTTGTTGTATGCCTATTTTTTTCTTATTCTACGTCGGTTTACTTCAGACAATTGTAACTATTTAAAATGATCTCCCCCCAAAATCTTTTTCTTTCATACTTAAGAAAATGAACGTTTCCGTTGTTTTCATATTTTCTCACCCTCTATTTTGTGTCGTAAGTTAAATCTGGACAAGGATAACTATGTTAAATGTAATTTTAAACTAATTTTCCCTCTTTAGTTGTTTTTCTCTCCGCCTGTATATGCTTCTGTTTTTCGTCATTTTGCGCCGGACAGGGTAACGATTGAACAAACAATAAAACATTCATTCAAACAAAATAAAATTAAAATTGTCACAACTTAAAAGAAATTATCACTAAGATGTATATTTCTGTCTTCAGCTACGCAACTTATGCACACAGTTATGTTTAACAATAATACTAAATATGTTATATTTGGTCCGACTTTTACACAATGCTTTGATTTGTTTGTCTACAACCAACCTTCTTACGTTTTCTGTTTTCCCCGGACAAGGTAGTCTATACCAAACTCTTTTTTTTTTACTTTTGACGTAAACATTCCCTCAGACACAAAAATAAACAATGCCGCAGTCTACAAGGATTTCCTCTTAGGATATTTTTTCACGATTTATCTTGCGTTGTCCTCAGTAAAAGAAATTACTCACAGTGTTTTTTTTATAATAATGCCCAAAATTCAACTTGTTTGAAAACAATCCTTTCATAAAAACAAAATACACATTCCTAAAAAGGAAATAATTCATTTTTAGAAGTTCTCCTTTACTTTATTTAGTAACGAAAATAAGCCACACTTTCTTATGAACAATATTATACAAAATTGTTAGTATTTTATTTAAACCTTAAATTAAATATAAGCTATTTTATCAGCTAACTCATTTTCAATATGCTATTATTTAATTAAAAGTGGAACACTGTGGAAAACTGAATGTAGGAAAACAGATTTTTATAATTTAGAATCAGGGCATTCGTTTTATATATATTTAACTCAAAATATTAACTCTTTCCAGACGATTCACACTTTTTAGAGCAGTTAACTTGTATCACTAATCTGTAGTCTGAGTTGCAATTTCACCGAATTACACGTAATCGCTTAATAAAAGTAGAACCGCCTCCATCTGAAAATAATAAAACGCAGTGAATGTAGCTCCCAAAGAAAAAATAAACGAAAATAGGGATCAATTATACATGCGAACTGATCCCCAATTTAAATTCTTAAATAAGTATTTCACGTAATCGCATGAAACGAAAATCTATGAGGGTGTACGGAGGATGTAAATCTACAATTATACGAAACTATAAATGTTTTTTTTTTTGTAATTTAGACAAATCAGTGTTACTAAACGTGTGTGTTTATTTGTCAATGAGAATAGCGAAAAGAGGGTTGTAAACACTATATTACTATCACAACCATCATAGAAGGGATTGGGGTCATTTTTCCAAATATAATGTAGCCCGGCTGCTTCGAGATTTTAGCTTATTTTTGTTGCTTTTTCTTAAGTTGTGAAATAATTTAGACTTTTATATTTTTCGAAGCTAGGACTCTTATATAGATTAACACTTAATCCCTAAACAAATATAAACCTAACCTCACGCAAAATACTCCTCACGTTACCTTAAAAAATAAGTATAAAAGAAGTGATATAGCCGAAAGTGAAGATTCATTTTTTTCATAAATGTTTTCAACTTTTTTTATTTTTAAATTGAACAAATACATCATTTCATTTTACTCATCCACTACACAGACTGTTTACTGAAATTAGTTACCAAATTCATGAGTAAACATCAACAGTTCAGATGTTATCGCACAACTAAATATAGTCATGTTATTCATACTTTAGTTAATACTGTACAAGATTAGCTAGGAAGCCATATATTTCTTGATGCACCGGGAGATAAAGGAAATACATTTGTAACAAAGTTAATTCTTGTTAAAGTAAACTCAGACGGCAAATTGTTGTGGCTGTGTCGTCATCAGATATTGCACCACTATTCTTCCTGGTAGTAGAACATTTCACTCCACATGTATAATTCCGATCTGCCAAATGTAGAACAGATCAGAGTCATCCAAAGTTTTATAGAATTGTTGCTAGATCGTGCGGATGAATTACAATGACACGTCACAATGCGTTTTAAGCTCTACATAAAAAGTTCCTTGATCTCAAGATATGTTATTTTCTAATCATGTTACTTCCGACTAAGATGTAATATTGTTCTACGTGGACCCCCTACTGACGAACTCCATGCTTGCATTAAATGTTCATATTTGTGGAAGTACCCCAGCACTGTAACACTATCAACAAATGTGCGTATGTATCTCAATAGTGACCCAATGAATGTTGGGGTGTCCTCCCTACTTCTAAAAATACGTGATGACAGGAAAGCAACAACAAACGATGGAAACACTGTTATTATTCCAAGAATCGTATCAATTGTTGTATCACATACCGAACTAAGTAGCAAAGTTTACACGTATATAGCCGGACACTACGTGTATTTTGAATGACTAACGGAGAGGGTAAGTCTAGCTTCTAAAAATAACATGGTGCAAGATACCAATAAATAACTGCTTAATTAAATTCCATATTAGGAACAAAACTTACAGTTCTGTAGATTCTATTCTCAATGATGACTAGATTGTACAATACCCTACAGATGTTTTAATTCAGTAGAATTGCTTGGTATGCACACACATATTATAGCTGGATGCCCAATTATGCCACTCCATAATATTAATGTTCGATTGCTATGCAATAGAAAAATACGGTGTGTTAAAGCATACAACTTCATAAGATAAAAAGCTGTTATACTAATTAGTGTGGCAAAAGGGCGAACTGACATTAAGTCCCAGAATGCCCATTACTCCGTCGGATTCTGTAATTGTTTTTAAAAGGCTTTAATTCCCAGTAAAATTGTGTTATTCCATGGCAATTAACAAGTCCCAAAATACAGTAGTTGGCAGTAGTTTCTCTCGACCTGACTTCACGTAGCTTTAGCCATGTGCATTTTAATGTAGATGTTACAGGGTAGGGTTCTCACAATGTCCCTACTTATTTGCACTATAAGGTAACACATTAAACATTGTATATTCAAGAGCTCTTTACGGATTATTTTACCTATGAAAACGAGGAACCTGTCAGAAATTATATGCCTACAGAGACAGTAGACAACTTAAACTCAGTAAATTTGTCTACCTCAAATTAATTGAACAGAAAAAAGAGTATTTCAATATAAATTGCGATGCTTAAACCCAGCACCACAACGTCTAGATACGGGTAGGGTTTAACTCATATTTCAATCACCTAAATTATTTACAGAGAAATGTTGTTTTTTCTCGAGTTTGTATACTCTACTATTGACTTTTAAAAAAATAAAATAAGTATTTTATATTTTCCCGGGAAAACGCCGGGACAAGGGTCCTGCCAGTAATATACATTCTTGTCGCTTCATGGACGCAATATAGAATTCATTAACGTAATTTTGTGATGGCGTTGTTTCTTTTCTTTGTTCTATGTATTATTTATTCTTCATATGTAGTATATTCCAGTGTTGTCCCATGATAGTGACCACTTTGTACGCAGTCTATGTCGACTTTATTAGATAAATGCAGGATCCAATTGCATGATAAGGTTATGATGACCTCACGCCAAACGGAAAGCGGCAAATGACCAACCGGCATGTGATGAATGCGCTGCAATCATCCTGGGACAATGTACAACATGAAGATCGATGCATCGCAACAGGGTTTAAAGTGATGATGCGCGCAACATGACAAGGAAGCTAGTTATAAATAAATTACCGATTTACTTGCGATAATGCCATTATCTCATGTCGGCGTCTTCATTTTTGACAGGGATTGTATAAATCGAGAGCATCTACCATAGATTCATTAATCCTATATTTATTTAGTGTTCGGAGACGTGATACTGCCATACCTAAAATAATTATGTTGGGTGCATTGACCCCAAAACTAAATATGCATTACATTTTAGATTAATGTAATTTGTGTTGATCGTAGAATTATAAAACTTTTAGTTTTTTTGATTGTGCGGTTAGTTTAAAACACGGCAAAAGAAGCTTAAAGTAATGATTGTTTTTATAGGCTAATGCTTTCACTAATGTAAACTCTACATTTACGTGTTTGTTTACACTGTGCGATACTATTGTTTCTTCGAATGATTAATGAACCAGGGGCTGCCTCACTTTTATGAATGGGGATTTTAGGTAGTATGCGTGTACATCCTATATACATAAAAAGTGTTTACTAATAACGAAACTTTACTATTATATATTTATACGCCTGGAAATGTTGTGTTCGCCCGGTTGCATACGTTTATATACCTACACACACTCATAGAAAGCAACAAATGACACACGTTAAGCTATAGTAAGTTAGTTCACATAGAAACAAGACAAATAGTAGCAGCTTACAACTAAAATATCTAGACATGAAGAGAAGCAGACCTAGTACATATAAAGTCAAGAAAAGAATTAATAATCACGTGTGAGTGTTAGCGTAGCGCATGGGATAACGACAATAGACACCTGAGTGAGTGTTATGCCTTAAGCATTAGTAACATTGTTCAATGTAAATAAGTATACTTATTTTCATGTGACATAAATATATTGTTTTTATTTATATTTTATTTGCATACAGGCTCTTTCTTCAAATATGCATACATGTTTTTTTTAAGAAATATATAGACAACGAGCGTTCTCAGCATGCTGAAAGAGACACAAACCGTCCTAACTATTACGACTCATTTCTATCGTTCTCTGCTGTCGTCTTCCTCGATCGTATATTCATTATAATATAGTATAGTTATTACCACCGAAACATTCATCTTATTTAAACATCATCAACATTATACGCGTGTTTCCTGACTAAACCAGATATTATTTTGTTCAGGGATTAACACAATTTCTCTCAAAATATCCACTACTTGAACCAGATGAAGACCATTCAATATATTACACGAAGTGTCAATCCTATTTGCATTCGTTGTATGTAGGTATCTATTCTCGCCTTGTGTATTACGTCACATGCCTGTTTCTCATTGTATGTTGCATAACTTGTGCTTTTAATACAATACCAGTCGCGTCTGTTCTCTCTAAGGTTATGTGTTTGTCGAGTTTATAAATATGTATGCTTGCGTGTTTGATTGTGTGCATCATAGCGTCTACATCGCTTTACCAATCGTCAACAAACTCGTGAAAAATATTGAATATGATCCGAATTAGTATTTATCAATTTATGGGAAACATAGGTCAATGGAACAAAGTCAATGTCAAATAAATTGTTAGAGTAAACATCTTGGCGGTTACTTAAGTTGTGTTGCCTGTAGAGACTGGCGACTATGCCCATATTGTAGCCAATGAAGCCCGGTATACATTTTAACTTGACATTTGTCTTTGACTTTGAAAAATCCGGTCAAAGTTGACATTTTGAGAGAATTTGTTTTTAGCTATCCCTGTACCAACTTTATTACTCCATGAATACTTTATAAAATATTGAAAAGTAACGGCAATTAAGAATTGTACCCACACTTACGTTGTCAGTCGGAGATATACAGTTTACCGACTCCTTTATGTTGTTGTTGCTATTATATATATATATATATATATATATATATATATATATATATATATATATATATATATATCAGAAAAAATTATAAAAAATCTGATCTTAACCTAATCGAAAAAATCAACTCAGATAGTAAAACTATAACTGATAAACTCAAGATTAGCGATAGAGTCGGTAAACTAAAAACGAAAGAAGCATATATACTATTAAAATATCACAAAATTAATTTCCACATTAAACCTCAAACCAGACTTATTAATCCTACCCGACAAGAGAAAGGCAAAATCAGTAAAAAACATCTTAGAACACATTAATAAACAAATTAAAAACACCTACAACTTAAACCAGTGGATTAATACCGCTGAAACCATAAGCTGGTTCAATAGAATTAGAAATAAAGATAAATGCTCTTTTTTACAATTCGATATAGTTAATTACTACCCCTCAATAACCAGAGCACTCTTCGAAAATGTTATAGAATTCGCCACTCTCCTCTCCAATATCTCGGAAGACGAAATAAATATAATCAAAAAATGTCGAACCACAGTACTAATAAATAACAAAGAACAATGGACAAAGAAGGACCATTTCCCTTCCTTCGATGTATCTATGGGCTCTCTTGTCTGCGTGGTAACAGACTTGGTTGGCCTGTATTTATTATATAACCTAACAAAAGATCTCGAAGTCGATTCAATCGGCCTCTACAGAGATGATGGCCTAATGTACGTTAAAAACACAAACGGACAAAAGTGTGAACACATCAAAAATATAATATCCAAAGAAATGAAACGAATAGGCCTAAAGGCTGAAATAACATCAAATGTTAAACAGGGCAACTTCCTCGATATTACCTTCAACCTCACTAGAGATACTTATGAGCCCTATGCTAAAGATAATTCCTACCCCCTTTATGTCAACCCACTATCTAACCACCCTAGATCTGTAAGTAAACACATCCCGGAATCAATTAGTAGAATGATTAGCAACAACTCCTCCAATATAGATATATTCAATAAACATAAGAACTTTTATAATAAAGCACTAAAGGAGAGTGGATATAAAATACCAAAATAGAGTATATTCCAACTACACAAAATAACCCTAATAAGAACAAAAATAGAAATAGGAAAATTATCTGGTATACACCTCCATTTAACAACTCAACTAAAACCAAATTAGGGAATACATTCCTGAACTTAATAAACACTCATTTCCCCAATAACAACATACTCCATAAAAATTTTAATAAGAATACACTAAAACTCAGCTATTGTTGTGGAGACAACTTGGAAAAAATCATAAAAAAGCACAACATGAAAATACTGAACACCTCAGTAATCTCAAATTCTAGAAGAACATGCAACTGTAATAACAAATCAAACTGCCCCCTAAATCAAAAGTGCCTATCAACCCAAGTGGTCTATGAGGCATCTATCTCCTCAACTGAAAACCCATCCCAGACTAACTATTATATTGGTCAGGCAGGTAACAACTTCAAGGAAAGATTCTAAAACCATAAACTCTCCTTCAACAACCCTGACCATCCTGGCCAAACTGGACTTTCACTACACTACCACAAAATAAAAACCAAAAAAGAAACTCCCATAATAAAGTGGAAAATCTTGAAAAAATCCAGCACTTGCAAATCAATAAACTCTCCATGTAGATTATGCTTAAATGAAAAACTTGAAATTATCCGCTTTAAGGACAAAAACAAACTTCTAAATAGAAAACAAGAGACATCTATCAACTGTAAACATAGTAGACTCTACCTCCTTAGCAACCCACATACCCCACCTTAACCCCACACCAACCCCACATAATTTTAAAAAAAAAGAAAAGTTTTTTTACAAAAATGAATGATAACATTAACCCGCCCATTATACACTACCCCAAAACACATTATAACACAAATCTACCACCCAACCCCACCCCAACAAGTCCTGATGAATCTATAAATCTATAAATATATAACCACCCCTCTAAACTACCAATAACATTAAATCTCTACGTACTACCTATAATGCAACGCCTCAATAGCCTCTCAGCCATACTACCAATTCTACCAAAATTATCTCCCACATAAACCCATAACTGGGATAGCTATTAACACTGATATACCTTGGACTAATCTAATCTCAATTACTTAACTCTTCGATCACTATCTTGAACACTTAATTATTAACTGGTACTTAGTCCTTGTCATTGGTAGTAGAACTAAAAAAGCCTACCATCACTTGTAGACTTATTTCGCCCAATGACTTCACAAGTAGCAGGATGGTAATGATGGTGATAATTATCATTATTATTATTATTATTATTATTATTATTATTATTATTATTATTATTATTATTATTATTATTATTATTATTATTTTACTATCTTGTTATTTTGGTTTTTATTTTTATTGTTTATTAGTTATTTTTATTTTTATTTTTTATTTTTATTCTAATTTTTATTCTAAGGGAATTTATATTATTTTTATTTTTATTAAGGCTTTTATTAAGGCTATTATCACTGCGACTATCGTAGGTATGATTGCGATTGTCATCGTAATCGGTTTTGTTAATGCTAAAACGGGTAACACCATTACACTTCTCTTATAAAATGATTCCACTAGTATTGATCTTAATATAATCACAATATATAAAAAAAGAAAAAATATTATCACAACAAAATTCACTACAAATAATAAACAAGACATTAAAATAAAATAAATAAAATGCAGAAGTAGCAATTAATACCCTTAATTGGTATTATCAAACATTCTAATGCACATGATAATTACCTATTAAAATTAAAATAAAATAAAAATGAAGGTTATAATTATAATTTTATTCTCATTTAAAATTTAACTCACTCTGGCCCTCGCCCTCCCCGTCGCCCCGGCTGGAATTGAGATCACCACGGCCCAAACACGTGAAAACCTCCCACGCAATATTTTGAAACACGACTTGTTGGGTTCCCCTCCCCTCTCATGTCACCGTTATAGACAAAGCTCCAACTCTGTCCCCCTCCTCCCTCCAATGTATTTTCAATTTCAATCTCCCGTCGAGGTGAATTTAAAACGTATGCCATTCGGATTCCATTGTAGCCTTATGAGTGGATGCTATTTGCAAGCGTCTACAAAACAGAACTTGTTTTGTCGCAACTAATGGAATAACATCAACAAATATATATATATATATATATATATATATATATATATATATATATATATATATAATATATTTTTATACATACACACATTGTTGGTGACATATGGGCATACATGTTTCGGTTTTACTCTTCATAAAGAATACCCTTTTCCAGACCAAAACTAGGATTGAAATGAAATCAGCAATCTTTCTGATGTTAGTATATTTTCTAGGTTGGGATGTGTTTATAATTCCACGGTCAACCTAAGTATCAGATGTCGTTTTTTATTCGCTGACATTTTTTATTCGATTCTATGTTCTCTACGTTTGCGATTTTTTGGCCTGATTATGACTATTTCGTATCTTCTTCCTCTTACTTGTATCTTTCCTCACCTCTTAGAAATGTGTTTTATCAACTCTGGGGATCTTAGTCGCTAGCTTAATAAAACACATGAACATAAATACAGTTTAATGCATTAATATATCACTATATATATATACACACATATAACAATAATCGCATATACATATAAACGTGTATATATGCATATCCTAAGTACAGACCCACACACACCCACATACATATAACACACACAACAATATATATATATATATATATATATATATATTCATATATATATATATATATATATATATATATACATATAGATATACACAGATTCGCATATCTACACCCACTCATATATATATATATATATATATATATATATATATATATATATATATATAAATATATGTTTACCTCTTTCTGTTCAATATCCTAGTGGTTATTCAGGTAATTCACCATGAACACTGTTTATACACACATACTCGACCCGTGTGTTAACACATTACTGCGCACATGCATAACTACACACACATAACATAGTTTTATACCCAGACATGCATACATACAACAACTATATATATATATATATATGTATATATATATATATGTATGTATATATATATATATACATATACATATATATACACATATATGTGTAGAATTTCATCATCATTAGTCAAGGCAACCCAGAGATCCAGAAAATGCAATCATGAAATCATGTTATTTGTGTGTGCGTACGTACGTAAGTACGTATGTGACACCCCCTATCTCATCAACTATTTGATGCATTCAGCTGACCTTAGTTTTCCAGTAAATTCTAAATAACGTAAAGAATGACCAGTATTCATACATTTTATTCTATATCTTATCGAGCATTTGATGGATTCAGCTTATTTGTTTGCAAAGATAGAGGTTCTAGTGTCTAGTTGATAGCATTCTTATTTCAGTTTACCATATACCTTAGTTTCCCATAAAATTTAAAAAAAAACTAAAAAATACTTAGTCTACATACATTTTATTCTGTATCTCATCAACTTTTTGATGGATTAAGCTAATTTTTGACAGAGATAGAGGCGCTGGGCTCTAGTTGATGGCTTTAAAATTTCAGTTTACAAATATACCGTAGTTTCTCAGAAATTTTCAACAAACCTTAAAAAATGACTAGTCCACATACCCGTTTTTCTATATCACATCAGCTATTTTATTAATTCAGCTGTGTTATGACACATATAGAGGTTGTATTTTATTTTCCTTTGTACACTGAATATTTTATTGTTTACTATTGTGAATAACTTTATTATATTTCTCCCTGCTCCAAAAAGTTTGATTGATTTATTTATTTTATTCAAATTAAATGTGTTGCATGGTGTCCTTGTCAATTTTCAAACACACTGACGGTAAAATGATTGCATCGCCATTTATTGTTTGCAATGAATACATGGTAAAGTTTGAAAAAATTGTTCTAGTTTTAATTGTATCATGAGTAAATATACACTCATCATACATGTAAAAAATATTTACCTGCGAATGTTGGAAGAAACAGTGATTAGTCAAACTACCGACTATATCAATTATGAGATGGCATTGTATTGAGACATATCCTTTACAAAAGTAGTGACATTCCATGAAAAATACCAGTATACTGAAATCATATGTCCTTAATAGGGTAAAGATGAAAATTCATATACACTAAATGTACAAAAGCAAGGGAATTCCCGGATGTTTACACTTTTATTGTCATTAAGGGTATGCGAGCACAACCGGGCTATGTATTTTACTGGTAGGCATTTTTCTTCAGCGTACCTCACACGCTTCATCCACTCATGCATAGGGATTTATACTGTAGTGATGTGATAATGAAATGGTTTGGTTAATATGTAGTCATACACTTAATGACAATAACAGTGTAAAAATTTGGGAATTATCTTGCTTTTGTACATTTAGTGCATATGAATTTTCATCTTAACCCTATTAAGGGCATATGATTTCAGTATACTAGCATTTTTTATGGAATATATATATATATATATATATATATATATATACACTAAACTACATACAGTGAGATGTAAACACGCTTATATATGTATACATACACACTAGAATATATATCAGAAATATACATGTTTTGCATACACATACAACAAAGGGATTACACTCGTAACCATATACACACGTACGCACACACCTAGACACATGTATATCCTATTTACATACCTTTACACCCACATACAAAAATATATACTTATACATACCAATATATATTTATGTTTGTATCATCAAACCTAAGTGTCACATCATTCATTCCTATTAATACTTACAAACATTCGTATCATTGCGCCACTAACATTTTTTTCATAAATATAATGTATACTAAAGAACATCTCTACTTATTATTGAGCACTTAGTATTACCACTGGAGTTTCAACATATACAGAAACTAATATTATATATGCACCATATATATATATATATATATATATATATATATATATATATATATATATATTAAGCCATGTGTTATTGAAGACGACATAAATATTCTGTTTAGTGATTCCTTTTTTTATTTTTTTTCCATTCGTTGTTAGTTTAGTGATATCAACCGGTGTCGCCTAATTCAATTAAACAAATAGGGACATCTTATTAAAATGACTTACTACCTATTTCCCCCATTTTCCTTCTCTATAATTATTAGACGAGACGAAATTAAATCAGCCACTATTTTAAATTTAAAAAAATAATAACCATAATAAATAAAATTAATAAATAAACGAAGAACTGTTTCAATTGTCACATTTTAAAATGTAGACGTCCGTATTTTACGCTAACGGTTTGCCGGCGTATTTTTTAAGGAATTCGATGCTTTCACTCGCTTTGTATTCATTTTTTTCATTAAAGACCTGAAGATGATTCGGGAGAGAATCGAAAACGTTAGTCAAACACATGGATCCTTCATCAATTCATTCCATATACACGTCAAAAAGATCATTCGACGAATAGAAAAAAATAAAAAAAGGAATCACTAAACAGAAGATTTATGTCGTCTTCAATAACACATGCCTTAATGAAAAAATGCTGCCTAAATACAAACAATATATATATATATATATATATATATATATATATATATATATATATATATATATATATATATATATATGTAATATGTATATATATATATGTATATATATATTTCACATATGTCTTATTTTCTTTACTTAAATTTAAATGATTATCTTAAATCTGTGTGTCACATTAAACCCAGCGATTTCTAAATCCATAAATACAAAGGTAAGTTTAATATTAATATCAGTAATTATCCAAATAAAAAAATGCGTAATGTTGTCTGTATTACAAGCAACGTTATCTGCTCAAAGTATATTCTGTTGATACGTCTTTCTGCTTAAATGAGAGTGAACTGCTTTAAATCAATGAAAATAAACCCGTTATGGGACAACCTTGCGACAATATATATTACATAACATATTACAAAACATTTTCCATATTGAATTGCCTTCTTACGAGAAAAGATTTTGAAACCAGGCTGTTATTTTTATGTGGAGAAAATACCTATACCTAAAAAGAAGAACTCTTGATTGAGAACATTTTTATTTTAATTCTTCAGTCTAGAATAATTTCTGCAGAAGATAGAAAAGATGAAGATCAACTCTATAATGAAGACCAATGTGTATTTATCTTTATATTTTAACATAAACACATATAATATTTCAATCCCTTTGACTAAACTAGATTTTGAGAAAAAAACACACACTCTAAATTAAAAGTGAATGGAAAGTACATTTTTCTCCTTTGCCATCAGTAATGTCAATCATAAAGAATTGATAAACTATATTAGTTACTTAAAAATATTTTTGTTTTTTCATGAATATAAGTTCAAACACTGGCGGAGCATTACTTTTCCGTCATTATTCACCCAGGGTGTACACTAATAAATATGTATAAATTGTTGAGATTTCTTCAAGTTTGAGGAATCAAACATTGGCTTGTTGTTTGCTTGTCGTTTTAATTTCAGGAAACTTAGAAAAAATATTTTGGAGAATTTGTCAAGCATCTTTTATTTGTTGTTCATCTGGAGTATATATATATATATATATATATATATATATATATATATATATATATATATATATATATGTATGTGTGTATCTCATATTGCCAACTTGCATACATAATTTACTCTTTCAAAATATGTTCATAATGAGTATGTGTACATCCTGTTGATGATCAAGCCTGTATTTCCCGAGATTTAGACAATGTCTGCTGATCTTCCTGAATAATTCTATAACACTAATCATGTTCCATAATATATGGGCGTCTGACATGAAAATAGATCCATCAAAGTTTGAACGAAAACTTAGGATACTGTTTGAAGGATTTTAATTGGTCGAGACTGTATGAAGTCATTAACTTCTAATAAGCCTTACACATGTAAGGTACATTATGATTAGGAGGTATGCATCTTTTTTATCAATGCTATCCATTAGCAACATAAGAAACACACCTACACTTCACAGCTCAAAATTAAGGAAGGAATATATGAAAGAATGATATGACAAACAAACATATTCTCCACTAGCCCCAAGTCAGAAGTAACATTTAGGAGAATAATAACATAAAAAGAGAATGTACAGTACGCTACCAGCCCCCAAAAGGCGGCGATAACACCTCGGAGGATCGTATCATGACGACAAAACATACGCGGCATTACTCCTGAATTAAGCATTGAACGGTAGTACATCAGTATTTAAAAAGTACAGTAAACTTAATTGAGTTTTTAATGCCAGTAATTGCATGATTTCGGGTCCATACAGACAGATAAACACATTCATGATTAATAGACGTAATATTATAGTTTCGGGTCAAGACAGACATATACAGAATCTCCATTATCAATAGAATTAATAATATAGTATCGGCTTCAGACATAGACATATGAAATTACCTTTATTAGTGGAACTAATAGTATAGTTTCGGCGTGAGCCAGACGCATACTAAATCTCTATTACCAATAGAAGTAATAGTGTAGTATCTGCTTCAGAAAGAGAGATACACAATCTATATTAGGAGTATGTTTGAGCGTTCGGAAAACGTACGTTTCTTAACCTAATTAAGGTAGGATTATGTTGTTCGAATGGGGTGTAAGTAGCGTTCAAAATATTTTATTTTGTAACCCATGAATATATAAAAACAGCGTTAGAATCGTTTATTAGAATATGCCTGATAATAATTAAATTCTTATGTCTATTACAAACATAGTGACGTATAGCTTATAATTATGAGAGCGTGTTTATTGTTCTGTAATATAGAAACTATG
>OY744518.1:155761986-155824486 GCA_963556195.1 Sepiola atlantica | reverse complement strand
TTTCCCCCTTCCTCTATAGCCGTCTCTTTATCTTTCTACCTTTCTCTTCCCTGGTCGCCCCATTTCACCGCTACTTTCTCATTTTGCCTTTTGCGAAAGCTGCTTCTTCCCCACCATTTCTCCTACGTTTTCCAGGGCAATAGTATGACATATTTCTATAAAAAGTACCACCTCTATCTGCGCTTTCTATATAGGTACTTATCTCCGCTCCGGTATTCATACTATATACGTATGTATCGCCACAATGGTGCGCAGACTATATACGTACCTACTGTCGCCCCAGTGAACATACTATATACGTACCTATTGCCGCCCCGGTGCATATACTATAAAAGTACCTATTGCCGCCCCGGTATGCATGCTATATACGTACCTATCGCTGTTTAATGTATCCTGTTTAATTTTGCAAATGTATGTTCACTGGTAAACGTGCAAATTAAGTAGAATCTTCTTACAGATATCTCTTGTTGCTATGCATCTATTTCCATACGAGAGATGCTTGTTTGAAGTTTAATTTCCCCCTGTCCTCTAAAAACTCTTTGACAAATATATTGCCGAATCTTTCTTATATGATAGATGGAAAATTGCCTTTGTTATATCAGTTTTAAAGAATGTTAGTAAAACAACTGACACGAAGAATTAGCGCCCTATACGTCTATTAATACTATTCGCTCAAATGTATGAATCATTTATCAAGCTAGCGATAGTCCATGGCTAAACTTCTTAGTAGCCTACAGTATGGATTTAGGTAATTCCGTTTTATTTCAGCT
This sequence comes from Sepiola atlantica, assembly GCA_963556195.1. Lineage (NCBI taxonomy): Eukaryota > Metazoa > Mollusca > Cephalopoda > Sepiida > Sepiolidae > Sepiola > Sepiola atlantica. Next base: position 155,823,716 of record OY744518.1, on the reverse strand, counting down.
TTCGTAACGGTCATCAATTAACACATATATCGTACACTGGATGGACCAGGTTAATCCAAGGCGGTAGTTTTAGATATTCAAAGCTTTTTGAAAGGTCTATTTGAATATTTTGTTTGGTAGATTTTTTCGTACGGTATTTCTAGACGAATATTTAACATAATTAGATCTTTGGAAACTAAAAAAAGATTAAGTATGTTATCATATGAACACATGTGTGTGCCTGAAAGATCGATATGTGTAGTTTCATTTTTCCTGGTATTAATAACCCACCTAACTGGTTCAATCGCGTATGAGATACTTCGTTTTATTCTCGATTAAACACACCCAGGGCAAAAGCAATGGCTTTATCCTTAGAAAATGACACCGAGTCTGTAGTTGACTCGGATCAAAAATGTATCAACACATTCAATGATATTAAGACATATATCATTGCCATTAAGAATTACAATAACCCTTTTCAACCATAATTTGTCAGGGCTGATAGCACGCTTCCCGGGAGTACACCTTTCAAGCTTCTCGGCTAAACATTCAGAGTCAATATGAATTGGAATAAGTATATACAATATACCAGTGAGTCTGCTTCAAAGAAGATAGGATCCTCCTACAGGACTAGAAAACAATTCACAATTGCCAGTATCCTTAATCCTTATAAATCCACCGTTCGTCTATGCTACATCTAGCCTGGTGCACCAACCATGAGTGCGTTTTTGATAGGGTGCAAAAAAGAGTCTCAAACCTAACAGATTGAATACTGGCTACCAAGCTCTAGCTACAGTCGTATCGATGCGATATTTCATCCACCTGCCTTTTTTAGAAGTACTTATGCGGAATATGCTTCTTAGAACTTACTACATTTTTAACTCTTCAATATAAATCCCCCCCCCGACAAATACGACGAGCGGAAAAATCCCACCCCTTCACTACAGTTATCCTCAAATGTCGGAAAACATTTTATTCTCATAGCTCCTTTACTAGGTGTGCTTGTCTTTGGAAGTAGATCTCTGCTCTCTGTTTCCTCAACGACATTTAAATGTAATTTATAAAATACATATTGCTAAAAGCTCTCAACACATATACATCTCAGTGATAGTATGCCATGTTTTGGGGAAATAACGTAAGTAAAATAACATAGTTGGACTTTGTATTCTGTATGAATAGGAACCAACCGATGAGGATTGTCGTACATTTGTATTTATATTGTTCGCGAAAACATGACATTATACTTTCGTTTATTAATTTAAATGCGCATTTTGCTCTATTATGATATTAAATTAAACATGGAATTTGACTGAACAACGGTGTATGTATGGGTGTCTTACCTGAATAATAAATACACACTTTGTATCAATACTTCATAAATAGTGAGAGGTTTGATTATGTAAGCTGATGATCTTTAATTTCTCACCAGATCTCCGTCTTATAATAATACAGTGTTCAATAAGTACGGACCTAACTAATAGAACAACAATTTAACGTGACACACAGCCCAATTCTATGGTTATGAATTGATTCCAACCCTTCTTTAACAATTCGATGCCATAGTGTAGAACGATTTGCCAATGACCTAAAAATACGCCCTAGTTTGCGATATCATTTAGTCATTGAAACGAAATCACTTTCCATGTAGCAAGCTTTTGATATGCGTAATCAGGCACTAAACACTTTATATATATATATATATATATATATATATATATATATAGGGTAAGGTACACGATACTTCATGAAAATGAAATGCCGTGGTGGACAAAATGTGTGCAAAATGACAAACGGAAAACAGGTTAAAGTGCAGGAGAAAAACAAAAACAAGAGATCTGACCGGTTTCGTTTTAGTTGGCGAACGTCTTCAGAAAAAGTGAAGATTTGGAAGTAATGTTATTTTGAAGGCACACACATGGGATGCAGAAAAGAATGATCCGATTGGACCATATGAGAATACTTTAAGTGACGTTGAAATATCACAAGTGGGTGACAGATTCTTCTTTGTTTCTTATTCTTCTTTTATATTTTTACTTATTGTCTTTTTCTTTTTCACTTTCACACCTACTGAGCAAGTATGGGGAGGGTGTGGGGGCGGTTGTAAAAAGCGATGAGAGGAAGAAGACGGAATGGCGTCATTCCCTGTCAGGCGTGCCTACAATCCTTTCAGCTTGCCGATGATTCTACTGGGCACGATGATTTACTAAAGATGTCTGAATCTGCCCTTTTGGATGAAACCGGGGGACATTGCTGAAATATGTAATATACAGTATCTAAATAAATTATATTAGCTCTCTTATATGATCGAGCACTTTATTTGATGTCACTTCATATACAACCTGACACTCTCTCTCTCTCTCTCTCTCTCTATATATATATATATATATATATATATATATATATGCATATATGTATGTATATATGTATATATATATGCATGTATATATATGTATATATATGTATATATATATGTATATATGTATATATATGTATATATATGTATATATATATATATATATATATTACGATTTCATGTATCGACATAAAGTTTTATATGAATATATATTTGTTATGTATGAGTTTTAAGTATTTACTTCAACAGTGCTTGATACGTAGGTAGAGCTAGGTAGTAAGTTTTGAAAATATATTTATGGCATTTTCGGCTGTAGATTTCCCCGGAAGATGTAACGCAGGATCCTCTGTGTAGCTTAATTGCCATGAATATATTTTGTGTTTGAAATAAAATACAATGTAACGATGAATCATAAAACATCAATTTTACCGTAATTGAAATCTACAGTAAGGTATGTATGGATCGATATATCGCCTATATGTATTCACGCTTTTTCAAGCAACGTGATACAAAGAAGCACAAAAAAAGTTGGACGTAAGATTGACAATAAGCGAGTTTGTATGCTTTCCTTTGTTTAAATACAAACTTCTTGCATTCACACTAATAATGCTACACCCTGCTGTAGGGCTCATTATTGGGCCTGAATTATTCAGGAGGACGCTCAGATTGATTGACCGCTATCCCCTTGCTTATTTGCCAATCATGTACACATCTCTCACACGAGTATATATATATATATATATATATATATATATATATATATTTATATATATATATATATATATATATATATATATATATATATATTGGACTCTTGTAACTACTACACACGGCCATACATATATATATAAATTATTCGTGATACCTTGTATCATATATTTTGAAAAGCTTTTATACGTGTAGCGAATATCAAGCAATACCCGCCTCTTCGTTTACTTCAAGTATGTTTCTCTTAAATTGATTTCCTTTAAATCGAGTTTATTTGACGTGTATATACTGTCGGATATTCAACTCTAAATATATCTCATATATATAAATGTATATATATATATATATATATATATATATATATATATATATAAATATATTTATATTATGTATATATATATATATATAATTAATAAAATATATATTTTTAGTTTTAGATCGTAGGTTCTACAACGGTAAATATAATGTATTCTATTTCAAAACTATACGGTACTATGTCTGTTTTTTCTGTAACGGTTTTATTTAGCTTTGTTTTCTCGCTGTATTCAACACCATTAAGTAATCGAATAAGTATTTCTCCAAGTTTTTGACTACTAAACGCTACTGAAGTTTTTGTCTGACGGTTTATACAACAAAAAACGGCATGTCCAAACCGATGAAACCCCGGTTACAGTAAACATACACTGAAATTTGTAGTTTGTAAAAAAAGTATACATATATATATATATATATATATAGAGAGAGAGAGAGAGAGAGAGAGTGATAGAGAGAGTGAGAGAGAGGGAGATGGAGAGAGAGGAAAAGAAAGAGACAGACAAAGAAAGGGAGTGAGAAAAACAACTATCACGATTGAGTGCTAATAAGATATATATATATATATATATATATATATATATATATATATATATATATGTATATATAAACAGTGTGAAAAAATACGAAATATATTCAAACGCTATTTTGTGAAAGTGGTTTCGACTGGTTCAACTCTCTCTATCAGCTATATCGAGATGAAGTACTTCATATAGAGATTGCAAACATAATGTATGTCTGATACTTCATTAATTAGGAAACCCATTAAGATGAATTATAGATTTGTATTTCTATAAATGTATTAGTAATGTATATTTTTTGGCAATCTATTTTTTTCTATTTTTTGTATTGTTTCTCTTTTCTCTTTTTTGTTTTGCACACGTAAATGAAGGCGCAAATTGGAAGTTCCGTTTCTTTTGTTTATAATTAGGCCCCATAAATCGTTTGGTATGACAGAGAGTCGGAATATTAATTAAATATGTTATAAACGCGTAGACGCAAATAAATACTGTTTATGAATGTGATGACTCTATTGAGTTACACTAATGAAAAACATTGTAAAATGATGAATTATTGTTGACAATTCATGAAAGGTTTTGATGTGAGTAAGACTGTCTTTTCGTTCGCTTGTCTGTTTATATTGGTATATACACTAGATGATGTACCCATGAACTACATTTTCTTACTCAAAGTGTATAACAGATTCGCGAAAACGTCTGTTGTGTCCGTCTTTTCCCTTCATTTTACTTACATCGGATGTACCCAGTATTCTTACCTGCAACATACTCTCTGTATAAACAAACACGTGTTTTTTTATCTACGTGCCTTCATGCGAGGGCAGAGTTAGACGAAATGTCGTTTTTAATGTAAAAAATAACCCAGCTCCCCTAAATTGGGAACTTTTGATTGGAACAAAAATAACATCATCTTAGTCTAGAACAATGTAGAGTTCACTGACTCAAGAAAAACATGATGAAGGGTCGTATCAGAACAGATATTACACTTTGCTCCTAGCCAAAAACCAAGTAACGTGTTGGTTGATATAGATAAAAGGGCTAATCAGATAGAAGATGCCATATTTACTCGGCTCCCTACGAGTGCACCCTTAGACATGATGTCGTTTTTAATGTAATTGAAAACTTTGCTCTCCAGGAAGGAGAACTTGATTAGAACAAAAATAAAAAAATTACCTGAGTCTAGAAGGATTTCTCCTTCACTGACCCACGTCAAAAAAAAGAAGTGGGGTATCAGAACAGATACTACACGTTGTTCCTGGCCAAAAAGCCAAGGCACGTGCTGTTTGTTATAAGTAATAGGACATATCAGATGGTTGCTAGCATATTTTGCAGTCTATTACATCGTTAATATTGTGGAAAAAAGCGAAATTTTTTATTTTTATAAGAAAAGTAACTTTTGTTAAAAGTATAAAGCCGAAGTCTAAAAAATTAAGTCACTTAAAAAGTCATGGTCAGAAGTTGTTGCATAACCTCTCTTCAGAAACAAAATATATTTAAATATGCATGTTCCATTGTATGTAATTTGAAACATTTTATAAAGTAGAATTAATTATGGTGAATCAATACGCAACACCTTTGTATGATCCGCTTGTATCTGTTGTTGACCTTAGTGTATCCGTGTCTTTACAGATTGGGTAATTACGGGACGGACCACGTAAAGGTTTGCAACATCCACAAAAGAACGTGTTACTATGAGACTTACTGGATTCGAACCTGGCACACCCAGATCGTCAGTTTTCACTTCGGCGCCGTACGCTTATTTTTAAGATAATCGAGAACTGAATAAGATTGTTTACATTTAACAAATATCGCTTTTTTTTATCCAGACGCTACATGTTAGTTTAAAATAAGTGTCAGGTCTAACTCAACAAAAATAGTGGATCTCGATGTAAAACATAGTAATAGTTTTCGTCCACTTGTTGGTACCTTATATAAGCGATATCTCGGTAACAAAAAACAAATAAGAAATATAATTATAAAAATATATGTATTTCTTTTATAGCTTTGTTTCACTTGTATGACGTAAATCTCTTTCTGATATTGTTAAAGGTTTCGTAATCTGAACTCCTCAAGTTAAGGTTGCACATATGGGTATGGCAAAGTTAATGTCAGAGAAGGAATAAGCCGTATTGTGGCTCACACTGAATTTGTTGGTTTGTTTTTTGGCTTCCTGAGCAGTTTGTTTTGGATTCTTTATTTATTATGTTTGTAAGCAAAGCACGCGGCTTATCGTTATTCAGGATGCATTCTGGTGTCTTACTCATCGTGAAATTCCCAATATACTTAGTAAGCCGTTTGTTTATCGATTAACAAGGGCGAAAGTGTGACTTTCCATAAACGATTCGGAAATTGCACCAGCCTAGACTGGCAAGTATATTCAATATTTTATACACCCGCTACGTTTTGACTATGCGAAATCGGAAGTTAATATTCTTTGAAAAAGTATTTACATATTTACATGAATTTTCGTAGATGCTTCATATTTATTTTTTACTATACAGTGTATCTAACGGATCCAGCAACGTCCCACATGACTTACTTTTTCTCATTATTTTAATGATACATATTTCGTAAGTTCAGTGAACATGTTTATTACCTCCGTCAAGCCGGAGGTTATGTTTTCAGTAGAGTATCTCACTATATTTATTTGTGTAAAACCTAACTTCAACATCGCTTGCCCAATCGTTTGTTTACAACCTCCAACATGGTCTTACGTTGAATTCATTTAATTTTGGAATATGAAAATGAAAGGTAAACGTCACAGAAAAATATTACCTTTTTTGATAACGTCATTTCAATGTTTTCAAGAGACACGTTACTTAGTCCATATTGTAGTAACGGAGTCTTGCATCACAATTTGACTTGCTCTTTACCTGCCACATTGGCCTTGAAAATTCGGTCATGGTCGAAATCTATACGAAATTTCAAGTTCCTACACGCATCGTAAACTTAAAACATAACTTAACGCCGACCAATAACAGATGAGTTAAAATAGAAATATAAGAAAACATATAGAAATAAGATTATATTAATAGAAAGGAATCAAAAATGTAAGACACCCATAATCTGACACCCCTCCACACAAAGAATAGTAGAAACAGTTTCGAAAAGTAATATACATAATAATTGTGAATAACTAAAAAGAATGTACACATTGGGTAAAGAGGACACCACCCAGCATTCTACTAAGAAAGGTCGGAGAGTAGTGAAATCTTGGGTAGAGTTATTCTCATTCATATTCCAGAGAAAGCTAATTGTTGTAATCAGCAAAAACACAACACTAAACGGATGTTCCAATAAAATGAATGGATTTACAACGGTAATCAAAAGAGGAAGACAATGCCGTAAGTCTGGAGAAATTGTGTGTCAATCCGTCTTCAAGGGACTTGTTTTTTCAGTGAGTAATTAATGGCAATCTCTCGTGTAAAAAATCCCAGTGTGTGATAATAACTATAACATCTAATGATAGCAAAAAAACAACATATTAATAATCTTAATACTATTTATCAAAACATCAATGGTACTGTAACTAAACCATATAACTTTGTGACATTGTAAAAGCATAGGTAAGTTTGAATAAGCTTGCACTAGTTGAAAATAGAACCGTACGAAGGCAGCGAGCGCATTCAGTACTTGTTTTTTTTAAATTCTACGTACACAAACACTGATTTTTAAACCCGAACGTCACCAATAAAACGGAATTAACCAAACACTGGTGGTTTTAAAAAAAACAACAATTTAACACCAACTATTTCGTGGTCCATACTATGTCATTCGAACATTCCGAAAGGATTTAGACATAGATGAAATTTGTGCATGGAGAAAAAATTAGAATACTAAAATATGAAGACAATAACATTTTAAATAGACGAGATGAACTGATGGCTAAATGTAGACACAGGCACAGGTTTAAAATCAACAGCACGTTATAAAGTTCTTTGTAAATAACAATTCTTTTAAAGTATAGTTACAATAAGAGTATAACTGTAAAAATAAATGTTTACAAATTAGTAAGGTTTTTTTTTCTTAACAATTTAGTAAAACACTAGTTTGTAAATAAATCGTGCTTAAATGTCGCCAAACTTTAATTCCGTATTGACGTTATAACCAATTAAGTTTCTTATAATTTTCTATATAAATCGAAATCTTCGTCCTGAATTTTCGTCTTTTCATTTCTAATCGTAAATAATTAATCGTGAACGCTCGAATCTTTACCAATTTGTAAATAAACCGTTTTTAAATGTCGCTAAACTTTAATTCCGTAGTGTAAATCATCTCGAATCTTGACGTTATACAAATTAAATTTTTAATATGTTCTAATCTAAACCGAAATCTTTGTCCTACATTTTCGTCTTTTAATTTTTAATCGTAAATAATTAAACGTAGTTTTTAATCGTGAACGCTCGAATCTTTCATCATATATTTTTCCCATAAAGCTCACATTCGAAATTTTAAATGAGATGATTTATTTGTTTAAATAGTAAAAACGAATTCTTTTATATATATTTTTATATTTTTATATTTCTGCATATATAAAAAAATAGTCAAATTAATATTTTACTTCTGTCACCCCTCCTCGATTATTTTAACATTTACCTCCTTTTTTACATAGACCAATCAAAAAAGTGAATTTATCTTTTTAAGACGATGATCAATTTCTCTCATTATTTGGTTTTTTTACGTGGTTGTTTATACATCTGAGGAGACCTAATTAAGGGGTCGAAATAAAGTATAATGTGTACAACCTTAATGTGTGTATAGTTTTTTCTTTTTATAATTCTGTTTTGCTCTGTTTAAATTACATTGAGCTCTGTTATTCAGATTCTCAACACAAAATGTAAATCTACACACTATATATATATATATATATATATATATATATATATATATATATATATATATATATATATATATATATATATATATTTGATTGGAGCGGCGGAAAATGAGTTGCAGGTGACTCGTGCCCGGTGTTTGAATCATACACCCGGTCAACAATTATTTCCCACACTGATGATTCCAGTAGATTGTGTGTGTGAAAAATAATCAAATACAGGAAAAGACATTCAAAAACAAGACAGTTTACCGGTTTCGTTAGAGTCAACCACCTTTTTCCCTAAAACTGAAGATTTTAAAAATGTATTGAATAACAGCAAAACAGGAAAGAAAAGAAAAAAAAAAGAAACGCACTACGGTATAATTCTTGCACTATTTAAAAATAAGAACAAATTAATGCACACGCATGCAGTAAGAGCGTAAACTTGGAAAAAAGAGGGATAAATAAAATGAAAAAGAAGAAAAAGGAAAATAAATTAAAAATTGGTGTAACGTAGTGAAAACAAATAGTTTATTTAACCTTGATTGGAGTCTGAAATGCAGAAGCGATATATACTTCATTGTTTCAGTGCGGTGTTTGTCAGATGATTGCTTAAGGAATACGATCTAAGTCTGACGTTCACGTTAGTTGATGACGATAGAAGTATTACAGCGCTTTCGATGAACTTGCGGCGTGGAAGAGAGTGTTCGGTCCTGAGGAGGGTGCGGTTTGTAAACAAAAAATATGGATGAAAGGGTTCCTCTGTATGACTCGTGCGTTAGAGGGATTGTTGTTCTTGAGGTTTTGTTAGTGTTTTTCAATGTGGGATGTGATATTTATGGCTGTTTCACTGATATAAAACATCGGGCATGAGCACATTTTATTTAGTAAATATCAGCTAGGGAAGAAGTGCCCTTAAGGGGTAGGTGAGAACGGGGTTTTGTGTTTAATAAATCATTAATTGTTTAAGAGGTTGATTTTAAGTCAAATTAGAATTGTCTTTGTAAGGAAATAGATATGGGATTATTGGGGAGAACTATGTAAGTATCATTTTGATCAATCATATTAGTGTCATTTGTGCTGGGGATTTTTTTATGAGGAAACATTTTTGTAGTGTTAGTCTGTTTTTTTGTTGGCCATATAAACAGTTTTGCGTTTAGCGTTTTGGGTGAAATATTGAAGATAGGGTAACGCCTTGTGAGTACTCTTGATATACGTTTCTTCATTCCGGATGAAAGCAAACTGTAAATTCGAAGAGCTCTGAGAAACGAGCCTATGATCATTAACACAGACAATTTTTATTGGTTAGTTTTGTTTAGACGTATAGAGAGGTTTGGGCCGTTTGAGGTGTTGTGCAGGGTAACATCAAGAAAGTTGAGGATCTGATTATTTTCTAACTCAGACGTGAAAGAAATTAAGTGTTCTATTTAATTAAGTTTGCAACTATTTCAGGGAGAGTAATGCGATGTTGGTAGATGAAGACTGTAGTATATATATATATGATGAGCTGTGAAACAGCGAAACAGGCTGTATGTGGATGACTATATATATATATATATATATATATATATATATATATATATATATATATATTTTCTTATATATATATATATAGATATATATATATATCTTAAGTAGTGGGAGTTGTGGGGTAGGATGGATTCGAAGAGGTTATTTTCTAGATAATGATAAAAAATGACAGGCAAGGACTCCACTGAAAAGGAGAACCCATGGGTAACCCAAATTCTTGTTTGTATAATTTGTTGGTGAATGTAAAATTGCATTGTTGTGTGATGAACTGCATAATTCAATAATTTGGATGGTAGGCAGGGGAAGCTTTGTTTTCGATGTGGTTTTTTTTTAGTAATATAAGACATTTAGCTATGAGTACGTTCGTATAAACTGGCCATGGTATTTATGCGTTGGAGGATTTGTAGCCATCTCCGGAGCTTTTTATATGGGCTGGACTAATGAAACCGAGGAGGAAGTAAGTATTTCTGCTAATATTAAGGCTTATTCATGTGTGGTGCTGGCGATACTTTATATGATGTAACTCATGGAGGTGTTTATCTGTTTTGGGAATAGAAATTAAAGCTTGGAATTGTACAACCTCACAGAAAATACTCAAGGACAGATAATACTTCAAACGCGAAGTCAGAACTATTTGGGCGAGCTACCCTTCCTCGAACATCACCCTAGAACTCAGTAAAATGTCGATAAACTTCACTTGTCTCGTAGCACAATGCATACCTCCCGTAAGAATGCCTGCGCAAGGGAGTGAGAGTGATGGAAATGTTGAGCAATCTCAAATGCGCATGGCTTGAACTGATATACTTTAAATCCAGATAAATGGAGAAGTCAAACATAGCTAAAAATTATACCGTGATATTCAGAAACACACATGATGTTATTTTAAAGGTGTAGGAATATCAAGGAAACTTGTTATTAAACATAAATCACGTAGAAACAGTTGTAGTTATCAGCAGAATCTTACTGAAAACGAATGGTATGATAACTACATTTTAATAATAATAACAATGATAATGATACTACTAACAATAATCATTACAGAACAAGTCGCCAGCAGCCGACCTAGAGGAATAAAAACACCACGGTCGATGTATACGCGTCCTATTTTGACTAATAGAGAGATGGATTGGAAAATCTATGTCAACATCAGAATGTCTACTTATGAAACTGTGAGTGATCTATCAGTACATAAATAAATCGTCGAGTAAAAGCTGATAATAAAAACGCCTATTCTAGTCGACAGGTTTATCGGCGCAGAACCAAACAGTAAGCGCAATGATGTAGAAAAGCAAAGACTCACAAAGGCGTAAGTTGATATCAACTGCAAAATTGTTTTGTCAGGGAACAATCGGGCATTAAACATCAAATGCAACTATACATTCGAACACATAGATATGAATAGGTGTGCGTGTAACAGTAAACGAATATATACACATATAAAAATAATTTGAGAATGTCTATGAGTAATATTTATATCTACATCTTTTAGATTAATATATGCATATATATTGTGTATATTTAAGCCGCATTCTTTTATTTATGCAAACATTGTACTACATAACAGAATTCTGATAATTGATTATGTCATTTTTATTTTTCAATTTGTCAAAGGATCTTTTTCGTGGTAAAATAAAATAAAATATGTTCCATATGCATCATAAACGTTTTTGATTGTTCGTCTAACCATCATCAGGTGGCAAAAACACATGAGCAAAAAAGGTAGAGAAAAGGAAAGAATTTCAAAAAGCAGCTGAGAACACGCACTTCAAGACAGTTAACCTTCAAATAAACGGACTATTATATTTTACAATGTTTGCATATATATATATATATATATATATATATATATATATATATATTACAAATCTTTTCCTTTTCACGTTAATCTATCGTCCTTCGTTCTTATTCTCATGCGTCCTTCTCTTATTGAAATGTCTATGTCATTTTGTAAATATTAAGATAACATGTTTCATTTATCGTCAATAAGATCCCCTTTTTACTTATCTCTCCATGAGGTAAAAGTTGTACGGACGGTCTATTGTAAATTTCAGTTTTTCAGAAAAAGGACATGGTCGATTAGGGCAACAATTTATATTGCCCCGATCTAGAAGTATGTATCATTCACTCTCCGATGACAGAACACATCAAGAGTAGTATCAGAACATATACTACCCTTTTCTTTCTGGCAAACGAGAGTTTATTCATTATTAAAACTGAATATCAAATCTTACCACACGATTTGATTTGATTGTATTGCACAGTCATTCAATTTTTTAATGTGTTTCTATATTTTGCCGAATTTTTTACAAATTCGGCATACATATATATATATATATATATATATATATATATATATATATATATATATATATATACATGTTATTTTCAATTATTACTCCTTTGTTACTATCAACACAAACTCCTTTTATTTAAATTAATAATACCATCATAGTATTATTAAATACGATATATATATATATATATATATATATATATATATAGTACTGATGAAAGACCCTTACAGAGAAATTAGGAATCATAATTTGCATATCTAGTTTGTAACCAGTCTATAATAAATTTATGGTCGGTGTTTTGAATTCTAAATGATATAGTCTCGTCGATATTACCTGTAATTAATTAAACTTATTTAATTAAAAAAGGACACATTGCTTAAATTCTAAAGAAGGTCAATCGTCATTTAAATGAAACGTATTTACGTAAAGGAATATATATATATATATATATATATATATATATATATATATATATATATATATATATATATCGATGTGTAGAAGCGAGTTCTCCTTCACCTATCATTTGATCGTCTCTTCTTCTCACTCTCTCTCTCTCTCTCTATCGCGACGCCAAATTTTCATTTTTTATATTTTTTTAAAGAACTATGCATCATCGACTAAGCGAATTAAATTATTTTTACGACTTATTTATTTCTTATTTAAAAAATAAATTAATGTATCAAAATTACAAAAATGTTCATATTTAGCTATTTCATAGATAAATGCGAAAGTTACTTTCCCGTGTTTACAAGCGATTTAGGAATGTAATTCTGTCAAATTAGGCATGACGCCCTACTCGTTTATTTTAGATATTTTGCATAGTGATGCAAAGGAAGTTGACGATTTGTACTATTTTCTTATTCGGAGGTGACAGAAATGGTGTGTTTTATTTTATTATGTTTGTCAACTATGTCACAGGTAGATTAATGTGATGGGTGTAGATTAGTAGTGTACTATATATATATATATATTTATATATATATATATATATATATATATATATATAAAGTAGTGAGAGTTTTAAGGTAAAGTCGATTTGAAGGGGTCCCTCTTTAAAAATTACAGGAAAACACAGGCAAGGACTCCGCTGAGTAGGGAACCCATTGTTAAATCAAATTTGTTTTTGTGTAATTTGCTGTTGAATGTAAAATGGCATTGTTGTGTGATTAAATGAAATATTTTTTATAATTTGGATGGTGGTCAGTGGTAGCTTGGAATTAGAATTGATGAGATCAATTTTGAGTAAGCTAATACATTTAGCAATAGGTACGTTCGTATAAAGAGGTGTGATATTAAAACTGGTCATGGTGATGTTATTCATATTAATGGGTTGTAGTTTTGTGTAGTCTAACTCCGGAGTTTTTAATGGGCTGGATTAATGGAGTAAATTGAATTGAGCATTAAAATATAGTCACATAGTAGAATTAATAGAATTACTATTATAGTTACGGCTATAGACAGATAGATATCAAGCCCGATTTGTAATAGATTTACACACTAGAAGTTCTCATAGGAGTCATTACCAATGATTGCTCACTGGCAACAGGAGGCTATCTTCCCAGGATTATAAGTTACAATAAGTCTCTAGATTTCTAGTACTCAACGCTTCTTTCAATAATTGTTGCAAATCAATGTGAGCTCTCGCATCAGCCGTTTACCATTTATTTATCGCTGACAACCGCCATTGGCTTTCCCAGAAATTTGAATGGCAGTACATCGCCTTGAGATTCTAGTATCCTCGTGTCCTTACAGAGGACGTCTCAATATTGCATTTCATTCTCTAAAAAAACACTGTTTCGTTGTATCACATATCTTCAGTATGGCTATATTAAAAAAACAACTTTTATTCAACTATAATAATGCCCATTGTCAATTGTTTTGGCTAATTCATGTGTGATGTTGCCGATAACATGATGTGCCTCATGGGGATATTTATGTGTTTGTTTGGTAAACAATACGCATCGGTGTTTTACAGACTCTGACATTGAAAAAAGCTAAAGCTAGGGTCTTATAACAACCTCCCTCTTCTACCAAGTGATGATACCACGGAGATACTCAGAAGCCAATGTCATACAATGTCGACAACAAATCATTTTTGTGGGGTCGATAGTCAAACTTTTTGTCTCAAACACACTGGACTTACTGTACGCTAGACACTCTTGCCAACATACCGCATTTAAGTAGAAAGTAAATTTTAAACCGTTTGGGATAGTTATTTGTTGACTATTTATTTTTTAACCCCACATTACAAAAAACACATTAAACAAACTTCGGGGATGTTCGCTTACGCCATTTTATAACTGAAGTGTGTATTGATAGGAGTCGGATGAAGTATTAACATGCAATATAAACGTTTTAAAATCCTTTCAAACACAAAAAATAGGGCAGTATGTTTAAAAGTGAGTTTATTTCTTTCGGTAACAGTTATTTGTAAATTATTTGTTGTTTCACGCTTTTTGTTCTGTTTGTTATCTTTGACAATCGCCCACATTTGTTGTTTACTCCTTTCATTATAGGGAATTTCAAAATACAATCTCAGCATTGGAATCGAATAACACCACGACAATCATATTTTTGTTGTTTATCTTCAAATTACTAAAATGTTCAAAGAAAAGAAAATAGTTTATTTGTGTGTTTGTAGATTATGCAACAGCTACATTAATAGCTGTCCGGTGGGCAGTATATATGTGCATACACACACACACACACACACACACATATATATATATATATATATATATATATATATATATATATATATATATATATAACATCACTGAATAAGTCCCGGGCTTTACTAATACAACAAAATCTTTTAGACAAAATCCGACTTCATTTATGAGCATAGTCTCGGTCTAGGTTCATACACTTATTTCAAGCCTTTCCTAATGCTCGATGTGTTTTAGTAGAACACTTAATCCTTAGCCTTAAAATACGCTTCATCCTTGAGAAAAGGCAATTTTTCTTCATTAATTTATTTTGTTGCGATGTATTTCTTCACACGGACTTGTGATGTTATGTAATATTGGCTATTAATAATTTCTTCCTTTTTAAAGGTAATCGATGAACAAAATACGTTGCAGAAACATAGCTTGCTGATTTTTGCGTCGTTGGTCGTTTTAGAAGTTTTTCAACTGATGTTGACAACTCCGGTGACTTCTGATTTGATTCCGAAGTAAGTCAGTGGATCAATCTTTAATCTATTTAAATATATAGATAATGCGACAACAATTTTTTTCACCAAAGTAGTTAGAAAATATTTATTTTAATCATCGACGCGTTATGGTTTTTAATCGACAGTAAGAACACGCGGCACCAACTTTATACCCAGCTTTCTCATTGACAAATGTTTATGCAAAATAGGACACACGCTACTGTCTGATATCTTCATCTCATCTGCTATATAATGTAACTTCGATTTACGATCAGCTAACACGATTTCGTAGACTTTCCTCTGAGAATACTGGCGAAGTTGGGCAACTTGAACTTGAACATAACGTGTGTTTATTTAAAAAAACATCTTCAAAGAGCCCTCCAACCATGTACATGTATAAGGATGTACATCTAGTGTCTTCGTCGTATAACAATAACAGCCCTTTCAGTCTGACGAGATGTGTCAAGTGTATTATGCTAACAGTTGGATCTTTTGTAATATCATGATTGTTTCAATTAATGGAGATTATAAAACTTATATATGTATATATTCGCAATTCATCCCTTTACCCCCGCTAAACAGACACACACATATACGGATACATAACAACCACTAAATAAATATTTTCATATATATGCTATCTATTGTGATTACGTCTGATGTACATTCTATTCATCATGGACTCCTCTTCAATGAACACATTTCTTAAAATTCTTTTCTGTAGCGTTTTTTTATTCAAATAATATTCCTGCTTATAGTTTAAATTAACATGAATTGTAAGCGTGTGTTTTATTGCGTATATTTTCTCTAGAAAGAGTGTACATACTAAACCAGAAACCCACTCTGATCTATAATCCTGCTTGTAGCTTCAATGTTTTGACGAGAATTTATTTTCGTGTAACGCGGCCCTTTTCTCCGATAGTAAAAGCGAGCAAAAATAATAGCCAGAAGTAATTTGTTAATGAAAATCTTGTTATTTTACTTATTGGCATCGATAACTGTTGTCATGGTAAATGTGACAAACCTTCGTGCTTGATGCCTATTTCAGATATATAACATGAGATATTAGGCGTACACGGCTCACTTAAAATCGCCAGTATCACCGAGAAAATATATAATCTCTTTATCAGTGTTGTTTCTCTATAGAAGTATTTACTTATGGAGATAAACGAATATTATTTCTAGGTATTGTTTTTGTTATTTACCATACAATATATAAGGTGTTCATGTTTTGTTCTTGACGTCAGATCTTCGTATTAATGCCAATTTAATTGCATACATAAACACGTGTTTAATGAATACTGACACTAACATTATTGTAAGTATTTTTTAAAAATACTATTAAGGAAACTGGTCTTTGAAGTCACGTTAGTCGTCAGTCTATCGAGTAATTTCTACGTGACTGCGACATGCATACCCAGTTCAAAATACCAATAGGAATGCCTAATAAAAAATGCATATAGTTTATCTTCATGATCGCCATTGTAATTTAAATTTGAGTTCACGTTCGTTAGCTGGCAGTAAATATATACGTCGTTTTTGAGTTGTTTTTGTTTAAGTCAGATTAATTGTACATCTATATATTAACATCGTAGTCACGGTAACTATTCTTTATCTATCTATCTATCTATCTATATATCTATCTATCTATCATTTATAAGTATGTGAGTCCATTAGTATTAGTCAAAGTATTGCAGTAGTTCTTACAGAACCCTAATTCGTAGTCACGCCTGGTCAACAGTCAGCGCCTGTATGTACTTTATTCTGGCAAATCTCTGCACACGCACACATACACACACACAAATACACACACACACACACACACACATATATATATATATACTAGCGATAAAACCTGACGTTGCTCTGGATTTAACGAAGAACACTGCTATATCTTTTTTGACTATGCGCATAATAACACCATATAATGTTTGCGCTGTCTTTCCCCGTTTCGCCAAACAATAAATCCCGAAGAAGCAAACATTTTGGGAAACTCTCTGCATTTATACAGATTGTTTAAATTTTATTAAACTCGGATAGACATATTCGTAGGGTTAGGCGGGCTCTTCCCTCATTGCTAATTTATGGGGCACGTACAGATTTATGACCACTTCTATTGACTGGTTTTATATCATAGTGTAGTGTACGAAATATTATGTTATCATGATATCAGACTCCAAGGCATTAACTCCTACTTTTTCATTTAAACATAATTGGATGCAATCCGATTTATTAATTCTGTGTAGTATATTTCCATTCGTCCTGATACATTCCTCCAAGGCATTCCCTCTACTTTTCAGGGGGGGGGGGGGTTATAATATACGTTCATTACTCACGATACCATTCTCTCAGGATTACTTTCTCGTTTTTATAGAGGTATAATGTACTAAATATCTTGTTTTCATGGTATCATGCTCACAAGAATTAACTACTACATTCTAATTAAAAAATAAGCTGATTTACTCCCGTCTTATAATTCTGTGTAGAATATTTTCATTTGTCATGATGCATTCCTCCTGGGCATTACCTCTACTTTCTGAGGGATGGGGCATTATACATACGTTCGTTCCCTCATATAACATTCTCCTAAGATTACCTCCTTCTTTTTTATAGAGGGTATTGTACTGAATATTATGTTGTCATAATATAATGCTATACCTTTTGTTTATAAAACAATAAGTTGATTTAATCCATTCTGTTAATTATATGTAGTATATTTTTATTCGTCATTGCACATTTCTCCCAGGAATTACCTCTTCATTTCGGGGGAGGTGCATTATAATATACGTTCGTTCCTCACGAAACGTTTCTCCTAGGATTACCTTCTCCTTTTTTATAGAGGCGTATTGTTCTGAATATTATGTTGTCATGATGTCATGCTCCCAACCATTTACTCTTACCATTTTTGCGGTGGAGTGTGTGTTCGCTATTTTCGTTTGATTTTCGCACACATTTTGGATGGAATGTATTAATTAGTCTGTAATTGTATATTTTATCCCGAAACAAAATTCTAATTTATTTTTTAAAGACTTAAAATTCATTTAGAAAACTGCAGACTCAATCTTCTAGAAATTACATCAATGTGAGAGGGATGCGGTGGGGGACATTGTTATTGGTGGTGTTTATTTCGGTTTACGTTTATTTAATTGTGAAGTTTCGATTTATTTGTACACAGAGGCGCGCCCGGCAACATTCGATAAACTGCGATTCTTTTGTACACCAGATGCGCGTACATAACTTTTCGATTTATTTGTACACCAGATGTGCAGCTGTAAACGTTCGAGTCTTTTGTAACAGGCGCACACATAGTTATGTGGAATCCTAACAAAAAATGCGACCAACAGGGAGCATTAATGTTCTTGTCATTATTATGTCATAATGATAAATTAGATATAATATCCCCTAATAAAATAATGAAAATGATAAGGTATACCGGGGATAAGAATATGATGAGCAAAGAATGTATACTATACTGCTTCCTCGCAAAAAAAAAATTAATTGCTGATCTATAACAGTAAAGAAATTGAAAGAACAAAAAAGTATGGTTGTGGTAATTCGATTATATATGTATAGGTATGGTTATACATTAATTGTTTTTTTGGTCATTGGAATGCACCCATAATATAGAGATTATCTGAAGCTTGTAATACGATTTAATTGAGCTGACAATTATGAAAACTGTCAGATACTTGAATATATATTTGTGTAAGAACCTATAAATAAATATATGTATATATATATATATATATATATATATATATATATATATATATGCACGTATATATTAATATATTAATATAATTTTTGGAATGGTGTTCTTATCTATTATTTTTATTTTTCTGATGATACCTAAGCTAAACTATAGACATGCCGGCCATACTAACGCACACATAACCAAGTAAATGTTTGTAGTGGGATGGAGATGTAAATGGATCATTACATTTAATACTACTAATACACAACTCTCTTCTGTTAAAAAATATTACAAACATTTTCAACATTCAATTGCTATCGTTAATACCACCGTACATTAGAGTCCATAATCGAAGCTCTTCTGCCCAACATCAACAGGCAACAAAACATAGAGGAAAATACATAGACTATTTTATCAAGACTCGTGCAAAGAAGGTGAACTCTCTCTCCCATGCTAAAGGCTTTTCACGCCTGCCAGTATTTTATATCTCTAGAAAGATACAATTCGCCAATAGACTATTGTGATCATATGTGATCTGGAGCATAAACAACTAGTCCATCCTACTAGACACCCCCAGAATTAGTCTGTAACTTAATATGCTCTCCATTGTAAACCAAGTTCAAACCCTTGAATTATCGATGCAATATTGCATATCAGTTGTGATTTTATAAATATTGCAATGGAATGTGCTTTTACAAACTTGCAGCACTAGTGTCCCCTTTGTAATGAATATCCTAAACAACCCTTTCACCGTTGTTGTCAACATATGCCGCAATACTTTTTGCTTTAAAACATAATTTCACCAAACTGCTAGCCTCTTGAATTCCTTTCCTGCTTCCTATTTCACAGACTGTTCCAAGATGCAAGAATATAAATGTAATGTGAACAAACATCTCGCTGCACAACTCCTCACTTAGGATTACCCTGTATGCATGGTCCTTCATTTACAGTAGACCCTTACGGTTGGGTGGCACTCTGTCTTCTTTGGTGTAAATAAACACATTAATTTGAGTTTCCTCATAAAAACTAGGTCAATTGAAGCGCCAAATTGTCGCCCAAAACATTTTGCTGCTCTGTTGGTTTTCTTACTCTCTATCATTATTCTAAGTCTATAATCTTTACCTCCTCACATAAAATATGTTAGAGTAATATCCGAGATGAAGACAGTAGTAAAATAATCCGAAATAATACGAATAACACAATGTAACACATATTTTGGTTATTTGTTTTTTTTTAATTTTGTATATGAATTTTTGCTACTAAATACCAAAATCGCATTCGTTTTGGCATAACATCGATAGTTTTTTTAATTTTTTCTTGAATTTATATTTTCGCGTTTTATACACAAGTCTTTCCTATAGCAGTATGTTCTGAAGATAATTGCACATCATTTAGTGCTTTTTTCGTATATTGAATAGTATTTAGTAACTACAATGTAAGTTAGAACAAAGCAAACCATACAACTTTGCAATGTAAATGATTGAAATCTCTGTTCTTAAGAGTAAAAACTTCGACGATCGACTTTTTCTAAAGTGCACACTTTCATCTTTCCTGACAAGATACCATATATACTCTCCAATCATAGAAGTATTCCATCGTCCTTGATATCTTCTGTCCATTGTTGCGATGCTCTGATGATATCTCCCACCATGTTCTTAACTGACATCACCCAAGTTTTCGGGGAACGAATCTAGATGGGAATTCAAAAACTGCACCTTTAAAGACATACGACAACCCAATTTCCTCGAGGTTCTCAATAAGCTTTGATACCAGTTGTTTGTAATTAGGATCCTTTTGATCACCTAAGAATCCACGAAGTACATCACGAAATGAACACCAAGCTTCTTTTTCAACTTTTGTCATCGCTCTTTCCAGTTTCTCCGACTTCAACCAATATACCGCCTTTGATCTTAGCCTCTGATAGCTTTGGAAACATTAGATAAATTTCTTAAAAAGCTTCTCCTCCAAAATCTAACGCCCTCTACAAACTGTTTTACCAATCCTAGTTTAATATTAAGTGGGGGTAATAAGACTTTTTGGAATAAACTAGCGGCTGTCCGAGAACAATTTTCATTCCTAGCTTCAGTTCCACTCATGGGGGCCAATGAACTCTATTGGTATGATCATCATCAGCTCTGCTGTTCCGTGAGCAAAGAAAACATGAGTACATTGTGTATTGCCCTTGCAAGCCAGGCATGACGGCAAGCATCTCGAAAGCATCACAAACATCCTACTTGAATTCATCATAATTAATGTTGCCAAGAAATTGTTAGACATCATCATAATTTTCTTTGTTCTGTGCGGAGTGGGCAAAGGGAACAGATGGTTATTTATTTCCATTGTGAGCAATACAGCTTTGAGACTTCGTGTTGACGTATCTATGAACAGTCGCCATCTGCAGGAACATGCGTTAATCCAAGAGCAGTGCACACACCAGCAACATCATTACAATAACACAGATCATCACTAATGTCAGAGTAAATTTCAAATTCTTTATGTCGGTTTCGGTACACAGATGTCCTACAGTTTTCCTCTACTAGATTCCATTCATTCAGATTTGATGTAAGATGTTCAGTTCCTGACTTAAATAATCTATCTAACTCTGATTTTGAAAGTGATGCTCCGAAGTCATTCTTGATACAAAACCTTTCTCCATTTCTTGGCTGCTGCTACGTGCTGACCCTTCTGATGAAATATCCATGGCACTTTCCGTCTGTAAAGAAAAATAATTACATATAGTAACTGAAACAATGCTTTGAATAACATCAGTATTCCATAAATCCGTAGGAAAATGAATGGAGGTAAATACTTAATATTCAAGTTAATTAAAAGTAAAACTTTTGGAGAGTACGATTAGAAGTAAACGTACATTTTCTGGTGGTTGTGGTACTGGCATGATGCCATTATGTGGGACAGGTGCTCTACATGATGGTATGTCTGGATACTGAAGAGCTTGTCTTCCTTTAACTTTCCTGTACTTAGTGGCATCAATCATACAACAGTAACAATCATCGTAGTGGTACTTCGACTCTCTCCATATTCTGGGAATGACAAAAGGCAGTGTCCTTCCTGTAGCTCTGTACCGTCCTTCTAAAGTAGATCGACTACTTCTACATATCACATAAGGGGCCCATGATTTGTCCTGCTCACCCATATGGATTCTGAAATAAGGTGTGTATGTGCTATCCACATTTTGGTACCTATCACGATCTTATGTAATACCTGGGTTTTCTTCCAATATAATAACCACAAACATAGCAAAATGTGTCTGAATAATGTTTACATCTTCTAATAGTCATCTTAATAAAAAAGAATTTAGTAATTGATATGAAAGAGATAATTAGATATACATTTAGTAGCGTAACATACAGCATTTTCCAATGTATGATTACATTGAAAAGCGATGTATTTCTATAACGGTCGATGATACAGAAATAGGTATTACATTTTTGGAATCAGAAGAAAAAAATTATTAAATTACTTAAAAAATACAAAAAACAAAACTTTTGTAAAAATAAATGTGACGTTGCGTAATCAATCCCCATCTAAAATATCTCAAAGTTATTTGCTGACTTTCTCACTTTTATTATTTAAACAATCTTATATCTTCAGATGAAGATATTCATTTCTACATTATCTTGTAATTTAAATTTGTTCTCAAACCGTATGCTATTTTACGGCCACATTTGATTACATTTACCCGAAGCTTTGGCGACAATTTCACTCTCATATGACTTATAAGGTTCAATGTGTTATTCCTTTTCAGAATAATAATTATCATTTCTAAATGCATGAAACCATTTCTCGTGTATATACTAAACACACGACTTATCTATTAGAACAGTTACATCTTTTTTTTCTGGAAATGTTTTAATTTAAAATATAATGAAGGCTGAACTAAACATCATAAACATTAAAGTGTACATATTTATAATAGTTTACTACATTTTAATCATTGTGCATCCATAATAGGGATTGATTCTGCTGTAGAGTGTCAATTAGATACTATTTTATTAAATGTTTGTTATGTTTAACGTTTAAGAACTCATTACTATTAATGGTGATTGAGCATCGGTTTCGATAAAATGTCTTTCAGTGGCTGAATTTGCTAAATGCATAAACATAAACAAAAACATCCTTAAGCAAAGATATTTTGAAACTGTGACGCAAGAACATATAGTGTCAGATTTGCATTCAATCTACAATATCGTTGAAGGAAACGCAATTACTTTTTTAGCCGTAATGTCTTAATAATACTTTTATTATTTTTATTAGAATTATTATTATTGTCCTTCTTCTTCGTATTATAATTATTATTATTATCATTATTATTATCATTATTATTATTATTTGTATTCATTAGGAGTTTCCGTATAAATAATCGTAAGTGATTGCTCATCAACAATGACCAGTGATATTTTCTGGAGTCTGAGTGACAACAAACATCTTCAGAATTCCAGTATTGTTCACCTCTTTTCGATAACTACTGCAAATAACATTGCGGTATCGCAACAGCGTCTTACCATTGATTGCTCGCTGTGAAAGAACATTGATCTTCTTTGGAATTTAGGTGGCAATAAGCCTCCCTAGGTCCCAACATTCTCCGTACTTTTCTAGTGGAGGTCTGGTTTGTGCTCTCCCTCCTCGGTCTTCTCATCCATCCTGGGCCCACCACAACTATTTTCTGTGGTGTCAGCCTAGGCCGGCACGATTTATTTTTTTGTTGGAGGGCGGGAGAGAGCTTATAGTGTTTCTGGTACTTTCTGTTTCTTGGTTCATTTTTGTGTGGTGTTAGCTGAGGTCGGTGTAATTTATTGGGGGGAGATTATAAAATGATGTCTCTTGCAGTTTCTGTTCATTGGTTCATGTGCTGGTGTTCTTCGCTTATTTTTTTTCTCCCTGTTGTAAATTCCTTGTGACTAGTTACACTTTATAGCTTATGCGGGTTGGGTTCCGCATTCAAGGAGTGTCTTTAAGATGGCAGCTATTTTGATCATTGCCTTACTTTGTATGGTTTCGATGGTCCCTTTGATTCCGATTTCTCACAGTCTTTTATCCAGCTTTTTGGGGATTGCTCCTATTCCTCTTACAGTTATTGGTATTATATTTACTTTCTTCATGCTCAATATTCCTTTCAGTTATCTGGCTAGTTATGTGTATTTGCTTCGTTTTTCCGTCTCTTTGATATTAACTATGTTGTCTGCTGGAACGGCGATGTCTACGATTTTACAAGATTTACCCATCGTGTCGATTATAATAACATCAGCTTGTATGAGTTTATCTGTTTGTATATTCATATCCCAGCGGGGTTTGTGTGTTTCGCTTTCCAGTACTGTTTCTGGTTTATGTTTGTGCCATTGATCTGCGTATTCGAAATTAAAATGTTTGCGCAGTTCTCAATGTGTTGCTTCCCCCACACATTCATTTCTGTTCTGTTATTCTTATTGGGTGAGTTGACGCCATTCTCACTGTGTATATGATTTATTTTTCTCTCTTTGTCCACACAGTCGACATTTACTTATGAGTATAATCTATTTTTGCTTTAATGTAGTTCGTCCTAATCTCATTGTTCTGTGCAGCTATCAGTAAAGATTCCGTTTCTTTGTTCGAGTTTCTTTTTCTTAGCCATGTCCAGCTATTATCGTTGGTGTCTTCTCTTGTCAGACTTATGAAGCGTCCATGTAGTTGTTTTTCTTCCCACTCTTCTTTTCTTGTTTTTCGGTTTCTGGTGTCGCTGCTTCCCTAGTTCCTCTTTGGGACGGTGTCTCTTGCTGCGGTGACTAGCCTTTCCGTGTTCTAGCTCACTTTTTTAGTATTCCGCACATTCTTCTATGATTATAAGTCATGTTCCCCCTACTCTTTTTTTTATGTTGAGTCTGACCGTAACGTCTTTTGGGTGTAGAGAATTCTGCATGGTCATAAATTTTCTAGTCATCGGCTCAAGGCGCCTTAGTTCTTCTTTAGTCCAGCCTATAAATGGGTCAGAGCATCTTATTAGCCATACTGCCTAGGTGTGTATATATTTTACTAGATTCCTGTTGTATAATTTCGTTTCTAGGAGTTAGTAAATATTATTTTGCCATCATTTCTAGAGATGTGATGGTGTCTGCTTCTAGAACTCTCAAATATTTGTAGCTATCCTGCTCGACTAGGACCCCATCTCCTCATGTCCTGACTGAACATTCTGGTCGTATTTATAAGCTTTTCCAGTTCCCTTTGGCTATTTGCAAATAGTTTCAGGTCGTCCATGTCCATCAGATGGTTTTCTCTTAGTTCAGTGTCTGTAAACTTATATCCAGCATCGCATTTTCTGATATGTAGTTGAGCGGCATAATAGCTATTATAAACAGGAGACTTCCTATCACCGTAGTGGTGATAGGGAGTCTCCTGGGAAAATGCCTCTCTGTATTTTTATCGCAGTCATGGGTTGTCCTCGGCTGTTAGTTCTACTCTCCATCTGCCTATTGTTATCTTGATAAGATTAATAATCCTGTCGGGTATCTTATCTATTTGTAAACATTCATCATCAAAATTATTATTATTATTATTATTTACTCGCTAGGAGTTATACCACTGGTCATCGTCAGTGATCGCCCACTGCCAACAACTTGTGGTATTCCCTGGAGTCTGAGTGACAACAAGTCTCCTCAGACTTCCAGTATGCTCCACCTCTTTTCGATCATCACGGCTGATGACCTTGCGGTATCGCAAAAGCCACCTACCACCGATTTCCCGCTGATAAGGGGCATTGTTCCCCTCTAGGGCCCAAGTGGCAACAAGCCTCCCCAAGGTCCCAGAGCTGTCCGCGCTCTTCCAGTGGAGGTCTGGTTTGCGCTTTCCCTCCTCGACCCTCTGTCCATAATTTTCGTGGCGTCAGCCTATGCTTGCGCCTCTCTCGTGCGGTTGTATTTTCCCCGGTTCTGTTGTCTTGTGCTTCCATGTGTTTGTTCTCCATTCGTTTCTTATGTGGGTTGGTTTCCGCATTCGATGACATTTCTCAGGATTGTAGCTGTTTTGATCATTACTGTCCTTTGTGTGCTTTAAGTTATCCCTTTGATTCCTATTTCTCCTAGTCTTTTCTCCATTATTATTATTATTATTATTATTATTATTATTATTATTATTATTATTATTATTATTATTATTATTATTATTATTATTATTATTATTGTTGTTTTTGTTATTATGCACTGAATAAGAGTTCTCACACGGGTCATATTCACTGATTGTTCACTGACAATAACCGATAGTGCCCCTGCAATTTCAGTGATAACTGATCACTCCATATATCTAGTACTCACCACCTCTTTCGATAACCATTGCTAAACTTTTGCGTTATTGCAACAGTCCCTTTTCATTGAATTCTCGCTGACAATGACCATTGGTTGTCTCTGGGAATTTAGTCTCGCCAAGGTCCCAGTACTCTTCGCACCCTTCCAGTTTAGGTGTGATTAGTGATTGATGTTTCTATCCTCCTAAACTCTCCGCGTCCATGTTGTGTAGTATCAACCGAGGCTGGCCCCATCACATCGTGGGAGTGTTCAGTTTTTTTAAGGGTAAGGGCAGTTTATAAAATGTATGTGTATGTTAATTTCTATTTCGTCTTCCATGAGATGGGTAGTTTTGGGGTTTATTTGGTTGCATTTTTAATTGAAATATTGTTTTTAAAATTTAAGTTGTCTGCATCAGTTGTGTCTGTGTAATAATCCCAGTCCTTAGGTTTGATTCCACCTACTCACAGTCTTTTTTCAGACACAAAATATAATATGCGTTGTTTTATCATTGCAATTAAAGTGAAGATTAAAATCGTCATTTTACAATAGGCAAAATATTTACAATTAAGTCGCTGCATGTGTCTTAGTGCTGCATACAGCTTTAGTAACCTTTTTGTCTCGTGAGGTAACCATGCAATTTCTTCCATTACGGAAAAGCTGGTATGTTTTTTGAAGATGAAGGCGATGAGTATTTTCATTTTTATTTTGTCTAATTTACTCAATAAACCTATAATTCTATATATCTAATTAAGTAGAACTCCAATTCCATAATTAAAGGTAAATGTCTGGATTGTGCACATAATCAGTCGGGCTCCACTTTTCGTCATGATTTTAACTAATATGTGGTTTAGTGCACATTTTTATAAAGACTGTTTTCAATTTAATGGCTCTTATACGTTAGCCGCTTTAGATAACAACTGTTTACTTTCTATATTATATTCTACTTGACTCTGAGGAGATCCATCGTGAATCATCAACAATAAACAATTTGATCTGGGTAGTTAGATTTGCTCTTTACTTTAAACGCATATATTCAACGATAATATTAAAAGTATCTGTCGATTGTATATAATGTTCGCAGTAGGTTGGAAACCAGTGTTTACTCTTCGCATGAAACATACCACAGACTAAGAAAGAGTACTTGATTCCTCTTTCCTAAACACTCAGCATTTCAAGGTAAGCGTATAGGCCAAGTGGAGCAATCCATGCAATAAAATTGTGTATTCCCATACACACACACACACACACACACAAATATATATATATATATATATATATATATATATATATATATATATATATATATATAATTATTGAATATTAAATATTTTATTATTTACTTACGTATACGTTTTATCCTAATGGGAACATCAGTGTTGAAGATAAATGTTCAGCAGGTCATACGATTTGAACCCCGGACACGAATCACCTTTAACTAATTTTCCAGCCCTCTAACCAAACGGCATGTTACAGCTAAACGGCAAGCCGAGAAATACAGTCTATCAATATCATAAAGCGACAAGGTAATATATGTACAGGGCAATTTCTTAAACTAAGGAACTGATAATTACTGATTTAGGAATATAGCAGTCAGGTAAAAACATGGGCACATAATGTTTTGAAAACATTACCATTTCAGGAGGTCGCATACTCAAAATCGCACCTACTAACTGTTTATACTTGTCCTGAAACGTGGGTTTTACTTGCATATATAAAAACGCTGATAAACACAAGCAGAATGCTAAGCCAGGACATTCAAATGGCATTCGGGATGTAAAAGTTTGCACTGCTAGAGATTAAAAAATTGCCGCTGGATACAGGGGGTGCATAGAACTACTTGGGCAGTATCACTAATAATATACCCTGGACTATTCATAAGCTGGACTAAAGAAGAACTCAGGCACCTTGACCAGAGGACTAAAACATTATTGGCCATGCACAACGCACTACATCCAAAAAACAATACATACATAGTTTACGTGAAGAGAACCGAAGGGGACAGATGACTGGTAAGTATAGAAGACTGTGTGGACGACACTAAAAACGAGCTGAATAAATACATAAACCAGAACACAGATTAATGCAGCAGGAAGCACCGAAACTGGACACAAACAGACAAGCAAAGAAAACCGTGAAGAAAAAACAACCACATGAGCGTTTCATAAGAATGACAAGAAAAAAGACGTACGAAAATAGATGGGCATGGCTGAGAAAAGGATATCCGAACAGAGAAACGGAATCCCTACTAACGGCTGCACCACACAATGCGATTAGGATTAACTACATTAAAGTTCAAATAGATAAAAAGAGTAAATTAAGATTGTGCGGACAAGGAGAAGACACACTAAATCACATAATAAGTGAATGTCCCAAAACTAGCCCAAAAAGAAAAAAAAACAATAGGCAGTACTTCGTGTAGAAAAGCATTACACTGGGAGTTATGCAGATAAATGCATTTCAAACACTCAGACAAATGAAACAAACATAAACCAGGGACAATAGTCGAAAACGAAAAACACAAAACCCATCTTGAATATCAAGGTACAAACAGATAAACCTATACAAGCAAGAAGATCAGATGTCATAATGGTCAACAAGAAAGAAATATCCTTTCAAATCGTAGATTTTGCCGTTTCAGCTAACCACAAAGTGGGGACTGGTACAGAAATCAAAGCAAATAGACGTAACTTGCCAGATTATTGGAAGGGATATGGAGTATGAAGAAAGTAAATATAATGCCGATACTCGTAGGAGCGCTAGGAACAGTTTCGAAGAACCTGGAAAAAAGTATGGGGGAAATTGGAATTAAAGACTTTGACCATAGAACGGATAAAAATGATCCAAACATCTTACATCTTAATGAATATCCTTGAATGCGGATTGTGTTCCTAATAAGCTACGAAGAGTAAACAATCACATGTAAGGTGTATAAGGAAGACAACAAAATCACATAAAGAGCACCACAAGAACTCAAGGAATATAAACTGCAAAATATTCCATAAACTACCTCCCCCTAAAGTGATGGCACCAGCCCCCGCCAGTACCACACTAAACAGTCGTAGATGGTCAAAGCGGATGTGAAGACCGAGGAGGGATAGCCCAAACCAGACCACTGCTGGAAGAGTGCGGAGAGCACTGGAACATTCAGGAGGCTTATTGCCATCCAAATCCCAAAAGAGGCCAATGGTCGTTACCAACAAAAATCGATGGTAAGCGTCTGTTGTGATGACGCAAATTCATTTGTAGTAGTTATCGAAATAGGTAGAGAGCACTTGAAATCTGGGGAGACTTGTTTTCACTAAGATTCCAGGAAACACTACTGGCAATTATCAGTGAGCAATCACTAATTACTGCTTGTGTGAGAACACTTTGTGAGTACATAATAACAACAACAACAACAATAATAATGATGATGTTGGTGTGGTGGCATACTCGACTACCCTCAAGGTTCATTAGTCTACCAGTATTTAGTATATATATATATATATATATATATATATATATATATATATATATATATATATATATATATATATATATTTATATATATATATATATATATATATATATATATATATGAGACAGGAAGGATAAGAGTAATCCACCGTAATGGGAAATAAATAAGAAAAAAACAATATTTTTTATATATTTATCAACGTTTCGTTTTATTGTAAGGCTGCCTTAGGATGATACATTTAAGAAAAATGTCATGCAAGTACTTCGAAATATTGGGTTGACATGATGGGTTAATAAGGAGAAGTAGTAGCCGTGGCTACTATGAGCGCTTGAGGAGAGTCCATGCTGCGAGAAATCAGTAGTGGCGAAGAATGAAATGAATATAGAAAGCTTTGAGTTGGTTCCATTCAGGCAGCAGTAAAAAACGGGGGGGGGGAGAGAATATTAGTGACTTTTCCTTATGATGAGAAAGAAGAAAGGGGCTGAGGTTTTTGTCGTGGTTAGGTGTGGCTAGGTGTGGCATAGATTTTAAGAGGTTGTGAAAAATAGGAGGGAAGGGGGAACTATTTGTGTTTGGCATGTAAGTGGTATCATAGTTTTAGAAAAAAGATTTACAGAAATGAAGAAAATGGGCGGGGTGGGTAAGAATGTAAAAGAAATAGTTAAAAGGGTGAGATAAGTGAGAGGGGAGAGGGGAGAAGCGAGATTTTGTTGTGGTTAGGTGTGGAATCATTTTTTAGGCTGGAGATAGGGAGGGGAAGTAGGAGTATTGACCAGCTGGCTATGTCCGGAATGTGTGAGTATAAGTGTGTTTGAAAGAACTGTAGAAGTGTGATGTGAGCATTATAGGAAAGAGACAAAAAGTAAAAAGATTTTTATTTTGGGGAGTGATAAATAAAATGCGGTTTCGTTCAGGATGTGTTGATGGTTTGAAATTAAATTGATAGCAAAAGGGGGTTAAATATCTAAATATTTGTAAGTATGTGTAGATTGTGTTCATTTGTAAGGCAGTTATTTGTGATTACGTAGTTTTAATTCGTAGTGGGTGATTCATGAGTATGTGAATTAACATATATGTGAGAAGGAGTTAGTACGTGAGTGTGTATGCGGGGACTTGTATATAAGTAAAATTGAGAACTATGAGAAGAAGGGTTAGCCATGATCTAGGTTTAGTTTTTGTTTGTCTAGGATAAGTTTGCTGATAAAGGAGGATAGATTGAAGAAACCATTTCGTTGGCTGATGGTGTTAGATTCTGTGATGAGTGGTGTTTCAAGTAGTCTTAGCCGAGCTTTGTTATGAATGTGTTTGGTGATTTTGGCTTGTTCAAACTTGAAAGCATGATCGTGCTCTAATACGTGAGAAAAAGTGCACTGAGAGAGTTATTGTTTTTTATGTCCCTTTTGTGTTCGCTCAATCTTTTTTTCAAGTCACGTTGCGTTTCCCCCACATAAATTTTATGGCAGTTGTTACATGGGACAGTATATAATCCAGCATAGGATGTGGGTTTTTTTCTGGAAGGGCTTGCTGTGTTTAATGTTATTTTATGGTTTGTGATGTGGTGTGTACTGTTAAAATGCCTAGTTTGTAAAGTGTGTTGCAGATGGATGTGCTATTAGAATTCGTGGGTAGGAGAAGAGGTATGTCTATAGGAGAGGTGTTTGGTATGTTTTTGTGTATTGTTTTTTGAGAATATTTGAAAGGCTTTCTTCTTAGCATTTAGTATAGCATGTGTGGGGTGTTGCAATGATTATAAAGAAATTAATGATGTGTTTCATTTCTTCATCTATATATTGAGGACTGCAGATTCTAAGAGCGCGTAGGAAAAATCCTATTATCATACCTGTTTTTATCTTGCTATTGTGGTGACAGTAGAAGTGTATGTAGTCGTTTTGTGAGTGTGTTTGCGGTGTACTTTGAATGCTTGTTTGTTGTTTGACTTTATTATAAGAGTGTGTAAAAATGGTATCGAGCTGGTAGATATATATATATATATCGTGAAAAGTATACAGCTCAATATCCAGGATAGAGCAGATAGATATGTAGAAGGATGAAAAGGAATTAGAAAAGCAAAAGTCAAATTGTATTTCTATTCAGTTGCTCAGAGCAAGGTCTATTCCGCAAAAAGGAAATTTATTCAAGTAAAATTGTTCCTTAAATTAGGCTTTTCAAAGATCCAAATCTTATCATCAGAGGAAGTCGTTGGGATAGATAAGTTGGCAAAGGCCAAGATTTAAAATTTGAAAAAGTAAAATAAAAACTGTAGGGAAAAAAACACAAGGCCAAACTTTGGACAATAAAAATAATTTCCAGGGAAACCCCTGCATCAGACGAATCTGCCCTTCTAAATCCGACCTAGGCATCATAAGTAAGAAGATCTTGGATAGAATTATCCCCACCTTAAAAGTAAAAACCCGTTACACTGTTTGGCAATCCTCAGATGAGGTTACTACTTGGTTCCTTAACCTCATTGATAAGTCTAAACCTAACTTGAACTTCATAACATTCGATATTTATATTTACTACCAGTCCATTTCCCCTATTTTACTTAACAAAGCATTAATATTCGCTAAAAATAACTCTGACATTACTGACATAGAGATTAAACTAATAATATTAGCCAGAAGATCCCTATTAGAATTTGATGATAAGCTTCGGACTAGGAAGGACACCCCACATTACTGTGATATTACTATGGGGTCGTCGGACTCTGCCCATGTCACTGACCTGGTAGGATTGTACTTGATGAGAGAATTGGGGTTCAATTTTGGGCACTTACAGGGTGGGTTGTATAGGGACGACGCCTTGTTTGTGTCTGGGGAGAGATCGAGACAATATAACAACACTATCGAAAACTTGCATAACTTCTTCAAAAACTTTGGTTTGACCATTACAGTCGATCCTGAGAAAAGAATATCCAACTTTCTGGACCTTACATTAGATCTTAACTCGGGAACCTTCAGCCCATACCATAAACCTTACTTAACCCTCTTCTACGTGCATAGCCTATCTAACCACCCTAAATCCATCATAAACTCAATAGTCCCTTCAGTATCTAACAGAATCTCTAAGCTATCTGCGAATAAATCTATCTTCGATCAAAATTCTAG
Organism: Sepiola atlantica; assembly: GCA_963556195.1. Lineage (NCBI taxonomy): Eukaryota > Metazoa > Mollusca > Cephalopoda > Sepiida > Sepiolidae > Sepiola > Sepiola atlantica. The sequence goes on along the minus strand of OY744518.1, from coordinate 155,790,517 downwards.
CTTCTACAATAATGCTTTGCTAAACTCAGGCTACAATCACAAAATTAAATATAACTGCAACCCCCCTACTAAAGTTAACAAACCCTCAGGTATTATTACGCACAACATGACGATACACAGAAGTAAAAGGTTTAACGCATCTGCACCCAAGAAAATCAAAACACACGCAAATAAGCGCATAGGAATTAACAATATTGATAATCAGGCAGACCCACAGACGCACAGACAAAGAAAAAAACTCAGAAGAAAGAACAACAGTTGGTTGAATCCGCCTTTCAGCGGTAATATCAAAACCAATATACCTAAGGATTTTTTTCAAATTTTAGACAGATCTTTTAAGCACCCCCACAGATATAGCACTATTCTGAACAAAAATTCTATTAAAATATCTTATTCTACAATGCCCAATATTGAACAAACTATCATAACCTCTAACAATAGGAAAATCAAACATATCCAACAACAACCACCCACAGCACCCTCACCACTTGTAACTGCCGTAAACCCAGAGATTGCCCCTTAAACAACGATTGTGTACAGAAGGACGTAATATACGCTTGTACTGTGAAACAATTCCCCCGTTCCACTAATATTGTGAGCAATCACAGTTCCCACACTCCACCCGGATTCCACATCTCTCCACAACCCCAATCCGTTTCTCCTCAAGACCCCCACATATACAGCTATACTTCTAACCAAGCACCGCCAATAATAGATAGTGTCCTTGGGCTAACTGACATTTCCCCCATATCCGCTCCGCCCTACAACTTCAACAAATCTCCCTCGCATAACCTGAATCTCCAAACCCAAATCTCATCTAATACCACTAGCAATGTTAATGCAACTATAGCACCACCCTTCAAGATACACACATACATTAGGGCGTCCACTTTCCCCATTAAGACCCGGATCTTTAACCATATCTATTCCTTTAAAAATAGCAACGATGATAGCACTGACACTTCACTCTCAAATATAACAAGAAACCCCAATCTTAAAAATACCCCCTATTCACTTCACTGGTCAATAATTAAAAAGTTCAAATCAGATACCCCGGGTGCACCCCACTGCCAACTTTTTACATTGGAAACCTTTATGATAGCTACTGCTACTAAATCTAATAATGGTATTAATTCTAAGAATAAACTTATCTCCAGTTGCAGACATAAACGTAAATTTAAGTATAGCAACCATAGTAATCCCCCAGACACCCTCCCCCATTTGATTAACTACCCTCCCTACATCTCGGATTTACCCTCACTACATCTCGGATTTTTTCTCCGATAGTTCTAATTCCTTTTGTTCTATAACTCTGCATATATCTCCCTCATTCCTTTAGCTTTTCTCTTAAGTTAAAACATTACCCATCAATACCGTTAGCTTTACAATCCCCTTAGCTTTAGTACCTTTCTCCCACTACTCCCTAAATTATTGTACTTAACCTCCTTAATCGTATAACCTTAATATGATTTCTATTACTTTTTCCTTTAAATTCCTTTAATACACTCCTCCGCTTCCCATCAACACATCCAACCTTTTAATCTTCTGTTTCAACCTGATAACTAACCCACCATATTTGCATTAGACCCTAGCCCTCTTATTTACTTGATGATTCGCCTTATCTACTTTTAATCCCCTTTGCACACTTCGATATCGAACTGCTCACCGTTTTCTCTGTGCATTCTAATTACTGTTTTTCCCCCTGTTTAACTTCTAAATAATTCTTCTCACTCTTTTAATAACCTCCATTATTCCTCCCTCGTTCACCTCGCCCATCGCCCACTTCCTTCGGACCCTGCTCAATCCCGACCCCCGCCCTCATTCTACATCTTTTAACCCCCATAATATTTACTCTTAACTGGCATCTCCATTCTCACTCTGGTTTTAATTATTGTCACTATTTTAACCAAAGTATGCCTCAAATTCTCTATGCCATCTAATAATAATTGTATTAATTAACTTCCATATATCTTATTCTGAATTTTTTTTATTCAAAGTTTAATTTTCCTACATCAAAAAAGCACTAGCGTCCCGTAACAACATATTTTATTTAAACCAAAATCTTTAACCACTTTGGGGATTTCCATTCCGAGTATTTACTCGAGGTCAAATTACCTTTTCCTTATTCTAATACTCACTCCCGGATTCCAATTTTATCGACTATTCCCTCATTTATATATTTCTTTATCGGTCAATCCATAATTTTCCTTGCGAGCCTAAGACTAATTTTATCATTATTCTTTTATTTTTTTCATTTAATTATTTTTATTTCTATTTTTATTTAAAATTTTTATTTTTACTATTTATTTTTTTAATTTCTACCCTTCAAATATATTTTGCCTCATTGTTTATAAGTAAGGTCATCTGATTAAACACCTAACCCCATACCCCTGTTCAGATCCCCCCGACACATTCTGGTATTTTAATTATCCCTCCCCGCACTCATTGACTTGCCCCCACACCCTTCTATCCCATTTCTAGTTTAACCCTAATTCGCGCTAACGTCCACTTTCAACTTTAAGCGACTTACCCCCACATTCACACTCTTAGTTTTAAATCGCACTTATTCTTCGCACCCGCACCCTTCTCCTCCTTCACACCCTCTACACCTTTCTTTTCTGCCTACTGGTCGCATATGAGTTTTTGCCTTTCTTCAGACTAGTCTTGTTTTTCAACGGGCAAGACTTTAAATATTAATCCGCTGTCTTTTTGCTAATTTAAACCTATTCCATGATTTTAAGCCCAGGAAATCTTTTTAAATGGCGAATACTTTCCACCTCACGTTTTACTGAGCCTTGTTGCATCCATGAAGTACCTTTTATTGGACCTTTTACCCTCTGGATTCAATCTATCTTCGCCGCACCTGAAGATGTGTTTTTTGGAATTTTACTTTGAATCCTCTCTTGTCACTTCTCGTGCCTTTTAACGACCTACCTATCTACATTTCACTTTCTCCGCTGGAGTTTTTGACACCAGACTTTTTTGCAATCGGATATTGGCTTGCATTCGGGCAGAGTTTTGCCTTGTGTTTTTTCCCTACAATTTTTATTTTACTTTTGCCAACTTATCTATCCCAACGACTTCCTCTGATGATAAGATTTTGATCTTTGAAAAGTCTGGCTTAAGGTAAAAATTTGACTTGAATAAATTGGCATTTTGCGGAATATACCTTGCTCTGATAAACTGAATAGAAATACGATTTGATTTCTGCTTTTCTAATTCCTTTTCATCCTTCTACATATCTATCTGCTCTATCCTGGATATTGAGCTGTATACTTTTCACAATTGGTTTTTCCTTTCCTAAAAGTTCGCTTTTAGTTCACCACTTTATATATATATATATATATATATATATATATATATATATATATATATATATATATATATACTACGAAAAGTCACATGTATGATGGACTGTATTCTCCTGTACAACCCCATATTGAGAAAGCGTTAATGATTTACTGCCTTGTTTGTCCTGGTTGCTGTGTTACTATTTAGCAAATCACCTTTGTTGATGTTATTGCTTTTGTTATTTTTGCTGTTATTGTTATTGCAATTGTGGAACTGATTTTCGTGTAGGTGCATTTTTTACCATGTTTTTTTCTTTTTTTTTACATTTTTTCTGTTATCTATTTTGATAACTATTATTGCAATGGTTCCTTGTAGCCCAAAGCCTTCATATATTATGAATGTTTCTGTTAGCAAAAGGGACATACTAAGGCTGAACCTAGAGGTTCGGAATGGAGTAAGCCTCATAAAGTTATTTTCAATGTTGTTAATTTTATTGAGAAGGCGAAAAAGTGGTAACTAGTTGATATTACTAAGCTACAGGAAATAAAAATCATTATCATGTGTGTAGTAGACATTAAGACTAACATTGAATTAGAGCGTCGACAGATCTTATGTCTAAGTTACTAGCAAACGAAAAGTATAGACCACAAATAATAATTCGTTGTACAGGTTAAATACTTGAAACACTTTGTTTCAAAATGAAGAAACCAGTCTGAAACTGTGTCAGACAGAAATTATCACCCCAAAATACATTCTTAAGATGGAGTACCTGGGGAAAAACGACAGTTGTGTCCATTTGATGTTCTTTACCATGTGGACGGGGAACATTTAAAAGCTTTCTTCCAAAAACATGAAGACATTACGTCCGTAACCTGGGATACGCACCCAGCGATACAGACATTTGGAATTATTTTGGAGAAAGGCGGCATTTGAAAACATTACAAATTATATGGAAATAGGAGATGACAAGCTTCCTATAATTGTGGCTGGAGAAAAGCCTGTTTGTTGAGGAAAGTGTGCACTTAGATTAGAGGGGGGTACGCAGGTAGCCCCGCGCCGTTGTGCTTCTATTTATCGCGAGTTTAGATACGCTGAAGTTCTTCTTACAGGTCTAAGAAATACTCTCTGACATCCTGCTGTTGTCCCGAATAGCATTATATCAGGTTATTGTGAGAAGGACCGTTTCAGATGACAACAGTAGGCCACTGCTTTGGCGAGTAGGGGGGGGGGGGCTGGCCTCGGACGCCTGGGTCAAGCTGATTTGTCTAATGAGATTGCATCTCTGGCCTGGCCTGGCTGGCGATAAGAAATTAACGCTGGGTCGGCAAGAAGCTTCATGTCGCTTGTTTGGTGAATTAACCTAAGTGTGTTAGATACGGTGACGAAGACGAGACAGGAAGTCACGTCTTCTTTTATTGCCGCTGATTAGGCTTGTTGCAGGTCTCATGGTTCGCACATTAATATATCGTCTTTCGACATGGAACCTATCAATGTATGTAGTAACTGGGCTCCCACAAAAGATAGGCAGAGACGTTTTGTATTCTTAAGTCTACTAGCCGTTATGAAAAACTCATATGAAGGCAGTCTACAAAAGTAGACCTACACTTCTTCCGACCTATTGCAATTTTCTAAATATTACCTGAAAGCCAGCATTAAGGCCGACAGGCTAGATTATCATCGGCAGATTTTGCTTAAAAGGGGGTGAGAGAGGAATGATTGTGTAGAGTTACCAGAGCAAGATTGGAGTATTATTAAGAGGTACCTTATATACAGAATATTGGGTTACAAAAACGAACATCGATTATGGCCCGTTTTAAGTTAACTAGACGACATGTTTGCTCTTAATATTAGTTACTATCTTAGCTAGTGCGTAGAATGACTTAATTATGACCCCTTTTATTTTTGTCCTTCGCCCCTTCCTTTTCACCTTATTTTAGTTGATAACTCTCCAATCCCGCCCATAACTAGGTGACAGAACGCTTGATTTTCCAGAGATGCAGATCACCCTTAGATATTTTTGGAAGGTGATGTTTTATAAATAAGGCGTTGGGGCCTGAATCACCCCTCTTTAAGATTTTCGACTGGCAAATTTGCATATCATTCATAGTTTAAAAAGGGGAGTATTTAAAATAACTTGCTTCTCGTTGTAAATAGTATTCATACATATATTTTGTAAATTACATTTTTATTACCATACCCCCAGTTGAATATATGGGTCTTAAGTAGGATTTCCATGGTGTGGATTCTTTTGGTGATGGGAGAAGGATGTATAGTATAAATGCGCTATTTTGGTGGATCATGGTCACAAACGAAGCTAGCTAAGTTAGATTAGTTTAATTTGTTAGTGAAGACCGAACCCGTCACCCCCCCTTTTTAAGCCTTGAACCACATTTTATGAATGTATATACATTTGTAAATAAATATACATTTTATTCGACAGTATTCGAGTGTATTAGGTTAATCCTATTGGATTACCGTTAGTGCTATTGTTGTGTACAAGATATACGTTGTTATGAAACATTCTTTATTAAAGACCTTACTCTCTCTTTATTGTTGGTATTATAACTTCTAACTAAGTTATATCAAATAATAATAATACTAGTAATAATAATAATAATAATAATAATAATAATAATAATGATAATAATAATGATAATAGTAATGATAATAATAATGTTTAAACATATACAAAATACCTGACAGTAGTATTAATCTTATTAAAAAAGCAATGGCAACATGGAGACTAGAACTGACAGCCGAAAAACTACACCTGCCTGAGATAAAAATAGAGAGAGGCATTTTCCAAGGAGACTCCTTATGACATATACTGTTTATAATATCCATTATGCCACTTAACTACATACTCAGAAAATGTTATACCGGATAAGAGTTTAAAGACACAGAAAATAGAAGAAACTATTAAGAGGTGATGAGGGCGCTAGGCGAACAGGATAGCTACGGATATTAAGGAAGTTGTGCAAGCAGACACCATAAAAGCTGAAGACATGGAAGAGATTATTGGAAAAGTATATTTACGAAGAACAAGAAAACTTTTACAAACTAAATTACATAGCAAGAATCTAGTAAAAAGAATACACCACTGGACAGTATAACTAATAATTAACACTGCACCATTTATAGGGTGGACTAAAGAAAAATTCAGGCACTTTGACCAGAGTACTAGAAACTTACAACCACGCACAACGCACTACACTTAAAAAGCGATACGAACATACTCTACATGAATAGAAACGATAGGGGAAGAAGACTGTAAAGTATAGTAGATTGTGTGGAATACACAACTCAGAATACGGAAAAACAAATCATCGCAGCAAGAGACACCGTTCCAACTAGCACCGAACCAAAACAATACAAGAAAAGAAAAGTAGGAAGACAAACATAGCATGGAAACTGAAGAAGACTGAGGAAAGAAAAACACAACGAAAATAGCTGGGTAGGGCTAAGAAAATACACTTGAACAGAGAAACTGAATCTTTACTTATGGTTGCACAGAAAAAGACGATTAGGAACATAGATAACATCCAGAAATCAATAATCGCCGGAGCACTAAGAACAGTTAAAAAAACACCTGGAGAAATTGGGATCAAATGGATTACTGAGACCATACTAAGGACCGCAATAATCAAAATAGCTAGAATCTTTAAGGAAAATACTCGACTGCAGAAACCAACCCGCATAAGCTGCAAATGGTAACCAGTCACATGGAAGTACAAGAAGAAAACAAAACCACAGAGAAAACACTACAGAAACTGCAAGATACATTATAAGCTTACCCACCAAACAAAGAATGGCGTCGGCTTTGGCTGAAACTACACAAACTATTTGTGGAAGGGTCAAGGAGAATGAAAAGACCTGCATTGGGAGAGTACTGAGAGTTCTGGGACCTTGGCGAGACGAATTGCCACCTAAATTACAGCGAACACGAATGGTTCTTACTAGCGAGAAATCAATGGTAAACGGATATTGCGATACTGCAAGGTCATTGAAAAGAAGTGGAGAATACTAGGAATGTGGGGAGGCTTATTGTCACTCAGACTCCAGGTAACACCTCTGTTATAACTCCTACTGAGTACAAATAATTATGTTAATAATAATAATAATAATAATAATAATGATTTTAATAATAATGATATTACTACTACTACTACTACTACTACTACTACTACTAATAATAATAATAATAATAATAATAATAATAATCCCCCTTTTAAAAAAGTGATGGCACCAGCTTCGGCTTATACCAAACAATATATTCGTGAAGGGTTAAGGAATATGGGAGGACCGATGGCGGAGAGCACTAACCAGACATAGGCTAGAAGTGTTCGAAAAGTATTGGGGCATTAGGTATGCTTATTGCAACTTAAATCCCAGAGAAGACCAATAGTCACGCCCAGCTGGAAATCAATGTTTAAGGGTGGTTGCAATACTGCAAAGTCATTTGAAATTTGTTATAAAAAAAAGTGGAGACTACTGAAAATCTGAGCTGGTTTGTTTTCACTCAGACCACAGAAAACACTACCAGTTATTATCAGTGAGCAATGACTGACTATGCCTTGTGTGAGAACTCCTAGTGAGTACACATCATAATAATAATAATAATAATAATAATAATAATAATAATAATAATAATAATAATAAGAAGAAGAAGAAGAAGAAGAAGAAGAAGAAGAAGAAGAAGAAGAAGAAGTGTATATGATTACAATTATCATATTAAGCTTAACTGCAAATTTCATTTCCTTTAGCGATGTTGCTGATTGAATCGACATCTTACAGTACACCTTCTAGCGTTTCACATTCATAATATCTTCGCTTCAGGATGTTTTTGTCAATGTTTACGTATTTAGGAAATTAAGACACTGAACGCAATTTAAAAGCGAAACTGATTCTCAATCATCATTAATTGCCGATTTCTGCTTAATCATTTACAGAGCAAATCATAAATTGCCATGAAAGAAACCTTGTAAAAAGCAAAATGTTCTCATCATTTGATCATTCTCGCATTTGAATTACACCATTCGATGTTATCCTCATTATGGTTGATCTATTTATTGAATATTGAATGCCCTTGCCCGAAGATTTGATCTTATAGAAGAAGTAAAGAGAGAAAATCATATCCTTTCATTATAATAAAATGTTCACATCAGGAAAAAAGAAGTTAAAATGATTCGTTCAAGAAATGTTCAGTTATAAACACAGATTTATTTCAAACTTGCATCTCAAAGGTAACCGTCGCGTTATACTGTAATTCAAGAACAGAGAAGTGATTATTATTTCATGAAAACTATTTAAATATTTTTAACATTTTTTAAATATTTTTTCTGACTAAAGTGATCATATTCCGAACACTTAAATGCAAAGACTATATTAAGAATCGATTAATTTGCTTCAAAATAGTTAATTAGAGAATGTAAAACTCTTAAAATCTGCGGTTTAAGGAATGAAGAATGTATGTGCAACTTGATAACACGCAGGAAGAACACTAATTAATTACACTAACTGGGTGCTTGCCCCCTCTATAATATAAAGAACGAATGCAAGAATGAATAAACTCCAGAAACAGATACAAAGTACACTGTGAGTTTCATTATGTAATGAAATAATACTTTATTATGAGTTTACACCCCGTACTCGCTCATTGTACAGAACGTTATGTTGAAAAGACAGACAGTAATTTTGAGCGGAAAACGGTATTTATTTTTTATGAATGTAAGTACCATACATTAAACACTTGACAAAACACAGAATAAATGCATGCACTCACATATTGTGTGAATAAACGATAATAATATGGTTTCTAGTTATATTAGTTACTGTCTTAAGTACTTCCACGCCCAATCAATATTTTTCCAATAGAAATGTAGCTCAGTCCATAAACCAGTTAGGTCGTTGCCATCACTAAAGTGTACTTCGAAACGCATCGGAAGAATTTTAGCCACTTAAAAATGTAAACGGCGCCTGTCGTATGACGTATTTTTGTAGCAGTGTTAGCAATTCGTGTAGATATGATGTGATGTTGGTAGTAGAAGACCTGATATTACGCCGCCTATTCTCTCGGTTAAATAGCAACTGCAGCATCGAGCTGATTTGGCAGCATAGTTTAAATTTTATTTGGATTCCTCTCTAAATATAAGTTAGGGGAGAAAAATATCCATTAACACACGTCCGTTTCTTTTACCTAGATACACCCCAACATAGTGCAATTAGTATTTCTTTTTTACATGTATCACAGTTTCCTTTACATCCGATAAGCGACTTCTTGTTCTTTACGTAAATGCACATTTCATAACCAGGTTCATTATTTCATGCGTTGCCTAACCAACTTATTCCATGTTACATATTGTCACCGTGAATGTAAGTATTACTTTATATTTTATAATTAATACATTAAATACAACTAAACTCACATTCATAAATTAAGAAATTAAACAAAATTATTTTGAAAAAGTAGAATAGTTCATGGACTTTTTTAATTATTCGGACTCCTGATATATTTTTTAAGTCCGTGTTCATTTTCATCGGGAAATTAAGTCTACGTTATTTTGAGCAGGTGTTCACTGTGCTATACATTGGTGTAAACCATTTGAAATTATATCCAAGGGAAGTATGCCAAGTATAGACCTTAGACAAGAATCAGGAGTAAAAATTGAATAATAATGAAGTGAACATTCTCTAATTGCTTTTTAAAATTCTACTAAAAAGCGAACAATTCAGCAACATGAAAATAATTGTAAATAATTGAAAATCAAATATATTGTTGTGAGTGCTTACACATTTAATAAAATAATTTGTATTACATCATTGTAAAATATTTACACCACGTGTACATATGATGACACGTTCATGAAATAAATATATAATCCTGACTTTTTCTCAAAATAAAATAATCGACCGAAACTGTACGTAAATTAACGTACAATGGATCGCATTGAGTTACTATACGTCGAGGATTTATGTTCCGCTCTCAGCAATCTGCTTATTAAGGTTGTATCGTTTTTTAGATAGTTGGCAATTTTTTTATCTGATCTTAAATTCGCTTCATATATAACGCCGATGTGTAACACGTTTAATACTGAATTTTTAAAACCAAAATGATGACATATTTAATTTGTATTTTTTCGACATGAATTAAAACTAATATTAACACTCTACTTTGTTTTTCAATAAAATTGTGCATGACAACATATTGGGATATCGGGTAGAGATAGGTTTTTCATTTAGTAATAATTTTAGGATTTTATATTGAATAGATATAGTAATCTACGTCATTTTGTCAATAAACTAAAACTAAAACATTAATAACGTTGTAGAAATATGTTGGCACCATACTAATGCAATTATAAATAAAGTGTGTCATGACAAAACCAAATATGAATCAAATGAAAAAAGGTTTAATTGTCTGGCTTTACTTTGTGACATGGAGTGAGTAAATAAGATAAAAACGTGTCTTTGAAATTAGACATTAATTCTATCATCGTTATTTAATAATAGAATAAAAATTAACTTTGAGAAAAAAGATGAGAGTACATCTTTTGCATAAACTATTAAAAATACAACTTGCAATTGTTTAATGTATATAACTTTTAATAATAAAAAATGGGATAAATTATTATAAAATATATTTATGAACCATCTCTTTACTAGTATTTTCGATAAATCTTGTAATACATTTTTTTATTTAATGCGATCGCCTTTCAGGAATGCGCGACAAAATAAACTATAAAATACTGGATTGATGCAATGTCAAGATGAATGGATTCGGCTTTTTTTACTTTTGCATGGTGCTTCTCATAAATGATAAGCGGATTACGAAGTATACTTTTCCAAACGTGTTCAAACTTACTTGCCAGACCACAAATACATAGTTAGAGAAAGATTAGTTTTTAATTTGGGAATAATCCAGTTCCACAAAATTGTGTGCATTGTATTAAGACAAAAATTATAACTCTCCTAGTAAAGAAAGATTTCTTCTTTAACGACTGTAGACCAAACAGTAACACTATTTTGATCCGAGCCTGGAGGTTAAGCGTGACAGGTAAATAATGAGACAACCTTTCAATTTTTCTTCATTTTTCTTGCAAAAGTAAGCATTTAGCGCTCCAAAAAACATCAGTAACTTGAGAAACTCTCGTTGCTTAGAGAATAATCTTTGTCAAATATAATTTCTGTTAATCAAATACTATGCGAGTACACATGATATATTGAAATTCATATAGATAAACATCTATCTGTATACTTATAGATGTAGGCAAAAATATATCTCTATTTTAAATATCGTTACAACTAAATCGATACGGCGGTATTATGGCTGGCTACTCTCTCATTTTGATCGAGCCAAATTCAAATAATGATTACTGTCCATTAGGAACCACTTTGGAGTTCATTACCATTATTTGATGGAATCTCGTCTGTGCTCTTAAGCGTCTTGCTTCATTGAAGATGCTACAACATTACATTTAGTGTCTTATAATAGAACGCCAGTATTCGTTCATGGTTACCACTTCCCTCCAAAACTAATGTACCACCTTCCTTTATCTGTGTCTGAGGAGAGACGCATTACACAATCGTACTTTGAGCACCCACTGACCCTATGAAAGAGCAATGGTAATTGTTTCTCTTACGTATATTCTCATCGAACCGTAGATAGAATATAATTGGGCTACGACAGTCTTCGCTTACGGGTTTACTCAAATGGGAAAAAGCAGTAGTATCAAATCCTTATGCATTTTAAAATTAAATATGGGTAGTATATTACAGCGTGCATCATGTAATAGAGACAGAGTATATATGACCGATAGCAATTAAGTGATAGATTACAGATAGAGCGATATATTAAATGGTAAGTTATTAAATTAAAACATAGAAGTAACAAGAGTCCTCATTGTTCAATAAAAAAAAAGCATTAAAACGTCTTGACAATGTATGGTACAACTACGCGGTGGGCGTGTTTTATTCGGTGTCCATTAATAATATAATATAAAAACAGAGTAATTTAAAGAGAGTAGAGAGTGGACCTTGGTGTTACTTTCGACAGTCTCGTAACCCGAGCTTCCTTTATTTTCTCATGTATTCGTCACATTTCATGAGCGATTTTTCTGACAAAAGGGGGACTAATTGATGTTTTCTGAGTCAGAATCTATCTATCTAATACTTATCGTTCGTTAATGCCGTTTAAGTGTTATTTTTGTTCTTTGTTAGCTCCTTACATAAAGGGGCTTCAGATGTTGTCTGGAGCGATTTCCATGAATAAAAATTTCATGCAGATTATATTCAGACGTCAGAGTCAAAAATATTGTCACGCCTCTGCCACAAATTAAAATAGCGATTATGCTACATCCCCAGACACAGAGAGAGAAAGAGAGAGCCAGAACCAGAACCAGAGAGAGAGAGAGAGAGAACAAGATAGCGCGGGTCGAATAGTGCAATTACGGTTCAGCTGCTGGGTATCAAAATAAGATCAAAGTGTATTACCTGTTCTGCTACTACACTACACCATTTATTCCCTTGATCAGTGAAGAAAACAGCCTAGACTGAAGCAATTGTTATATTTGCCCCGATCCAAAGTTCCTTTTTTGGGGAAGCTGTTTGTTACCACACTAAACAACAACTGTCTGTATAATAGTGTCCTCTCTGAAAGACAGGATAATAGCAGCTACCAATCCAAGTGAGGTGTGGCAAGGATTTCTTACAATAAGACATAGATATGTTGTATTGTCTATATTCTTGGTGACATTCTGATATCTGTTTTATATATGCATGTTTCATATTCTGTAATAGAGATCATAACTAGCTGATCCAGTGAGCCAAAGCATGAGCTTTTATAACTCAGTAAAGAACAATTTGGTTTTCAAGCGTATGGTGGAATGTACATATAATACAATGTTCTGCATGAAACTCACTAACTATACTATTTTTGAGTCCATCGAACTAATGAATGCATTATGAAAAAGTGCTTCTCGCACACACAATGGATTCAGCATACAACAGTATGACATTGTCTGATACATAGGGTTCACTAATATTAATACAAATTTTAATATTTTTGGATAAAACAACGCTTCACATTTAATAAATCGTTTACGATTAATCATGAGTACGAAATATGTTTAGGCATTAAACAAATTATTAAATGATTGTGTCGTGAAATATAAACAAAGAAACAATTCACTCATTGAGACAATCTACCCGCATTATGATGTAAAATATAGACTTTACATTTCAGTCATCCTTTAAAATGAATCTAGTGTAAACATATGTATCTTACAGAATTATGACAAAACTCGAATCTAGAACATCCTATCATAGCATAGTGTGCGTAGGGTGCAGTGTTATTTATTGATGTGTAAATATCATATAATATCTTAAATTTAAATTCAGTTTACATGTTGTACTGACAACGACTAGTGAGTGCACAGTGTGTTCGAAACAAATTTGACACTTTATGAAAACGAAAGAATAAATTGTTATGTCTTAACCAATAATGAATATTTTCTCAAAATTAAAAGTGCATCTCTTGAAAGATCGTTTGCCAAATACAGCTCATCTGAAGACCTATAACGGGTTTCGTGAGGACTGTAGGGCAGTCGACATGATATTTGATTTTTTTGCAGATTTTTCTGACATTCGTAAGGTGAGCGTGTGTATTGGCGATGAGTAGGTGTCCCTTACAAGACTTGTAATAGGAGGGGCGAATATCCTAGTCCAGTGGTTTTTATATTTTCTCTATTTATACGCTCATCTATCTCGCCAAGTCTAGTCTAGACCTTGCTACACCTTATCCTTAGAGGTACTTGACAAATATCGTTGTGCAGACACAGTCAGAATACAGCTACGATAGTCCTGCTAGCCACTGATTCCACATCTCCGTTGTAATACTCCAGCTCACATTTCTCGGCCATCAGATTATTCAGGGAGCGATAAGTTGATTTCCGATTTTTTTAATCAGACGTCTATAAGTATGATGTTGTCCACTTTCTTCCAATATGTCCGTAATATTCATTCGTCTATTATCTTCAGTTCTCAAAACCACAGACAGTACACAGAAACAGCTATACACTGTACGTTACCGCCATTTAAGGATTCAACTGTTTCTGAAATAGAATAATGTAATAAAATTATTACATATATTTGGAACACCCTGTGAAAATTACAGAAAGACGTTTCATTTACGCTGATGGCTGTTAACGATTTAAATTATCACAGTAGATCCAAGGTGGGTGAATAGTATTTATAACACCTTCGCAGATCAACACTTTATAAACATTGTGAATATATGTTAGTGAATAGCTAGATTGAATTTCACAGAAAGGTGTTGGTTTCAATCCTTTATGAAGTATCAATAAAATGTAACTGCTACGAGATGCAGGACACACGTTATTATATAACCCTACCGCAGTCGAACCAAAAGATGATGTTGTCAATATGCTCTGTTACGACAAAGTGTATCGAAAAAGGCCAAGGATTACATCGATCAAAAAGTTGTGAACATAAAATAACCAGGATTAATACAGATTCCCAAAATCATCTTATGATATTAAACAATAGTTAGATATATTCAAGTCAATTAAATATTATTTAATAGTCAAATAAAAATGTTCATTATTCTTTCTATTCTCCAACAATAATCAGTTAGTATCCGTTTGCTTTTATTATATTGTTCTTTGTAGTAATGCTAGTTGAATATATTGTAGATTAGTTTATTATAAGGAGCAGATAAATCAATGAACGATGAAATTAAATAAAGACGAAATTAAATTAATACAACATTGTAAACATACATCAGTGAAAGATAAATAAATAAAACCGACTGGAAGGATACACGAAAACGAATAGGAAATAAAGAATATTGTTTGGAAGAAGATGATAAAGGAAATGATAAATCTCTAATAAATCTCTAATGTAACAACAGAAAATGAAAACAGGAAAGGAGAAAATATAATACAATTTAAAACGGAAGTAGTGATGTGAAACAACTTTGAAATAAATATTAAAGAAACAAATAAAGAACCCAAAAGCAAGTGAAAAAACGTGTAATAACTAAGAGAGAAACAAGAATAAAGAAAACAGAAAAATACGATAAAGAGTAATGAACAAAAACCTTTAAACATATGATACAAAAAATATAATAAAAGGATGTAAAACAATGGAAAAAAGCTAACAGACCGAATGGTAGTAAGTAAAATGAAGCATAAAATGAAATTTTATTTTAGGTATGAGAGACAAAATGTCCAAAAGAATAGCAGAATGAAGTGAGAAAAATAACAAAGAAACTAACCAGAAATTTCAGTATAGAAAAGTAAAGGACAATCGCAGCTAAATGGATGTAACATAGATAAAGATAGAAGGAGGAACCGAAGAGAAAAAGGGGAATAATAATATCAGAAAGAGACAAACTGACAATACAAAACTAAAGACGAATAACAGTCAAAGCAATAAAGAAAAAGGTTCATAGAAATAAATAAAACATCGAAACAAGAGAATACGTATGAGAGAAAGTGAACGAAACCTGAGTGCGAAGAAAAATATAAAAACGACGAAATATACAAAACAGTTTAAAAGACATAAACAACAACAAAGAAGAATAAAGTAAAAAACAGAGACAAAATAAAAGCATTAGTAAAAAGATGTAGAGACAACAACAAAAAATAAACTCAATGCTAAAAACGATAAAAATAAAAAATAGAAATTCTATAACTAATGCTATTAAGCAATACAAAATAAAACAGTACAAAAAGGCTCTACTCATATTAAGAGTCAGAAAAGTATGTAGAAAAAGTTAGGAATCTGGAAAAAGATATAACTTAAATGCACGAACGTTTTAACTTTTATGTCGACAAGATAATTCCATGTCATTTACTCGCAAGTCCTGAATAGGTTTTTTTTATCAGGATGTTATACCTTTATTTGTTTATTTAGTTCTTTATTCTCACGTTAGAGACGGTAGTGATTTTAAAAGGGTGCCACAGACAGAAGTATTGTTCTGGAACTATCGCTGAGTAGGTTCTTCACTTGAGCACCAAATATATTGGTTTTGAGTTGAATGCATCAAAGATTCGATGTTCGCATTATTAGATAGAAGTGTTATTGCAGCGGGTGAAACCATAAATGGATTTGCAGTCAATGCATATGTACAATTAAGCGCACACATACGCATAACCAAACCTCTACCTCTCTGTGGGTTAATATATATATATATATATATATATATATATATATATATATATATATATATATAGGTAAAATAAATACCTTTTGAAGCATTAAGATGCGATATCAATTTTTTTTTATAAAAATTAAAAAAATAAATCGAAACCGATTTCTTTTTTTTTCTTTTTTTATTACAAACTAGCATTTTTTTGTTAGTTTAAAGTGATAGAGATATTTCGCCAAAACCTGGCATCCTCGGTGTGTAATATCCTGATGTCATCGGATTTGTATTTTTTTTTCTCATACCGGCTTGTTGTTGTTATTACAGCCGGGCCAAATGGGTTAGCTGTTGTTTCCCAGTATCAAATATGAAGAACGTGAATGCAGCACGTGATTTGTATAAGTGTTTAAGATTCATATTTTATTTTAAAAGCATCTATTGTTTAAAAAAAAAATGAACCTTAAACACTTATACAAATCACGTGCTGCATTCACGTTCTTACTAATTTGATACTGGGAAACAACAGCTAACCCATTTGGCCCGGCTGTAATAACAACAACAAGCCGGTATGAGAAAAAAAATACAAATCCGATGACATCAGGATATTACACACCGAGGATGCCAGGTTTTGGCGAAATATCTCTATCACTTTAAACTAACAAAAAAATGCTAGTTTGTAATAAAAAAAGAAAAAAAAAGAAATCGGTTTCGATTTATTGTTTTTCTTTTTATTAAAAAAAAAATAGATATCGCATCTTAATGCTTCAAAAGGTATTTATTTTACCTATTCCTTCTTAAATTTAACAATAGATGCTTTAAAAAAATGAACCTTAAACACTTATATATATATATATATATATATATATATATATATATATATATATATATATATATATATATATATATATATATATACATTAGCGAGATGACTGTTTACATTTGTTTTAAATTTCTGCATGTCAGTACCGTCAGGAAAACAGGAATCAGGGAGGAAGTTCCAGAGTCCAGCAGCACGAAGAAAGAAGCTTTTGGAGTAGAAAGCTATTTGGCATCTGGGGGCCTCCTCAGTGAATGGATAGAATTTAGCAGGTTGTCGGGTTGGTCTAGTGAGTTTACGTCGTGGGATACCAGACCAGCAACCTCATCAGAGGACAATCCATTGAAGTAACTGTAAAAAAGGCATAAGGAAGCAACATTACGGCGATGGGGCAGGGGCTGAAGCTTTGTTGATAGTGAGAGACCTATAAAGTTGGCAACTCTTTTTTCGACATTGTCTAAGAGGGATATACTAGTAGATGATGCCCCAGCCCAGATGTGGAAACCATACTCTCGCATGGGCATATGGTGGATTTGTAAAGATATATAATAATGTCAGGTGTGAGATGTTTACTAGCACGGTAGATGGAAACCACCTTCTTTGCAGGGGCCCTGGCAATGTCTTCAATGAATTTATGAAGTCATTGCTTTAGATATGTTCGCGTCGGGTTTGCCCAAATGACGAAAGAAGAACGTGATACGGTCAGCAAATATTCCTATCTCAGTCTACATGACATCAGGGAGATCATTTATGAAAATCAGGCACAGTAAAGGTCCAAGGATTGATCCCTGGGTACACCAGTATTTAGGTAAGGTTGCTTAGAACGACCATCGAGGACAACCTGGATCTTTCTTTTTGTTAGGAAAGATTTAATTATATTAAAAATGAGTCCAGTAATATCATTTGAGTGCAGTTTGAGGATAGGCCTTTCATGCCAGACCTTGTCAAAAGCATTAGATGTATCGAGCGCTACCGCCCTAGCTTCACCTGTCTTGCCCAGTGTATTCAAGATGCGTTCAGAGATGACCGTTAGTGTATCTACAGTAGATCGTGCTTGTCTAAATCCGTTTTAATGACCAGAAAGAAGTTTAGCATTAACTAAGTGTCAGACTATCGCTAGATTGATTAATGATTCAAATATTTTAGCAAAGATCGGGAGTAGACTAATTGGGCTGTAGTTTAGAGGAGCAGTTATATCTCCACAATTCTTGAAGACTGGTCCACATATAAGTGAAACAGGATTCAGCAAGGCATTTGTTGTATATATCGAAGGGACAGGGGCCAGCTCACCATAACGTTAATTTATTACTATTACTGGTATAAGATCAGGCCCACAGGCTTCGGAGGTGTCAAAGATGTTTATGATGTCTGACTGCAGATGGGCTGATGACCAGGTTCTCAAGTCTGGCCTCAGTCCGCAATAAAAATTTAAGGAAGGGGGGTGGTTAGCTGAGTCCAAAGTGGGGTTTAAGGCGAAACGCTGGGCAAATAGTTCAGCTTTATCAGTTGTGGAAACGGCATAGTTATGATATGATAGCGGGGACAGAGTCGATTGTCCATAGTTAATCACACTATTGTATATATTGTTTGTGTATTCAGGGAGCATTTTCTCATTTATACAAACATTGTGTAAAATAACATAATTCGTCTGTTTAATTGTATTAATTTTATTTTTTCAATTTTTTTAATGGTCACTTCTGTATTTAAAAAAATGTTCCATAGGTTTCACGAATGACATCCAGCTCTGCTGAATTGACATCGTCAACGACTTCCTAGAACAATGCAAAATACGTTCTCTATATGTTTCTCCGCCGTCTCTTTAAAAGATCTCTTCTTTCTCCAGCTTTTTTGTCTATTTGCTTTGGACGAAAAATCGAAAACGTTCGTGAAACCTATGGAACATCTATTTGAGAAAATAAAAAAGGTATAATTAAACAGACGAATTATGTTATATATATATATATATATATATATATATATATATATATATATATATATATATATATTTATATATATATGATCCCTGTCCGTGTAGTTATGCTGATGACGGCTCATAGCCAGAAACACGTGTTTATGTCTTTGTTCTATGCACGCAAATATTGATTTATTAAAATATATATATATATATATATATATACATATATATATATATATATATATATATATATACATATATATATATATATATATTTATTTTTATATATATATATATATATATATATATATATATATATATATATATAATCTATCCGTCTCAATGTGATAAGTTATATAGCCAATTACTATCAGCGACAATAGAATGTTTTTAGCAAACAACTGGATCACTCTCTAGCAGCTATCAATGTTTATTTAAAGCATTGATATGAATTTTCTAACAGTTATTCCATGTAGTCGAGTGGTTAAAGTCGCATACAATAACTAGATAATCGTAGGTTATATTATGATAGTGAGGTCGCACTGAAGAGCTGCGAAACAGTGGATCTGGAGATGGCAATACATATTTAAAGTTAGGTATGTGTACATGTTTCTATATTTGTATGTTAAGGACCCCCTACTAAACTTTATGGACCATTATGAATTATTGAACACAGTCGCTAGCAAAAAGTGTCGTTAATATAGGCGTTCTTTATTTTTATTGAGCTTTATGTAAACCAAATAAAAAAGGATGGGCGGTTTTCTTGGGAATCGTAAAGAATTTAGATATTTATAAAATTTAAAAAATAGGAATTAGACATAAATTATTAAATATTCCCAAAATAACGGTTTTCTTTAAGCAATCATTACCACAAGGTGATCAGCGATCCCGAGCGATCTATAGGCATTCGTTACACAAACCACGAGCAGTGACGTCAAGACCAGTAAGAATTGTTACACTTGCTGGGCCATACGATCAGGGAAACGTGTCGGGAAAGCGACCGTCTGTAAAAACGAAGGCGCTATAGAAAAACTATACGTAGAGTTAACAGCTGCGTCTGTATAACTGGAGAATCGAAGCCAGCCACGATGATGTTCATTAAACTCCCCAGTATTCAGGCAATCGAGTTAACTGAGAGTGTTGTATCTATGCTTTCACAGAAAAACTTAAGTAGGATACATTCCTGGGTCGGGGAGAATGGTATAAAAATATAAGTAACTAAAGCTGTGTTGTAAGGGTCATCTAAAGCACATCTAAGCAGGATAATCTTATTCTAGACTATGTTCCATTGTCAAGGTCATGGCGTTCCGAACATAAACTCTTAGCTTATGCATATGTTTGTCAAATTATTTGCGGTAGAGTAGGATATATGTAGTATTGTCAAAATTTTGTGAAAAGTCTGAGGAGTGTGCGTGTGTTAAACTTAATGCGAGGATATACGGAGAGTTTACTAGGAGAAATGTGTCCATATAATTGATGTTGGTTCGAAGCCCACAGATAATTGGTATTATTAATTTTAAGTTGTGTTTTTTATGTAGATAGCTTTCAGTATTTTAAAAAGAAAATAGTTTTGAAATATATAATGTTAGTGTTATTCACTAGAATGTTTCTTAAATCAGGAGAATGGGTTGTATATTACACTAAAATTATACATTCCGAAACCAATTAAAAACAAATACTGGAAGTTATCTACATTAAAACACAACGACCTAAAATTAAAAACATCACATATGAAACCAGTGGTAACATTTTAAAATGCTTAACGTAATGCGATTGTGTTATTTGATGTCATACAGCGTTGCTTAATTTAAATCGTTAACGACTTCCTGGAACAATGCGAACACGTTATCTGCGCCTTTCCCCGCTGTCTTTTAAACAAATTTCTTCTTTCTCCAGCTTTTTTGTTCATTTTCTTTTAACACCTGAGGATGATTCGACTAAGAATCAGAAAACGTTAGTAAAACCTGTTAAACCTATGGAACATTTATTATTTTATTTTAATTTTTCCACAAAAAGACCATCAGAAAAATTGAAAAAAATAAAACAAGGTATAATTAAATAAACGAATTCTGTTATTTTAAACAATGTTTGCATACATGAGAAAATGATGCTTAAATACACAAACAATATATATATATATATATATATATATATATATATGTATATATATATATATATATATATTATATACTATGAGAGAAAAAGTATACTTTTAGAAAATTGAAGTGGTAGTAAGACGATTAAAGCTTAATATAAGCGATATAGCAATTATGTAGCTAAATAAAGGAAGAGTAATACAAATGCGAGAATGACAAATCTTTGCTATATTTTGTTGTTCAAGGTGTATTCGATAAAAACATGTTTATGTGTTATTCCTTTAAGCCAGGCTTTTCAAAGTATAAAGTATTATCATCAGAGCAACTACATCGATGTAGAAGTTGGCAGGGAGATAGCCAAATTGAAATTTAAAAAAAATAAAAATATAATATGAAGTAATGGAAAGGGAATGTCCGTGTGTAAAAAGCGTCAGATATAATAAAATGTTATACATCAAGGAGGAATAGTCCAACAGGATGATGTGTCGTTCAACCGTAGACAAAATAATTGCTTGTTAGAAAAACATGTTTTATATTGTATAGTAATATATATATATATATATATATATATATATATATTGGTACCGAAAAATTAGTACAACATTCGTACCGTCGGTTTCAAGCAGAGAAG
Organism: Sepiola atlantica; assembly: GCA_963556195.1. Classification (NCBI taxonomy): domain Eukaryota; kingdom Metazoa; phylum Mollusca; class Cephalopoda; order Sepiida; family Sepiolidae; genus Sepiola; species Sepiola atlantica. The sequence goes on along the minus strand of OY744518.1, from coordinate 155,768,602 downwards.
GACTTAGCCATCCGGCTCTCTTCAGTTTCTGTTGTCATCTGTTTCGGAAATGTGAAGTCACGTGTCACTCTCGTTTGGACGCGTTATTTGTTTAGAGTGCGATGCATGTTTAAATTTAGTGTAAAGAAAGGTTTAATAAGGTATAACATGGGGGGTGAAAAGTAATAGTTGGGATTTAAATCGGAGAAGATTTAAAGAGATATAAAAAATATTAAAAAATAAAAATAAAACAAATAAAAAATCGTTCTATATAAATCTTGAAACCGACGGTACGAATGTTTTACTAATTTTTCTGTACCAAAATAAATAAATATTACGCTCATAATTTTCAATTTTTAATGTTAATTTTAATAAATCGACCACTCTGCTAGGATTTATCCTGTTATATTACAAAGAAGTTTTGAAACAACCATGAAAATGTAGTAACTTAAAAGTATCATTGATTTTGATGATAGTGAGTTCTTACAAAACAATAAAGCGGTGTACGTTAATTCGCATAATTACGTGGTTTAGTTTACTTACAGTAATGATGTGATGACAAAGCGATGCGGTAATAATTAATTTTAACTTTCAAAATCATGTTTTCAATATATATTAGTAAAAACACAAACAAACATCATAATTATATGAAATAAATCGAAATGAAAGTAAATTTTAAAAATTCTACAACACCGGTTTAGTAACGCAATTTGTTACCAAACTTCATGCAATGTTTGTGGAAACCAGATAGTTTAACGCGTCGAATTACATAATGTGTACAGAATTATATTCCTAACAAAATACAAACGGTGGATCTTGGTCATATTTAATCGCGATGAATTGATATATATTCTTTAAAATACTAGAAAACTTGATATTATTTCGTAGAAGTAAAATATAGTTATGCTACTATACTGACAACAATAAATACGTATTGCTTCGTCGAGAGCATTAATCCCTTTACCCAATACCAGTAGAAGGAACCAATATTAATTGAAATACTGAATGCAAATATTATATATATATTGGTACATACCTTTCCTCCAGAAATATTGAGTAGTTAGATTTAAGTATAGGGACAGTTTAATTACAAGATGCCCTATTAGTAGCGATTATTAAACAGAAACGATAAATATTTTTTATAGAGTTTCTAAAAGTATGCAGATGCAATTTAAACTTGGCCATAAGTCTAATAGCGATTTTTGTAAAATTAATCGTATTCAAAGTATCGTGTTTTCAGTAATGTTAATAATTCGGGAGGTTAGATGTCGTTAAATATAATTTTGAATAGTACGATATTTTCGATGTATTGTGGATGGTCTTATTATCTCTATTTCGATGATGGCCGTTTAATGTTATAGAAAACGATGTTGTCATCCAACGAATTGAGATGTTAATTTAGGATGTCCTCACAAAATGATTTATCACACTGGTAGAGAACACTTCCCACGTGGCTATACCTTCAAGTGGCTATCAATCATTATTTGTTATTAGAGCCTCTACGAATGAGTCAAAGTCAAACGGGAGTGGCTTCAGAATTTTCTGAATTGAGACAGATTATTATATGAAAGCGAAAAGTATACACACACACACACACATATATATATATATATATATATATATATATATATATATATATATATATATATATTGATGAATGCGTGAGAATAGCCAATCACTCCTGTAAGACAGTGTATAGCATTTTAATACTGGGGACGAGGCGTTTATAGTAAGGCAGTAGTTTCTTATGACAATAATACCCACAATACGTTTAACATAATTGTTTACATATATAGCGGTTGGATAAAAGTATTGTAACATTTTTAAAGTATTTTGACGAAATCTTTTTTACGATATCCTAATTCATTTAGTTAACAACGAACAGCTTTGATAGAAACCAGACAGTTGAAATGCTAATTTTTTTTTCGGCAGTCTTTAGATGTTTTTTTTCCTCCACGATCAGGTTAAAATGCCTGGGTATCTTTAAGAATAGCCCTACAACGTAAACGCTGAACTAACCAATATACAGCAAATAAAAGTTACCGTAGCCGATAAAACTGAATTTCCAAGTTAACTGTGCTATTTTTTATAAATTGATAGTTTTAGCGTACGTGAAGTGAAAAAAAAAAGTAATGGCCGCTTCTCGATAGAAACTGGAGCCTCGTTCTCGTTTCGATTGTTTTTTTACTGGGACTCATAGTCAAAGCGCAATTTTTTCATTTTTCAACCAAGCAGAACAAAACAAAACTACATTTTAAGCAAAAGGAATTAAATAATTTTCTTTTGATTTACATGTCAGTGTGCTTTTATTTACATATTATTTTCATTCGTCACACCGTAATGTTTTTTTCTTCTCCTTTTGTTTCTGTAAAAAATTCCATACCCTAACCCTAACCCTAACCCTAACCCTAACCCTAACCTAACCTAACCCTAACCCTAACCCTAACCCTAACCCTAAACCTAACCCTAACCCTAAACCTAACCCTAACCCTAACCTTAAACCTAAACCTAAACCTAAACCTAACTCTAACCTAACCCTAACCCTAACCCTAACCCTAACCCTAACCCTAACCCTAACCCTAACCCTAACCCAACCTTAACCTAACCCTAACCTAAACCTAAACCATAAACCTAAATCTAAACCGAACCCCAATTTTTCATACTTCAATAAAGCAAAAGAACAAGACCAAAAAAAAAAGTCCGCTTTGATTATGACTGCCCGTAAAAAAACACATCACGTGACAACTGTTGACGCCATCTTTATTAAGAAAACATTTTGTTGACGAAAATTTTTTTTTTTCCTACGTAAACATATAAACAAATGGAATAGATAACTAGGAACAACTCCAGTCTCTACGTACGTCGCATTTATTTGTTGCCTATTCATTTTTTGACTACGTTCTACAACTTCTTTTTCAACCCGACTCGCGAGTTGTAGGGCTATTGTTAAAGATTCCCAAATGCCTCTCTGTCTGTGTCAGTAGCTTAAGAAGTTCGGCCAATGTTACCCCGTTTGTTTGAGGTTTGTACTGCTACAAGAATTATGTCATGCTCTTTGATATGATATCTTTCACAAAACCAAATGATGTTTTGTTGAACGAGGGTCCTACCCTACAAGTCTCAACAATTTGCTCTTGCGCATCTTTACCCTAATTTTATAGGAATAATAAAAAGAATAAGACATATAAATCTTCATGCATATATACTTGATATAAGATTCTATAATGAGATTCAGATTAATATATTTGATGAAATACGTCATATAAATATTGGGATCATATTTGTAGTTCCAATTATTTTGCTCAAATACCTTTATATTCCTCCTTTTGCCTTCTAGTCACATAGCCTCTTTAAAGGGTTAATCTACGAGAAAGAAGGAGATTATAGTGGTGCTATACTTTATGGAGGGCGAGTGGTTATAGCACTTGTCTTTGGGTTGGACGACCCGGGTTCGATCCCACTCACGGCATGAAAACTGTCCACCCAGCAGAAAATGACTAACACTCAGGGTAGGAGAGGGATGGGCTCCGCCTTCCATATGATGTGCCCTAGACACGGTGCCATGGGCAGTGTGCGATGTCGGCAACGACACTCGTGCGTGTCCAGGCTATGCGACCTTTACCTTTACCTTATACTTTATGATTGCACAGATACATCAAAAACGACCGAACATAATCATGAAATAAGCAAAGAAGGACTGGATAATTTCAGACGTTTTTCACTCCTATATTTTTACACTACCGTGTAAGCTTGAATCTTCTATTTAGCCAATAGTTAGGAGGAGGAGATCTGAATAAATGTATTTTCATAAAGTATTAGAGAAAAATCATTTTTCCAACGATTCCCACATAAACCTATTCTGTAGTGTCTGACGAAAACCGGTGTTTTACTTTGACAATATTGCATCTGTAAAAGTACTATAGATAGTATTATATAATTATTTTGAAAAATCAAATAACTAAATTATGTGTAATAATGTGTTAAGTACATTTGAAAATCTATACGTATTTAATAAGGATGTTCGCAATGTTTAATAAAACGGAACGTTGATAGAGATGATGATCAGAAACAAATAATTGGAAACAATGTATACGATATAATTCTTCAAAACTTATCCAACGATTTTTCAATAAATCTTTCACTTACTGTTACTAGCGTCTACTAGGGTAAAACGTATTTTTCATATTTTGATATTTCGGGAGAATTCTCACAAATGAAACTACCTTTCAATTTACAGAGTAGAAACCTCACAAAATCAGGGTTATATTTGTAGATTTAGTTCGCAGATAAGATTGCATTCAGCAAATAACTGATATTTGATTTGAAAATGTGATTAATTCAAGAGCTGATTATTGAAGATTCGATTCGGTACTGGTACAGATTTTCAACCAGATAAAACTGACTTGTTGTCCTGCCTTTTCCGACTGTTTACGTAAACAGATGGAAGATGCCGAAGTGCTTATCCTATCAGAAAAGCAAACGATAAGTTCAATTGTGAATTAATAAAATCATACATTTGCGTGTATCAAGAATTTCTAACAAAAGAAAAAAAGTGGAAAAACAAAATAAATAGTAAACTAACAACCGTTACCAAAGGCGATACAACTAGGTTATGTTTAGGTTAGAGTTAGGTTAACGGTGGATTCAGTGTAAGGTGGGGGTTAGTTTTCGGTTCGGTTATGGTAAGCGTGAAAAGAAACGGTTTCTGTTGCAACGCCACATCTGGTTTTTACTGGCTGTTTACGGAATTATGTGTTGATAAAAATCAGTGTGTCTGGTTCAAAAGCTGTACCAGCACATTAAAATAAGTAATGTGTTATCATACTTCTTAAACAGAATTATATAATTAGTTTACTTATGTTACTTTTAGAAAAATAATTACACTAGAAGACAATATTTTTTAAAGTTTTAAATTACATTCGACAAACAATTCCTAAGAAATAACATTCTGATATGATCGTGATTGTTATTAATTATAACGGTGTTTAATAACGTATTAAGACTCTCTCATAAGAATCATTTGAAATTTAGTATTTTGGTTATTTATTTCACGACTGCATTAAATTCTAGACCTTTATAAACATACATTAAGCTTAATTATAGTTTGTTCTTTTTCCGATTGAAATAGACGCCGAAATAATATTAGTCTTCCTTGGCGTATCTCTAGTTGGCATCCCGTCGTGTTCATTTCTTCCCACCATTTGGCTATTATTCCGAACAATGCACATCATTTGGTTATATAAAGTAATACGTGTGGCAGACGAAATACTGTCAGAGTTGGATTCATCTTGCTTCACTTAAACACTTCATAGTGTCTGTCCTCTTTTCAGAGAAAGTCTATTGTCTCTCGAGGCATATGATAACGACTCTAGTTGTATTTACAACTGCCATTAATTATCAGCAATCACGTTTGCGAAACACACTGTTCTGATAATTTTAATGTCATATGCAAATAAGAATGATTTCTTCCTTATCGTGTACGGAATGGGTTTATAGACAAAATGTCTGAGGGGATTCGATGGAACATACTTTTTCTCACCATGATCAGAGTGTATACTTCAGGCATCAGTTTAAAGGCAATATTAGATGCAATCGAAAATAACGATAATCCATAGAAAGTACCAACGTGTGTATACAGGTTGCGAACTCATGCTAGCAATGCAAATGGAAAGTAAAATAACATGATATTTTTTCGCAAACAGTAGCTAAGTATACGAGTCTCAAAATATATAATCGAAATAAGGAATGGAGTTGATGTTGGTGGTCATATTCGGCTCTAAGTAGGAAGAAAAAGAAACGATAATAACATGACAACTCACCTATTTTTCATTCGACCCATATAGTATCTGATATGTCGTCTTTCTCCCTCAGTATCTCTCTCTTATTCTCTGTCTATCTCGCGCTCGGTTATATCCTGACTTCGTAAATCAACTAAAATACGTATAATAAAACATATAACGTATTTTATTCGAAATGCAATACTCATGAGAAATTATAAACTTACAACAAAGATTGGTAAACAAATATGTTTTAATTGCGGCTATTGTTATATCTTAGGTCAATCTTTTATATACTTATAAGCGGTGTATGGATTATTTGAATACATTAATTTGATAAATCGACTACAGCTGTGCAACCCCCAAATATATATTTAATAGGAAGTTTTGCACATTTTGTTTCATAACTGTATTACATGTGCATTACATGTAAATGTCTAAAACATATATTACTGCTTCAACTCAGTACGACAAGTTTTTAAATGTGTGGATAAAAAGGTAATTTACGAATGGCTTATATCATCATGACTATGGTTTACCTATGGGAGTGTTTAGTACTTATAATACCTAAATCAAAGTTCTACTCTACAGACCTCGTTGTCTAAGGGATATACATTTGCCCGTACATGTCGTCATCACTTAATTGTAAAACTATCCTAAAATTCGCAAGCATGAGTTCGTTAATTAGTGGTATACAAGTTGTAACAGCGATGTACTGAATTAAGGTTTTACTTGCAGTGCTAAGTCTAAGGTTGTCAAATAAATCAGATGGTATGGCATATCCATTATGGTGACAGCTAACATGGCCGCCTTATATACATAAACTAATAAGTGTTTAGCATTGATGCCAGGAATAACCA
>OY744518.1:155521986-155756986 GCA_963556195.1 Sepiola atlantica | reverse complement strand
ACACTTTTGCAGAAGAAAAGAGACGATAGACTTTTGATAAACTTTTTATTGACTTGTTTTCATTGTTCTGTAAAATATTGATAATTACTTGTTTTGTAGAGAGAGGAAGGTAGATATCTTATATGTTTTTGTTTTGATTTTTGTTGTTTTCGATGATTGAGGGTTCGTGTTTGTTCTTTGTTGTTGCGTATGTGTATCCATGTGAGAGAGGCACGCTATGTTGGATTCAGTGTTTTTTTACGTAACGAGAAACAAAAAGAGTTGGGTTACGCGCGTTAACATTGAATTAATTAATTGTAGATTTAGGGTCAGCCACAAAAGACGGGTTTCGAATGAGAGGATTGACCTTTGGGAAGCGGTAATTTTATTTTATTTTGCGGAGGTTCTGATTGGGGATGGCTATGAGCCGATATCGATCGCGAGAGTATTGTTTCGCATCCCTAGAAATGTGTCATTTCCAACTGAGGGTTGGAATCGAGTTGAGTTCGCTACGCGTGACCCGTTGAGGTAGCCGATGAGAGGCGTGCGATGATACGGACAGAGGTTGTTCGGTGTACACGCGCGAGAAGGCGATTTTGTAGCCATGAAAAGAGTGGCATGATTATGGATATTTTTGGGGGGGACCACGGGGTTTGCCGCATTTTGCATTGATCAATCAAACATCAATGGTGATAGTTCTAAGTTAGGAACGGGTCTGTTTTTGCTTTTGGATGTGGCCGGCCGCCGCGGAATGATTTGACCCCCCCCCACGACATAGTAAGAATCACGGGAAGAGTACAAGTTAGTACGCGATGCAAGCGAGTTCGAATCAACGGGGTTGGAGTCAGTAGAGGTGACGGGGCGTTTCGTGCGTTGGTCGAGGACAGCTATGACCATAGATGGGTCGACTACGTGCCGTAATTTAGAGTCTGAAATAGTAAATAAACAGGAAATGTCTCGGATCGAGATCTGATGTGCGTGTCTTCAAAATAGACACACGACCTCCACGGAGGGTCTCGAGCCGAGTGCAGACATAGCGTTAAATGATAGAAGCGGCACGTAAAATTAATTCGTGTGCTGACCGTATTAGGATATGTTTTGTAATGATGATTTGTTTTTTGTTTTTTGTTGTAAAAGCCGCCAGTAGAAATGTTACTATCGGTTGTATGCTGATGCTTGTGAGTACGAGAGTAAATTGAGTGTATGCCTGTGTCGGTGTGAATACCCCGGGTCGAAGGTTAGACGTTGTTGGCTGAGCGGAGCTGAGCAGATGATAGGCGATGTCGCCCGGTAATGTTGTGACGGGGATGGCCAAAGAGAACCGATAACGATCGTATGAGAGTTTTATTACATACCGGAGATTACGTCATAGGGCAAGAAATGCGGGTTGAGATGATTGGACGATTAGAGATCCAGCCCACTGGCCCCTGGTTCTGAGCAGACCCTGCAGTGGGGTGTGTTAAAATAAACAATCTTAGGATTGTTTATTTTGTATATGGAGGCGAGGAATATTTAATAATGGCCCTATTAGAATGGACGCATCTGTCGGAGATCGAATTTAGCTTGCGCACTTTGTGACGAAGTCATCTCGTGCAGGTTCGGTTCGATGTGTTTCCCACGATGGCGGTGACAAGTGATGTAACCTTAAGGTTAAGAGTCGAGATCACACCTGCGTGATCACGAGGTTTTGTTGACGTCAGAGATTTCCGCTGTGGGAAAGTTAAATTGAGATTTGCAGTTTCTTACTTGGAAGCGACGAGAGAACAACTCACAATCATGTAGCTGTTACAAGAAGGGATTCAGAGTCCCAAAATATAAGAGCCATAGTGAATCTTTCATAATCCCTCCTCTGTAAGGATTACGGATTAACGTAGGAATTTTAACTAGTGTAGTCTCTCTCTATCTCTCAAATTCCTAACGAACTTCTCTCAATTGTCGGCTAATTGAATAGTTAATAAAAGGCTCAGAATTTAAACATAAAAGATTGTTGTGCTTTATTTAAAGTTAAAAGATTGATTTCAGCCCACGAAGAAACCGCTAGGATCACAGAAGTTGACGCGCAGCGAAGCGACGGCTCAGCAGACTATAGATGGTGACGGCGGACCATAGCAGTCGCGACCACAGTTGCGGCGAGAGGAAGCGCGTACGAGTAGCGCGAGTAGTTCCCTGCCATTCGACACACGGCGAAACGAAGCACAGAAAGTACAGTACGAATAGTTCCCGGACGGTTGAAATTCGTGGAATCTAGTAAACGACATATCGCCCCATTTTGAATCAACAGCGAATGTAAATCTGACGACGACACGCGACATTAAAGTTATGTGAATAACCAGTCAATACAATATATATACGAACATACCAATACATACACCACCATACACATACATACATACATAGATACACCCATATATACATACATATACACCACCACCTATGTATATATACATACCTTTATATGTATATACATATACAACATACATACACAAACACACATGTGTATACATATACACCAATACAGATACATGCACATGTACATACATACATAACATACATATACATAAAATAATTATATATGCACGAGACACATACATGCACATGTGTATACAGAGATGTTATGCATGTACACACACATACAGGTGTACACAATATCGATGTTTCTATAAATAAAACTAAAGTGCTTCTATCATTCATTATTGCTCTGATCTATCTCAGTTCAATTTGCTTACATTTATAAATGGTCTAGTATTAATACAAGGAAATTACAAGATAAGTAGCATGAAGGCAAGCGAACAAATAAAATACAGCGTATGTAATTGCAATAGTAAATTCAATAAATAAACCATTACTTTCCATTTTATGGTCAACGGTGTCTTTTCATATTAAAGTTGCCATATCCGAGTCGCAAGTCCCGTATATGCCGTGTTTTTGTACCTGAAGGTGTTTCTCTGTGCGTACAATAGTTACTTAAATGTTTTTCTGCTCTATTGATAGTCTGGTTTGTGACGGTGGCTTCATATACGTGTGAATCGATTTTGCAATTCCTCTCTAGGGAGCAAATGTTTTTGTCCTGGCATGAGCAGTCTGCCTGTACTATTGCTTTGGGCTCCACAGAGATGAGTTTTCTTATAGATGGGGTAGTAGAGTAGAATTTCTGTTTAAAAGCGTGTGCAGGTTGTGTGTGGGGGAGTGTTTGTCGACTGAGTTAGAAAAAGGTATCCTACCCTTGTCTTGGTATTGGTGGCTCCCCCGTGATTAGTCTCGGTTGAGGATGTATGAAATCTCTTTTCTGAACCCGCTATAGCGGAGCGCCTTATTGTAATAGGGTGCTGCTTGTTGGAAAATTTCGGGACTGGATGAGAGGTTTGAGATTCATTGCCTAATATTATTGACTAAAGTTTTAAAAACAGTGGAGGTGGCATCATCACTTGTGTATGTATTAGAGTGTCACATTGGGTTTGTAGAAAGGTTGACGTGTGTTGTCGGTAAGGTTCAGTGTAGTGTCTAGTAAATCTACTTGGTCTAAATCTGTATTAATGGTTATTTTGAATGCGAGTTTTAGAAAGGTGTTTGTTAATTTATTTCTAAACCTATCTATTTTTCCCCATTGTGGTTGCGTGACAAGCAAAGTCCGTCATCTCTGTAAAGACCATAGAAACGGCCTGGGAATTTATGTTTTAGCGTATCTAATATGTGCAATCCGACTAAGTCGCAGATGTCTGCATTGTCATATCCCCCATTGCAACATCAAATGGGTCCTCTGGGTTTGATTTTCTAGCCCAGGCCCTTCCATCAATGAGAGGTAGGGTTTGTCTTGAGTGTTGTCTTGTGTCCCTTTCTTGTTGGCCGCTGGTTCTGTTGGAAAGTGCAAAGGTTAAAGCCTTGTAAAGGGTGTCTTTTGTTATGGATGGGTAGAAGTCTACTATGTCTAATTGAATGAATTTGCATTTTTCCTGTATGTTATGGAACCAATTTAGGACTGAATTTTTATTGCCCCACACACTTAAGTTAGTTTTTTTCTTTAATTTTATAGGCTATATTTTTAACTATTGATTTACTTGCTAATCATTGCCCGCTTTTAGCTGGGTTGATTAGTCTGCAGGAGGGCTTATTCCTGAAGTTATATTTGTGATCTTGTAAAGTAACAAAGGCCTTCCTCTTTTCGAGGTAGTAAGTTCTGTATTCGACACCTAGTCTTGTAGCCATCTCGGTGGTTTCATTATTAATGGTCTGATATGTATCCCTCTTGACTAACTAATATTTAACGGTAATGGAGCTAATGGTTAGGTTTATTTGTTTTCGTTTTTTGTCATTTTATAAATGTTTTTAGTTTTGTCGGAGAACATTAGTGCACCATGTTTCTTTTAAGTTTTCTTATGTAAGCGGCTAGTGTCTTTGCAAGCGGATTTTGTGTGCTCGTACATTCTAGGTCTTAGGTAATGCTAATATGGTATTTCTCAACTTTCAACGGATATTTACCAGATTTAAGACCGTAGTGTTTTTTCTGTCTGCCTTTCTTCTGTATTCAAAACTGGATTAATGTTATCGGTGTCGCATTTATAATACTCTACGATTCGTCCAGTAATGAAAACCTGTATGCATATATATATATATATATATATATATATATATATATATATATATATATATATATATATATATATATATAGAGAGAGAGAGAGAGAGATAGATAGATAGATAGATAGATAGATAGATAGATAGATAGATAGATAGATAGATAGATAGATAGATATATTCATAGATAGATAGAGAAGGAGAGAACATGGGAGATTGTGTTGTGGTTAAAAGTGATACGTTAAACAAAATTATCGCCCCCTAATAAATAACAGTTACACTTTTATTTGACTTATACGTTATTTCGCACCCCGTCGAAGTCGGTTACATACATATAGTATTCATATATATATATATATATATATATATATATATATATATATATATATATATATATATATATATAGTATACATTTTATTTATACAAACATTATTGGTAACATATGTGCATACATGTTTCGGTAGTACTAATTACATGCAGCATAAAAATGTAAAGTCCGAGAACAATTACTCAACATCAGACACGAAACGATTGTTAGTATGAACATACTCAATTTTTATTGTTTTTCCTTTTTTAATTTGTAATTACATATTTTTTTAAATTTTATTTCATTTTTCATCGTTTTATTTTATACCTTCATCATTATTTTTTATTAAACATTCTGATGTTATAATATGTTGAAATTAAATAACGTATATTATAAAAAAAATCAGTACACCTCATGCTATAATGATATGATTTTGGTACTTCGTCATAGTTATCACTTGTTTATATATCGAAATAACTATTGCAATTAAATACGCTGTATTTATTCAGTTTGCTTGGCTTCATGGTACTTATCTTATGAGTTCCTTGTATTAATACTAGAGCATTTGTAAATGTAAGCAAATTGAACTGAGATCGATAAGAGCAATAATGAATGATATAAACGCTTTAGTTTTAATTATAGAAATATCGATGTTTATGTGCATATTAATGTGTTTGTGTACATGGATACATATGCCCGTATACACATGTGTATGTGGGAGCATACTGTCTGCGTGCCTATGGATTGAGTGTATGTATATGTATGTAATATGGGTATGTGTGTGTGCATGGATTTGTAATGGTGTATATGTATGGTCGTGTATGTATGGGTTATGTATGTTATATATGTATATATAACGGTATCTGTATATATAAATGTGTAGTGGTGTATATGTATGCATATATATATATATATGTGTGTGTGTGGGTATGCGTATGTGTATATATGTATACATGCGTGTATGTGTATAATTGGATCAAGATATATACGTACGTATGTATATAGATACTTGAACTAATATGTTGTGGAGGGAAATGGCGATCAGGGCGTGATGACGACGACGAGAACCTGGCTTGCCAAGACCGAGCTGCAGCTTTGAAGGAGCTGGCACAAGAAAAAAGAAGAAGAAGTAAAAGAAAAAGAAGAAGAACTATGTTATATGTATGGTACGGTTATACAGGTGAAAAAGTTGTATATTTTTATTTTAGTTTCATATTTAATTCGTGGGTACGTATGCGTAGCTTAATAGACATATGTGTATGCAACTGTGTCTATTTACATATGTATGTTATATAAACATATGTATATGGTATATGTGTGTGTATATGTGCATATCCGTGTATAGATATATGCGTATATATTTGTGTTTATGTTTTTTTTATATGTATATATATATATATATGTGTGTATGTTTATATATTCTATCTGTGCACTCGTTTATCAAATAATTTGTGTGCACGCGTGTATTTTATTTTAAGACCAGATATGTGTATATATGTGTATATCCTTATATGGATATATACGTATATACATATATCCGTTTGTTATTTTTCGTATTTATATATATATATATATATATATATATATATATATATATATATATATATATATATATATATATATGTTTATCTATGTACTTGTGTATCTATTAATTGGTGCGCACCTGTGTATTTTATATAGTGACTAGATATTTATGTTTGAAAATGACTACATGTGTATATATGTGTATATCTGTGTGGTGTATATGTGTGTATATATTTGTGTTCGTTATGTTTTTTATATATGTATATAAATATATATAAATATATATATATATATATGTGTGTGTATATATATATACTTGTGTATCTATTAATTTGTGCACACGTGTGTATTTTATATATATACCAGCTATTTATGCTTGAATATTTTTGTAAGTAGATTAAAACGTTTAAGTGTATAATAGTAAAGAAAAGAATCCAGTCTAAGTCGGCAATAAAACAATAGAAAAAGGATAGAATTAGAAGGCAATAATCAAAATGATGAAAAAGATAGAAACTTATTGAAAGATTTAACAAGTATAGAATGATACAAAATTATAAAGAATATATCATCCCAAAAAACTATTTATTTAAAGGGAACGTTTTCCATATTCATCTCACATCTTTGTCTTCTTTGGTCTGAAGTGGTTGACTCTCTGTGACGAGTACAACCGAAACATGTATGCACATATGTAACCACTAATGTTTGTATGAATAAAAAATATACTTAAGAACAGCTCTACTTGTTATTGAGCACTTTTTATAAACACGGGAGTTTCAACGGATTTACATCTACATAAACTAATACAATACGTGTAATATATATATATATATATATATATATATATATATATGTAGGAAGCTATATAGCTATGTCTATATATAGTTAAGAGTAACAATGACATGATAGGATGCAGTTTAGCTTGACGGTGTTTTCAAAGAATTAAAACAATTTATTAATGGGAAACCTGCTTTTTAACGATACTTATTCAAGTAATTTTGTCTAAGACGAATAACACACACCAAATCAAAATTGCATATCAACTGACGTGTACAAAATGTTTTTTCTCGAGACAAGAAGCTATATTAAACAATTATAAAGAATAACATCTGCGTTTGAATGCTAAAGTTCAGGAGTACGTCTGTACACGATGGAATATTATTTTACATGCTTGCGCCAAAATCAATGACTAAGCTTGTTGCGGTTTGGTATGGGACAGGTTGACAAGAGCAACATGTGTAGGGGAAATGAGTTTGTCGGCTAATTGCCGTCTTAGTTGTGAACTACCATAATAAGTGGCTCATTACTCTTTCGTATATATATATATATATATATATAATGAGTATAAGTACATTCCAGGACGAGTGAATTCTCCTTATAGAAATGTTTTGCACACATTTAATATACTCTTACGAAAATCAAAATCAACATATGTTGATATTAAGGAGTTATCAATGATACTTATTATTGATGAAGATATATATGTTAACATATAATCATAAATAATGAAAAGCAACAACTTCGAAACACGTAACTGGGCTCGCTTTTAAATTGTGTTCCTTAAGTCTGCAAAGTATGGGTATGTGTGTGTAAGTTGAGAGGATAACACTTGCTGAAAAAAAATTCATCGGCTGCTTCCACGTCACATGGTGGATTGCTTAAGATTTGGTCGTGAATACCAATCATGGGATATTGAGAAGTGGATGAAAGTTCTGTGTTTCATGAGAACAAAACGAATCTAGATGGTGCTGATGACTTACAACGATATTGGCTTAACAGAAACATGTTTACTGAAATCGCAAACAGTACTTTGTTGAAACAAAAAATGAACTTCGTGAATCATCTTCAGAAGCTGGAGAAACATCCCCCGCACCTTAATGGAAACGCTTATTTCTAGATGTCTCTTTAATTTTTAAAGTCATAAAAACTAGTGAAGGTAGAACTCATTATTAAATTCAATTGTTGAATGTTTTCATACACTTTTCGTACAATTTCGTAGAATTGTTGTCTGTGTTCTTATAATTTTGATTAAGTGTCAAATGCCTCATTTTATCAAAATGTAAATTTCTGAATCACATTTTTGGAATGTAGCTTTTTGTTTCTATAATCTTTTAGAGCGTAGTATTGATAACCTTAAGTGGGGGGAGTTTTGAATCTATCCTAAAAATAGTTGTTTTTTTTTAGATTTTCAAATTGTCTTAAATTTTTGATCAGGAGTATATATTTATATACATATATATATCCATATATATATATATATATATATATATATATATATATATATATATATATATATATATATATATATATATATATTGTGGGGAATACTACACAGTAAACATAGAATTAGATATTGATCACGATTGTATAAAATCTGTCCAATTGGTCAAGGAATTAATCACAGGGCGATATTCAGTCGGCAAGTGTAATTGCGATTTTTTGTAAATGTTCAATCATTTATAAAAGTAAAATAAAAATCAAATATCGAAAAAAAAAAAAAAAAAATATGCAGATGATAGTTAAATTTGGAATATCTGGGTATCTGGGTGAGTATCATAATTGATATTAAAGTAAATGTACATATATATATATATATATATATATATATATATATATATATATATATGTATATATATATATATATATATGTATAATATTTTATAAATAATATTGTAATTTTTACCCATAAACGCATGTGCTTTATGTCAAACATGCAACAATCAGTATGGGAGGAGACAATCCCTGACGTGCAAACTGTTCGAACCCTAATACGAAAATCATATTTGACTCAGTAATCGAAGCGTGTACCGTTATGCCCACCACGCATTACCGTAGAAATCAGAGAGTAAATAAACATTTAAATATAAAATTCAGCAGCTATCTCAGCAAGCCGCCAAGAGAACTCAACAGGCTAGGTCCAGAGGATTGCATTACGCAATAAATAATGGCTTGTTGTCAACTTACGTAAAGTGCTCGATCTAGCGAGAGCTTTGAATAATTATTTATAAATACTATTTTCAAATTGACCCATATACACATGTGTTTCCTGTCAAAGCATAAATCACAAGTATGAGAAGAAACAATTCATGCCGGTTATACGGTTCGAACGCCAATACGAAAGTCATATTTGACTCAATAGTGGGAGCGTCAACAACGCATAGCTGTAAAATGAGAGAGTGAATTAACGTCTTAATGGGAAACCCAGCGGCCATATCAGCAAGCCATCATGAGAACTCAATAGGCGGGGCCTAGAGTATATCATTACGCTATAACTGACGGTTTTTTTATCAACTTACTTTAAGTGTTCAATCTAACGAGAACTTGGAATAATTATTTATAACTAACATGTTATATATATATATATATATATATATATATATATATATATATATATATATATATATATATGGGAATTATATATTTTCCTAGTACCTGTAAATAAACTTTTTACTTTGATGGTTAGCAAAGTGGGACTGAAGTGTTTATATAATTTCCTTAACATTGCCATTAAACGCACGTAAGAAAATCATTAATTGGGAATAACCCATATTATAGATATGAGAATTAACAGAAAGAGTTTACATATCAATATCCACCATACATGAGCATTTCGTAAAACTTCAGTACACTAATCAATAGGAGGTGTTGGCGCCAGATGATTAAAGCACAGCACGACCTTTCCGGACAACCATATAGTTTGGGCGGGTATACTATTGATGCATATAGGTTTATCTTTCATTTGTATTTTGTGTACTGTTTCGTGTGAAATTGCGTCAATGGTGTGTATGAGATTATGTGATAGTCGACTAAAAACATTCGTGCTAGAAGTGTTTACATTAAAATCACAAGATATGTTTAGCATTTTATTATACTTTTATTTAGTGTATTGTTTTGATGAAACCATATCGCACACATATTGTATACAGATATACAGTTTGTCACACGGAAATCTTAACAGGACTAATCTGGATTGGTTTAAAATTTAAAAAAAATATTTTCCTGTGTCCTTATTTCCTGGTGACGATTTACGTAACAACTTAAGCGAACACTCGACTCCTGGTTTGATACTATCGACAAGGTTGTCTCCCTTTGAAAGAAATATATATATCATTGTTTAAAAATCATACTGTGTTTTGTACATTATCAATTTGACAATACGTTTACTCATTATTGTTTTGCTATTATTCTACGCTCGTAGATAGCACTCATGATGATATCATTATGCAATACTAACAACCGTATAAACAAACACGCTCCTTAGTGAACACAATAGTTGCAGTACCTGCATTCCGGACCTACTGTGAGAGAGCAAAGGGATATAAAAATGCTCTACTGTAAGTTATTGTGCAGACTATCTATTAGATTATTAAATGGTATTATAAAACCTGAAATCAATTGTAAATATACGACACGATCATACGCGTGGGCATGTTGTGCATTTCCCCAGTGTCCGTTTTAATAAGCAAATTATAAGTAAATATCATATAAACGTATTAGGTAAACAGTGTGTAATTGCTGTTGACTTCAATAAATTAATATGAACATAGGATACACATAGGATATTATCATTGTATTACAATGTCAAAATAGCATTAGCTCTTATGAAATTACATGAAGAAATATGTGAAATACATACAATGCTAATATAATATTAAATATATTGTAGTTTCGATTGTATTAATACATATAACCGGTATTCATTTACTTGATGACACAAAGTATAAGACCACTGACGACACAGCACATCGAATCGCATATTGTTTCAAGAATAGATGGAGTTTCATTGTTCGACAAGAAATGGCTTCGTTTATTTCTAGAAGTATTCAGTCTGGGAGTCTCGTAGCGTCGCACAGGTGTTTCTCAGTCGCGAAAAAACAAAAATAAAATTCCGCGACGAAATATTAATGAAAAGAAATTTACAAAAACAATGTCGTAATCAATGTAATAATTCCACAGAAAAATATGATGGTGGTGTTTCCATCGAATCAACTAGATAAACGGTGAATATTCAATACGAAATTTGAATGCAGGATACCAAATATGAATAGACAGACACATTTTTGAAACGAACACTCTTTTTGTTTTACTTGTATTCACCTTAAACGAGGCAGATTTCCACGGAGAATAAGGTGCTACAGTGATTAGAGGCCATATTTATAAGGGCATCATGAGTGGGAAGTTGTATATAAAGATGTAATATTCTGCATGTCGATACAGTCAGGGGCACAGAGAGCAAGGACGGGAATTACAAAAGCAAGCGGTTCGAGGAAATAAACTATTAGAATAGAACATTTTTCGGTAACTATACGATAAAGGGGTATGACTTTCTTGCTAACAGATTTGGTCGGGGGTATTTACGTCAAGGGGCTACAATCGCAGTAAGTTAATAGAAGAGCATTTCCTGGATAATTTGTAAAACTAGTGCAGCGATGTAGCATTGCGGTGATGAGACAGGGACTGGAGTTAATTAGATCGGGGTGGATCAACCAGGTTAGAAACTCTTTTCTGCGATAGACAAGGTGGTGCACAAACCAAGAGGTCAAAACAGTATCCATGAATGGATGAAATAGGGCTTTGTAGTCATATAGTAGACTGGCAAGTGTGAGAAGTATTCTAAGCAAGTAGAGGGAGCTAATCTTTTCTGCGGCAGACTTGACAGTATCTTCTACGAATGTTACCTTATCATGCTACCATGTGTTATGTCGAGAAGTTTAATCGAATTGTGAGAACTTTGTTTTCTGACAGCCAACACACACCTTCTTTGTCTAACCCTCTCTCTAAAAACTACCAACAGATGGACTGTATTACTTGACTCATTTATCACCATGCTTTTGTAAAAATATTTATCTAGCACGAAATTTCAATACAAATCCGTATCTCGCATTTGTTTTCTCTGGACAAGTTGATTCTGTTGGTGAGTCATTGCGATGTAAGGCAAGCTGCATTCAGCTACACAATTATACGTAATCACGTGCTTTGGTGACATTCATCATTCATCGGTGAGTTACTGTCGCTCTCATTACGACTAAACTGTTAAACATCAATAGATATCGAATTGAAAGCCATCATGGGTGTGACCGAACTCTAGCCAAAGCTTGCAAATTAGGGAACGCTATACTATGTTGTTTAATATAATATTGGAATCCTCCAAATGTGACTCTCCTGTTCTCATATGCTACCGTCATCGAATACACCAGTGCTGACATTATTGATGCGGACATTCACAATCAGATACTGAGCATGATGGTCACATAACTCGTCTTGAAGATAGTATAATGCCAAAGTAGGAACTGTATAGAAAGTTGTTGCATGAAACAGTCGCAACAGAATAACTTCCTTAAACTGTAATTCTTATTCAGCCCGGTAGGGACGATGGACTAAAGTTTATTGGAGGGCTACCCATACTGGACATATTTTACAACAAGCGGGAGTTGGGGCGCAACGTTACTATCAGAGCCCTGGTGAACATCCAGGAGGAGACGGTCTTAGGATATATCTTTCTCTGGCCGTATTTGCCCCTGAGCGTATTGCACGAAAATAAGCAAATAAGTGGAGTGAAATAGAAAGGTAGCTTCGGCACTATTCTTTTGTGTGTTATTGTCCCAACCTTCTCCGACGTTGCATACAATCGTTGCGTCTTGATGTTCCCGGTGTATGGAATTTAAATCTGCCATCTTGCAGGTTAACCAATTACGGCGACAAACGAAAAATCCTCTATGGTGACAAAACCATCCTGAGGAACAATCCATATGAGCTCTATGCAGAATTTCAACTCGCTTGAGAGAAAAAAACAGAATGCACATAAACAGAAAGTTGTTAAAGCAATGTTTAATATACACTCTTGTAGAATGTCAATGGATAAGAACCAGGGTTGGAAACTCTTGCGCGTTTTAGCTCCACACTCTTTCAAGAAAGCGCTATTAGTTTTGTCGAAGTAAAGGGTAAATAACAGAATAGTTGAATTAAAGTGTACTTCATCTCATCACTGTTCGTTAAAGGAGTGATGCAGAATATGTCCCTCACATAACAATATTTGGATTAATTAGGAAATTCGTGTAGATATCAAAAAGTAAACTAAGGGATTATATGAGTTCCGATGTCACGTCACAGCAACACCTGACCCTTCCACGTCTTGCAACAAACCAGCAACGACATTTTTTTTAAACTTATTTTTCTGAATAACATAAAAATATTAGAAATTGGGAAATAAGAATGACATGGTCATATCAGAGTCAGAGTTGGTAGCAGACGTATGTAGTTGTCATCCGCCCACCCGGAAACAACGATTTTGCTTAACGTTAATGATATACTTCAAACCATATATAATGTGTCGAGAAGCACAGAATCAATTATATAATAAAAATGAAATTAAAATTCGAACAAAAAATTGAATATGTAAATATATACGTATTAAAAATAATATTAACAATTTGTACTGTTTACACTCGAAATATTCATAAAAAGCAAGTAAATAAAAATTAGAACTAGCCTACCATATTTTACATAAATAGCCGTTAAAAATTAACAATTAATAAACGGCAAAATTTTGAATTAAGAAGACAGTTTAAGTCTAATTTTACTATTATTATTAGTATTATTATTATTAATAGTAGTAGTAGTATTATAGTAGTAGGTGTAGTTATAATAATAATAATAATAATAATAATAATAATAATAATAATAATAATAATAATAATAGCAATAGCCTTTGTATCAATAATAATAATAATAATAATAATAATAATAATAATAATAATAATAATAATAATAATAATAATAATAATAATAATAATAATGGTAGTGCACAATATCACTCATTAAAATGAATGTGACAATCACTATCCCTGTGACAGGACCACAGGCAAAATAAGCCTGGGCCTGGTGTGGCCACACACACCAAAAATATGAATAATGCACAATAATATAAATACAAGCCGTGCGACTTAGGAGAAAGACCTGAGTGTCATGATGGGCAGGTGCTCCCTCGTTAGCCAACATGGGGGACCCGGTCCACATCCTGCGAATGTTGGCCCTTCTCATTTCAGAAACAAGACAACGGACAAGAACCAGGTAAGTAACCTCTCTGATTCCAGGTACGACAAGGACACAGACCAAAGACAGGAAAACCAGAGCGAAAACAACAAACTGAAAGGATATAGAAAGAAATGGACCACGAAAGAGAACAGACTGGTGATGGAGTGCTATTATAAAAGCCGCTACCCTACAGAAAGAGGCTACCGAAAACGAATGAAACATCTATGGGACATTGCTAGTGACTACCATACAACGGAACAAAGGATAGCAGATCAAGCAAGACAGATCCTCAAGCGAGGATGGTTCTCGGAGATGGAACTGACGGAAATCAGACAGAAGGCTAATGGCGAAACGGAGCAAGAAACACCACCAAAGGAGAGACCACAGAAAGAGGACGAGCAAAACATACACACTGAAACGGAAGAGATTGAAGACTACGGAATCACAGAACCAGGGGAGATAGAAGACTGCAGAACCACAGAACCTGCTGAGATAGAACTCAACGAAAAAGAAGCAAGTGAAATGGAGAACATTAGACGATACATGTTAGAAAACAAAACAAAACTCCCATCTCTCAGGAATGAAGTAGCGAAGAAGTTACAAGCAGAAACAGAAAGAGTAAACAGACTCTTCACACACATCCCAACAGAAACTATTACAGACCTAAACAACCTGATATATGCTGGGGCAAAATCGGTAAGTATGAAACTAAGAAACGAAGAGAATGGACAAAAGAGAGGACCGACAAAACCTGGATGGGAAATCAGACTGGAAACTCAGATCACTAAACTTCGAAAAGAAGCTAAATCCGTGAACAGAAGGAAGGAGGACATGAAACGATTAAGAAGCAAAAATCAGAAACGCAAGGAAAAACTAAATGAGAAACATGAAGAAATAAAACAAAGGATAGCAGCAATAGAAGGAAGACTGAGACGATACAGGTACAAATCAGAACAGAGCAAACAGAACAGGACCTTTGAAAACAATGAAAGCCAGTTCTACAAAAACGTAAATGGAGAAAAAACAACAACAGAATTACCGAACCCAACAGAAACAAAACAATTCTGGAGCAAGATATGGGAAGTACCAAAAAAGCACAACAAGAATGCCCAATGGTTGAAAAACATGAGAGATGAACTGCAGGAAATCGAAGAAGGGACCGAAACAGAAATCAACAAAGAAACGATCAAGAAAACCCTAAAAAAATGGCAAACTGGAGAGCACCAGGCCACGATGGAATACATGCATACTGGTTTAAAAAATTCACGACCCTGCATGAAAGAATAGCGCAGAAACTGAGCGGATGTATCCATAAAACAGACGTACCAGAATGGATGACGGAAGGAAGAACAACACTAATACAAAAAGACCCCAAAAAGGGAACGACCCCCGGCAACTACAGACCGATAACATGTCTACCAATAATGTGGAAAATTCTCACAGCACAACTGAGAGAACAAATCTACCAATCCCTGGACAATCGTGGACTGCTCCCCGAGGAACAAAAGGGATGCCGGAAAGGACAAAGAGGGGCACATGATCTACTATACATTGATCAAAAGACCCTGAAGGAGGTGAAAAGAAGACAAAAGAACATAACCATGGCATGGATTGACTACAAGAAAGCCTACGACAGAATCCCCCAAACATGGATAATTGAATGCTTAAAGATATACAAGATACCAGACAGGATTATTAATCTCATCCAGAAAGCGATGGAAACATGGAGACTAAAACTGACAGCCGGAGGACAATACCTGTCTGAGATAAAAATACAGAGAGGCATTTTTCAAGGAGACTCCCTATCACCACTACTGTTTATAATAGCCATGATGCCACTCAACTACATACTCAGAAAGTGTGATGCCGGATACAGGTTTACGGATACAGAACAAAGAATAAACCACTTGATGTACATGGATGACCTTAAACTGTTTGCAAAAAACAAAAAAGAACTGGAAAAGCTGATAAACACAACCAGGATATTCAGCCAGGATATCCAAATGGAGTTTGGAATAGAAAAATGTGCACTGCTAGAGATCAAAAAAGGAAAACTGGAGACGACAGAAGGTATAGAACTCCCCAACCAAGAGGAGATGAGGGCGCTAGGAGAACAAGATAGCTACAAATACCTGGGAGTTCTGGAAGCAGACACAATCAAATATACAGAAATGAAAGAGAAGATTGGAAAAGAATATCTACGAAGAACAAGGAAACTCTTAGAAACTAAACTATATAGCAGAAACCTAGTAAAAGGGATAAACACATGGGCTGTATCACTAATAAGATACTCTGGACCATTCATAGGCTGGACCAAAGAAGAACTCAGGAACCTTGACCAAAGAACAAGAAAACTAATGACTATGCACAATGCTTTGCACCCAAAAGACGACACGGACAGACTCTACGTGAGAAGAAATGAAGGAGGTAGAGGACTGGTAAGTATAGAAGACTGTGTGGAAGACACCAAAAAAGAGCTGGAGAAATATGTAACCCAGAACACGGAAAGACTGATCACCACAGCAAGAGACACCAGCCCAACAAACAACCCCGGAAGCACTGAACCCAGAAACAAAAAGACAAGAAAGGAAAAGTGGGAAGAAAAACAACTACATGGACGCTTTATAAGACTCACAAGCGATGAAGCCAATGAAAACAGCTGGGCATGGCTAAGAAAAGGAAACCTGAACAGAGAAACGGAATCTCTGCTGACGGCCGCACAGAACAATGCGATTAGGACAAACTTTATTAAAGCAAAGATAGATAAAACCCAGGAAAACAGCAAATGCAGATTGTGTGGACAAAGAGACGAAACGATAAATCATATAATAAGTGAATGCAGCAAGCTAGCACAAAGGGAATACAAGAACAGACATGACAGCATGGGGAAAGAAGTGCACCGGGAAATGTGCAAACAACTGAATTTCGAATATGCAAGAAAACGGTACAAACACAAACCAGAAACTGTACTAGAAAACGAAAAACACAAAATCATATGGGATATGAATGTACAAACAGACAAACCCATAACAGCAAGGAGACCGGATATGATAATAATCAACAAGAAAGAAAAATCCTGCAAAATCGTGGACTTTGCCGTTCCAGCAGACCACAGAGTGAAGATCAAAGAGACGGAAAAGAGAAGCAAATATACTGAACTTGCCAGAGAATTGAAAGGAATATGGAACATGAAGAAAGTCAGTATAACACCAATAATCATAGGAGCACTAGGAACAGTCCCCAAAAACATGGAGAAAAGACTAGGAGAAATAGGAATCAAAGGGATAACTGAGACCATACAAAGGACAGTAATGATCAAAACAGCTACAATCCTGAGAAATGTCCTCGAATGCGGAAACCAACCCACATAAGCAACGAATGGAGAACAAACACATGGAAGCACAAAACAGAACCTGGCGCAAAATACAACCGCACGAGAGAGGCGCAAGCATAGGCTGACGCCACGAAAATTATAGACAGAGGGTCGAGGAGGGAAAGCGCAAAACCAGACCTCCACTGGAAGAGCGCGGACAGCTCTGGGACCTTGGGAAGGCTTGTTGCCACTCGGGCCCCAGAGGGGACCAATGGCCCTTATCAGCGGGAAATCGTTGGTAGGTGGCTGTTGCGATTACCGCAAGGTCATCAGCGGTGATGAACGAAAAGAGGTGGAGCATACTGGAGGCTTGAGGAGACTTGTTGTCACTCAGACTCCAGGTAATACCACAGGTTGTCGGCAGTGGGTGACCACTGACGATGACCAGTGTGATAACTCCTAGTGAGTAAATAATAATAATAATAATAACAATAGCCTTTGTATCAATAATAATAATAATAATAATAATAATAATAATAATAATAATAATAATAATCGATAAAATAATTAGGAATGAATTAAATAATATAGATGATATCGAAAAATCCCTGTGTTCATTTAATTGAAAAGTAAATAAAAATTAGAACGAGCCTACCATATTTTACATAAATAGCCGTTAAAAATTAACAATTAATAAACGGCAAAAAATTTGAATTAAGAAGACAGTTTAAGTCTAATTTTACTATTCATATTAGTAGTATTATTATTAATAGTAGTAGTAGTATTATAGTAGTAGGTGTACTTATAATAATAATAATAATAATAATAATAATAATAATAATAATAATAATATTTATAATAGCCTTTGTATCAGTAATACTAATAATAATAATAATAATAATAATAATAATAATAATAATAATAATAATAATAATAATAATAATAATAATAATAATAATAATAATAATAATAATAATAATCGATAAAATAATTAGGAATGAATTAAATGATATAGATGATATTGAAACATCCGTGTGTTCATTTAATTGAATTGTCGGTACAAAATGTTTTAACTATATTAAAAAAAAACAATACCGGTAATAATAATTCATATGAAAAAAAATAACCCTCAATCTAATTTTATCTGAAGTTAATAATAAATAACATAGTTTAGAGTATATTTTTTTAATTTTCGATTACTCTACTTTTTTAGATTATAATAATTATTAATTACTTAATTGTTAATTGCTAACACACAATATAATTAAGGGTACATTACAATGACAGGATAAAAAAAGAAAAAATCAATAAGAACCGAAAATAAAGAAAATAGAAAATGAGGAAAAAGTGGGTGCTACGTTATTTTTCATTAATATGTAAATTTTATATGGATGTTTTTTTTAATTGAATATGTACATTTTGAAATAGAAATAGTGAGAACGATTCAATTGGCATATATTTTGAAGTTTTACTACAACTAGGGAATATTAAATCATACTAAACTGTTTTGTTCGGTGACTAACCCCAGGCTGGGGGCTCATTTTGTCTCTTTGTCAAGGAATAATTTTCTTTTGACTCGTAATCAAGGGAGGCGCGATAGCGCTCTATCCCTTAATAGGCTTCAAAAACGACCTATGCTATAAATCTCATTTCTTTGATCAGTCATGACTCAAAAACCAATAAACCAAATTAGTTAAAACTTTGCACAAAATGTTCATTATATAGGTTCTATAAGTGTCTAGAATTTCAACATTATTAGTCAAGGCAACCAGAGATCCAGAAAGGTCAGAAGTGATTTTGTGTTATCCGTGTGTACGTACGTACGTGTGTGCCACTCTGTATCTCATCAACTATTTGAAAGATTCAGCTGCTTTTTGGCAGAAATAGAGGTTCTAGGGTCTAGTTGATGGCATTTTAATTTCAGTTTATCATATACCTTAGTTTTCCAGAAAATTCAAAAAAAGCTTAAAAATTACCATCGTCTTGAGGCATAGCTTTTACAAAAGTAGTGACATTCCATGATAAATGCCAGTATACTGAAATCATATACCGTTAATAGGGTTAAGATGAAAATTCATATACGCTAAATGTACAAAAGCAAGGACA
Source organism: Sepiola atlantica (assembly GCA_963556195.1). Lineage (NCBI taxonomy): Eukaryota > Metazoa > Mollusca > Cephalopoda > Sepiida > Sepiolidae > Sepiola > Sepiola atlantica. The sequence continues at coordinate 155,737,153 of OY744518.1, read as the reverse complement.
TTCCCAAATTGTTACACTTTTATTGTCATTAAGGGTATGACTACATATCAACCAAACCATTTCATTATCACATCAGTACAGTATAAATATCTATGCATGAGTGGATGAAGTGTGTGAGGTGCGCTGACGAAAAATTCCTTCAAGTAAAATACATAGCCATGTTGTGCTCGCATACCCTTAATGACAATAAAAGTGTAACAATTTAGGAATTTCCTTGCTTTTGTGCATTTAGCGTATATGAATGTTTATCTCAACTCTATTAAGGGCATATGATTTCAGTATACTGGTATTTATCATGGAATTATTTATAGTGTTGGTATTTTAAAGTCGAGAGGTAAGGTGTTCAATGTTCGATTGACAAACTCGAAGCAATTCAATATTTTGAAAACTGATACAAAACTTGACTGGTGATTTCGGTAGTCCAGATTCTCGACTCAGACACAATTTGGGAATTTCAAAAGCTCCGACTTTTGACTCCTTATTTTAACATTAAGAAAATCATTCAAATAATCTGAGTAAATTTCACAAAAAAATATGCACTTGGATACTCTTTTTGTTGTTGTAAAAGACAACTTAAAACAGAATATTAATTGATTTCCCTTTAGTCCGAGTGGGAAAATGAAAATAAAAAAATGAGATATGTATTCAATGAACACAGTTGATATTTTGTATGTCATGAAAATATATTCTTCGGAATGGGAAGAAACAATTGTTTGATTGAATTGTTTTTCTATGAAACCTGATAACGTTTTTTGAATAATTATTATTTTATTTCATTACATAATCAGCTTTATTTGTCGTTTTTGTTATTGAGCAACTACTTTATTGTAAGTTAACAAGTATATGTAGTAGCTCAATATCGTAAACTACAACTAAAGCTCATATATATATATATATATATATATATATATATATATATATATATGTGTGTATGCATATATATAAACACATCCCAACCTCCGTCATCCTGTCTAATTTGCTATATAAGTGAAAGTGTTCAACTCTATAGTCCTGATGCTTGTTGTTAGATTCTAAGATGGTATCTATACTCTGTAGTTATGAAGACTTGATATTAATAAATAAGCATATCGTCTCAAAAACGATCGTACACAAACAATTGTGTAATTCTTGGGGCGTAAATAAAACACCATATCGTAATTACGTCTACCTAATGCTAAAAAAATAAGGCTATACCTTTTATTCGTCTAAAGCCCTGTTATATCAAGCGAAATATTAGATAAAAAGTCAAGATGAGGAAGAAAAAATATTGTTTTCATTTTTTATTTTGATATTAAGAAACATATCTTCATCTAACACATGTTTTTTAAGGCATTTTGCCTCTTTCTTTATGTTTAACATTCTAAAGATGCTTAAAAAATGAACTACCAGCGACCATGTGCGATTTAAGTTCAAATTAAAAGAGACATTTACACTGTTAAGTCCACACAACATCGGACGTGACTTCTACAAGACCAAGAAGGATTATTACGAAAAAAAATAAGGTTAATACCTTTTACTTGCCTAAAGCTCTGACGAGGCTTGTTATATCAAGCGAAATATATAAAGTCAAGATAAAGAAGAAAAAATATTGCTTTGATTTTTTTGTTGATTTTAATAAAAAATATCTGCATCTAACACAGGTTTTTTTGAAGGCATTTTGCCTCATTCTATATGTTATATATATATATATATATATATATATATATATATATATATATATACACACATATATATATATATATATATATATATATATATATATATATATAACTATGTATTTTTCTGTCAATAACCACATTTTTGTAACTGTCTTCTGTAAAAGTGATCATTTGTATTCGTCTATTAGTCTACATTGCTAAACTCAAACAAGTTTACTTGATCGTTTTTCTACTAGTCGCTAATCTATGCTACTTATCTATATAATACAGTCATGGATATATAATAATGGCATTGTGTTATATACTATTAATCGCAGCTGCAAAGTAAACTGGAGGTCATCCTCGCGGGCAATACAGTGTCCATTATCTGGCTGTATTGATTTATTGCGGTTTCACTTAGGCGCTCTTATCCGTATCAAAGTGCCGACGAGACCGAACAGAACGTGTTCAGCGAAATTGGCTTTTAAAGGTTCTTTTTCATCAGTGCGCGTGTAGGGTGGCTATATCTTCCCTAAAAAAGGCTTACTTGCTATAGATATACTATCATATATATATATATATATATATATATATATATATATATATATATATATATATATATATATATATATATATACATATATATATAAATATATATATATATGATTATTTTTATTTACACGGACATGTACAAAATCTGCGACACTGGCATGTCGATGTTATCGATCAACAGTTATTATAAACTGAGATCTCATCAAGCAGAGTTAGAACTCGATTTTAACATTAGATCACATTTGGAAAGAATGAAATGGGTGGAAAAAAGAAGAAGAAAATAAATGTCAACATTTGGGAAGCCACGTGGTTGAGACCGTTAAGAATCAAAATGTTAAAATCAAAATGAAAACACAAATATGAAATATGAAATATAAAATAAAATAAAATAAATAAAATAAAATAAAGTGAAAAGAGATATAATAAAAAGGGTAGAATAAAAATATAGATAGATAGGTAAATAGAAAGATAGATAAGTAGATAGATAGAAAAAGTGAAATCGTCTGTTGATTCAGGAAGAAGTGGTGGAAAGAGAGTGTACATGCAACATAATGTGTCAAAAAACGTCTAAAGCAGTTTTTCTCCACTCAGGGAGAACCGCATATTCTCAAATCAAGTTGTAATCCGTAGCAGAATATATGTGTGTGAGCGTGCAGACGTGTATGTGTGTTGGGGAGTAGGGGTTTTATATATATATATATATATATATATATATATATATATATATATATATATATATATATGTACACACACACATATATATATACATAGGGATGTGCGTGTGTGTGTGTGACAGTGAATTATGTATGGGTTGTTGCCTGTTGGTGGGTTTCTTAGTATATTTATATCTATGTATGTATGTTTCCAGAAGGTATTGTGTTGCACGAAATCTCTCGATCACTTTTGAAATAATGAGTTCCAATCAACGGTCGTTTTACCGCTTCATACAATAATCATTGTGAACGAAAAAAAAATCCATTAACAACTTGTCTAGAGATTAAAAAAATATAGCACTGCTCGTTATTCATGAAGAATAAAGAAACACTCGGCTTCGGGTCGTGGTCTAGTTAAACGAAAACGAGTGTTTATAAACGGTAAGCAAAAAACAAAAAATGAAAAGAATATCTATATTTTCGGCATTTTTTCCTTGTTACAAACTGGAAGCTAAAATATAATTTACTTTCGCGATGTTTGAACTATTTGGCTGGAACCTTACCAGATTAACACAAAAAAACAGATTACTGTTGGCAAGCGCCCAGAAACAGGTTATTCATAACAGGAGATAATTAGATACATTGCAATCAATCAGTTTGTTGACGGGCCAATCAGACACACGAGTTGTCTTCCCTTATAAATGACGTGGGAAACTAACAAGTTCAGCTTTGCAAACAAAGTTTATCTCCAAACTTTCTTTGTTTTTTTATTACTTAAGAAACAGAAGAATGAGTTCAATACAATATACATGGTGAGCTTTACGCTATGCATACATTGAGTAATATATTATTAGCGTATAAAATGCGCATTTAACATTGTATTATAGAACATGCTTGACCAAATTATTAACTATTTTATTAAGATTATGTAACCTGTAAAATAAGAAGTTAATAATATTGCCCCGGCATCTCTATTTTAATGATTGCAATATATCGTGCATCGACAATTCTAAAGTAAATAAAACATTATAACGTAATGGGAATTGTTATGAAATCGAACTAATCAGAATGAAGTCATCGGTTTAATAACACTTTTATTAATTAAGCAACTATTGTCGGTTTTTAAGCTCGTCTAATCAATTATGAAAATCAAATGTTATTTCAAGAGTATAAACTTGAACATAATTGGGCAATGTGATGAATAGAAAACTTCATTAGAGACAATTATTCACTATGAATTTGACATTTAAAGAATGTGTCACACAATAGAAATCTATAATTTCAGTTATAGTTGGGACACAGGGTTTAATTTTGAAAAGAAACAATTGGCATAAGTCGAAGTATCAATGAGGGGGTCACGTCTTAATAGCCCACATAGTGCTGAATGCACAGTTTATACGCGAGAAATAGATTTATCTATGTGAAATTTTAGTATACGTTTCATATATGTATCTTTTGTCTTATTTCATCGTTTGTGGGGTTATCATTTCGTGAGTAACAGAATGGTGGAGAGGAAATGAGATGACGATATTTCTGATCTTTATTGTATTTTAACAATCGAGCGATATAATAATAATAATAATAATAATAATAATAATAATAATAATAATAATAATAATAATAATAATAACATTTGGCATAACATAAACATCCAAACTGCAGAAACTAATGAGTAAGATACCACATAACTCATTGAGTAAGTAGAAGCATAAGTCGAGCATATCAAAGAAAATATGGACGAGAACAACACGATTTTTTTTTATTCTAAGGATAGAAAAATGAAAATTGTAAAAGGAGAACAGAAAAAAGTGTACCTACTCTTCCCATGAATTTTAATAGAAAATAGTACATACTTGAATTACAAATCAGTAATTACAAGACTAAACGTCTAAATAAAACCCGGTAAAGAGAATAGATCAACAACTTTGGATGAGAAACCAGATTTGAAACCATAATGAACCATAATTTGAAACCATAATGAACCATAATTTGAAACCATAATGAACCATAATTTGAAACCATAATGGACCATACTTTGAAACCATAATGAACCATAATTTGAAACCATAATGAACAAGCAACAAAGCGAAGCTTAAGATGTGAATAAGTATTAAAAAAGAAAAGAAAACAATAGCTGATAAAATGTATGGCTGATAATGAAGGGGAATACTAAAAACTAAACATGAGGCATTGCCATACAATATACTTTAACTCAAGAAGAAACGTAGAATACAGAAACATATTTCAAAAGTGCAAAATAATACGGGCATATGAAAACAATGAAAGTGTGTTTAGCCTCAGCCTAAACGGACGAAGATTGAAATTACAACAACCGAACTCGTCAGAAACGAGACATTCAGTAGCAATATATAGAACAAGTAACAAGATCACAATAGAGATGCCGATTGACTAATGAACATTACAGAAAAGCATCTTAAAACAAAGGAATGAACATACACTAGACTTAATTAAAAAACACACTTGATAACCTTATGAAAAATTAAAACCTAGGAAGCATCAGCCTCATACAGTTATTCTGGTTTTAAAAATCCATGTGTCCACATTGAAGACACACGCAAAATTTAAGAAGATGTATACGCCTAAAGGGCATACTATAATGAATGACTAAATAAAGAACTACATACATGTAAGAACAAGGGAAAAATCTTAAGCAACCTTAATACCAGGATCAAGTACTCAGTAAAGTCCACTTGTAGGTGCAGTTTTCTGAATGTTAAAGGTTGAGGCTTCAATCCTCAGTGCGGGCGATACAAGAACTTGCGAATTACTGAAGACTGTTATCCGGTCATGACCGGCGGAACTAAAGCATGCTACTCCAGTAAATAAAATAAAGACGTCCGTTCAAAATTATTTGCAGATTCCCAAGTTGTACAGAAAAATGCCCGAGTTCGACAAGTTATACCTGAAGAAGGTCGGAGGTTACATCGGCCGAAACGTTGTGATAATAACACTCAAGATGAAAGCAGTAGTCAAAGTAATCCAAAATATACAAATTAACTTTTGTATGAAAAGTTTCGTGAAATACACAAATTATTTGAATAACAGTAGATCAAACTCATGAGCATATCCCTAATGTTGCGTTTCGTCTTCTTTGTATGATAGTAACAAATGCAAGAACACCATGTTAGTTACAATGAAATACACTAGCACGGAGAGTACCAGAAATCTGAATCTGAAACATTGGTCTCAATCAGACTCATGTTTGAATATACCGTTTTTATCACGTTTACATCTTTAAATCACGTGTAACGACTGCTGTTAAAAGTCGAGAATGAGTTCTATTAATGATTCATCACATATGTGTATGTGTGGTCAGATTAATGTGGGAGCTCGGAGTCAGCCGCAGCATAGACATATGTGCGTGGTCATGAACAGCATCTTAACGAACACCATAGAACCGATCTAGTGTCCACACCTTTAAAATAAATATTGTTATTTTATGGCAGTTGTAATTCTGGTGCCACTTGTCAGCAGATCGAGAGTTTGACAAATGAGAATTGGTGACTCGTGGAATAATATGGTAACCGCCGAGTAATATGGTAAAGTCAACGGAAGACTACACCCAGGCGAGTTTGCTGATAGCCCGTTAGAACACATGATGGTTTATAGATTGTATATTATCTTGACTCAGCTTGGCCGAGTAGTCATATTCATCCAGGGAGTTCATTTGTGATGTACAAGATGATATATTTAATTTTCTTTAGTCGTATAAATATATATATATATACATATATACATATATATATATGTATATATACATATATATATATACACATATATACATATATATATATACACATATATACTCATATATATATATATACATATATATACATATATATATAAATGGGTACCTGACTAAAACACGGGGAAGATTCAAGGCAGCGGGATGAAAAGGGATGGGCTCCGCCTTCTATAGCTGGGCCCTAGACACGGCGATTCTTAACAGATCACCGCCGCTACGGCCATGGGCAGTGTGCGATGTCGGCAACGACACTCGTGCGCGTCCAGGATATGCGACCTTTATCTTTTTATTAGATACGGTATATTAGATAATTCAGCAATGTACCGCGGTTTCATTCAAAAGGGCAGATTTAAACATCTTTATATATATATATATATATATATATATATATATATATATATAAAATATTTGTTATTGTTTAAATCTGTGGACGTATACGTTTCGTCTTTAACTGCATTTAAAGCAAGTGACGCTACGCTGTGTTACTACTACCATTTTACGGTGCTCTACTTTTTAACGAGGAGCTTCAAATATAAAATATTTGTTATTGTTTATATCTATGGACGTATACGTTTCGTCTTTTTTCAATCAAGACTCATCAGCATAGAAGTACGACTATTCATCACCGGTCACACGATTCGAAACCCTGGACTACAAGTATTTTCCAACTCCCGTCCAACGTCGCTAACCGCTAGGCCAGTTTTGAACAGCTTATAAACAATGATAATTTTAACACGTTAACGGCGGCGAAGCGACGAGGCGTTCAAACTTCTATAAGTGAAGGAACGATGCATTTAAAGCAAGTGACGCTACGCTGTGTTACTACTACCATTTTACGGTGCTCTACTTTTTAACGAGGAGCTTCAAATATAAAATATTTGTTATTGTTTATATCTATGGACGTATACGTTTCGTCTTTTTTCAATCAAGACTCATCAGCATAGAAGTACGACTATTCATCACCGGTCACACGATTCGAAACCCTGGACTACAAGTATTTTCCAACTCCCGTCCAACGCATCTTTAATGCTTCAAAGGATATTTATTTTACCTATTCCTTATTAAATTTAACAATAGATGCTTCTTAAAAAATAAAAAATAAAATATGAACCGTAAAACACTTTATACCGATCACGTGCGCATTCACGATCTCATATTTGAAAGTGGGAAACAACAGCAATCAGCTTTGGCAATAACAGAAGCCGGTAAGAAAAAAATACAAATCCGATGACATCAGGATATATTACACACCGATGATGCAAAATTATTGGCGAAATACCTGTATCACTTTAAACTAACATAAAAAAATGGAAGTTTATAATAAAAAAAAGAAGAAAAAAATCGGTTTCGATTTATTTTTCTTATTTAAAAAAAATTGATATCGCATCTTTAATGCTTCAAAAGGTATTTATTTTACCTATTCCTTATTATATATATATATATATATATATATATATATATATATATATATATATATATATATGTATATATATATATAGATGTCCTTATGCACGCCAATTCGACTAAGACACATATTTTATTTTATGTATATTTTTAATCTATACCTTTAAATTATTTTTAAAATAAAAGCACTAACAAATGACTATTAATCACATCTATAACTATTTAAATTCGTCCTTTATTTCAAGATGTAAAAAACTTACAAAGCAACTATTGCTTTAGTTACATAAACGATAAAAACACGGCGTATCTAAACGACATGAGTGGAATGAATGTGTTAAGTTCAGTGTTGTACTTGAAAAGGTGTTACATTCAATTGAACGCTGTAGTAAATTACGGACTTTAAATATAAAAACACAATTATTTGCGACATATGATAAACAAAAACTACTTTTTATTGAGTAGTTTATTTTCAAATATAAAATGATCCACATTTTGCTAAATGCCCCAAAAATATTAAGTTTGCAAACAAAGCACTACCACGCCACTGTTCCTATTTACCGGCACGTTTTAGGAATGGTTGTTATAAATTGTCGGGTAAATAGCAAGAATAGTAAACTACCCCAACAGAGGAACACTTGACCGAACAAAATCGTCATGGATGTATGCTCATATTACGTAAGATGAAACAAATACGACGCTTTTATCCTCGACAGAAGATCAGACATGTATTTACACGTCTAGCAAAAAAAGAATGGAGATAATACGAGATAATTTATTTCATGTCGGAAACCCAGCTTCTAGCGAGAAAGGTATCAACAGTTTACAAATAAATTGGATCGAAAACGTATGCTTCGCTTGATAGGACACTTCTAGAATTCAGCACTCCCCAAAGAAGAGACGTCTTACTTGCTAACATACTAATGGCGAGTAGAAATATATATGTTTTTAGTAAAAAGCTGTATTTGCGCTCAAGTAAAACTAGTACTAAATATTTAACTCAAGGTTATTGTTAATCAAAACATATATTCGAATAAATATAATTGATACAGGTGTCTTATCTGCATTATGCGAGGGAAACATTAAATACGTGTAGACAGACAGATAATGTAACATTTGATTATATATATATATATATATATATATATATATATATATATATATATATATATATATATACTAAAAAAGAAATACGCCGAACAGAAACCTTTTGTACAGCAGTTATGTACGCTTGTGCAGATTAAAACCCATATATCATGATACTAAACTTCACGCGTACATTTTTTAATTTTACTTTTGATTAAAATGCATTGCATGATTTTTGTTGTTAAAAATATCTCAGATTTAAGGCTTAAGATTAAAGGGTCTTTGAAAGAAATCAAATTGAGGAAATATGATTTGAATCATCAGACGATTCGTTATCTTCTCGGTCTTATGAAGCGCGCCCTACCAAAATATAACTTCATCGGGAGAAGTTTCCTTTCCTGTTCGTCTGAAGCTGCCCTATAAGAGAATGTCAACGATCATGTTCTCGACTGTTTTTTTATCCAAACACGGCGGAATATTTTTCCACCTTCAAATGTTGTGCGACGACTTTATACTATGGGAGTAAACATATGTTAATTGGCGTCAGCCTTACTGTTATCAAATTAAGGTCCGAATTGGCACGTTTCGTTTGTCTTTATTAACATCTGATTATGTTTTCACATGAAGACAAACATCCTGTCAATGTCGATATGTGCTATTAATGTTCTAGTGCGATGTTTAACTTACGGTTTGTGCATCGGCTGCGAAGTGTCCTCGGGTCATGATCAGATTTATTATCGAGATGTTAGAGTGGTAGTCTAACATTAAAACATGTTTAAAATGTCACCTATGATAAAGAAACTGACTGATTTAATTAAAAAATGACTATCTATTAGATAACGAATGCTTATGTTTATGGATGGCTCAGTAAACCGAAAACTCCGTGGAATTCTCCTCATAACTCTCTTGTGTGTGTCGCATTTTTTCCAGCATACATTCTTTTAAAAGATATCATAGAAAGAAAAGCGCAGCTAAGTCGTCTTCAAAAGGCGTATCGTCGAGTTTATTTTTATTGCAATTATCTTGAGGCAGTTTTACTGTTTCTTGGAAAGGTTAAGACTTAAAAGATACGAAATACAATTTCAAAACATATAATAAATAATAAAGGTCATAGCTAAAATCTCAAAACACTATAAATGAATATATATATATATATGTGTGTGTGTGTGTATGTATGGTTTATGTGTGTGTGTATAAATATAGATGTGTGCATTTATAAAGTAATGCAGTTTAAGTATATTTTAGTAACGATTTTTATCATTTAATTATGATTCATGAGTTCACATAACATTTCTGAAATCTCAGACTTTGCAACAAGTTCGATAAAATAGCTAGAAAATACTTATATATAAAAGTAGGAACCACCGGTGTTACCCGAAATTTTAAGAAGAACCTTAGGTCTTTTTGTGTACTCAGCCCATAACACGATTTTATTTTTCTTGTTATTTTTTTTACATTTATGAGTATTAATTTTGGAGAGGTAGAGCGAAATATGTTTTCGGATTGGTTGGGTAATAGGGCAAGTAAATACAGTGACATTTATGTACATATTTTTCGGTAAATTTATTCTCATAAACTCCCTCGAGGAACACACGAGGATTCCCGTGAATAAATGATGGCCTCTGTTCGAAGCCTTAGATACGCATATTTACTTGCAAATTTGTTCAATTGATATCAGTTTACAGTTATAAATTAAATAAAATACTGTAAAAAAGTAGGATTTCATTGTATTTCTATATCAGGCGCGAACTTTTAGCGAGTGATATTAGTGTAATCCCTTTGATCAAAATTAAATATACTTTCAAAATAGTCTGGGCTATCTAGTTGCAGCAGATATGTGATTATGGAGGTCTATCTCCGAACCCCTAGGAGGAGTCTTTGAACACAAAATGATAAAAGACCTTCACATGCACATGCAATGCCGACTAGATATTGTCCTCGTGTCTAAGGCCCCTCTGCATAGGGTGTTTTTTTTCAGGACAATCTGCCACAATGGTACTTCATCTACAAGTAAATCCTGCCCAAATGTTGAGAATGACATAGTATTCGAAGCCCAAATAAGTTCCCATCGGTGTGGCTACACACTGGTTTATACAGGAAATAGTGCGCTTTCGCAATATGATATTGCCTTCAGTAAAAGCACCAAGTTGTGCACTGCACAAGTGTAGATTAATTATAGTCCTGAAATCCGAAATGACCACAATAAAAATATACTAATACATAGTGAACTGGCTAATTCGGAAAAAAAGAAATTTAATATTCTTCACTTCTATGTAAGCTCAACGCTTGAGAGGTAAAGGTTAACTTTAATGGAGCATTCGGATGTCACTGTATCTTATATAGAGATAACGTGTTAACTCCAGGAGGGACCCCATAAATTTCTGAGAACTTACACCGCAGTATTTGTACCGGCACGAATAAGGTGGTTTACGCTACACCTATGCAAACCAAAGTAATACCTTTAATATTGAAACTAATTGTTGCAATCATGATATTATTTGCGCAAATAAACATAAAAACAGCAATAAAATATAAGAACTGACACAACCCGTTACGTTATCCTACATTCATGCACGAAACACTTTGAATTGACTGTGTTTTCTTTAAGTGATTAATTCTGCTACTTATATTCACACTAAACTCATTCTATTTATTTTCATTGTACAATTAATTAGTTAGTTATTTAGCGTAGAAAGATAACACCACACTAAGTATTTTTTCATTATGATTGGAAAAGCAAATTGAATGTTAGAATCCCCCAAAATATGATAATGTAGAAGGAGTCGACATAATTAGTATATAAAATATGACAAAAACAATGTTATAAATGCTCATAACTAGAATAGCGGCCACATTAACAATAAATACCCACCAATAATGCCGTCAATATTTACCAAAACAACCTATAGCAACTAACACTGAACAATCATTATACAAATCCGAACAGATTTAAAAATAATTGTTCAGATTATTTATATGTCTCTATTAAAAATAAACAAAGTTCTTTGATTTAATAGAATGTTCTTGTCCATTAATCTGACGTGCTTATCTTTTTTTGTTAATTTTGCATACATCTGCATTGAAAATATACTGAAGATGAAATGTATGAAGGATATATATGTTTATACGTAAACCAAAATGATAATTTCTAAGATTTTGCTAACAATATGGTTGGCAATCTCACTTTGTATGTATTAAATAAGTAATCTATAATAATATAGCACTTTTCGTTATAAATAGGGTGGCTATTTGCCTTTTTCTGTTATATATATATATATATATATATATATATATATATATATATATATATATATATATATATACATATATGTATGTATCGATATAGTAAAGCATGGCTATATATTTATCGGAATTAATATCCGCAATGAATCGCTAGGCAAAGTGAACCAATTAGTTTAGTGTTTACGTGGTGTTTTGTCAACAGAACTAGCCAATCAAGTTCGTTGTTATTTTTCTCCGAAAGTTAATGTTTTCATTAGCCAATAGCTGAGCTTCAATCTAACGAAGGCCCGGCTGACTTTTACTTCTAATATTTCTCTTATACTTTGTTTTGCTTAAGTGCATCTCTTGTGTTAATGATTCCAGCTAACAGTTGATCTTATTTTAGCACTTACGTGATTGGAATAATTTATTTATTTTTCATTATTATTCATTGCTATTGTACATGTTATTTAGATTAGTCGTCTATACATTTGATTTAATTAATACATATATTTGTTATGTATGTAGTTATATAAAAGCAAAGTTCATTCTATGTCAACATATAAATTAAGTAAATACACAAAAATAAAAAAAATAAACTAACATCTAAAGTAGAAATGAATAACAAAATAAATTTATTTTAAATTATTCTAATCACCCATTTGCCCACTGTCAATTCGACACATTTACGATAGGGGCCGTCGTACTCAAACAGAACAACATAATAAAGGCCAAGTAAAGATCAGCCAGACTTTTATTGAGAAGCTTAGATATTGGATAATGAAAACATTAACACGATGGAGAGCAATAACAAGGAATCTGATCGATTAGTTAGCAAGACTAAACACGATGTGGATATATAAAAACAAGCAGTAACAACAAATCTGATGATTTCCTGTGGGGATGAAACGCGAACGCATGGGTAGCTTAATTGGCATAATATAGTTCCATACTTTACTACTAAGATCTACTCACGTATTGCACACTGTTCAGGTAAATAATACACATCTTTAAACAATATATCATATCACCTTATACTGTATGTGTATACGTGGAATGTATATATATATATATATATATATATATATATATATATATATATATATAATTCATTTTAAAATCCGCAAATATCCTTATCTAATAGCAAATACAATATTCTACTGTAGTTCATAGTAAATCATTTGTATAATATACAGAGGAAGGGAACTTATTTAACATCAGGTTGATATTTATTTTATGTTATATCTATTTTGTGATGATTCGAAATCACATAACATTTTCTTTCAAGGTTGTGATGTTTGTACTAACATATACACGTGTTGTGTCTGCAACGGGAGTGTGTGTGTGTGTGTGTATGTATGTATGTATGTATGTATGTATGTGTGTCTGTGTGTCTGTATGTATATGTGTCTGTGTGTGCAGTTTATTTTTGTGAGCCATAAGCGAAAGTATATTGGACGGATTGTCCTGTGACTAGATCAAATATAATTAAAGTATATGTCTGTAATATAAACTTCCTACAACCGTTATATTTTTCAGTGAGTTGCTGTATACCTACTCTTATGAGTGTCGTCTATTTATGAACGCTGATGAACGAACAACCAACCAGTGAATAAAAAATCATAGGTTTTATCAAGAATCCTCATCATTTTGTTCACTCTGTTTATATTTTTCTTGAACTCAAGAGTATCATCAAGTGGATCCGATTATAAAACATGGAAGCAACTAAGAAACTCGTAACGCCGAAACTAAATGGCGCAACATAATAATCTTGTCTGCATTGCATAGGGGAAAAGTAAAGTGCATTATACGTTTAGTCTGTTTTTTAGATTTGCAATTATTTGATTGTAACACAAATTCCATAACTTTTAAAACATACTTCTTAGGTATCGTAATTTGGCATTATATAGGAAAAAAAATTGTAATACCAGAGAAAAGAAGATAAGAAATCCAGAGAACCTATTTTGTGTGCAATAATATTCTATGTGCTGCTTGAAGAGTTGGACAATTTACATATATACAGAATCCATACAAAGTGGGTGGCGGGTGATGAAGGAATGTTTCTATTTCGACTGTGAACGATAAGAGTGAATGTTGAATAAGAGATAATGTGATTTATTCCCGACATAAGTTTGCCAAACGAAATGGATGCCTGAAACTGATTAGAAGTCAACAGTAATTGTTTAGCAAACAAAAAGGGGGACTGTCTTCTAGGAAGAAACTATTTTGTTTATCTTGTCATACTACGTGGCATTTGTTTGCTTATACATACGAATAAATGAAAAAGTTTGCAAAAGATGCAGTTGTAACTAAAATCTTTGATATTTTCTCTTTCTATGTTTCACTCATTTTGTAGATATGCATGCGTATTGTCATGACCGATTGAAATATTCCCGGGAGTCCAACGTTACAATTTCTTAGATCGATCTTCTCAAGAAACATGATTTGGAATAATTACATAGAAGATGTCGTTAAATCTGCTGCAAAGACTGTAGTCTCCCTCTACCGGGCTAGACAACTGCTTTCATCTGCTAGTATCCTATATGGTTATACAGCCACAATTCGTCCCTGCATGAAGTATTGTTACCGCATCTGCTTTGGTGCACAGCACACAACCCTCTCATTTTTCAGATAGTGTACAAAAATGAATTTATAACCTAAGAAGTCGCGCAGTGTCTACGAAACTCCAGGCTTTGTCGCACACCCGCAGAGTGGCATCCCTTTGCCTGTTTTACTAGTACTTCCACAGAATATGGTTCGAAAAACTCACTGCAACATAAATACTCCCGCCACACACGAATAGCAGCAAAATCGTACCACTTTACGGTAGAGCTTACTAGATGTCTAAAGGTTTTCTACTCTGACAGCTTCTTTCCTCGGACACCTTGCCTTTGAAATCGCCCTGCCTACTGTTTTCCCGACCGTACAAACATGCAGACATTTAAATGCAATGTAAAACACATTATTAATGCTAAGCCCCCTACCAAGAGAGCCCACCCCAAATGCTGACTTTGATTACAGTAGTCGTTTGCGCTTCAGTTGCAATATACAAGATTTGGGGTAAATGCAAGTAAAATAGTTTTAAAAAGCTGTTTTATGTATTTCGGCTGTAATGTGTTTTTATTTTTCAATTTGTATCTATAAAGACCTTTTATATATTTCGTAATTTTCTATGCATTTCTATTAATTTTGAAAGTTGGTACTCTTTTTTCATATATAATACGTATATATATATATATATATATATATATATATATATATATTTACATTTCTATGGTTCTTACAAAACGTTTATATTAAGGTATATACTCTTTATGATGTCCTAAAGTGTTCCAAATTGCATACTTAGTAAAGTTATGGTTCTGGTTGTTCAACGATCTATGAAGATACAGAAGCTGGCGGACACGTGTAATTTATGCTCATTGATAGATTTCTCTGATAGTCATTGGAATGCAATTATAATATATTTATACATATATGTATATATATATATATATATATATATATATATATATATATATAAAAGGAAAGATGAAGATACAAAATTGCATAAAATTACATGAAATTAGTACAAATCTTATTGCATCGAAAGTTCAGATGCAAGGAGTTAGATTAATCCTTAAACCATGTTTGTTGAAAGATAAAACTCTTCTAGTCAGAGGATAACATTTGGTAATGTAGTATTTATAATAAATAAATATTACCTAGTTCCATTTCACTTTAAAAAATTGAAGAATATAATAGAAAGGTTGGGTATACAGAGATAAATGGCCCGGTAGAAAAAAGTTAGCAATATTGCGTAGACAAAAGGAGATGCTATGGTGCAGATAGCAAAATAAAAAAAATAGCAAAAGTTTGTAGAATTGAAGAAAGTGTTTTAACGATTTTACAGGGTTTCAAGTAAAAGGTAGAGGATTCAAAAATATCTCACTTGGTCCATATTGATTCGTACTCCGTTATATGTATAGTTCCGTAGAGTTACAAGTAAAAATCCTGGACTGGTATTTCAAATATCCAATTCGGCAGATCTGAGGTGAAAATATTCTGTTGAAAGACGCTATGTGGCAAGGTTCATATCTGCCTTCAAAACTTCGCTTCCCGGGCAGAAAGATGTTTCAAAAGTGTTCTATATCATCTTAAATATTCGGCTTTTGATAGGAAACTTTGCCGACTAAATAGAACAGAACTGGATCCACCGAAATCAAATGGAATAATGCGTACAGCTAATGTTTTATGGGTGTGTGTGAAGGAGTGGGTGGGGTTAGGGGATTGGTAAAGTCTATACATTCAAGTGTTACTTTGAATTGTCAGCTAAAGCTGTTTAGTGTGTGCTCATAGGGTGGGGGTATTCAGTTGCTTATATTTTGAGGTGATAGAAAGGTTTTCTAAGTGCGGGGAGGCTATCAGATAGAGAAACTCTTGTGAATAGGATTCATAGATAGCCCCAATTGATATTATTATTATTATTATTATTATTATTATTATTATTATTATTATTATTATTATTATTATTATTATTATTATTATTATTATTATTATTATTATTATACAAGGAGGAATATTACAGGAGTGTAGGTTCATTTCCAGAGTAGATGTATTAGATTAATGTGAGCGTTTTCTTCTGAAGGCAAGGCAGGTTATAATTGTGCGTACACTAATATTATATTAAATTATGTTAACTGATCCTAGTGGAATTAAAAGGTGAAATTCGGTGTGTAGGATCTATCTGTAGTGGAAGATCGATGCTAAGAAGTCGTAGGGTTGGGTGATTAACTATATGCTTTCCTATTGGGTAAATCTAATAGGGGAGTGAGGATGATCTAGATATCTAGGGGATAAGACGATGTCATGGTATGTGTATTTATGTGTTCTGTGGTGGTTGAGGAGTCTATTGGTGTTACAAGCTGGGCGTATTTAAATCTCCTCTCATGTTGGCATCTGGAAATTATCTCATTTCCTTAATCTATAACGTGTTTCTCTCTTGCAGCTGTGAATATCATTAGTGCTTCAGATGTGCATAGGTGGATATTATTTGAGCCTGGTGTGTAGGACTTTGATTTTTTCAGTATAGACCATTTTAGGGAAAATTGGGTGTTATTTGATTTAAATTCTTTGATTAATTCAGTTAAAGAGGTTTTGTTATTGGTATTGTTATTTAATGAGTATGTATGGGAGAAGATTCTGGATTTTATAGATTGTGAGGTCGATCCTATGTGTGTATATATCCTAGGGTTAGCTATTCTGTCAGTTACTGGGTTGCTTCTGGTTGTGGGCATCACATGTTGCTAGACTGGTTCGGGTTTTGGTTTCTAAGGTCAGGAAAGAAAATGGAACAAGAAACACATGGAACTTACATACAGCAATTTGACCGAAACACTAAATGGACCATTCGGAATTTTAAAAAAAAATGTTTAAAAAGGTATTATCAAACAAAAACACTCCGTGTTATTTAATAATGTTTGACTTAATATATATATACATATATATATATATATATATATATATATATATATGATTTAATTATGTATAATTTATTTTGAGAAAAAATGTCATTCATACAAATGTTTTGGCCTATTTGAAACACACATCTTAATAAATTCAAGATATGTTTTTAAAAGGCTTCTCCGGTAAATGTTTTTATTAACTTAATTATGTCTCAATTCAGAGTCGTCCGTATTCATGCGATGCTAAGGTGCGATCATTATAATGCGTTGTTAAAATAGTAAGTATATACAGTAAGTAAGATTCGTCTTCTGACAAACGAATTGACTTTCCGGAGAGTTGCAGTCTAGAACTTTATGTAAATTATGAAAATATACCCCGTCAAGAATACGATTTAGTGGCTATTACATAGTTTTAACTTAGTATCAATTTGTGGTGTATATAGCTAGAATGTGCCATTTCGACAGGATCCATAACGGTTTCCATAAAGGACGTAATTTATAAATTAAGGGCAGATTATTAGAAAACATGCGCTTATCTGCATATTCTTAAAATAATAAAAACAAACTGCTCAAGGTAGGTAAAAATAAAAACGTACCGTAACACCCCCCCCCCCACACACACATATATATATATATATATATATATATATATATATATATATATATATATATATATATAAGCTTAATCAGTCACCTCGATTGTAAGTAGTGGGAATTCTACCACTAAATTGCGCACTTAATATTCGACAACGTGCGTAATAACTTGTAACGTTGTTTGACTTTAAACTTGCACGTACAAATCGAAATACAAAAGTTAATTTACTAATGTCTGCAATGGCCGCCAGTGCACCTCATTAGATTCTCGGTTGTTAACGTCTTTGTCGTCTGACTCGTTTTTTCAAACAAAACAATCAGAAATGATTGTTTATTGTTGTTCAATCTTTGCGTCAAGAACAACGAAAAAAAAATTATTTTCGTTACTTTAGTATTTCTCACCTTCTATTCCTGAAAAACTGACAACGATAAACGTATACTTCATTGATTGCCGTTCTAACTTCAAATTATATTTTCTCTTCCTTCATTACTCTCTCCTCTTTCTCTCTCTGCATCTATCTCTTTCTACCCACTCCTCACACCGTTACCCTTCCATTTCTCTCCTATTTACCTCTTTCTCTCTCGTCATATATTTCTCCTATATCTCGGACTAGGTTCTGTTAGATATTAATTTAGTAAATCTATCTTTCATCTAGTCTATTAAACCTTCCCTTTTATAGTGTTTCTATTACACTTACACGCATACCTTCTCGTCTCTCCCCCCTCTCTCTCTCTATCTCTCTCTATCTCTCCTTATATCTCTCTATATCTCTTTCTACAAATGTATCCTCTTGACATCCATTCATACACACTTTCTTTTCCCACCCCTTCTTTCTCTCCGGTGTCACATCATTATTTTACTTCACACATATTGATTCACATTCTCAAGCTCTCTCTTTCTCTCTATACACACCTTTCTCGCTCTCTATCTCGCTTCACTTTCGTTTTTTTAATTCCATATTCACACTCTCTCTTTCTCTCTTTCTCTTACGTTTTCACTACACATCGATTTACTCACTACCCTTATTTCCTCATCCTTCACTTTCTCTTTATCTGCCACACTTTCCGTCAGACATACATATACAAACTATAGCTCATTACCTACCGCTCTTTGTTTGTATATATTTCAATTTACTCTCTCGTTTATTATATATCAAGATTTCTTTCTACCGTTTTCCGTGAGACATTGCTGGCTTTTTGGCTAAGATCAAAGTGTAGTATCTGTTCCGATGGATACTGCGCCCCATAGACTAGTATTGTCTTGGCCTTCGGGGCTAGATCTACGCCGGTATATGGGTCTGTCATGTGCAGTTCTAGGAGGTCCACCCTCCCAGGCTTCGCTTCCCTTCTTTGGGGAGGAGTAAGTTTATTGTTTACTGCCTGAGGCGCCCCTACCGGGGAATGCCGACGGGGCTGCCCAGGCAATGTTTAAACCCCGCTTTCCCGACCCGACCTTGGGTCACATCTTACTTGTGGGAGTAAGATAAAAACTGGACTTGTACCTAACTCCTGGAGAGGAGTAAATCAATACTCTATCTGGGTTAGTAACATAGTTAACATCCATAATTTGTAATAAGAGTTTGTAATAATTATGATAATAATAATAATTGTCGTCGTCGTTATTGTTGCTGTTGATGTTGCTGTTGCTGTTGCTGTTATTATTATTATTATTATTATTATTATTATTATTATTATTATTATTATTATTATTATTAGCGCGAACAACACCGAAATGGCGTAGTTAGTCTTAGATCGTGGTCAGTACGGTTGAGGATTCATTGTAAAATCATAAATAGTATCATTAATTTATCATATCCAGCGTTTCAAGACCCATACGCACCATTTACTTCTGCCAAGAGGTTAGACACGAGGTTAATTGTGCTTTTTAAAAGTCAGCGCACAAAGATAAGCGTAGTCCGGCCTACCAAACATCCTAAGCAGTTATTTCCATATTTCTTTTTAAAAGATCTTCAGGCGATTATAAAAAAAGTACCCCTTTCTGATAGCGAAGGTTAAGCCTATGTGAAGATAAGTCTTACTACTTCACAGCCCGACAGCAACAAAGCCACTGCCATACTGATTTGAATCATAATTCTCTGATACAACATATTTGATTTAAATGTCTATACATGACAAATCTGATGCTATTATAAAAGTCGGTTTTTGAGCCCAATTATTATTAGTAGTAGTAGCAGTAGGATGAGGAGGAGTAAGAGTACGAGGAGTGGAGGGAGTAGGAGTAGTAGTAATGCGGTGGTAGCAGTAAAAGTATGAATTTGGTCTACACACAACCAGCGAGTGCTCGCTGATAAAAAAACCAAGTGACTACCCTAGAATGTGAGTGATAGAAAGTATCCTTAAATTCCCAGTCTTTTGCGTTCTGTTGCACTATAATTGGTTTGCTCTGGTCAGCCTTTCTGGTTATTTCCCGCTGATAACCGGCAGATTTCAAAGAAATTAAACTGTGGGCACCTTTCTATTAGATTGCAATTGTCTTCGTACTTTCCAGTACATATTGGATACATGTTTTTTGTTTCAATATTTACTTTAATCAAGATAAGTATATGAGCAACATTTATTTGTATTAAAAGAGATACTTATGGTAAGTGAGCTGCACATAAACGGTTTTGTATTCTTCCAGCTATAGAATCCTCTAAACTAGAACTTTAAAACAATATTAAGTAATCTAACTTGATCATCATAGCGTTTTATTATATATATATATATATATATACAAATATATAATACATAAATTCGATGTTCCGACCCGTTGTTGTCGTAAAACAATGCTTACTATCTGCGTTCACTTATTTGGCAGATATAGGGGTTAATTTCTCTTAATTTGAGTGGCTGAGGGGTAGAAACCGCACTACGAGACAGCGATGGCTTTGAAACCGGGTTCGTGCTCTCCGATCAAAAAGAATTAACATCTCTATCACTGAACATTGTATAAACAATATATATATTTATGTAGTTCACTATTCTCTACAATCATCAGATCAGCACTTATTGTGTCCGTGATTTGGTTCATGGAATTGAGACAAATAATATAGATACATACACACACACACCCACATATATATATATATATATATATATATATATATATATATATGTGTGTGTGTATATATATATATATATATATATATATATATATATATATATATATATATATATATATATATATATATATATATATATATGGGGGGGCATCTATATTCTTCGTCTCAATTATGTGACCAACATCACGGACACAATAATGGTGATCTCATGATGGTAGAGAATAGTGAACTGCAGAGGGTCCCAAAGAAAGGTCTACATTGTCAAGAAACAGAAAACACAAGACACTTTCATGTACACCTGGCTCTTCAATGTAGTTAGTGTGTCACTTGAGGCGTACGCGCAGTCATGTAATAAACCATTGTTGATATCTCTCATTTGCTAACATTTATTAGTTTGCTGCACATGAATTTAGCTTGAATTGACAGTCTAAATTGGTGTGCAATTCATATAATTGTGCACCTTTATTGGAAAACATTTATGTAGCTGGGTATGAAACTCGCATGATATTGTTATGCATGTGTTCTTCGTGACTATTGTTAAGTTTTCTTCGTGACCATTGTCAAATGTTCTTCTGAAGATGGCAAAATATACCATAAAAAACAGGAACAGATTAACATACAAAAACGACAACTAATTTTCTAAAGTGTGTGTTCAATAGCTTCCGTTGACTATATATATATATATATATATATATATATATATATATATATGTGTACTACTACTACTACGACTACTACTACTACTACTAATAATAATAATAATCCAAGTAAAACATCCACAGGGTAGTAATCCAAAGAATTTCAACCGTGAAAAAGTGCTCAATATCAAATAAAGCTTTTATATATGATTATTTTAATTTACACAAACATGTACAAAATCTGCGACACTGGCATGTCGATGTTATCGATCAACAGTTATTATAAACTGAGATCTCATCAGGCAGAGTTAGAATCCGATCTTAACCTTTTAAAGATCGGAGTTTCACGCTGCCTGATGAGATCTCAGTTTATAATAACTGTTGATTGATAACATCGGCATGCCAATATAGATTAAAATAATCATATATATATATATATATATATATATATATATATATATATATATATATATATATATATATATATGTTTTCTGCTCTTCTTATCACGTGTATTATGCTATTATCGCAGTCTGAATATTTTTCTCTATTTAATTCCTCGGTTATGAGTCAGACATTCTGAAATTCAGATCCATATTTAATTATTGCTATTTGCTTATTGATTTCTTCATTTAATAAACGTGTTATTTTAAACAAAACGAACCGAATGTGTGTTTAGTGAAAACTGTCTAGGATTTATATAAATAACCAATATATTATCCATCATTGATTGAATAGCTGAACACAATTAAGGTCATCGAAATTCTTTGGCGTGATTAAATTCATAATTAAAATTTACTAAATGATAAAATAGTCGGGACTGTTTTGACGCGTCTAGTCCAATACACATTATTCAGAAATAATTAGAAAATAATCACCATCCCAATAAAAGATAGAGTCTGCTCGTTTCGTGTCGATATCTTACATAGCGACGAGATGCTTTACGGTAATCCAATATTATACCAAGAGTATTGATTGACTCCTCTCCAGGAGTTAGGTACAAGGCCAGTTTTTATCTTACTCCCACAAGTAAGATGTGACCAAAGGTCGGGTTGGGAAAGTGGGGTTTAAAAATTGTCTGGACAACCCCGTCGGTATTCCACGGTAGGGGGGCCTCAGGCAGTAAGCAATAAACTTACTCCTCCCCAAAGAGGAGAGGCGAAGCCTGAGAGTGTGGACCTCCTAGAACTGCACAGGACAGACCCATAGACCGGCGCAAATCAAGCCCGAAGGCCAAGACAATACCAGTCTAGGGGGTGCAGTATCCATCGGAACAGATACTACACTTTGATCTTCAAGAGTATTGATTTACTCCTCTCCAGGAGTTAGGCACAAGGCCAGTTTTTATCTTACTCCCACAAGTAAGATGTGACCCAAGGTCAGGTCGGGAAAGTGGGGTTTGAAAAGCCAGCGCCCGAGAAGTGAGCACTCTGGCCATTAAAAATTGCCTGGGCAGCCCCGTCGGCATTCCCCGGTAGGGGCGCCTCAGGCAGTTGATCTTCAAGAGTAACAAAGATGAAAACATTAACTGATTATCAGCTAGCGTTTCCAATAGACTATAACGAATATGCAGATGTAGCTAATTATTATTAGTATTACTTAATTAAGATTTCAAAGGCAGTCGTTTAAAGTGATTAATGGCATCTGGGCATCGATTTTAAGTTGAGCGACAGCAAGTCTAAAATTTTTAGTGACCACCGTCTCGGTCGTATTTTATTGTAACTCACTTGGTATGCTCATAGAAAATCTTACGAATAATTTCTTGCTGATAACATCTTTGGTATCCTCTTAAAGCTGTGCGACAAAAAGTCACTATAATATTAATAAGCCTTTACCTCCTTCTACTAGAAGTTTGTATAGTCCTTTCCATCCTCGATTTTCTTTTCTCTCGCATCATATGCGACCATCTGTGTAGCAAATTCATTTTAAATCATGCCGCTGAGAAGGCGGTTATATTCCCGGTCAATATGTCGGTATCTTCCAATCATTTTAGATATCCAATATTACTTTTTACATCAGTTAGTTCATAAATCACATTTACGTTTCATATTTTATATTTTAGAAGATCCCTTGTTTATGTTTAACGTGTGTCATTCTAAAAACCCGTTGTAGCAGATTTCAAACAGTGCCTTCACTTCTATTAAATAACTGATATAGATTATACGCTAAACTTCCAGTTTATCGTGAAAAGATTTTGGAAATGTATTTTTTTAGGTTTTAAGCGCCGTAGGTCATTGCACAATGCAAGTGTATAGTACACCTATCTCCTAATTGAAACTGTCAAATATTTTAAAATATGATCAGACTTGTAAATAGTAACAACCTTTTACATTCCATGGAAAAAGCAGCGGAAAAGTAGAATGAAATTAAAAATGCAGTGTATGAAAAAACATAAGTAACTACGATTTTTTGTTGTTGTTAAAATAATTTAATTAGGGAATTATTTTCACTTGTTTCCTGTTTTCAACATAGAGCAATAGAGTCTATTATATTAAAATGTTTGCATCGTGTTAGGCTACGGAATTTGGACGGACTCTCAATTTACGTGTACGATTACAGAGTGGATTACATCGATATGATGCGCCCACTTGCTTGTTTTTTACGATATCTGTGACGTAATTCTATGGAGATGGTTCAATGTAGACAGTTGTGAACTCTTCGTTTTGAGCTGCGCCACATATACTTGCAGCGATGATAGATCGAATACATAACAGCGCTTTTTTGAGCATTTAATTGCTTGTAAATATTGAACGTTGGGCTTTTACAGTATAAGCGTCAACATTAGTAAAATTCAAAAAGGTCAAACAATGGAAAAACAAAGAAAACATCATAAATTATATTTATGTGACTAACGTAATTGATTAACGCCTATCGATTACATGAAAAGTATCCATCAGAAAATAATTAAAAAACGGACATAAGAATAATAAAATAATAACGGATATTATTTATATCCGTCCATTCATTCTATACGTTTTACTATTACAATCGCATCTCAAACTTCCTTAAGACTGATCAATACTTAAATTGACCTACGTGGACGCATTTAAACATCAATAGTTCAAATTCGAGTGTGAAATATCAAAGACAAGTATATTTAAATAGTACACGTTACAGACAAAATATAATCATATTTTTGAGATAGAGAAACAAACCGAGTTTCGTGTTTTAATAAGTGTGACATATGGACCGTTTTACAGCATCTTATTTATTTGCGCTGACGCATTCCAAATGATATACGTCCAGTAAATCTACGTATTTACATTGCTATTTAAAAGTGACACGTGACGGACACACCGACTAGCCGACTTGTTAACGCGCACATCATCACAGAGACATGCGATTCGCATCGTTAATAAAATAAAGAGATAATATCAGTTTAAAACAAACTAAAAAAAGATCATAAGCTTTTAATGAAACCTCCGTATTTCATATCAAACATTCTGGGTTAAAGATAAGATAAAAGTATTCATTGATTATGGAAAACGGTCGGGTTGGAGGTTTACAAAATAAGAGCCATGTTTAAAAGAAAACAGAATGAGAATAGAAAAATAATAAATGACGAACAAAATTATAGCCTGTTTATTCGGTCGCAGTCATTTGCAAATTTGAGAAGACATAAAAAATACTTTATCCCATTATAAAACGATTGAACAGATGACTTTCTAAGACATTTTATCTGTTAATTAATGACATTCAGATAGCTAATTGTCGATTATCATCTTTAAAGAAAAATGAAAGGCCAAATTAATGATTTTTTTACAATCCGAAATCTTCAATAAAGAACACACTTCCGTATCGTCGGATCATCAGTGTGTTTTTTTTATTACAGAGTTACTATGTACGCATGAAGCAATGGTTAAGTGCTCGTACTGTTGACTCGTTATGTCTGGTTCAATTTGAAGCTATTGCCTAACGTTGATTGACTAAAGGTATAGATTACTATGCTCTCGTCTTCATCTTTAAGAGAAATAATAGAGTTCATGCTTTGGTAATATATCTAGTTAAGAAGTAAGAAAAAAGCAGATATCGCACCGCCTACCGTCACTGGTAGTTTTCAGTTATACTAATGAGTCCTCATTTATCAAGGCTAAAATACACTCGTGTATAAAAGTTACTGAAATTGTCAGCTGGTCGCGAACACGACCAATGAGACCGGTTAAAAAAGTGGACGGAAAAGGGTACATTTTGAGTACTTAAAGGGACGGCCTGATAAGTATTTGATGACATTGGATTTGATAACAACATTTTGTAATCTGCAAAAGAAAAAGCAGTCACGTGGTAATCTGTTTCACAAGTAAGGAGGTCTTGGAAATACACTCTGCAAAACTATAATGAGAAATTCTGAAAGTAAAGGAATCAACATACAACCTATCTAAGCCTTTATTAAAATTCTCAAATCAAAAGTCCTAAAATATCCAACAAAATATATAAGAGATAAGGCAATTGAATGTGATGTACATAACAAGGCTATTAGAAATGTAGTAAAATAGGATTTGAAGTAAAAACTTCAGCAAGAGCACCAAACAACATGTTGACAACAGCTATGATTGACAAAAAGATTAGAGGTACAATAACATTATTACATGGTTTGCAGATGAAGATATCTTCACTGTCGATGCTTTTCTGAACCGCAGAAATGACATTCATCACAAAATCTACAGCTGAACCAAATACAACATCTTGCTTAAGTTGCGTTTGGTGTTGTTGTTTCAACTGAAAGAATTTGCTTTTAAAATTCTACACAGCTGATGAAAAGATCAATGTTAATACTTCCTACACAATTCTGAAATACCAGTTATTGACATAACTTAAAGCAAACAATCCAGAGATGATTATGTATAGACACATGATAGTACTTCAGCCCACACAGATCAGAGAAATTAAACTATATACATTTTTGGTAATTATGTTCATGGCCACCTTCAAGACCAAATCTAAACTCTCTGTATTATGATATTTTTACAACGTTCTACTCATAGAATATAACACAGAAATGTCTAACATAGACTATCAAAGAAGAATTCGGGAAGTTATTTCCCGAATATTTTAGATACACATGTGCAGGTTTAAAGAAACGTCTGATTGTAGTTATTGAGAAAGAAGACATACAATAAAATATTTTCTATTATGTAAATTTTCATGTAGCAAATAAATTCTCACGACTTTCAATACACGAAATAACCATACACAAATTCTGCTACCTATCTTTTATATATATATATATATATATATATATATATATATATATATATATATATATAAATATATATATATATATATATATATAAAGAGGGAATGCTATTAATTCCTTCTACATTACTGAGTTATACTTCCAGCAGTGTTAATGTTCAAAGTCTTTAGACAAATGCATAGGCATAGATAAGCAATTGCAAACCATACTACTAGTAAAAGTACCTTAATTATCTAAGATGACTATTGTTTAAAGTAAATATAGTAGAATATAAATATACACAAACGATCTTATTTTAATACCATTTGTGACGATGATGAAGAAAAACCGCAACACAGTTTTATAAAACCTAAAAATACTTTTTTTCGTACGAAGTCTCATCACTTCATTGATCATTAACGGCGTTTTCGCGAAACTTCTTTAAATGAAAGTGGAGGTTCAGTAGCAAGTAAGGTGGTAAACATCTCAAACTTTTATATCGTCGAATCATCGATATTTTATCATAACATGATAATTTAAGGGACCGTTTAGCAGTGCTGACTGCCTCAGATTATTGGTTCGAATGGCATGTTCAAGTTATATGTGGATTACTTATTTAGTAGGACATTTATAAATTATAAGCGTTTGGTGAAATAATAGGAGTGATTACATTCTAAACGGGTTGCAACTAGATATATACCTGACATGTAAACCATCGTACATATTTACATCCTTTATTTACCTCGAGAAGTAGTTAACAAGTGCTATATTTTTCTCTTGTCTTTTTTATATCTCACCGTTTCTCAAGGCCAAGGGGTCACTCAGACGTAAGGGTTAAAAGGAGTGTGGATTTAACACTGAACGCAGTCACGACAGGATTTGAAACAGTGAGTAGAATACGCGAAAAATTACTTATGAGGACTTGATTTTCCAAAAGGAGTGATCGACGTGTATTTGTTCACATTAAACTAGAAGACGACCATGCGGTTGTAGGTTAGGAAGCAGACTTGTGGTATCTTGTTCCACAAATGAGATGTTCATTAAATAAACTTTGTTCATGGAATGTCTTTTTAGTTTTGGTACAGAAAGAGCTAAGGGGAGGGGGTTTCTTGGCAGACGAGCTTTTGTTAATTATGTTTTTTTTTATCGGGGACCACGGAATGGAGCTCAGTCCAGCACCTACCATACACATAACAATACGAGAAAAGCTAGCAACATTTTTTCTGTGTGAAAGGGGCTGTAGAGACGAAAAGAGATCATCACCCACAACATTGAGAAGTCGATTTTGTAGTCTGTTAAGATAGGAATGAGCGGCACATCTCTAAATATTATAGCAGTACTCAATCTTAGGATATATTTTGCTCTTATACTTGTAAAGGATTGCAGTGTAATTATGTAACCAGTTTCTACACTAACTTTAGCAACTGATTTAATCTAAGTTTTCATCGTCAAGTCTGCAGTGAAAGGCAGTCGTAGTATATTATCAAGGAAATAAGCTTCTCTTGGGGGGGGGCTTTATTTTTATTGGGGAGATCCGCACGTTGGTGGTGATAAAGGAGAAACTTGGTTTTAGAGGCCTTAAAGTAATAATTGCACCACGTGCTTCAAGTCAGAGGGCAGAGAGAGAGAGAGAGAGAAAGAGAGAGAGAGAGTAGAAAGATACTGATCACCATTGCTCTTTGAAGTGCTGCCATACATGATTGTCTCGTCGTTCGCTATCCATAATAATGAATCCAACTTGTAGGAATATAATGAAAGGAATTAATATAGCATTTGAGAAATACTATTAATTGTAATGCCACATGTTCTAGATGTATATTATCTGCATATATGCGTTTTCATTTTGTTCACACGTCGATAAACGAATTAGCTTGTTACAAATAAATTGTGAAAATTAAAATGTCAGTCTATATTTCGGAAAATCATGAATAATTATTACAAAATTAAACTTTAGTAAAATGTGAAATTTTCTGCGTATATTATATTATGTTGGAAAGTATTTTTCTTATTAGTTTTAAAAATATGTTTCGACAATGTTTGGAAGTTCATGTTTTATAATGAGTATAAAATAAATCATTTGTAGTTATTTCCCTCCAATGGCTAAATAACATTTTATTTTTTAAACGTTAACATTCATATGTTTTCGCTAGACGAAAAGGAACACATATCCTTAATAGATTTACATAGGTAAACCTACCTTAAGAGAGGTCACTCGACAACGAGAGAACATCCACTCTATTTATGTTGCGAACACTTTCTAGATAATTGTTGTGGCCCTGTAAAGTGTCCGGAAAGAAAAACAAAAACTCGGCGTTTAGAGCAAGTATATTAAAAGGTATAATACAACTTGAAAGTTTTCGATTCTTCGTCGAATCATCTTCAGGTGTCAAAAGCAAATGAAGAAAAAAGCTGGAGAAGAAGAGGATTTTTTTAAAGACAGTGGAGAAACGCGTAGAGAACGTTTACGCATTGTTCTAGGAAGTTGTTGACGATTAAAATTCAGCAACACGGGATGGCATCACAGAACAAAATCGCATTAGGTTAAGCATTTTAAAATGTTACCACTGGTTTCAGATAAGAATCGAAAACTTTCGTGATACCTGTGAAACCTGTGTAACCTATGGAGCATTTATTATTTTATGTATTTTAATACAAAAAAATATCAGAAAAATTGCAAAATAAATAAAGGTAAAATTACACAGGCGAATTCTGTTATTTTAAACCATGTTTGCACATATATATATATATATATATATATATATATATATATATATATATATATATATATATGAAAATGAAGTATAATAACACGAAATTAAATAATCATCGATGCAATAATTTATTTCAACCTTGTGGCTTTTTCAAGCATTTTATTATTGCTCTGTTTATCACATTTACCTCTAATACCCGGACTTCCTCCCGGAATTATTTCATTATAACACAGATATATATATATATATATATATATATATATATATATATATATATATATATATATCGATTTACTCCTCTCCAGGAGTTAGGCACAAGGCCACTTTTTATCTTACTCCCACAAGTAAGATGTGACCCAAGGTCGAGTCGGGAAAGTGGGGTTTAAAAATTGGCTAGGCAGCCCCGTCGACATTCCCCGATAGGGGTGCCTCAGGCAGTAAACAATAAACTTACTCCTCCCCCAAAAAAGAGGGGAGGCGAAGCCTGGGAGGGTGGACCTCCTAGAACTGCACAGGACAGACCCATAGACCGGCGTAAATCAAGCCCCGAAGGCCAAGACAATACCAGTCTATGGGGTGCAGTATCTATCGGAACAGATTCTACACTTTGATCTTAGCCAAAAGGCCAAGAACATAATCTTTGAGACTTACGTTGTTAAAATGAAAATAACACTATCAAATTTATCAGATATCTATATATGTTTCTCAATCTCTGCGAGATCCTGGGAATAAGATGGTGATGTTCCGATTTGAGAAGTGTAAGAGTATAGAATCACGTCTCCGTTATTATTATTGTCAGGTACACTTTCAACCGGAGAAGTAGTACCTGCTATAGTCCTAAGTATTTGTAAATAGAATTAGTTCTTGGTATTACACAAACGCCCTTCACATAGACTTGGGCAAGATAGGTGCTTCAATCTCATGCCACTATCGTAAACTCTTTCCTTCCTAGCTCTTTCTGTTTCTGCCCGCCATATTTCCAAACCGTATAAAATACTATAGTTATTATTATCACTCAACAGTCACGGTGAGGACCCCATTGTAGAACTTTGGCACGTGTAGAAGCGTTTTCATTAATATCACTTCTAAGTTCAGTTAGACCCAGTATGACAGTATTATCTTTGTCTCATTCATAGGTTAATTACATTTTTTTTAATAACTGACTATTTATTTTAAGAAAATACGCATACCTAAAAAACTAATTTATCTCTTAACTATTCGTATACAAAATAAACAAGTGTAAATGCTAAATAATTGTTAAAAATTAAAGTCAAAGTAACTATATTCGACAATAAACAAGCCTAACATTATATTGATCCAGACCGTAGTCGAGTGTGGTCGTATATGATATATAGCTTTTAATGCCGCAAATACAAAGCCACTTTCCTTTAATAACTACAAGAAACCTCTTCAACCACCGCTTGGCATGGCAAATAACACCCTACCTGAGAGTTCAGCATTCAAACTCATCGGTCTAACATTTACAGGTAACATAAATTGGAGCAAATACATTGAAGACATTGCAATGGCTGCTACAAATAATGTGGGGCCCCTCTACCGTGCTAGTACACTTCTAACATCTGACAGTATACTGCATCTGTACAAAGCCAGGATCTACCCGTGCATGGGGTGTTGTTTCTACATCCTGGCTGGTACATGACCCAATAGTCTCTCCCTCTTAGACAAGATCCAAAAGAGAGTCGCTAACTTAATAGATCCCTCACTATCCACCAAGCTCCAGCTCCTTCCCATCGTCACAATGTTGCATCCTTGTGCTAGTTTTACAAATACTTCAATGGATTGTGCTCCGATCAACCATCTACTCTCGTGACCACTAGACGTTCATACACTAGACCAACCCGACGATCAGCTGAATCTTATCTATTCCGGAGAGCTTCCTACTTCAATAGCTTTTCCCCCGTGCTGCCTGCCTCTGAAACCCTTCCCTTCTCCCTGTTTCCCCGACTGTACCAACATGTATAAGTTTAAAACTAATGCAAACAGACTTCTCGTTGCACAGCTCACAACTTAGGAGGTCACCTTAAACTTTCACCCTAATTCTCAGTAGCCCCTTACGTCTACAGTGGCGGCCTGCCTTGTTTGGGGTGAAATATGTTTTTAAAAAATTGCCGTAAAAAAACGAACAAAAAAACAATCAAATCAGCTGTTGGGATACAGAATAAAAGAAAAGTTCTAAATTCTTTACTTTGTAGATTTATTTATAAAATCAAACGTTTTGGATCGTATGGAAATAGTTACAGACACATGACCACGGTGCGAACGTCATACTGCTCTTATAGTGGGGTATTTTTACTTGTTTATTCATTTTTATTCGTCGGGTCTCTCTATATATTTTTTTCCGCTTTTACTAAATTGGAAAAAATGTGTTTATTTGTATTGCATTAAAAGAATGTATTTATTGAATAAACATAGCCATACATTCTTGCTTATCACTATGTAAATAGCACGTATCCTCATTACTTATAGCTGTCAAATTAAAAAAAATGAAATACATCAAAGGAAA
The DNA here is from genome assembly GCA_963556195.1 of Sepiola atlantica. Lineage (NCBI taxonomy): Eukaryota > Metazoa > Mollusca > Cephalopoda > Sepiida > Sepiolidae > Sepiola > Sepiola atlantica. The sequence goes on along the minus strand of OY744518.1, from coordinate 155,704,692 downwards.
AAGACGAGTAAATAGTCTAGCTGTACTTACACTGACGAAGTTCATATATTAGCAACAACGCGGCGGTAATCTGTTCATCTTAGTGTTTTACTAAAACTCTTTCCCCTATAAACCTGAGTTGTAACGTACAAAATGTAATATAACATATTAAGTGTTTGATAAATAAATAAAAAATAAATAAACTGTTTTCGGTACTTTTAGGAATAGGTATCCAAGGAAGATGTGAGTATATACGTAATCAATTCATAGTTTTACCGAAGACTTCCGAGACTGGCGAACGTTACTTAATTTAAACGAACAAACTGAATGTATTATTAGCGCTTTTTTATTTTTGCAAAGAATTCAGTTAACGAAAGAAACTCTGGAATTTACATTGTATTTAAGGATATTCCGTAAAGTTTTTTCAGTACTTTTATACAATATGAACCGAACTGTTTCTTTTTACTCTAACGATAACATTGCCTTGAAGTAAACCTAGACTACACATTTTCTTGGCTGAGTTTTTAATAAATGAACTCACTTCAAGTATCATTGTCGCGCGGGTCTCCTTCGAATCAAAAGTATTGGCATAGAATACATCGTGATACTTTCAACGTCTTTTTTCAACACATAAGAGACACTGAATGATGAACTGCCTTTAAACTTTATCCACGTGTACGAGCGTCATACAATATATCCAGACGTAAACTAACAGAATAAATAGTAAGTAGGTGATACTAAATTATTTTAAAAGTTAACCTATGTACTAATCTGAAAGACATGTGTATGCTTGACGACTTTTAAAACGATTTGCGAAAATAATCACAAACGTACGCAAATTAAGACTACTAGTAATAGATAATACAATAGTCGAGTTAATAGAATCAATAGTATAAGTCAGCTTCATATAGAAGGATACTAAATCTCTTTTAAGAATAGATAAAGAATGTATACTAGATAATACAGATTATCAGAATCTGAGGGATAGTTGACTATTGTAAAGCCTCTTCATTGGAAATGATTAAAATATAATGTTTTATGTCATGTAAGCTATAAGTTCACACAGTGGTTAATATTCTAATACTTTTTTTTACAAATGAGTCCCCACTTATAAACCATTGACGCTACTTAGCATGATTGATAATGAGACGGGTGTATTGTCAGTTGAATTATGAAGACTATTATGGGAGGATTGGAAATAGTGAACGCGAGAAAACAAGTGTTATTACTACTACAGCAGTTCTCGTGTATTACAAAAAATTATCTGATTTAAAAGATTTCACAACGCACACACACACACACACACACACACACATATATATATATATATATATATATATATATAACGAAACGCTCTTTAAAAGTCTGACGATCTATGATTAAACTTGAGATTAAACCTACAATGTTTATAAAATGGTATCTTGTAGGACTCTACTAACAAGAAAACAACAGGTAAAATGTTAAATAAATTACCAAATTGTGTTGAGTTTAGCTAATGAGTAATATAGCAACAACCTTAAATTATTAGTAAGTTAGAACATTTTTATTGTCCTGTTCTTTGAAAAGAATTGAACAATAACAAATCACAGTAAATCCCAGATGATGCATGGATTGATTAGTAGCGTTGTTGTCATTAAAAAATAAGAGGGAGTATTTTCCACGATATGTTGCATCTTTAACAATCAGCTTTTTGAAAAAGACAAACAAAATTCAAGATTCGTCTTTTTCTTAGGTGAAAGGAGTAAACTCTAATATAGACGCTCTTTTAAGACATCTTCTTACGGGCTATGTGTCACCAAACGTTACATCGTGGATTTAACCAATGGATAAGGATTCTGTTTCCAATTAACTACGTACACAATGTTAAGAAAAGGCTTATCGTCAATTATTCTATGCATTTGCTTGCAGAATTGTAAGATGAAGTAATCCTTGACACTTTATGAAATCACGTGGAGCTATATTGCTGGTGTTTCAAAATAAGTTGAAAAAATAGAAAACTTGTTTGGAAAAATAATTAAAAAATGGATAAACTTATATCGACTTTTCAGCTTTTTACTGAACACAAAAAAAGCTTCATTCCCTTAGGAAGATGATTTTGTCAAATAGGTCGGCAAAGAAGTGAGAATAAAAGATGATTCTTATGACTCTGTCAATATTCAAAATTAAGTGCTATTGATAATTGTTGTTGCTCATCGTTAATTAAGCATACATTAAAATATGCAAATGCAGTTGTGATTTTAAGTAGGTTATTTAGAAGATCAAATTGATGATGAAACTAACGAGTTATTCATTGAACAGAAACCGTGATTCAATGATAACTCAACTATCAAGATATGAGCATTGAAAAATGACCTTATCAAAAAGAAACTGCACATACGTAAAGTGAAATAATGGTGTGTATTCGTTTAAGGCGCTATAGAAAAACATATCTTCAATATGAATGAAGAACGCGACGAAATTCATGAAGGTCTAAAAATGGAGGTATTATAAATCTATAACTTTCACAAATTTGTAAGCATCTCGTTTCTGAGATGTTAACAAATTACAATATCTGCTTAGTACGTGTGTTGCTATTAGTTTCCAATTACATTTTCAGACAATTATGTATAGGTTCTATATTTAAATAAATCGTATCCCCGTAGAGAACTACATCATCTATCCCAAATTCTCAAACAAATAACATGTATGCCACAACTTGGAAAAGTGCGATTGCATTGTTAAATTCTTAAGTACAATATATTTGATACATTTCCCATCATTTAGAATATGTTTACCAGTTTGATGTATTGTGCCTCGACCTAACTTATACATATTACTTATGAAAAGTTCGTATCTGTTTGACTGAACAAGAAAGTATTATATTACTTCTTTTAATTAAACTATTGTACTATTTTTTTATTCAGTGTAGTAAATAGATAATTCCTTTCAATATAAGCCTCATGACAATAGAACATACGTTCTATTGTGACGAGGCTATCTACACAGGCATGCTTAATTTTTGAGTGCTAGTTTAGAATCTTTTCTGATTTCATGAAACAATGCTCCTAGGCATTAACTATTTCTTTTTTTAAGTAGTGTAGTAGCTTTTCGGTTGTCATGTAAATATACTCCAAGGCATTACTAATTTATTTGGGGGAATGTAGTTTTTATTCTGTTATTATGAAGCATGCTCCCATAGGAAACAAGAAATTGTCACAATCGGCTGTTTATTAAAATGTCAAAACTTACATAGTATATACTAGCAAATATATACAACCAGAAAGGGCATAGTATTCATAATAACACTTACCTTTATATTCTCGTGTAATTGAAACTGAAATAAAATGCATGGACTTTACAGTAATTGAACTCACAAACTTTACACTCTCCCTATCTTCCGACCACTTGTTGTGTCATTTACTTCTTCTGTTACCAAATAGATTCAGTGTAAACACAATTAAAAAATAATGATTTATGAGATATAGTATGATATACATCTAAACGTGGTTCCACTTTTAACAATATATTAAACGACTTATTTTAGATATTGTTTGAACTGTGATGTTTAGTAATGATTTTGCTTTTTTGTTTCTATTAATAGAAAATCAGATGTGCCTTAAATTTTCGATATAAACAAAGACGGAAACAAAACCAATTGGAAAGAGTTGATACTCGTGAAGAAAGAAAGAAAGGAAAACAAATATGGTAACATACTCATTTATATCATGCTTTATAGATAAGTTTATTAAAAGAAACATAGATATCTTCCCGGTTCGTTTTGAGATATTCTTGCGGATGACTAAAATTAATATTGTATAATGCAATCCTTCAATAACCTTTCGGATCCATCATAATATTACTTCCGATCATTAATTTCCTTATATAAATGGAGGTTTCAAAAGTTGAGCCGCCCATGCGTAATTCGGGGCAATCATCCAATCACTCATATTGTAGAGTATTAAATACGAATGCAATCTCTTCAAAAATGTTCTCAAGTTGAATGCCAGAAACCCGAAAGCCAGTGGCTCTATTTACTGTAAACGGGATATTGAAAGTGCTTATGGTTCATTTGCTCCGTGAATCAAGATAGTTGTGTGCTAGATATATGTTTCCTCGTTATTAATCGCACTATTCATACATTTCGAAATGATATAAGATAATCATGCAATCAGAATGCCGGTAAAATATTAGTATCCAATCCAGAAAAGGAATGCTTGTTCGATGTAGACTCAGAAAATACTTGTGTGATTTCGACTTGTTTTAGTATATAGATCACATGATATGTTGAATCACCTCAACCCATAATATTATGAAAGGTAAGAAAATATGGTCATGATAATATCTTATTAATGGGTGTCTTTATTCAAAAGATTTCATATGATATAGAAATATACAGCAACCGTAAAATGTGGAACCGGATCAGATGAGAATCACCAATCATTTCCTCATGCGAATGTATTGTCACTTTAATTCGAAGAAATCATGTAACACTAATACAGATGTATATATATATATATATATACGCGCAAACTAATGGAGATTCATACACACATAGACATACGAAGGGGCGTTCAATAAGTAATGCCCCTGACCCACTTCCAGTTGTATGATCTACATGAAAGTCTGTATGTGTAATGTTTTATATCTGTATGAGTTATATCGCAAAAGAAAGCTCTGAACTCATTGTGGTTTTTGATTTACAGGTGTTTTAACTGAGTCAAGTGTGAAATGCAGTCTGTTGAGTGTCGTGCAGTGATCCGGTTTTTGTATTTGAAAGGGCGCACACCAAAAGAGACTTTTAATGAAAGAAACTTACGTTGATGCTGGAATCGTGAATTACAACATTGGGGGGGGGGAGTCTGTGGAAACAACTCCCAGACATGGTGGTCCCTCTTCTGCCATTGATGAAACATCTGTCCGTCAAGTTGGGGCTGCCATTTTGGAAGATCGACACATTACTATTCGACAAATATCCCAAGATGTCAAGATTAGTACAGGGTCTGTGGAAACCATCATTCATGACCATTTGCATATGCATAAGGTACCTGCGAAATGGATTCCCAGGTTGCTCCCACCTTTCCAGAAGCAGAAACGCTAGAGGATGAATTTCGAGATGTGCCAAGAAGATGAGTCAAAGTTTTTCAAATAACTGATTACACAGAATGAAACTTTGGTCAATCACTATGATCTAGAGACCAAAGCCCAGTCAATGCAGTGGAAGCACTTAGACTCACGACCTCTAAAAAAGGCAAGGGTGAAGCCCTCTACTGGCAAGGTCATGCTCACAGCCTTCTGGGACCAGAACGGAGTAGTGATGACATATTTCTTAGCCAAGAGTTCCAGAAATACAGACGCCTATTACGTCTTACTTTTGATGAAATCAAGAGAAGCTATCAAAATCAAGAGGCGGGGCAAGATCCACAAAGGTATTCTCCTCGTGCTAGACAACGCTCCGGCCCACAATTCGCATGTAACCAGATCTGAAGCACGGGCCTGTGGCTCTGATATCCTACCTCATCCTCTTTACTCTGCTGATCTTGCATCCTCTGGCTGTTTTATATCTTCCCAGCCATGAAGTTGTTTTTGAATTGAAACCGTTTCCCAGATGACGCAGCCTTGATCTCTGAAGTTACAACGTGGTTAGAGGACCAACCGGAAGTGTTCGACATAAAACGGTGTGCAGAGCTGCATCAAACGATGTGAGAAATGCATACCTCTGGGTGGTTCCTATGTAGAGATGGAATAATAACTGTGCCAAGTTTCATTAATCTGTTGCTATGAGTCATGAGTCAGAGGCATAACTTATTGAACGCCCGTCGTGTATTATATATATATATATATATATATATATATATATATATATATATATATATATATATATATATAAAGATAGATCAAAGAAGAGGGATAAACATGTACGAATGACAAATTTATTTCACCTTCGATTGTTCAATGCAAGGTATACTCGGTAAAAAATATGTTTATTATTTCCTTAAGTTAGGTTTTTAAAAGATAAACATCTTATCATCAGAGGAATTACATAGATAGATATGTTGGCAGTGGAAAAGCCAACATTCAAAATTTAAAAAAAAATTAAGTAATGGAGAGTGAGAATGTGCATGTAAAAAAGTGATGGTGTCTGCCCAGTGTGTAAATGTCCGTTGATGAGGTGTCCAATGAAAGGGGATGTACAGCTGGAAGAGAAGGCGGTTCATGAAGGCGGCATAGAAAAAGTTCAAGAATTATGTAAATCCAATAGAGAGATGTTTAATTCAGTCGTAGGTGGAGCGTTCTTATTCGGAAGTAATTTTGAGAATTCAGGCCAGTTTAAAAATACTTCCGTGGACCGAGAGTGGAATTGAAGTGTATCTGTGTACATATCTTAAATATCTCATTGCCAGCATTTACCTGGCAATGAGATATTTAAGCAAATATAATAAAAGCAAAATATTTTAGTTTAAAACTAGGCCAAATGAGGAAGAGGGGTGGGAAGGGATACGTAAAAACTATAAAGAAAAGAGGGTGATAGGATTAGTTGAATGCACTATGGCTGATGCTGGGAAGGTCATTGAGTGTATATGATATTTCTGAAAGTAGTAGGGGTGTAATTAAAACGGATGTGAACGAACTTATATATAATTTCGAAAGTTTAAAAGGGGTTCTGTTGGGAAATTAGGGTTCAAGTGAATGGGAATCTTGTATTTGCGTGTTTAATATGTGATAAATCGGACAATAACTAGTGTTTTAGAGTAAGATTAATAAAGACATTAAATAATTCTCAGTTCGTTTAATATTAAGTGCGTGACTAAAAAATAAACTTTAATATATAACTGAAATTAGGATTAGGAATATCGTCAGTCTGCTTGCAACAATTGATTTCTAGTACGAGTATTATGAGGTAGCGTTGGGTTGAATTTTGTAAACTTAAGTGAAGCGCTAGTCCGTTGAAATTATAAGTAGATTTTAAGGGGAAGCAAATGGATAATTTTAGGAGTAACCAGGGAGCGTAGTTTTAAGATGAGGGAAATGGAATTCATGAGAAAAATATTTACGGTAGAGCGAAGCGTATACAGAGTCGATGGAATGAATACAAGTGAGATAGAATATGATAAAAAGCAGATTTTAGTTTGTACATATATATATATATATATATATATATATATATATATATATATATATATATATGAATAAGGGTGGAATCGACTACGGATTTTACTCAAGATTCACAAGTAATTTCACACTAACACCATATTATAACTAATTTGTATACTTCCAGTTTCACATTATTAGTATGCAGACATTTAATACAAAACACCGGATGTTTAAAATTATGTAGTTTAATTATTGCATTTGATCATTTTAAAAATCGCTTTTTTTCATATATCTTTCATCCTGTATTCGTTATATTTTGTTAATGGTAGTTTTTGTTTTAATTAATTAATCATCTTGGTATATTATTGTGTTTTGTGTAAATGATTGACTATATTTCGTTGTGCTATCATCCTTTGAATATTTTATTTTCAATATTGACAAAATCAAGGGAAATAACTTTTACCTCATTTCTTTTGTTTTATATATTAATTGTGTTTCATGTGCACATATTTCCCATACAACAGTAACTGCTATGCCAATTGCTCTTCATTCTACAATGATTTTTATTTATTTCCCTTTTACTTTTTTATATGACAATTATTTTGATTTCGTTAAGCTATTTATTTGTCTGATTAGATATATATAACAAAGTAACGCAAGCCGCAAATTAAGTGAGATATTTGGCACGTTTTTTTTTAAGTCGGAAAAGTGTTATCCAGGGTAACTGCACATCTGAAATATGAACAATTGCATCCATAGTCTTCAAATAGCTGAGGCTAAGAATAATATATCAAAACAGTATAACAATTATTTGTTCATCATAATTTCTTATCAGAAGAATTGTGTTAGTGCAGTATTTGAAAATGTTAAATTGTTGTATAGTCAGACTCACAATAAAATCTTAATCAGAACGTTGACCACGAATAGATGAAGTGCACTTGTCAAGCAATGGGTTGAAAATGGCATTCACTTCATCTATTTAGTTAATGCATCACATTGATGAAAGGCGATTCAAGGTAGTGCTCATCCTTGAGGAAATATAATAATATTAATATATAAGTTGTATTGTCGGAATATCATATTTCAAATCAGTTAATAGAAAACCTAACATCAACAATATTACGATGGTCTATGTATTTAGAAGTATGTTACACATTTATTTTATTGCTTTCATATGAATCAACCACTTTGAAACAAAAGTAGATCAGCATACTTGTATTTCTACAAATACAATAGTGTCCTCATTTTAAATTGGAAAAACTTGAGACTTAAGGCATTGCCATAAGATTATATGTGTCAGTTTACTTACATTTGTAAGAAATGTTTATACTCCCGTAACTTACTCAGTGTTCGGCCTTGGACGCAACTCTACGACTTCGCACCTAGCAAGTAATATATATATGTAAAAAATACCATCTATTATATAAATAAAAGTCGTATTTCTGTGACTATCTGTGTCTCAGAATTTTCTAAAGAGGCATAAACAAATGTTTTCAAGTTCGAATGTAGTATGACGCCAAGCTGTTGTCTTAAAACAGTTGTCTTAAAACAAACAACATCTCAATTGGTCAGAGTGCTCACCTCTCGAGCGTTGGCTTTTAACCCCACTTGCTCGACCCGATCTTGGGTCACATCTTACTTGTGGGAGTAAGATAAAACTATCCTTGTGCCTAACTCCGCGAGGAGTAAATAAACATCTCAATTAGTCAGAGTGCTCACCTCTCGAGCGCTGGCTTTTAACCCCACTTGCTCGACCCGATCTTGGGTCACATCTTACTTGTGGGAGTAAGATAAACACTGGCCTTGTGCCTAACTCCGCGAGGAGTAAATAAACATCTCAATTGGTCTCGGCCTTTTGGCTAAGATCAAAGTGTAGTATCTGTTCCGATGGATACTGCACGCCTGCCCTGTGCAGTTCTAGGAGGTCAACCCTCCCAGGCTTCGCCTCCCCTCTTTGGGGAGGAGTAAGTTTATTGCTTACTGTCTGAGGCGCCCCTACCGGGGAATGCCGACGGGGCTGCCCAGGCAATTTTTAAATGGCCAGAGTGCTCACCTCTCGAGCGCTGGCTTTTAACCCCACTTGTTCGACCCGATCTTGGGTCACATCTTACTTGTGGGAGTAAGATAAACACTGGCCTTGTGCCTAACTCCGCGAGGAGTAAATAAACATCTCAATTGGTCTCGGTCTTTTGGCTAAGATCAAAGTGTAGTATCTGTTCCGATGGATACTGCACGCCTGTCCTGTGCAGTTCTAGGAGGTCCACCCTCCCAGGCTTCGCCTCCCCTCTTTGGGGAGGAGTAAGTTTATTGCTTACTGTCTGAGGCGCCCCTACCGGGGAATGCCGACGGGGCTGCCCAGGCAATTTTTAAATGGCCAGAGTGCTCACCTCTCGAGCGCTGGCTTTTAACCCCACTTGCTCGACCCGATCTTGGGTCACATCTTACTTGTGGGAGTAAGATAAAACTGGCCTTGTGCCTAACTCCGCGAGGAGTAAATAAACATCTCAACTAAGTTGAACTGTCGGCTACTGATTATTTTTTTTTCTCTCTTTCAGTTTTCACTCATTCAATGGCATGGAAGTAGTTGCTACGTTTTACAGACGAATTCGCGAATAGAGAGATGGGGCAGTCGGGTGAGGTGTATTCAAAAGGTAAAGTCATTAAGATGTGTACATTACAGGCAGACATGATAAAAAGGTGAATTGTAAAATTCATATATTTTTTTCTTTTTCTATTTTCTTAGGGTGATCGTGCTAGTATACTTACACAGGTGGCTTAGTGGTAAACGACGCGGATTGAGGACATGGGTGTACCTGGTTCGAATCTAGTTCGTTCCACAGAAACACTTTTCTCAAACCCACACCTTGTGTCAAACTCCTGAAGAGGAAGTAAATAAAATACTTTCATATGTATCCCGAATACTCAACAATGTTAAGTTGGTCATGTTTATTTATATGTGACTTTAGTTATCTATAAAGTACAAGTCATAATAAGCATTCATTAATTAAAATTTAATTAGTTAAAACAATTAAGTTATTTTCCATAGATTTATATTTAAGTTGGTATTTATGAATATAATTGTGTGCAATGAAATAACAAAAAAAACGTCTTTGTGTAATTGACAAATATAATTAAGCTATCCTTATATGTTTATAAAAATGAAATTAATAACTAACATTTAATAGACACTCTTGCTACATTAGATTCGGAAGATTTCCATACACATCGTTAACAGTGTTTCTCCCTGAAAACAATAAATGACATTCCATGGTCAACGAGTGAAAGCACGCTTCTTCAATATTCCAGTACACTCCCTCCTATTTATATAATGGTATGCTCAGATAATGTAATGTCAGTACACCCTATAAAAAAGATGGGATGGCCTTATTGGCAAAGAAGCAATGCAAAAAAGTATAAATTTAAAATGTAATCTTATGTCGCTATGGTGTCGAACGTGAATTTCTAACTAAATGATCAAAGTATAACATCTGTTCTGGACAAAGATTGTACAATCATATCGTGGGGTTGCATTCTCGCCAGACGCCCGTAGAAAAGAAAATGTGTTACACACTTCTACATAGTTTTCGGAGACAGACCCCCACAACCGGATTTATTCTCAAAGTGCATTTACCAGAGCAATCAGATAAGTATGTTTCACTTTCAATATTCGAAGGGAGGAGTTGTGCAGCCAGGTATTTGTTCACATAATTAAATGTCTGTATGTTAGTACAGTCAGGAAAAAGGGAACATGAAGGGGATTCTAAAGGCAAACAGTTCGTGCAAAAAACCTATTAGAGAAGAAATCTTTCCGCAATTTGGGAAACTCTACAGTGAATGGGTGGAATTTTTATGATTGTCGGGTTGTTCAAGGGTATTTATATCTAGGGGTCAAGCTTGTCAAATCACATTTTATAGAAATAGCTTGGAATTAACACATGTATTGAACGTTGTGACGATAGTAGACAGTGTGGGGCCTATTAGATTATAGGCTTTTTGGGGACCCTGCATAAAATGAAGAGACTAGTGGTTGTCGCACCAGCCCAGATGTCACAATAGTACTCTGAGTGGGTGAATTGTGACTTTGTAAAGATATATAATAGTACTAGGTGTGATAAGTTTTATAACCCAGTAGAGGGAGTTCATCTTCCTTATATTAGACTTGGCAGTATCGTCCATGTATTGTCTACAATTAATGTTACCTGTAAATGATATGTCGAGGAGTTTTAATGTTAGACTCTGAGGTAGAGGACTATTAGTTATGGCAATCGATAGTTGAAAATGTTTTTTTTTTAATACGTGTTAAAGGGACGGAGCTTTGTATTAGTAGCATTGAATGTAGCATCTATTTATGTCCCCGTTTCTACACACTGGAGGTCATTATCTAAAGATCGCCTTTGATATGTGTGCGCTAATTTTGCCTACATATCGAGAATAGACTGTTATGTGATCAGCCCATACAAGCATCAGTGAGATCGTTTGTGAAAATTAAGAATAACAAATAGTCAAAGAAGCGACCCCTTGTCAATTTGTTTAGATATACAGACACCGAATATGACTTGGTTTTTATTTTGGCTAAGAAGAATCTAATCACATTAAATATCGTTCCAGTAAGGCTGTACGATTTAATTTTCATGCGAGGAACTTCATGCCAGAGATTGTCTAAGGCTTTGAATACATGATGCGCTACCGCCCTTGCTTCAACTGCTTTGCCCAGTGTATGGTATATGAGTTAAAAGATGGCCGTTAGGATATCCGCAGTAAAACGAGATTGTCTGAATCCAGACTGTCACAGAATGAAAATAGAGTGACACTGTAAGTAGGAGAAGTGTGTTAAAAAATTAAAATGGGAGAGAAATAGAGAGAGAGAGAGAGAGAGAGCGAGAGAGAGATAGAGATAGAGAGAAGGATATATATTTTCTTTAAATAGAGATTTTAGAGACATTCACTTCAACTTTTACATTTATGAAGAAAGCGTTGGATTTCCACGTATTTACACTATTATTATTATTATTATTATTATTATTATTATTATTATTATTATTATTATTATTATTATTATTATCAACATTATTATTGCTAATAGTTACTCATTAAAAGCATGTAAACGAATGAATATCAGTGATTGCTTAAAATCAATGTGATGTTCCCCACAGTCTTAGGGACAACAAGTATCTCCAGATATCTAGCAATCTCCGCATCATTCGATAACTGCTCCGAATCACTTTGCGTTATCGCAACATCAACCATTTTTCGGGGCAACAACCGTTGACTTTCTCTGTAATTTTACTAGCAAAAATCTCACTGAGATCCCAGTACTCTCCGCATACTTCCAATGGAAGTCCGGCTGTCGTCTTCATCCTCAGGGTTTACATCCTCTTTGACCCCGCATGTCTATTTTGTGTATTAGCATCCTCTTTGTTAATTAGTATCGCAACCGATCTCCTTTGGTAAATGTATTAGTCTGTTTCCACTACCATGTCCAAGAGAATGTCATGCTTTTCATTTTCAAAGAACTGTCTCTGATTTGTATATGTACAATGTATCTATATTTTCAAAGTGCAGGGTATTGCGTAATTCCTAGTGGCCGGTCTTTCAGACAATGGTATGTATATTTTTGTTTTCTGTTTGTACTGTTTTGCTGTCTTCAATCATTATGTGTCTTACCCTGCCGTCTTTTTGGCCACGTAGTCTATTTTTTTTTTCCTAAGTGTATTCTATCTTGACGTATGTATAAATTGTTCTGACCACATTTGTTGTGTGTGTCTGTCAGTACCGTTTCCGTCTTGTCAGTTAATAGTTCTTTTTTGTAACAATGGAACTGTGTTTCATGCTCTATTGCTTTATGGAGAGGTATGAGTCCTATATGTAACTCTTTCAATACGAAGAAGTACGAATAGCTTGGCTGACAGAACAAGAGCATGCTAACCCGTAGATTAAATAACGGGTTACGTTCGAAATTCCGTCCAGATTCCCGAGCTTGACAGAAATATTCTCGAGTTCCAAGAGATACAACTGAAGAAGGCCGGAGGTTACATCGGCTGAAGATGAGAAATGTGTTCCGAATAACCAAAATTATGCAAGTCATAATAACTATAATTATTGGCAAAATGTGAATATATGGAACTAACCGGATCTGTGTCTCGTCTTTCACCGTGAAAGTATATAAACTCCGGAAATCTGGACCCAAAGGTTGACTGTTAAATCATTTGTACTTTATGGCGGTCCGCCACGATCGTGAACCCCACGATGCGGGTAGTTTAATTGCCAACTGAAACTACAGGCTAGTATTAGGCTTAATAGAAGACATGTGTAGCTTTAAAAAGACGTGGTATCGTTAAAAATCAATTTCACTAAAATAAAAAAATAAAAACGAAAAATAAATCCATAAGAAATTAATTTGATTGTGTGTTTTTAGTTATACGCTGCAAAGGCAGACCCCATGATGTAAATATCAAATCGTTCCTTGAGGGTCCCCATTGGGCTTATTGTGGATGCGTAATTACAATTTTGACCGAAAGTTAATATGAAATACAAAGTTAATAGCATGACTATAAATAAAAATAAAAACGACAGAAATGTAATTCTATAAATCAACTGAAACGATAATTAAACGAAAAATGTGACCTTAAAAAGGCAAAAATGCGACGTAAGAAAGTGATTGATTCTATAAAAAATGCTAAACGATAAATGAAAGAAAAAAGATGACATCAGAAAAAGCAATAGGCATGTATACGCTTTTGAAAACGTATATTTATGAAATGATATAGAAAAATAATAAGACAAAAATTTAAAAAATAGCAGCTGTGTCGAATAGTCTCGTTTTATCTCGTACTGTTTATTCATTAGATCATGTTATATTATTTTGTTCTAGAATAACCTTTAAATAGGCAACACTCGAGAAGTAAGGATGATAAAAAAAGCCCAAACTAATTAGTCTAGACAAATAGGCCTCAATTTTTGCAAAAGGGCAAACTAATTGCAACGCAAGTTATTTTTGCACAATACATGCCTATAAGGTCTCCTTTTCAATACACTTAAAGTCTAGAAAAATCTACTCATGCAAAATATGCAAATCTTGCATTTTTATCATCAGGTGTTCCGTATTCTTCACTGAACGTGATGCATGCTATTAATCGCGCCAAGGTATCATTTGAAATTTATAAGTAAAAATTAGGATATGAAAGTATGTATATAGAATGCTTCTTAAATTACACAGCAAAAATTAACCTATATAAAATGTATGTCAGGATGAATCTTAAGTTTTCCGGTATGCATTCAAAGAATATAATTCCATTATTAAATTATTGGAAAATTTTACTAAATTATTTTATTAGATATACAACTACATCATTTTATGTTAATTAAAAAAAATGAAATTATGTTTTAATCATTGTTAATTTATTTGTATTTTTAGTTTTAATTGTACATTTGTGACAAAAGCTGGAGCTTAGCCCAACAAGTTCTGATAGTGATCCTGTTCGATGTCCAAATCCAACATTTTTAAAAAATTCAGAAAATGCCGAACTTTCATCATTGTCAAATTTTTAAAGAAAATCATATCCTAGTAAATTTATTGTCCATTCTTTTAACGCTTGAAACATAGGTACCAAGTAGTATTACATAGCACAAGATCCAATTTCACCTATATCTTATACAGATTCAAGATTTGGCAATATATTTCATTTTAACATGGAACATCTGATTTAAGAACTTCAAATGCACCTCTATCAATCTTATATTGTTCAATAAGTTTGCCTAAACTTACTTATGTTCATGTATAATCTCATTTTTAAAACATTACGAAGTTTTACCTGTATAGTAGGATAACATAATACATCTTGGCGGAGGGTTGTGCTCTCCAAGTGCTTTTGTTATTTAATTGTTTCGCAATTATCTAACTCAATTTTCTTTTAGGCACTGACAAATCAGCAAAAGCTGTAACTCAAAACTCTCCATATATGTGTTGACCAATTAAGTCCGTGCTTTTACATGTACATCGTGCTGCATTGCAATCTTGTTGCAGTCGCATCGGACCAACTTAAGAAGGCTTTCTGGTGCTTGTAGCATATTAGTCATTTCTGGAATGATGACACAATTGATCATCTGCCATCTCCAATTGATGGGATTTAGAACACGAATTTCTAACCATATATACGTTTATTAGTATACAGACATAGAATATAAATTTGCAGCAGCTGTTGGTAAGGGCAATATATTTATTCAACTGTGATTATGTTTTTTATGTATCTTTTGGGAAAACCGATGATAGCGCAATTTGTTGAAGTTACCTTCTGGTGTTTTGCAGATGCAATAATGCGTGTTTATGCTTTCCACTTACAGAAGACTTCTGCACAATAATGTAAGTATTTTTTTGTATTTTTAAAGCAACTGATATACCTACATGGAATAAGCATGAAGCTGTGTCATATCCAAGTAAGGCATGCCCAGATTAGATTTGGAACAGTATAGTTTAACAGCACTTTAAACAATAAGACAGCATCACCATTGGTGTGGATACACCAACACCCTGCTTATTAAAAACTTTCAATAAACATCTCGAGCAATCTATGTTTATTAGATTTATTTACGAATTAAATGTTATTCTCGTTGCCGTACTCATAATTAATTCACAGTGTATAGATACAGTATTTATTATTCTTCTCAAAGGAAGTATGTATTTTACTGAATGTTGTGCACTGCAGCAATCAAATACTATAACGCATTTGCAATATTTGCAGAGTACATATTTAATACATACCTAACATATTTATTAAAATCTAAGACCATGATGGTAAATGATCCCATGTAGTAATCCTCCTCCATCCAAAGTGTCTACCAGTTGGAAGTTTGCATTATTGGTATCAAACCTGGCTCCATAAGATACTTTGCTTTGCTTTCAGATCTGAGAGCAATAATGGACTCAAGAATAGAGGTCATGTATATTAATATTTGAGTTTGGTACAATTAATGTGAGTCATTGAAACAGTCCTTGTGGACGAATATGCACTGATTTTGTCTATTATCACATCTGTTTGATTCAAAGATATATGCTTGCTTTTTTCACTTGAATTAATTGTTCAATACCTTATTGACCTCCATGGATTAAAGAAACTCATAGTCAACATTCTCTGTTTGATCTGCATTTACTGAATCCTATAAGACAATATCTGAGCTTATGCTGTGCAGTGATTTGTCAGAGTTACTGAAGGAATGCCTGACTTTTAAAAGGTTCATAAGCTTTTTTGTATTTGTGCAGTCTCTCTTTTCTCGTGTGTCAGTCTTCTTTGTGTTGTTCAGTAACTCTATAATTAAAACAAATAAACTGCTGCATAACTTGATTTAGTTCAGAACTTCCGGTAAAGATTTAATCCACATGACTCGTTGCTTTTCTATCCCTTGTGAGTCTACCAGTGGATTTGATACCTCGCATAAACATTAAGATCAGTAAGAAAGCCCTGTCCAGTATCACTATTGCAAACAACATGTAACCTATTTTTAAAAACAGAATACAAATCGGGATGATATCTTGATTAGGGCGCCATTTGTTGAAGATATAAAAAATATTGTCTTAACGTACACATTGTTAACTGCAGCAACAAGGAATGGTAGCATGTCCTATTATGAAACTAGATATACATTCCAATTTCCTGTTCTTTCAGCCCAGCGAAAACATTGCAACAACAAGCAGCAATTACGGTTAGTCACATTTTCATTTTCTTTACCATAAATGTTTTATCTAGCATCGTATCTTGGTTAGCAATGAGTTTTCAAAATATTTATTCGATATTATGAACCTTTCTGTAAAATTAGTACTTTTTACTTGAATTAAATTAGATTTTCTGTTCTCATGTGGGTCTTCTACTTCACTTGGAGGTTAATTGTAAGGTATAGAAGTATGTCATGCAGTAAGTTCCAATGTGTTTGCAAGAAGTAATACATTAAAGGCATCATAAATTTAGAAATGTCCTCTTCATACTCTAACAAGGGCATTTCCACTAAGCATATTTGATACTGATTGTGGCTCTATATCTTCCAGAACTTCTGATGATCCTGATTTTTGCATCAGGTGGATAATACTACTCAGAAAACTAATCACAATGTGTAATCCTCCAATTCACAGCAATACCGAGTTCAGACAGCTACGAGATGGATCATTAACTACAATAGTTTCAGCCTTCTACTACAGTGGATGGTCAAATACTGTAACATGAGTTGTGTTGTGATAATGCCATTTTCCCACCTAGCATATAAATGTAGAATAGATGCATGATATATTCCATTGATCCAAGTCAATGAAAAGCAAAATAACAACAGTTGCTTTCCTCGGATGATTTCCTTTGTATACAACATTCATGAATTCTGACAAACCTGGTCATGGGCATTGCAGACACATGGGAACTGTCCACATGACATCAAGTAAATATGGGGAATTAGGAAAATTATCGCAATACTTAAGTTTAGTAAATTCATTAAAATGAAGTACATAATCTTTGTGATAATGGTAATAATGAATTGTTAATTGTTCAGACCTAATTATCTCATTAGTTACTACTTCATGCGGAGAAAATTGCATGAGTAACATATTTACCTGGTGTTAATATGGTAACAATACCCAGGTTAAAAAAGGTGTCATATCCATCAAGGGTTTGTATATTGTGATCAATGTTGTCTGCTGACTAAAACTGAGAACCAAAATGGTGATGCATGTGTACCCCAAATCATAATTGTAAAGGAGCAATTACCATACTTGGTCGAATCGTTTAAATGATAGCATGCCCCAGTTTCTTCTAAGTATTTTTTCTGTTGCAATAATCAGCATAAGGTAAACCATACTATCAGTAAGACATGACAAGGTGTTTTCTAAACTAAATTCATATGTAGATGGGTAATTTGAGTTGGAGTAATTTTCTTATTTCAATGTTTGCCTGCCGTACAGTTGGTACTACACCGTTAACAATAGACTGCATCATTGTCATGTAAATCATTTGCAGAGGAGTATATGTCTAACACTGTATCACTTCACTCATCATTCCGGGATTTATATATGTAGTCTACAGTGTAATCAAATGTAAATGTCACAAGATGATGAACCTAACTTCATTGCTTTTATTGGTATTTGATTCATTTACAACAAGGATAGGCAGTAATTCTTGAAATAAAAAGTCCTGGTTCGGGATCGTAACCTACAATTAAATGTTGAGATATCAACTCGGTTCACATTTCCATCTGCTTTTATAATGTTAGGGTTACACTATCGTTTTCTAAATCTCCTATTAGCACGTTACACTGCACATATAAAACAATTTCATGTTGCTCACGTGCTTTGGTGATGTTATCACTTTCTTTTTTGGTAATGGGCACTGCATCTCCAACATTGCTACCCATGATACCTTCATTACAATATATGCACATGTCTCGTATTCTTATGTTGGACATCATTCAATTTGTAAAAAATTAAATTAAAAGTAAAATTTAGCAGTGTATAATAGACTAGAAATTCATTTCAGTAAGTTATTCTAAACAATTGAACTATCATATATTCTAAGGAATGTTTTAAATATCGACGAATATGTTTTAGGTTTAACCTCTTCATTTTGTTTTAAACAAGTTATTTTGTGCAAAAGAAATGTTTAAATTTCATATTGAATCAAACACTTTTTTGTATGTAATAAAACCATTACGTCGTAAAATATTTTGGTGCATGGAAAAGCTATATAGCCACCAGCGATTAAAACATTACATTAAAGTTCGATTCTCAAAACTTTAAAAAGTAAATTAGCATTTTATTTCAGGACGACATATATATTTAGAACCAGAAATCAATTTTATCTAAAATTTGAGCTTAATCGGCAAAATAAAAACAAGGTTGTCTACATTTTATTGTCATAAACACGCACTATTTTCGCAGATCGATGAATGTAAAATCTTCTTATTTCGTGTCAGTCGATTTTACTAGACGTTTGATATGTTCATATAGACACCTAATAGAAAGGCATTGTGTACAATAACTTGTGGTGCAATTAGTTGGACCCTTTTCACTGATTTGACTGGACTAACTATTTAATGTGATGCGTTAATGTAATTGGTTCGTGTATTATGAATTAGATAATGTTAGAAATATGAAAGAATTGATAAAGTACTTTTAATATGAAAAATGTATGATGGTTCTGTATTTTAGTAACGGTAACCCGCTATTTCCTCCTGTATTCCATCATTCTAAAATATACTCGAAACAGATTTGAAGGGGGCGATTTGTATTTAGATTTAATATCTAATATATTATATAGAGAATAGTCGGAAGAATATATTAAAAAATTGCGACGATTAAGCCAAAAAATCACCCTATTAAGAACATACGTCGGTGAATATGGGGGTCGTGTGAATTACTATTAGGGTGAGTGTGTAAACGGCCCCGAACGTCTTTGTAAAATACTGAGTTAGAAAAAGCAGCTTATTCCGAAAAAAATATAAAACATTTTGAAAGAAAAAAAACGCGCATCAGAAATTGGTTTAAGTGACTGGCGCAACAGATTAACATATACAGTTTATTGTGCTCAAACTATGAACGACAATGTAATAGAATAAAGATCACATTTATTTTATTATATAGATATGCCAGTCCATCTCATTAGATACCTAGAACCCGAACTGACAAATTAGTGTGAAAAATCTGATAATATCTAAATAAATTATTCTAACGAAGCGATTTACGATAGTAAAACATATCGCTGTGATGTATTCTATATAAAATGTAATGCTTTTTTCATTATTGCCAGCTATTATGATTATGTTGTATATATTAAATATAAATCCATATAGATTATCACATCCCCCAAAACGCACAAACTTACAAAAACGCACGCCACCCGCACCCACACACCCACACACACAAGCCCACACACACACACATATATATATATATATATATATATATAATTCACGCTCAAATACATATATATATATATATATATATATATATATATATATATATATATATATATAATTCACGCTCAAATACATAAACAGATTGTTAGTATACTCAACTCAACAGAATGAAAGATAAACAAGTATTGCGATCAGTCGAATACTCCAGAGACAGAAATGTCTAAACGAGAGTTGATGACAAAAACAAATTAAGAACTACCATTTATCAGAAATAATTATCATCAAAATTGTCTATTTATTAAATTCTGTCTTTGCAAAGGTTGTTGAAACCATCTACGAGACAAAATGAAAGAGAAAACCAAAAATAATTTCTTATATCTGTTTCAGGCAATTCTCTTTCAATTAATCTTGTTCACTTCTGTTTTCTTTCCAGTTTACTGAATCACAAAGCCTTTTCGCACTTGTACATCTCACAGACAGTTAAGTGGATTTAGTAGGTTATACTAGCACTGGGATCTAATGTAACATCTATATCACTATGGTTCGTAACGGTTACCTGTGTGGCAGACTTGACAAAGTAAAGAGAAATAATTTTGAAAACCTTTATGAAGTAGAACGCGGATTAAAGAAATAGTTACGCGATGTACGTTTTGAATGCGTGAGTATATTGTTTATTTTAATAATATTGGGTCACCACATATCAAGACCATTAACGACTCGAGTATAAGTGTTAATAAGACGGAATTATTTCAAACCGTTCAAGGCGGAACACTATCAAAGTACTAACAGTAATCAGTGAGATAAACGGATCATTTCTTATGGAAAAAGAATGTGTTGACATTGAATTTGAAGACGAGCAAGTTGCAATTAGTATGGAAGCAATTCCGTGATAATGTGTTCCACAGTCGAGAAGTACTTACAAGCAACGCTCAGTCCATTGACATTTGCTTGGTGCTAAGCATATAAAGAGAGACACAAAGCATTTTTTCCTTGTGGTAGCTAAACGAGGTTTTTTTTCTGCAAATATCTTATGAGGAAAAACCAAAGATTGGAGCTAGGTCGAGAAACTGCTATGAACATGATAGGAAAACAGGTTGAGAGTGATTCAAAAGAGATAAGCTGTCAAACTTACTTGACAAGTAGACAGCTTTACATATTTCGCTATTCCCCTCAAAATATAGTTAGATAGAATATATTTATGTTCGACTCTCCCTCTTAACTTAGTGTTACCCTTTTAATGAACTAAACCATATATTAAAATGAAAATATCATCTTATTTCTTGATATTTCATAGTGTTAAAGAATCACTTAAAATTAACATTACGAACATAAATGCTCTAATTTTTTTCATTTCTGGTAATTACACAAACTAATGCGGAACCGCGAAGCTCGAATAT
Organism: Sepiola atlantica; assembly: GCA_963556195.1. Classification (NCBI taxonomy): domain Eukaryota; kingdom Metazoa; phylum Mollusca; class Cephalopoda; order Sepiida; family Sepiolidae; genus Sepiola; species Sepiola atlantica. The sequence goes on along the minus strand of OY744518.1, from coordinate 155,683,360 downwards.
TGGCGTTCGATCTGTCTTGTGATTTTTAAAGTAAAGAGATCAATGCTAATCGTGCCATCCTGTTACTGTTCACGAACCGTTTTTATTAGCTGTCAGTTCCCTATGAGGTTTCATGGGTACGAACTTAGTGTTTTTATTTTAGTTTGCAACTGTGAGTGTAATATATTGCTGCTGAATTTGTGCGCGTCTTCATATCTTGCATTAAATCATCTTAGTCAGCGATAACAAACTAATAAAGTTAAGTTCTTTATTTTCGACCACAATCGGAACAAACATACGCAGACATTAACTAATACGATGTCTGTCTTAAAATATCCGACCTTAGGCTAGAAAAATATTCCAAATACCTGACGGGGTTGGGACCCTAATCCCCTTACAAAGTAATTACACACATTTAGCCCACCGATCCCTCCACTGCCGAAAACACCTCTGGAAGTCTTCTTTTGGAATGGTGTTCATCTCCGCCGTTACGTTCCGCATTATCTCTAGTTTAGTTTCAGTGGCGTCTTAAATTTTCGAAACAACCAGAAGTCGCCAGGAGTTATGTATGGAGAGTATGGGCATGACGAACGAGTGGAATTCCATGTTTGGTTAACAAATGTTTGATCAATTGGGATGAATGTGCGGGGGTGATGCAGTTGCCAGTTTTTCGCCGTCCACATGTCTGATCTTTGACGCCGAATATCGTAGCGCAGACTCCGGGAGTCATCTTGATATTACTTCTTTGTCCCTGGTTGTCCTTCCGGTGTGTATTTGTGATGCACAATTCCCCGGATATCAAAGAAGACAGTCATCATCACCTTGAGTTTGCTTCGCACCTGTCGCTTCTTTTTTTGGCCTTGGAGACTCGGAATGCTTCCATTGTCTTTTTGTTTCTTGGTCGTACACGTACACCCATGACTTATCTCTAATTATCACAGTGTTCAGAAACCCAGAATCAGTGTAGGCGGTTTCCATAAGGTCCTATGTACCATGAAAACGAAGGTCCTTTTGTTTCTGCGAAAACAACTTGGGCACAAATTCGCAGCCAATCTGTTAATGTTCAACTCATCACGCAAAATTGCATGTGCGGAATCTTTACTCACTCCGACATTTTGGGCGATCTCCGGCAGGGTTGAACGACAATCTTCCATCATCAAATTTCGCACCCTCTCAACAACAGCTGCACTCGGAGCAGTTTGGCGTCTGCCAGAACGCTGCCCACTCTCCGCGTATGTGCGGCCATTTTTGAATCGGTTGAATCACTCTTTAATTAATGTTACACCCATTGCATCATCTCCAAAAACTGCTGAATATTACGAATTGTTTTCCTTTGAGAATCGCCAAGCTTTTGACAAAATTTGGTGCAGTACTTTTGCACAGAATATATGCACAACAAGTCATCTTGAGAGAATCGGTAATCCGACGAACACGTTGTGTAGTACATCACTCAGCGACCGACAGGCAGCAACTAATGCTCGGCGGGGATATAATTAACACTTTCGCATGAAAGTATCTTCCTTCACTGTGTAGAGTGACGCCGCCCTATCGTCTCTATTCCGCACGGGGAAAAATAAAGGCTTCGTATTAAACAATAATTTGATTTTCGGAAAAAAGGGGTCTGTGAATGGTTTTAGCAACGCAAAATGAACAAAATACAATCATCGTATTTCTTTACTACTTAAACAGGTGTTACCAGTATAATATCGCCGCATCTTAAACGATATAATGTAGATGCATTTACAAAACAAACGTGACATAAACCCCTCATTGGATTCAAATAGGTCAGAATCATTAACGCATAAAATTAGTCAGCAACAATTATATTTCTATACGCAAGCGCCACCATCGCTAAGGAACGAACGAATACACTGAGATATATTTGTAAAAATATAAACGCCGTCAGTGGAGATCATTACTCAAAGGAAAAAGAAACAATGTAATTATTTTAACAACCATCTGCTAAATTTAAGAGAAAAATATTTAATTGTATTATATGATTATGGCATCAAATTGGGTTATCCATTATGAAGAAAAACAGTGCTTTAACTCCCCGTGGTATATCGCGGACTTCAATTGTTCAATTCATTATCTATGTACGTTTGTGTACTAGTTTCTTATTTATTTTGAGAAAATTTAAAAAGGGTATTATTTCGCATTTTCCCCATAAATTACCCGCTCTACCAAAGCTTGATAGACAAGCCTATCTGCTTATTCTTGCATACATGTCAATAAGTGATCGATGCATCATGCTCTAAGTCTATTTTAAATCATATCACTTCTTAAACTACAAAAATCATTTTGGTTATTCCTGTAAAGACTTAGATTAGACACGTATGTCATACATAATCAATAACAAGTATATCAGTGCAATTGTGAACGTATTTATCGAACATGGTGCTTAAACATCATACGATCGATCAGCTTGATAAATATCAAATTAATCTCAAAATCCGATATCGATTCCTTTACATTTTACAAGAGTGTACGGAACTAACAGTGAATCGTTTCAGTTTAATTGGCATCAAATAAAAGATAAAAGACATAAAACAAGAAATATTTCCTTATTTTTCCTAACATCGAGTTTGACATGAAAGTCATTCAATATTCAATAAAATCTATCGCGGAAAGCCAACGATTATAAGTATTTATGAAACAGATTGACTGTGCATAGGTTTATATATATATATATATATATATATATATATTTATTTATTTATTGCACTGTAGCTCGTGATTGATCATGTACTAAATCGAATTTCACCCTTAACGTTCCTGTTACCCTGCGCCAATAAAATAGGTAATACATTTATTTTCAAAGAAGATGAAGTTATTATCAAAAACACTCAAGAAAAACAGACATACACCCAATTGTATATATATATATATATATATATATATATATATATATATATATATATATATATATATATCTTGAATAAAAAAATTATGAATGCAAATATAATCCAACATTTTTTTTCTAAAACTGTACATACTAATATGATATATATATATATATATATATATATATATATATATATATATATATATATATATATATGGGTGTGTGTGACTATTTATTTACACATATCTTTGTTTAGATATGCATATATATATATATATATATATATATATGTTTATATGGGCACATATATAAATATATATTAATATATCCATAACAACATATTAAACTACAGACTAATGTATATATATATATATATATATATTTATATATATATATATATATATATATATATATAGATATATACATAAATACACACACACGTACGTATGAGTATTATAATATTGCTTAAATACCCTCTTTAATAAAATATTTGTTGTAGATTTAAAAATCGTTTTCGGTGTATTTCCTCAATTGAATATATATATATATATATATATATATATATATATATATATATATATATGCATATGTATGTAAATATATATATATATATATATATATATATATATATATATATATATAACTGAAGATAAAATGGTCCGACGTAATGAAAGAGGAAAGCCGAAAACTATTTTTTTTATCAACGTTTTGTCTTTATTGAACTACTTTAGAAAGAAGAAAACAATATAGAAAAATCATAGAGGATATTAATTTGCGCAAAAAATGGAATTGTTTTTAACAAAAATAAATTCTAATTTTGCCATGACGTTGTTCAGTTTGGAGGCCTTCATATAACATCATCAGAAGAAGCCCCTTCCGAGAATTTACATAATGCAATTGCTAACTTTCTTATCCCAAAGAATATAACTCATGCAAAGTTCTGGTTTGGATTAGTTAACCTAGTAGTATGCGCACACTCCCTACACCCATAATGTTTCCGTTTCGAGACCTTGTGAAACAAAATTCATGCTTCATTTGTAAGAGGGATCTCTAGAATTTGGTAAAAAAAATGTGTAGCAACCCTTAATATAAGACTGGAGTCAATAAGGCATGGGTTCCCTGCTATTACAAAAAAAACTATGTATGTTCCACTGAGAAAGCACCTGTATGTTGTCCTGAGGGTTGGCACATCGAATTTGCAGGCATTTCCACAAAGGATGAGCGCCGATATGCACCCATTGAAGGTGAAGCAACAGCAATCGCCTGGGCATTAGATAAATATCGAGTATTCATTATGGGCTGCTCTAATTAATAGTAGTAACAGAACACCAGCCCTTAATAGGAGTATTTAGCAACAAATACATGAGCGAGATATATAACCCACGCCGCTTTAAGGGTAAAGAGAAATCACTCAGGCGTGATTTTATGATCTAACACTGCCCAGGAAAGTTGCATCAGAGTTCTGATCCCGTCTCTCGCAATCAAGTCCCGACAATGGGTGCTCGTATATCCCTATCTTCCACACACTCTTCCTCTGAAGACATCTATTTCTCAGATATAATAGATGGCATCGTAGAAAGTAGCAACCCAGCAAGCCAGGGTCGATTTTAAACACAACGATACAATATAGTTAGCTTATCACGTACGAGCATCAGGCCGAAATGATCCGTGTTATACGACTCTTATAAACACAAAACAAGTAGGTTTCTCATTCAAACGTTCACTTACTAAACCGGAAATTTGTAATCTCTGATATGTATGTCATCGACTAAGTACCGACATGAGTTTAGCACTGATAATTGTGAGAATCGTGGTACCAAACTCTCACAGGAAAAGTACTACGTTATTTATACTCAGCCCACCGAAGCGTGGTTGGACTGAATGCCCGTGCCAATGAATCGGTGTATTGACCCGGTATGAAGACATCAATACGCAACTTTAGAACCAATTGACTCATCTGCACAAGTATTGCCCCACGCCATCCACCGTAACCACTCGTATAGACACGAGCTTAAAATTGGACCTTCCAGCAGATAGTGATGGACCTTTTTTACGTCGGACACATTGCGTACCTTGTCTGTGCAGACATACTCACTGGCTGGATTATTTTGTATCATCTTAAACCAATTCATGCCATCACCTTAAAACTAATATCTATTTGTCGGAAACTATTCTACACATATGGCGCCCCAGAAGAACGAAGTAGCTCCAGCGCCGACTTCGTGACCTCTTACCATCCAAACCGCACTATATAAACCACATGCCAAATGGATAGCTGCAGCTAGGAACCGTGAGATAAGCTTATCCGAACGAAATGACCACCTCACCGAGCGGTAAAACAGCACAGTGCATACTCTATGCGCACTCCAAGAAAGATAAATAGTATCAATAAAACGTGCAATCGTCGATGGAACACAACAGGTCATGTTGTTGAAACTCGCTCTAACCGTCGGTATCGGATCATGAGTGATGGGTCAGGCAAAATCAATTTGCGAAACCGCAGATTCTTTAGAACACTTGCAACACCTGTAATTTCAGTTCCGATTCCCAGTGCTTTGCCTTAATCTTCTAATATAACTCCTTGGAATTCCCATATACCTGGTACACGATTGCCACATAACAGAGGAGATGTAATTACATCGTCGAGGCACCAAACATCACCTAGGACTGCTAAACGAATGCCAGTGAAATCTGCCCGAGCATTGTCTAGGTTACTCCCTCACAATCAACCAGGCCAAAAGGAACTCATTCTTCCCCAAAGACCATTGCGTTCACGTACTAGGGGATGGGGGAGATATAGAATCAAATAAACACCTATCGGTTCCAATGTCCAATTTTCTATAGGCAAATATTCTTTTCATGAAGCAATATTTATATATATAATTATGCACTCTCAGACTGGCAGGCAATCATAATTCATATAATGGTTTGCCCAACTTGGCATAGCGGAGCAAGCAGTCCAGCTTCCATATACACTGGCTGTTTGGTTACCTGAGGTCTTACTTATCCTGCTGCCTAACTGAAGGTACAGTTATTCCCTAAGTATCAATTCTATATATAAATATTCGATATCATAATAGTTAGACTCATGATAATAGGAAATTAGTTGGGAACACCCAGAGTTCGAACAATAGTAAAAGTATGCATCATAATGACAAGACCCGCACCTAGAGAAGTCTTCAAAAATAAAATATGTCAGTCACGCACATAAAAAATGCATCAACACAACCATAACACAATAAAATAAGTATGCCTGTACATTAATTTCAATAACAAGCAAGCCACCTAATCGAATAAAACAGAATTGTAAACTTTCAACAATTCGTAAAATTATTAATTAACCCAAACCTGTAAACATTATAGTGGAAGTACAACATGCATTATTAAAACTTATATTATTTATATCCATTTAAAACAATTTACGTTGGAGTTTGTATTTAGTTGTCTATCCGTTTTATTATTAAATATAATGTTGTTTAAACGACTTACAATATGCTACACACAATCATTTCTTGTGTTTTTTGTATTTAAAGTTAAATATTACATTTTTAGCTTAAAACTTAATTGAATATATAGCAATGAGTTTCAAAAAAACATTGGTTGCATACTTAGCTAATGTATATTTTATTAGTGTTATACATAGCATGTTTATTAAGTGTTTTATGAGATGTTATGCACATTCTCTTGCTTGTAATTGTATTTATCTATGGTGAACTGTTGTGTATGTCTTAAACTAATCCCCGTGTCATGTATTTTAATCAGCAGTGTATCTTCATCACATACCGTAATAATAGCTAGTTTTCATTAAGACGACAACATATGTGGAGTTGTGTAGTGGGGGAGCTGAGGCTTTTCTCTATTTTAGTAGCCTATGGTTTTGCTTCGGAGACCATATCTACTTGGATAATAAGCTGTCATTTTTCTTATCAACTTGATTGATCACCAACAATAATAATGATGACAATAGAACAAACAATATACATTGTAGCAATAAAAACAATAATAATAAGTATAACTGCAAGGATACAACTGAGTGTCCACTACAAGAAAAATGTTTGAGCATGAGTATACTTAGGAACCATATCCCTAATAGAGATTCCAAGTTTGTTATTTTCCATAGGTGGGACAAGTACAGATTTAAATACTAGATAAATGGACCATACGATGTCTTTCAATAACCTGTATATAAAGATGACGCCTTATTATCTTATACATATGGTTTCTGGGAAAAGTCTGGAATTATACTATCAAAATTAGCGAATGAAGGAGTAATAGATGACTATAATTGTCGGTGAAAATGTGTCCGCACGCGTGTATGTTACTTTGAATTGTATTTAATGCGATTCATGTGTGTAACTAATATTACATATACGATGACATATGTGTGTGTCTGTGGGCTGTGATTTTAATTATATAATCTTGACATGCATATTTATGTGAACATTTTAAGTGGTGAATTCTAAAATATGATACATTTATGTCCTTACGTACGGGCGCGTCATGACTTGTCTATATGAATATACATTCTGTTCGTCGTGTAAGTAGATTAGCTAACCATCTATGTGTGTATATGCGGGAGTTGAGTTGTGATAAATTCATGCGCTTATATTTTAATATTCAATTACATGCGTCTATGAACATATACTCTGTTTATGGATGTATGCGACTGACATTGCAGTTTTCAGTGTAAATATTTTAGAGAGAGAGGGTTACTTTTATAATGCTAGCCGATGTTTGGAAAATAAAGTTTTGCATGCTTAAAATGTGTCCATCCACACCCCTACATTTATAACCTTGGGAAAAGCAACATTGTCGATTGCTGCTTCTAATAGCTACATCTTTAGATTACTTCAGGCAATTAGGAAGTATATAATCTCGCAAGACAAACAATAATCACTGTCGTTTGTTAAAAGATGAGAAGTGTAACTAAAATCCATTATAAATACAGCTGTTGCGAAATACAATGTCCTGATGATTTTGATGACATATAAAATTAGAATATTTTAAGCACAGCAGCAATATACACCAACTAAAAATAGTTTCCGTTAGTTTATATTCATTTGTAATGACATTGTATCCTCTTTGAAATGGAATTTACTTTTGTTATTAAGCAATATTTTGTGAACAATTTAATTATATTTTGTATATTATAATAAGCCCTTATCTCAGGAATGATATCTTCAGCGATTCCAAACCATCTCAAAAACTCAAAATGCAAAGCTAAAAGTAATACTATATACAATTAAGTATAATAAAACATTTATTGTAGCACGCACACCAAATAAAAAACTACACTCTAAAAGCGCGATTTTTTTCATAAATATTGAAGAAAATAAGTGTTTTTTTTTCTACGAATTTGTAAAAATGAAATATTCAAAATATGAGGCCGGTACATAAATTGTAAATTACAAATATGTAATATATGTATTGTAAACCTTGCTAGTATGCAGTTGCCAAATACTGATATAATATTACATACTAGATAAAGAAGGTCGATTAATGGTGAATATACATATAATTATTGACTTATATATATATATATATATATATATATATATATATATATATATATATATATATATATGACGTAGTTCATTCCAAATAAGGCAAGTTGCTAATGTAGACGTAAGGAGCTACTAAGAATTAGGGTGAAAGTTTAGGGGATCATGCTGAATTGGAAGATGTACAGCAAAATGCTTGTTCAGATTTGTTTTAAATTTCTGCATGTCGGTACAGTCGGGGAAACAAGTATCAGGGAGATGTTTCCAAAGACCGGTAGCTCTAGGAAATAATCTTTTGGAGTAGAAAGTGCTCCAGCATCTGGGGACCTCCACAGTAAATTGATGGGATTTAGCTTATTGTCGGATTGGTCAACTGTATCTGGGGGCACCAGAGCAGCAAGTTCATCGGAGAACATTCCATTCAAGTGCTTGTAAAACAATCACAAGGATACAACATTGCGGCGAAGTGGCAGGGGGTGGAGCTTAGTGGATAGTGAGGGACCTATAAAATTAATTATCTACTTTTAACCTTGAGAGATACTGGTTGAGTGTGCACCAGCCCAGATGTGATAACAGTACACCATTTATTGACAGATAGTAACTATGTAGAGATATCAGATGCTGCCAGCTGTGAGATGTTTTCTAGCACGGTAGAGGGAACCCACCTTCATTGTAGCAGCCTTGACAATTTATTTTAAGTAGTTGTTCCCATCTACGTTCCCTGAGAATGTTGGTCCTAGGAGTTTGAACAGTGGACTCTCAAGTGTGTTTATATGACATGCCAATAGATGGTTGAAGAGGTGTCTTGTAGTTGTATAAGGAAATGTGCGCTGTCTTATATATACATATATTGAAAAATACAAACTTTTAATAGAAATTAAATTAAGCAATGTAAACTAGAAAGAATAACATACAATACTTGCACAAAACTTCATATATTGCAGCATTAATAATACTGTGTGCATATATAAAGACTAGCAACAGAAACACTTTCTGATATAGAACCATATTGTGTTAGTAAATATGAACATTGAAACTATGCAAACTATGAAAATATTAAGACTGTATTTTATTAATTTAATTCTTAATTAAGAAACGTTTCTATGTGAACATGTTATTAATCTTTTTAATATTCATATATATTTTACTATATATTATAATTCATTACAGATGTGTCCCCTCATCTAAAAAGTAATATATATGCGTACATGAAATTGCACATTTATTTGATGTGATATGAAGGAATGTTCTTTTTTTCAGAAGAAGGTAAACTTTGTAACGCATTCATAATGGTAAAAATATTAACATCTTTCTGTTTGGGGCATACACATAGTCTTACATAGCAGAAAAAACTCATACTGTTTCATGAAAATTACATATAAACGAAAATACCAAACCGGAAATAGTCATGCGGTAATAAAGGGGCACGATGGTGCGAAGTTTGCGAGTTAAAATAAATATGCATAATAAATACCCGCGCATATTTTACAAACGAGGAAACTATTAGTATTCACATCGTATTACATTACATATCTAACAGAAATGTCAATAAAAAGAAACAATTCACATTTAAAAAAACTTCATATAAACTTTAATTTAACAATGAATTGTGCATGAGCTTTAATTAAAATAATAAAGCACATACTTCTGACATAAACTTTAATCTACATACTATGACTAGACATTTTCTATTTCACCTTAACTTAAATAATGTAACATGTATATTTTTATGTAAACAATGAAGTATACAAGACTTATAGAAAACTGAACCATATCTCATCATATAGTTAATAAACAATGTAATTATCCTTACAGTTTTAAAGCAAAACCCTGAGTCAATAGGTAATATATAAGTTAATAAGTGCCGCAATATATATATATATATATATATATATATATGTATATATATATATATATATATATATATATATATGTGTGTGTGTGTGTGTGTATATATATATATATATATATATATATATATATATATATATATATATATATATATATATATAACATGCAAGACAAATAGAACACGAAAAAGCTTTGGAAACATCCAACATGATGCTAAATCAACATTAGTCCAATTCGACTGATAACAGAGAGATAAAACACAAATTTGAAACACATTTTTAAAGAAATAAATAAACCTTTCTCTTGAAGAAAGAAGATACATATAATTATCAATGGGAATTGATTTAATCTTAGATATCGTTGCATGTATAGCATTCAATCAACTATGAACAAGAACAATAAAAATAATTGAGAAATCTGTTGGAGAGTGGTAACTTCCTTTACTATTAATAAGATTATAAATATAATGTATTTTCATCTATTATATTCCCCAACCTCATGTTCACGTACCATCTAACAGGTTCGGTTCTGATCATGGAATTTTTATTGACCTCCGCGATATAAACATGAATACAACCAGAGAGCAAATATGTTATCAAGTTTGAAAAAAGAATTGGAGCGCTTTAAAGGTGTTCTGTTAGAAGTGTTAATTACAGAAACGGCCTTGTCAAGACATAGAAAGTGAAGGTAAACAGCACACCACGATATGGAAATACTAAAAAGACAACATTGTTCAGACATAAAAAGACTCGAAAAAAAGATTCCAACAACAACAACGTAGTGAAGATATGGAAAGACTTGAAAACAGCATCGAGAAAACTTCAAACGACAGAATAAATATGTTTCAAGACACTTACAACGCTTCTCGAAGGAAAGTGGCCAAGCTACGTCAAATTGTGTTTGTAGTTGAAGAATGTAGGTGCATATTTGAAGAATTGCAGCTGACTTTTAAAACATAAGTAAATCTTTCGAAACGATTGTGCTGCGGTCTAACAAGAAATAATGTTCATCTATTGCTTGGGAAATACGTGATTATTGAGCGTAAAATGTATGCTAAGTATAGGTTACCACAATTTTAGGAGGTATTCAGAAAACTACTTTGCTATTTACAAATATTATTGGACGAAAAGAGTATACTTTGTCAGCATAGTTTATAATTTCGTAATTGAACCAACAATAACAAAACATTATACATAATTACAGACTGTTGTTAAAAAGGAATTAGAAAAGTTAAAATTCAGGAAACTTATCCGCGGCATGTTCACTGTATAATATTCGTAAACGTCTTACGTCTCTAAGAAACACAGTAATAACAGCACGTCTACTATCAAAATTAAAACACAATTCTGTTAACATAAAAATAAGGTGTTGAATATTAATGAATATTAAATCTACGACATGATACTGCAAACATTGTAGAATACGACATACACATACGCACAATTGGAAAAATGAAGGATGCCGAAAGTATTTTCTTTTAAAAGTAATCCTCGTTATGGAAGCCGTTAAATACATTTAAATAATAATGATTCTCTCTAATTAATAATTGTATTTTTTACGGATAATTTTTATCTTGTATTATTGTAACGTTTGTATTATAAACAAAGATAAAGTCAGAAATATTCATTTAAAACAATTATCTCACTGAAATATTTCTTTTGTTAAGGTTATTTTGAAATCATATAATAAGAAAGTAGCTCATAGTGAAATCGAAGAAATGTTCATGTTTTATTAAACATCAAAGTAAAATACAGACGGACCAGCACGTATTGAACAATTAACGACACTTCTTAAGCTTCTCACTTGACTTAATAATGAGGAAAAGTGGAAGAGTGAAAACCTACAACACCAATATACTACTTATCAGATAAAAGAACTATCCAATCGTCTGATATTGTTCAGATGAATATAAAAAAAAACACGCTTTCTTCTATAAGGCCGTTTTCCTCGAGAGATTTGTGTTCCAACCGATCGCCGTTGAGACAAATAACTTACTCAACCACATTGGTATATTCATGACGCGCCACAGCGGGGACGATCGTGAATTGACTTTGCTGTTCCAGCGCCTCTCCATTGTCATTATTCCAAGAAAACGCCTTCAGCCTGCTCTCGGTCTAAAAAGTCAACAACAGATCTGTTGAAACTTCCTTATAGTAGTTTTGATAAAGAACATTGTATTACTCAACTATTATTTGTCGTCTTTTAATAAATTTTGATGTCTTTATTAAACACATTTTTCTCTGTGCGTATGTTTTCTATAATTTAAACTTCTCTTCCGACTTGAGATGCGAGCCTATCGGTAATTTACCAACATATTTCTTTTGGATAGAAAGATTGTTATCGAAGTCCGGTATTGACAGTAATAATGCTCTCGTGTACACTTCTGGAATGCTAAACCGGACAACACACACACTCTGTGGGAAGGTATTCTTACAGACATTCAGATTCCTAGCTATAAATGGTGTAGTTTTGTAGCGGATGGAACACTATTTTTGTATTGAACCTTAATTGTTATAGGTGTCAAAAATAAGTATACATAAAAAATATTATGACGTGAAATAGAGTAGAGTTATCCTAATTTATTAGCTTGCAGCGTGGAGTATTCCTACTATAATATATATATATATATATATATATATATATATATATATATATATATATATATATATATATATATATATATATAGTACTAACACTTCTATGTCGACTGCGTTTTTATTCAATTCAACGGACTTTTTGCTAAATTTTTTCACGTTTAAGAAACATAAACTCTATATGAATCGAGATATACTCACCTATTGTTGTGTATTTCTCTTTTGTTTCATTTTACTTCAGTTGAAGTACTCAGACATCAACGGGACACTTCTTATATGAGACACATAGATATTCGAGTGTTCTCTTAAAGTTCCTCTTTACTCTTCAAATATTGAGTTAGTAAAGAAAAGAAAAGAACAATTATCTTCCTCTCTCTAATCGACAAGTTAATTATGGTATATTATATATTTCCTGTAGTATTCTTAGTCTCAGCGAATTCCAGGGCCAGAATTCATATACCTTGGTGGAGTATCCAGCTAAGTGTTGTAACTTGAAGAAACATTACTTGGAGTAGGTACACAATTGTATATAGCCGTGTCGAGCGGATCTAATTTGGGCTTCGAATACTATATTATTTTGAATATTTGGTCAGGGTTTACTTGTAGAGAGAAGTATCCTCATGTCAGGTTGCCCTAACTAACCTTTGAACGGAGAGACCAAAGCAACTCGAAGATGATCTCTACCAGGTAATTCAAACTTACCATTCTTGAAAAGTATCTTTTAGAGAATTATTCTATTTTCAAAGTAAAAACACATTTTTCACATGTTTTGAAAACAGTTTTTGTAGGAAGATATTTAAATTAAGGAAACAAGAAAGTTATAGCTCGGAAATTTTGTTTTAACACAACCATAAGAGCATGGTTTTCTACGAATATTTAAAAATATATATATATATACCTAGCCCGATTAAACCAGCGTAAGCCAAGCTGATATATGACTTGATTTTTTTTTCTTCAACCACCATAATCTCGGACAATATGAAAACAAACATCGTTTTCTTTGAGAAGGAAGTTATATCTTCGAAAGCTGAGTTTTCAAAAATATATCAATTTTACCAGAAGTAAAATAGCACGCATAGTTTAATGTTTTCCAAATATATATATATATACATATTTATATATATATATATATATATATATATATATATATATATATATATATATATATATATGTATATGTGATGTGTAAGAGTTGATTCAGCACGCATGTTTAAATTAATGGCTGTATATAGGTATGGCCTGTAATATGTTTTGCAGTCTGAATGTATGTAGCTTTTAGTGAGTTATTGTCTGTGAATATGTTACCGCTAACTGTGTCGGTGAAACGAAATTGACATTGATTTGAAGCGTGTTATTAATGCTAAAAATATTTCGATCTCGAATTAGGTTGTTGGCGACTTATAGATCCTATCCCACTTAGATGTTATGTAATAATAGCCGAATTCAAAATGTATAAATAAAAATCAATAAAACTATTAAAAATTAGAAATCGACCGTTCTAATTTTTTTTATGATGTTACATACAACACATAACACGAAACGGTTCTGAAATATAAGCAGGAAATGGATGCGAACAGATGCGCGAACACTGTTTATCTGACAATCGCACGTCCTGATATTAACAACCAATAAATTAATTACGACATCGCGTTCTAATATACTGTCTAAAAAGTTGTTTTTCCATAAACCAACTCGACATACATGAGTTAAAAACATACCAAAACATAAGATCTCAATAACAAAATAAGAAAATAAGCATCGCCATTAATTTTATTTGCAAAATATATATATATATATAAATATATATATATATATATATATATATATATATATATATATATATATATATTGATTATGCCGTTATATTTCAAGTCATTCTGGACTTCCCCATTCAAATAGAAGTCAATGACGGTGTATAAGTTATTCGATTGGTGATTGTGCAACCCAGTTCTTCCTTAAGTTGCAGTCACCGGTAGAATATTTATCCAGTGTCTCCCGATACAGAAAAGAGTTCATTCTTTCAATGTAAAGTGTGTTTACGTTAGCGTGTTGAACCTATTTATAAAGTGTCCCCTATCGCTTCAGAAGGCATTGCTACATATTCAGCAGAAATATCTCTGGAACGCGATCAAGTCTTACTCTCATTTTTGATCGATACTTGCAGATCTAAAAGCCTGTCTGAGTTTTCGATTTTACTGATAATGCCATTTATTCTACCTCAGGCAAAGATTTAAGCATAAAGTATTTGTATGGTTTATATCTTTTTCAATTTACACGCGTCATCAGTGACAATAAATTGAATTGCACTCCAACTCTACTACATTTTAAATAGAAAATAAACACTTCACCGGTTCAAGAAGGACGTGATTAATTATGTGATTACTACTCTAAAATATATTCTGTATAGCCTGTAACCGAAACTATGTCATACTTTTTAAACATATTACTTCATAAGTGTGTCTTTTTCGGGCAAGGGTCTACATCATATATATCTATATATCTTATTATTGCATTCCACTGGCCATGGGGAATTAATTCAGAACTATTAATTTTTGTTTTTAATTATCTCTTTCTTTCAGTATTTCGATGAAGGTTTTTTCTTCTTCTCATATCTCACATTTGAAAGTAATCTTTTCAAATATAATATTGATTTCTTTCACTCAATCAATAGAGGAGTTGATTTGTGTTTTAGAGTATGGTTTCTGTTTTGGTGGGTAATTTCTTTTTTTTCTGAATCTGTCATCATTCATCATGTGAGTTTTTGCGTTTACATACTTAAACTTGGCAAGATTTTATCAGGACTCAATATTGAACATCACCTGCGTTTTTTTATGTAAGATGCTTTTTCACAAGTTAACGATATGTATTGTCACTTTATGATGGTTGACAAGGTTTGGACAAAAATATACACTAGTCCGAATTTTGCTTTGAAACACGTGTGACGAATGTATATTGAATTCGAAAGTTACTTTTGAATGTATGATTCGAGAAAGAAAAATAAACCTTCATCGAAATCCAAAAATAAACAAATTGGAAAAGCTAATAAAAATTATGGTTTTGAATTTATTTCCCGTGGTCAGTTAAATGAAAAAAATATAATATATAAGCTCTGAATCTTGTAGTAAAAAAACATTGATCTTACATTTATAATTTTTCGAGATATTATAAGGACTATACATTTAAAACAATATATATATATATATATATATTCTTTGTAAAAGCACACGCACACACACACACACACACACACACACACACACACACATATATATATATATATATATATATATATGTATGCATATATATATAAAGATATATATATATATATATATATATATATATATATATGCGTATTACGGAAGATCAGAACAATATCGGACGATTTTCTGTAATACATACATATATAAATATTACGCTATTTTGAATTTTCTCAAGAATACACTACTCAGCTGGTTTCTGTCCAACTAACCTTACACACATTATATATATATATATATATATATATATATATATATATATATATATATATATATATATATATATATATGTGTGTGTGTGTGTGTGGGTGGGTGTGTCTGTGTGGGGGATATGTTGGGATGTGTTTGAGGATAAATTACACGATATATCATGAAAATTAAATGCTGTGAAGGACAAAATGTGTGAATAAATGCGAACGAAAAAATGAATACAATACAGAAAAAATCACCACGAAACAAGACATTTTACCGGTTTCGTTCGAGATCAACAAACGTCTTCAGAAAAAGTGAATATTTCAAATTTGTTCCATAACTCTGAAAGCATTAAAACACATACAAAGAAACGTCATTGGCGCGCGGTTAACTATTTGAAAGAAGAAATAATAATAAAACGCGCGTACGGGGAGACGTTAAAATCGGAAAATGAAGGGGAGGATTAAGAATTAGAAGGAAATCGAAACAGTTAGGCTACGAAGATGTCATCATCAACTCATCTAAATATACACACAATCACACACAACGTGAAACTCTAAGTGTAGGCCTCGAATTCGCCACTGGTTTTTGTAAAGGTCACATAGTAGATACTGTCAAAAAACATTACAGACATGGCGACTTCGACTTTGAAAAAAGGCTACATCCAAGGCCTTATTATAACCTCACTTGGTCTACAAAATGATATCACTTTAACTCGGAGATACTCAGAAGCCACCAGAGAGGTTGCCTATAAGCTAGGACATTTACATTATCCATGCTGATAAAAGAGGCGGTATTTTAATCATGGACGCAGGTATATACCAGCAAAACATCTAGTTCTTGCTTAATGATGACAACATCTACACAAATACGACCCCACAGCAAATAATCAAGGATACAAAATACTTGAAACGCGAGGTAAGAAAGTGTTTGGCTGATTACAATTCTTAGATTCAACTCCTGGAACATCACCCTAAAACTCCAAGACTTTATGGCCTACCACAAGCATATAAAGCTAACATTCCCATGAGACCTATCATATCAAGCATCGACAGCACACTACATAAATTAGCCAGAAAATTAGCAGAAATACCTACCCCTTCTCGGTTTAATTAGTTCATTAAATATATTTTTTTTAAAACTCCGGAGATCCGTTACAAAGACTCCAACACATCATCGCCATGGCCAGGTTACATATCAAATTTCTTTATACTAACGTACTTATAGCCAAATTCCTTAGATTCCTCATAATTCATATCATTAAGTCAAAAAATAAGCTTCCACTCCCTACTATCCAAATTATTACATCATGTTATTTAATCACACAACAATGCCATTTTACTTTAACGACACATTATACAGACAAAAAGTTAGTTTACTCATGGGCTCCAATCTCAGCGGAGTCCTTGCCTGTCTTTTCCTGACATTTTTAGAGAATGGTCCCTTCAAATAAATCCTACTCCAAAACTCTCACTACTTTAGATACATCGATAGCACAGTCTTTATTCACCCACACCACATTATATCCCTTTTCAGCAGCAGGCGATATAAGACCTTTCAGCAGCAGGCGACATCGCTTTGTAGCATAACATTCTCCAGCACAATTAATGAGTCGCATCTTCAAGCGTTACCTCTGAAATGATACTACGTAAGGTCATCGTTTGCAAGAAAAACATCGCAAGTGGTCTACATATCGATATATACCGAATAGATTGTAGTAGTTAAAATAATCTTCATTTACAAAAAACTATCAGCAGCTAACAACAACTCGACGTGGCATATGTTTCCTTGAGTAATTCTTGATTCGCACCTTAAGGCGAGGTAGATGAAATTATGTACAAACATATAAACTGTTGCTTCGATTAATTTGCTACATGCGAAAAACATGCTGAAATAGATCGCGAGATGGCAAAATGCATTATGCGTATAACACACACACATAAAGAGGATAAATAAAACATTGATGCCTTTGTAGCTTACTTGCAATAACTATATTTTCATACTAAGCTCTACTTTCAGACGATCACAAGACGCGGACCTAAGTCACAGAGTCAATTAAAACTGTGTAGGCTTTCGCTCTATCCTCACGGCCATCGGGCATTGTAACGTGATACATGATAGATTAAGTTATATTTATGGCTAAATACAGCAGACTGTTACTATCGGACTATCTAGAGGGTTCTACGAACTTAATTGGAAATTTGCATATTTCTAAGTAACAGTCAGTTTTCAATATATCCGAACAGTGCTCAACTATAATCTCTTAAAGGGGTTTTATAACAATATTTACAAAGACATATGTAATTATTTATACCTACATACGCCGACGTTTGGCTTACGATGGCCTATGTGACATCATTTCTGAGACCAGGTTTGAAGAGGCGAGTCATTAATTGCGCTGGATAATGTTATGCTACAAAGCGCTGTTGCCTGCTACTAAAAAATCTTTGTAAATGGTGATTATGTGAACTACTGACATCTCTTCTCTACATATTTATGTGGTCTCACGTAGTCGTCACATAAACACACACTCAAGTATTATATAAGTATATATAAACTGTAATGCCTCTCGTATCACGTGTTCAGATTATTGGAGTACAGGACTCTTTAATGGCCTTGCCAGATGCGTTATTTGAATGTAAGATAAGCATCCTACCATTAAATTATTCTTCAAAAATACCCCACACGACAGCAGGAATGTTATTTATCATTTAGGGCAACATATGAATAAGACATGCTAATGACAATCTTCTCAGATGGAATATTAGCTTATCTACAACTTATAAAATATTTATTCGAATTATATTTACATGCCGGTGAGAAAAATAAGGTTAACATAGCAAATGTCAACACAGGTTTTAAATAAAGTAAAGTGATATGTTTCATTGAAAGCAGACTAAGATCTACATGTTTCTTAAAGTTATCAACAGACAGAGAATCGGTAGTGTAATGTGCGAATAAGGCAGTTCAGATATTTCTCTTTTCATTGAATTAGCAGTAAATAGTTCCGTTTTAGTATAGCTGTTTCCATTCCCCATAGAGAATACTTAGTGAGGGTATACATGTATTCCGTTTATAAAAAACAAAACCCCAAAACGATTGTCAAACCAAAGTGAATGTGTTCTGTTTTTTAATAAGGTTTCGAGAAGTGATAGTAAACAAAAGTGGAAAAACGTTTACAACGAAGTAGAAAGTAGAAAGATGGATCACTGCTGCATATCGTTTGCCAACGAGACTCAATGTGTCTACGTAATAACCTGCCAACTGGATAACGGTGGAGATCGAAGACCAACACCCCACCAAATTAATAGGTAGTGCTCTAGCCTTTAAGTAGGTTATGGGTAAGCAGCGATATAGAGACAGACGGAAATACTCGTATTGGTATAGATCGACCAGAAAGGGAAGTGCAATGTTTACAGTTATGCTGAACAATTTAACGTAAAACCAATCATGAAGCACGCCGGAAAATTTGATTACTTTTGAGGATAGCCAAGTTCACTACAGAAAGATTTGGCTTTGTTTATCAGAAAACGTCTAGGCATACACCCTCTACCAACACCCTTGCCATAGGCAAGGTTTTCGTGCATATTTACGGCGAAAAATCTTCTGTGCTTCTTCCCGCTTTGGATAAATCTGAATTTTACCGTTCGAGGCATGTCCCCATAGGCAGTGCCCTAGAAAAATAAAAGACATAAGCAAAAATCCACTGCCAATGATTTTTTCCAAGGTCATTTTGAGAAAATTATTTTACGCGTAAGTGTGCGTGTGTTGTTTATTTGATTGTGTGTGCGAAGATCCTGTATACATGTAATTATTTGTGCGCAGTTGTTTAGTGGATATATATATATATATATATATATATATATATATATATATATATATATATATATATATATATATACTTCTTGTGGGAAAAGTGTACATTTATATATATTATACATCCCACTTATTGTCGATGTGAATGCTGTTTCTCTCTCTGTTCTGTTCTCTTTCATTATCTCTCTATCTCTCCTTTCCCCAAACTCTCTCTCTATCTCCATACATATACATATATATATATATATATATATATATATATATATATATATATATATATATATATATTTCAAAATAATTGAAATACCTATATGTATACGTATAGTTTCATAGATATCCGGAGGGATGGTATCAAAATACATAATAGAAAGTCCTAATACGGTAGTGAATGCTTAATATTGTAAGCAATGTGTTACTAAAGTTATAAAATATATATAGAATATACATAAAAAACAAAAATATATAAATCTTTTAGTGTAACATATAAGAAAAATAAACAATTTATATGTTTAATGTGTAATAATATATTTGTTTGTTATTTATATATACATTCCAAATCATTATTTATATATATATATATATATATATATATATATATATAAATATACATATATGTATATATATATAAATATACATATATATATATATATATATATATATATATATATATATATATATATATATATATATATATATATATATATATATATTAGAGAGATAGAGAGAGAGAGGGGGAGAGAGATTATTTATATTATGATTATTGAACTTCAGCTGACTTAATAAACATTTGTTTCTATAAGGATGTTTTGTTTATATCTCAATCACAGAGAATACATGTTAAAATAGTCCTTCGTATCGGGATTTTCTTGTTGGAAAAGAAATTCATGGTTACTAGTATCCCGTGATTTCCAAATTATTTAACAATTCACTCATCTCTTACCCAAAGAAGGTCGGGTGTTGCATCGCCTGAAATGTTGTGAAAATGACAACGAAGATAAAAATCGTACTCTGTATGATACAAATTATACACATAAACGGGCACTGCTTGTGACTATTAAAACAATATTTATGTATCTTTCTTATTGATTCCATTCCATGTGTAGTGCAATAAGACCAAACAAGTGTTTAATTAAGACAAGGTACAGTTTAGTTTACATTAATAAAAACTGTTTATGTCTTATTCTATTATATCGTTATTGGAATTATTATTATTATTATTATTATTATTATTATTATTATTATTATTATTATTTCATATAGAATGATTTTTGTAGGTTGTAATGGCAATACTATTTTTGACCGACATCCCATGATATTAAGCTATAGCAGTCTATAAGCCACAAATACACATTATATTTATTCTGCTGCTAAAGAGTGGTCGTGGCCTATTAGTAAGGCCGCCTGGATTCAGTCACTGGGTTTTGAATATTGTTAGGATCAGCCATGCTTGGCATCTGCAGTCAGCGATACACATTCCCATTGATAAATATATTTCATAAATATATACGTTCCAATATAGACGTATCACAATGGGGAAGGCGGCAATGTTTCCATTAGCATTTACATATTCACACGGAAAAAGACAGAAACACTCAAATAGATAGCTATTATACGAAGGGATAACATTGAAAAAGATAACTTGAATCAGCCACTTCAGGTAATTAAGAAACAGAACTTTGAGTCACTTACTACTTGCCCTTTTTTACTGAAAAACATGAAGACCAAGATATGGACACGTAATCAAGACATTAAAAAGGGAATTACAGAGGTCAAGAATGAAAAAAAGATCAGAGGTAAATAAACATACAGGGAAAGTTGTATGCTCTCAGATAGGAAAATATAAATATAACTACTTTACAACTATGTGTATGGGTAGATGTTGCAAGTTTCATTATATATATGCGACTAAAGTAATCAAATGGCAGGCTAGCACACATCTTTATATTGACCAGCTCAGATGAACAAATGCATAATTTACTGACGTATAAAAGTAAACGCAATCAAGTAGCACCTTTGAGAATTTGATTATTTTGTTAGAAATCGAAATTAATTGCGACTGGTTTTGCCGTGTTTATCTAAAACGTAACGAAACCATACTTCTTCAGAGCCACATGGGGGATGTTCTGTCGATATTTTGGCAAACAATCTTCTGGGCAATGTCTCGCTTTTGATAATCTGAGTTTTATCGTTCGAAGCAATAACAATGTCGTAGAAATAAAAAAACGGAAAAACACAACCGCTTAGATTGTTTTGGAAATCATTTTAAGACAATTACTTAATGTGGGTACTTGTGTGAAACCTTATTTATTTCATTATATGCGTGTGGGTTGTGTATGCGTATATGTATGTATACATGTGTGGTGTGTGTCTGTGAACATGTGTGCACATGTGCCATATGCATAGGTGTGTGTATATATGAGAAAACGGGAGATTGTCACGTGACAACGGAGAAATTAAGTTATATTCATACTTAAAGCGGGGAGTATACATGTAAAGATATTCGATAGGATTCAACGACAGGGCCGGGGTATTGCACTAGGGCTTTAGATAAATATGTATTTTGTAATCTTTCTAAGAGTGCCCTTACTTTAATTTTACTTAAAAGAGCCTCTAATAATATAAACATAATATTTAAGTACCACTTCTTCTAAAACATCGATTTTTCTAAATATATTTATAATCAACATGTAAAATCCCTTATTAGTATATATAAAATATATATAGAAGATGGTCTGCCCGATCCAATATCTGAGGATGTACAACAGCCCCTTAGAAGGTCTGGGGGGGATTCGAGTATTACTTCCCGGGGGTCACAAACCAGAGCAACGAGAACAATATACCCATTTAAGAGGAACGTTGATGATGTGCCAGAAGCGTGGCAGTAAGAGTTCCTGGACTTGAAAAACGACTGCAGCGAACGATGCTTTCCAGAATATGGAACTAGAATAGATTCGGACCCAAGTCCGAGGAACTTAACCGCTTCTTGCGACAAATGTTCTGCAATATTGGTCTTGTTTTCTGCCACCTACCTATGTGAGACAGGATTTTCGGTACTGATACACCTCAAAACAAAAGCACGCAGCAAGTTGGAGGTGGAGGCGGATCTTCGATGTGCGTTCTCAATAACTCCCCCAGACATTGAAAGACTTGTGAACGACAAACAATTCCAGAAGTCACATTAACATGGTGTGTATGTTTTATGTTTTTAGACAATACAATTTAATGTTAGCTGTGTTAGTGCATTTGAAAAATAAATTAGTAAATAGACTCAGTGGGCTTTAACTTTTCTTTCTCTCATACACATGCAATGAACATCTTAATGCTTCAATTGGGTGAAGAGGGGAATACCAAAAAAATGGTTGGGAACAACTGTTATATCACAAGTAAGTTCATTTTTCAAAGTTTCCCTTTTCCAACATATCTACGGTTTTTTAAGTATTTTTTTACTCAAATGCCGGTTTACTTTACTAAATAGAATAATCAATCGCACTAAATATTAAACACCTTATGCTGTAGCTTTACATTGCTCCGATAAGTAACCGTTCGTTAATATGCGTGGATGTCACAAGTATAATACCAATAGTGCTCAGTGTTTTAATATATCTCTTCTTCTTTTCTCTCTCTATATGTGCATCATATCTTTTTATCTTATTCTCCTGATATATATATATATATATATATATAGTTGGACAGTTGTTTTTAAGACTTATTTGAACGTAATCGCGAATGTCGAAAGCGTTCGATATGGACGGAAAGTGAACTATCGTATCCATACTCCACGAATTTATATCACGGACCTGGAAACAAGATCACAGAGTCGAGACAACGATAAGAAAATAAGGAAACGAGAAAATTACGTCGTCTTAAATCAAACAGGTACTTATAGCCATTTGCTGTTTAAATATTTACAATATATCGTAGAATTTGGTTTAGTTGGACAACTGTTCTAATCTTGGGTGTTTTTCATCTCAACTTGCAAGGACCCGTCGCGAAGTCGATAGTACTAAGTATAATTCACTTAAAAGTGGCAGTCATCTGAAAGTTGAAGGTTGAATCCTCACTGCGGGCGATGAGAAGAATTGCGAATTACTGAAGACTTTTTCCCAGTCATTGGAGATGGAACGAGAGCATGCTACCTCCGTATATTATATAAAGGGTTCCGTTCGAAATTCCGTCCAGATCCCGAGTTCGACAGAAACATTCCCGTGTTCGACAAAGTACATCTGAATAAGGTCGGAGGTTATATCGGCCGAAACGTTTGGATAAAAAACGTCCAAGATGAGAATAGTAGTCCGAATATACCAAATTGTACGAATTATCAACCTTCATCTAAAAAATCCCGAAGCATGTACAATATATATATATATATATATATATATATATATATATATATATATATATATATATATATATATATATATAAAGTGGTGTACTAAAAGCGAACTTTTAGGAAAAGTGAAACCTATTGTGAAGAGTATATAGCTCAATATCCAGGATAGAGCAGGTAGAATGAAGAAAAATGGAAAGGAATTAGAGAAGCAAAAGTCAAATCATAATTCAATTCAATTGCTCAGAGAAAGGTATATTCCGCAAAAAAGGCAATTTATTCAAGTTAAATTTTCCTTAAGCCAGGCTTTTCAAAGATCAAAATCTTATCATCAGAGGAAGTGAATAAATTGCCTTTTTTGCGGAATATACCTTGCTCTGAGCAATTGAATTGAATTATGATTTGACTTTTGCTTCTCTAATTCCTTTCCATTCTTCTTCATTATATATATATATATATATATATATATATATATATATATATATATATATATATATATATGTATATATATATATATAAAGATGTATATACATATATATAATTTATTTTAAACGCTTATTCTCATCGGCAGTTAATTTCTCCATTCTTGCTTTCTCTGGTGAATGTTATTTCAGATTTTTATATCAACGATTTTTCCTAGTAGGATGTTGGAAGAAAAGAGTTCTCAAGACCAAATTTCCAGAGACTGATATTCCGCATTTATTTAAAACATTATATATATATATATATATAGATATAGATATATGTACATACACATACACACACACATATATATATACATATACATATATATACGTATATATATATATATATTTCTACATATATGTTTCTACATATATATATATATATATATATATATATATATATATATATATACATTAATTAGAATTAATATTTTGTAATGATGCTGAAAAATATAAAACACGACTATATAACTCCATGTGTAGATGTGTTTCAGAAAAAAATATTATCACTATTACACTACAGTAAAACATGACGAATTTCCGATTTTCTTCTTCGGCACATATGCTTTATCAACTCCAATCCTTACATTGAGCTTTACATTAATTCAAAAACATATTCTAGGATTGTACACATTTAAACAGTAACAACGAGCTTCAAAAAGTCTGTAATCAATTTCTCTTCAAATAAATGACTCTTTATTTTTCGGAAAATCCGAAAATCTAAATAGCAAATGTTGTTTAAAGTAAAATCTTTGTGTTTGTAAGAAGATAAAAAGGGCCGTTTTTTTGTTCTGATTATTTATCTTACTCTAGCCATTATAGAAAGCACACACGGGATTCCTTAATTCAAGGTAGGTAATCACTTATCTTAAGTTGAAAAAAGTATAAACATAGGGAAATGTTTCTATCGACAATGTTATTAATGACTATTCGATATTGCAAAAGTAGATATCCTATGACATTAAAACCTAATTCAAATATACAATATAACGTAATCTATTCATTTTACAGATGTGTCTTTTTTTCTAACAATCGAAACTGATCGTTTTTTTTCATAATCTAAGACACTTAGGCGAAAGGCAGGATGAAATTAGAATATTGCTTCTATTATGATTTAATAGGAATATTTTGAAGATGTTTTTTTATTAAATCTAATTATATGTACAGATACATCAAATAATATATATATATATATATATATATATATATATATATATATATATATATATATACGTATTTGTAGGTATAACATTTAAAAATCAACTTTAATAATACTGGCAAATTCGCTATAATTACTGAGGAAGAAGGAGGCCTTTATTACCACGCTAAATAAAAAAACACGAGTAAATCGGATCAAAATATATTTTTGTTGTTAATTTTTTAACTTTAGTAACATGGTTAAAAGAAAATAAATTTATGAACGGAAGAGAAAATGATACTATTGCTACCTAGACACACTACAGCCTGGAGGTAACTTTCTAAGAAAAAAGAATTCGAAATCCAAATACAACACGACTGAAACTTCCACCCCTGAATGGATCCAAACAGGATGGACAGATCGAGGAAAGATAGAAACATTAAGGCCATGGCTTGAAGACGATGTGCAATAACGTTAGTTATTACGAATATACGGTCCGTAATGACTAGTGCGAGAAAACCAAGTGCTGTTGAAAACAAAGCAGACAGTATAGGGAGACTTGTGTGCACTAACTCCTAAGAAGAACACGAGTTTTATGAACGAGGAATCGCCGGTAACCACTCATGCGTTAAGTCTTAGCCAATAATAATAATAATAATAATAATAATAAAATAATAATAAAAATAATAATGATCATGATGATGATGATGACACCAACAACAACACCACTACAAACAACAACGACGAGCATGATGATGCAAATCCAGTACCATATTGCAACTGTTTTTGTTTTCTATTTCGTTGTTTTCGGGTGTAAAACATAGAAATGTATTTAAAGTTTTGTCCAAACATTCGCCTTACTGCGAAAAGTGTATCAGTGTGACATTATATATTTTTTATCATAGTTTAACGATACTTTACAACTCCTATTCTATATATTTTTATAACTCGTAATCGCGCAGGCCCGGGTCAACGTTTCTCGCGGCACCACCAAAAATCGAAACAACACGAAACTCACTGCGAATATTAGAAACTTCGGCCGGGCCTCTCAGAAGATTTAGCGTGCATTTACATGTAGAATAATTAACATGTTAACAATAGTTCATAAACCATTAAACTGACTTTAAACTTATAATGCCCTTAATATGTTTCAAATCGTTCTTACGTTTTAAATCAATATTAAAAGTTACCTTACAGATTTTTGCCTAACTGTTGGTCGTGGGTTTGCTTGCACACCCATCTCCGTTGCTGGCTCGTGATCGTAGTGGCGTATCTGTCTTGTGGGCAAACTCTGTCCTCAAATACGGTAGACAAATACGTTCGAAGGCAAGAATTTTGAGATAAATTCTATCCTTTTATTTCACACTTCAATCGGAGAGATTTCCACTCGTCCGTTCCTTCATTCACACTCTCCTTTACTTTCATACTGTTTGTGGAATGTGACGGATGCAATCGGCTATATTCTCGTCCCGCTCTTGGGATCTTGTTTTGCGCCTTAGCCTATATCTGGCGATGCAACCCGGACTCTACGCATTGCAGAGCTCAGTTAATGGACGCCTATCCATCTCGCGCCTCCATGGTGAAATGTTTAGAAAACTAATTTCTCACCAAGGATCCGTGACGTCAGAGCCCTTTGACCCTTTAACCAATGTCATAACAGAATTCAATATCGCTTTTTGTCTAACCTTTTTGATCCGAGTGTCATCACGGCCAGCTAACATCCAGTGTGTTATGATTCTCAGAATGAATCACCGTGAGACATTTTTGTTTGTCCCAAATTATATATGCACCAATTTTGCACTCAATCCTATTTCTTCCACTCAGTTCATAATCCATACTAGCTAACTTTACACGTTTTCAGAATACAGGGCCCCTCATTATGGTACATTAGCTGTTCCGATACAAAACTTCATTTTTCCTACCCCGATCACTGAAGGACAGATAATTGTGCACAAAGGTAATTTTGTATCATTGTTCTAATCGAAAGTAACATTTTTATGAGGAGCTTGATTATTCCCACATAAACAACCGACCTCGATCGGGAAGACAATAGTGGCATTTACAAATATATGAACTATTTACAAGATGTAGTACACACATTATATATATATATATATATATATATATATATATATATATATATATATATATATTGATTTTATTCCATTAGTTGCGACAAAACAGGTTTTGTTTCATTGGTGCGGATAGCTACCAATTCATCAGGCCGGCGAAAGGAATTCAAATGGCATAACATTTTAAGTTCACTTTAACGGGAGATTGAAAATTGAAAATACATTGGAGGGGGAGGGGGATAGAGTTGGGGCTTTGTCTATAACGGCGACATGGGACATGAGAGGGGAGGGGGGAGGACCTCAACAAGTCGTGTTTCAAATTATTACGTGGGAGGTTTTGCACGTGTCAGTGCTGCGACAATCTCAATCTCGGCCGGGGCGGGAGGAGGGAGATGGGGCGACGGCCAGAGTGAGTCAAATTCAAAATGAGAATAAAACCATGATTACAACCGTCATTCTTATTTTATTTTAATTCTAATAAGTAATTATCATGTGGATAAAAATGTTTGATAATTTTAATTTAGGGTATTAATTGCTACTTTTGCATTTTATTTATTTTATTTAAATGTTTTGTTTATTATTTGTAGTGAATTTTGTTGTGATTATATTTTTTTAAATTGTGATTATATTATACCGAGATCAATACTAGTGGAATCTTTTATAAAAGAAGTTTTCTGGTGTTACCAGTCATATCACCAACAAAACCGATTATGACAATGGCAATGCCCGCCAACCATACCCACGACAGTCGCAGCGACAACAGCCTTATGTAAAAGCTTTAATAAAAATAAAATAAAAATAAAAATAAATATAAATAAAATTAGAATAAAAATAGAAATAGAAATAACAAGTTTGTAAGAATATTAATGATAATAACAATAATAATAATAATAATAATAATAATAATAATAGTATTAAAAAAAAAAAAATAAATAATAATAATAATAATAATAAAAATACTACTAATAATAATAGTAATAATTATTATTATTATTATTATTATTTTTTTTTTTTTAATACTATTATTATTATTATTATTATTATTATTATTATTGTTATTATCATTAATATTCTTACAAACTTGTTATTTCTATTTCTATTTTTATTCTAATTTTATTTATATTTATCTTTATTTTTATTTTATTTTTATATTTATTTTTATTTTTATTTTTATTTTTATTAAGGCTTTTACATAAGGCTGTTGTCGCTGCGACTGTCGTGGGTATGGTTGGCGGGCATTGCCATTGTCATAATCGGTTTTGTTGGTGATATGACTGGTAACACCAGAAAACTTCTTTTATAAAAGATTCCACTAGTATTGATCTCGGTATAATATAATCACAATTTAAAAAAATATAATCACAACAAAATTCACTACAAATAATAAACAAAACATTAAAATAAAATAAATAAAATGCAAAAGTAGCAATTAATACCCTAAATTAAAATTATCAAACATTTTTATCCACATAATAATTACTTATTAGAATTAAAATAAAATAAGAATGACGGTTGTAATCATGGTTTTATTCTCATTTTGAATTTGACTCACTCTGGCCGTCGCCCCATCTCCCTCCTCCCGCCCCGGCCGAGATTGAGATTGTCGCAGCACTGACACGTGCAAAACCTCCCACGTAATAATTTGAAACACGACTTGTTGAGGTCCTCCCCCCTCCCCTCTCATGTCCCATGTCGCCGTTATAGACAAAGCCCCAACTCTATCCCCCTCCCCCTCCAATGTATTTTCAATTTTCAATCTCCCGTTAAAGTGAACTTAAAATTTTATGCCATTTGAATTCCTTTCGCCGGCCTGATGAATTGGTAGCTATCCGCACCAATGAAACAAAACCTGTTTTGTCGCAACTAATGGAATAAAATCAAAAAATATATATTTTGCTCTGAATTTTCATTGAGCACTCTCATAAACCCGGTTTCAACTTCCTTCGGATTCATACCCCCTGGATATTTGTAACAAGTTAATTATATATATATATATATATATATATATATATATATATATATTACAAATAAGGAAAGAGGCAAAATACCTTCAAAGCATATTTAAGATGCGATGTTAATTTAAAAGAGAAATCGTAACAGATTTTCTCTTTTTTTGTATATTACACCAACAAGGACGGAGTGATCCAATAAGATCAGGATTTCCAGACAAACTGATGAGGCCAATTATACTTGGCGCCATATTTGTAATTATTATAAACTAAAATAAAAGTTTATAAAAAAATCTGTTACGATTTTACTTTTAAATTAACATCGCATCTTAAATGCTTTGAAGGTAGTTTACCTCTTTTCTCATTCTTAATTCTTAATAGATGCTTATAAAAAATATGAACTCTATATTTGATATATATATATATATATATATATATATCAATATTATTGACATTATTACTATTATCATTGTTATGTTTATTAAGTTATTATTGTTATAATTATTATTATTATTATTATTATTATTATTATTATTATTATTATTATTATTGATGGGAGCTGTGGCAATATTACCATCAGTATTGCTGTCATTCTTCTTCTTATTATTATTAGTATTAATCTTATTATTATTATTACTATAATTATTGTTATTATGTTTACCACTTATTGTGTAAACTAAATACATTTATAAATCAATTAATGACAATTAGATAAAATCAAAACACTAAAAAACTAAGAATAACTACAATGAAAATCAGAGCCTAATGTGCTTACAACCTCCGACACTACCATCACCAACTACATTACCGACCTAAACTGAAACTAGATCGACAATTATGTCTCGTGCTCAACAAAAACTCTAAACTGATATTAACAAGTCTCCTGCTAGCAATCAACATTCTGACATCTGCTGTATGTGTCTTTTTAACCCTTTCTTCCCTTCCCCATTTCCTTACCCACTCCCTCTCCCCTGCCTTTTCTCTATCCTAAACGATTTGATTTCTTCTCATATCATATCATGTTATTTTATCTCTACCTATCTATCTATCAATCTATCTATCTATCTATCTACATATCTATCTATCTATCTATCTATCTATCTATTATTTCTCTCTCTTTCTCGTTCTTTCTTTCTTTCTTTCTTTTTATTCTATTTTGTATTTTATATTTTATATTTATTTTACTTAAGATTATTTTTGATTTTGATTTTTTACGGCCCCACCTCTAACCACGCAGCATTCTAAATTTGAATTTTAAATTTATTTTCTTTTCTCCTTATTTCATTATTTCCAAATATGATTTAAGATTTAGTTTGGATTTTAACTCTGCCTGATGAAATCTCAGCTTATAACAGCTGTTGATCGAGAACATCGACATACCAGTGTCGCAGTTTCGTACATGTATGTGTAAATAAAAGAAATATATATATATATATATATATATGTATAAATACCTTATTTATCTACGTACCACACAGTAGAATGTGACACTAGGTCGGAAAGTGGGAATGCACTCCAGAGCATTAAACTTAATCCTCCCCAAAGAAGGGAGGCAAAGCCTGGGAGCGTTACTTCCCAGAACTGCACAGGACAGACCCATTGACCGGCGTAAATCCAGGCCCGAAGGCCCAGACAATACCAGTATGGGGTGCAGTATCCATCGGAACAGATACTACACTTTGATCTTGGCCAAAAGGCCAACAATGCAACAATGTATAATACACACACATATCCTGGCACATATTTATTTATATATGCATACACACATAAATATATATATATATATATATATATATATATATATATATATATATATATATATATATATATATATATATATATATTGTGAGAGATGCATAGATAATTTAACAAGATAATTATAGGTCACAGAGAAGGAAAATGATAGTTAGTGCCAATCTCTCTTCTGAATAGTCTTCAAAAATAAGTTGGCAACTCGAACGGCGTCACTAAATGGCAGCCATTATTATTCAGTAAATGTATTGTGTACCAAAAAAACAATAATTAAATAATATTAAAAAATCTCCAATTCGAGAAAATGTTGAATGGCAACAAGTAAACATATGAATTAGACATTAATAGTAAAACAAAACACGGATATTCTTTAGATTGGTTCATTCAATCTGGATGTCTCACGATAACAATGGTATTTAAAATAGAAGCGTGACTAAGCAAGCGATACGCCGACCAATCGACAAAACCTCGCGTAAACAACTAAAGCAAGTTCCATGTACCATTTATTTTTCAAAATCTATATAAAGAATGCAGATATAATTTTATCAACAAAACAATGAAAGGTTATCATGCTCTTTATATTAACTGATAATAATAGAGAATGAAAAGAATAATAACCTATGAAATTAAATTTAATATGCAAAGAAGAGTCTTAATCTTAATAACTGACAATAAACATAAAATAAAGTAAATCATTCACTTTTAATTTACACAAGAAAATTCCTTTGTTCTTAATTTTTTTGTTACTAAAAAGAGACTTGAGTGCAGACATACACATTATTTACAGATACAGAAGAGAGAGAGAAAAGGAAACAGATAGATTGAGAGAGAGAGCAGATTAGTTTATTTTTAAGTAAAACTTATCTAGTATATTTTTTGTAAAACTTTACTCGCGTGTTTTTCTTTAAGTAAGATTTAATTCGCGTATTTTGTGTCTGTGTTTCTTATTTTCATAAGTTTCACCTGGATTTATAATTTCTCGTGTAACGAGAGTAAATAATTAATTTGCATTGATAAATATAACTTACTTACTATTCCCTCCGGACAACGCCGATTAGCCCTGCTACTATATCATATTTTTATGAGATTCAATGTTAAAAGTCAAATTCTTTTACAAAGGACAAATACAGAAACTTCTGATATGTTAAAGCACAATGCACAAATGAACAAATAAATGCTTACCATTTGTTTTTCATCAAGACAAAGATGTTGCTGGACGACATCATAATTTACATGGCATTATATTCGATAATAGCTAGTGATATGCGCTTAAATACACACACGGTTTTAAGAAGCTTGTTTCTGCAAGTGGCTAGCACCCGTCCAATGCCCGTATGAATGGTAGCAGGGATATGTACTTGTTATTATTTCTTTCGTCGGCGAACTGAAGGACGGTGCTGAATGTGACTGAAGATTCCGCAATTCTTGACGGTGTGCATAGGTCAGAGCAAGTGGCGTCCAATATCAGTTAGTATTCGTCTGGAAAAGCAAAAAGTGTCATGCCGTCAGGTTGATGACTACAGCATCCGTTTAGGCTGACTGATTTGAGATTGATTTAACCACAGCAGAATCGAGACCTCGCCTTACTTTATTATTAAGTACGCGATGACGTGAAAGATGACGTGTTAGCCTTTCGTGCCTTAGACATCTTAGAAAGACCACGTTATTTATCACCAGAAAATTTATATGATCTATCCACGTGTGTGCAACTGTGATGCTGTTAATCTTCAATGCATCTCTCACAGACTTAACGACGAAATATTGCAGCACATATTACTAAACATAAGCCACCAGTAAAAGGTTACTTTTCGCCGACACAATATGCATTGATAATGTAAGAATTATGTTTATGCGGCGATATGGATAGGTTAAGAAGACGAAAAGAAATACTAAGTGTATTTTATAGTCACGTTATATCCTTGTTCCACTCTACCCATTCTATTAAAAGGCGCCATATGAGTTGAAAAACGGGTTATTTTTATCACGGCGAAACATCTTATTGTGTTAACTGTCTGAAACTTACGAATTATTGCTAAAGATGACAAAATATGATTAATCTTATACAATTAATTCAGAATAATTTGCTATTGTAGCTATCGGTTGCAAGGGATTTAATATATTTCCAATAATATTACAGTAAACGGTAATGCATAATCTGAAGCTGTTTCAATTACCCCATTCGTTTACGAAACGAAACAACAATCTTTTCTACTTGCCAAGTTTTTTGCTCCAGTATTTTTCTCGGTCAATAACGTATTAAAACCGAATAGAAATACAGGTTGCATTTTAAAAAGAACGTGGACCGGTGTTTATCATAATTGATTTGCGAAAAATATTTAGGTAACTATCTTGTATTTAAAAGATATTAACGGTAAAGAGATGGTAAATAGACTGGCTCTAATTCATGTATAAGAATTAAATCCTTTCAGATATCAATATAGTCAAATTTGAATAAATTCTTTAAAAAAAATAATATGATAGATCACTGGACGGCAGTGATCACGGTTGATAAAAAAACTGAAGTCTAGCTTTTGAATTTCGTGGCTCAGTCGCTAGCTATTCGAAGTCATACTGATGAATCGTAAGATGACGAATTATCAGTATCTGCTTAACTATATGTTGTATATATGTATACACAGAGTGCCTACCCTGACGGAATCAATTACTTGTATAAGAGCCACCTATGTACTTAGATGGACTACTCATGTCGTAGTAGTAATTTTCGTCTCGACAGAGTACAAACTCGGCTTCACAATCTAGTGGGGAAAATCTCCTCCTTACAGCCTCTTTCACATAGAAAACATCGCTTTATTGGTATGTTCAGTAAGGTGCTTTGCTCGACTGAGCTCCAATAAGTAAGACATTCACAGCCAAAAACTCTTCTAAATACAACTAGGAGAAAGAATTTTCATTTATCTATCTCTTTAGCAAAAATAAAATGAAACATCTACGAACAATGTTTATTTTCTAAAACATCCCATCTGTGAAAAAATACAACGACACTGCTTCCCAACCGACTACAGCATGATTGTATTCAAGTCTAATGTAAAAAAATACTTCTTGAGCCGATGTCTTAGATAACCAAATCTGTTAATTAATATTCTACCTTTATCACCCATACTACTACTACTACTACTACTACTACTACTACTACTACTACTACTACTAATACTAATACTAATACTAATAATAATAATAATAATAATAATAATAATAATAATAATAATAATAATACAGTAAACTCGTTTTAAAAACTAATGTTGAAAAATGAAAGAAAAACACATAACAAGTTCGACCCACCTAGGCCAATCGTGCCATTAGGAGATCTAAGATGATTGGAAATGGTTGTTCAAGGTTAGTAGATTAAAATTGGCATTCTAATAAAAGATAAAGCATAATTACTTTTTTGTCGTTTAAGCTTTTACTCATAACAATTTTTTTTTCATTCATGAAAATAGGGTATTTTACTAAGTTTAATTGTTTTGAAAGGTAATGGCACAAAATCAATCTAAGATTAGTCATATTTATAAAAATAATGTTACTATGTTATCGCTGTAACTTTTTCGTTTGTATGTGTATATGTGGTAGTGAACGGTATCTCTCATGAAAATCAGAGATAAACATTATCATCGTAGCAGGATTATATGAAACATAAGCTTGGACCTGATGTTGCTACACATACCAAACTATGCAAATCTCACACAACCAGAATAAATGCCATAAGATTTAGAAGAACGATATGAGTGTAATGGTTGACAGGTTCTCTCTCGTCGGCATCCTGTGAATGTTTGTTCTTCTAGTTTCAGGAACAATAAGAAAGCGGGCCAACTAAAATAAGTAACTTCTCTAATTCCAGGTATGACAATAATACATACAAAATAGAAGAAAGCAGGAATGATCAGAGCAACAAAACAAATATTCATAGAAAGAAATGGACCACAAAAGAGAATAGACTAGTAATGAAATGCTACTACAAAAGGTAAAAAAAACAAGGCTTTCGGAAGAGAATTCAAAATCTATGGGACATGTCCACTGATTACCATGCAACGGAACTAGAGATACCAGATCAAGCAAGACATATTCTCAAGAGAGGGTGATTCTTAGAAC
Organism: Sepiola atlantica; assembly: GCA_963556195.1. Lineage (NCBI taxonomy): Eukaryota > Metazoa > Mollusca > Cephalopoda > Sepiida > Sepiolidae > Sepiola > Sepiola atlantica. Next base: position 155,647,516 of record OY744518.1, on the reverse strand, counting down.
TGAAACTAATCAAAATCAAACAAAAGCTAACTTGTGTAACAAATCAAGAAACCCTCTTTAGTGAAAACCCAAAGGTAGAAGAATGTGTAAAAATAAACACTGACACTGAGAAAACCGAAAACTACGAAATAACAAAACTCACCGAAGAAGAAGCAAGAGTAGTTGAAAAACCTTAAAAGATTTATGAACAAGGACGAACAAAACTCCCTTCCTTTAAGTACGAAGATTGGAATAATATAACATTAGAAAAAGAAAAGGTAAGGAGACTCGTCTCATATATCTTAACAGATAATATCACAGTCCTAAACAACTTAATGTATGCAGGAGCCAAATTAGTATGTATACAACTTAAAATAGAAACTTGTCACGCGTAATGGATGGGCAAAGCCTGGATTGAAACTAGACTGGAAACTTAGATCACCAAAATTATAAAAAGCAGCTAAAACCATAACTAGGATAAAAGAGAACAAGTAACAATGGAAAGAGGTAAATTTGACTCACAAGGAAATACTAAATAAGAAACACGAATAATTAAAACAAAAGATAACAGCATAAGAATGAAGCAAAAAATGGCCTGTGAACACAATGAAAGTCAGTTTTACAAAAACTTACACGAGAGAAAAACAAGAACAGAAACAAAACACCTCTGAAGCAGGATGGTAGGAAAGTCTCAATACATTAACAGAAAGGCTAAATGCTAAGTGGTTGTAAAACATGAGAGAAGAACTTCAGGAAATTGAAGAAGAAACAGAAAAAGAAATTAATGAAGACACGATTAAAAGAACCATAAGATTAATAGGCAACTGAAAAGCGCAATGCCCCTATGGAATATATGTATACTAATTATAAAAATGCCCGAGCCTAAAGGAATAGCTAATGCAAAAATCAAGACGATGCATCAACGAAAAGGACGTACCAGAATAGATGACCAAAGTGATAGTTACATTAATACAAAAGACACCGAAAATGGAACGATCCTAAGCCACTACACACCAATAACATGTTTACCAACTATGTGGAAAATACTAACACCACAATTGAGAGAACATATCTTCCACGCCCTTATGTATATTGGTCTACTTCCCGCGGGACAAAAAAGCCGAAAAGGGAAAAGAGGGGCGCAGAACCCTTTCTACATTGATCTACAGATCTAGAAGTGTGTAAAAAGCAGGGGAAAAGAACATTACCATAAAATGACTACAAGAAAGTATACAGCAGACACTATGAAGGTTGGATATTTGCATGCTTACGAATGTACAAGATATCCGACAAAATTATTGATATTATTATGAAAGCTATAGGAACATGAATACTGGGAGTGACACAACCTGACATAGGTAAGAATCACATACGAATCTTCCTAGTGTATGCTTTATCACCACTAATGTTTATCCTACCTAGGAAATGTGATGTCGGATACAAGTTAACAGACACAGACGAAAGAATAAACCACTTCATGTATATGGACGACCTGCAGCTATTTGCAAAAAAGCAAACATTAGCTAGACAATCTGATAGACACGACCACAATCTTCATCCAGGAAATTCAAATAGAATTCGGAGTGGAAATATGTGCATTACTGGAGATGATAATACAACAAGTAGTTAACATTGAAGGGTATGGAAGTGCCTAACATAAATAAGATGAGGGCGCTTGACGCAAATAATAGCTATATATATTTAGGAGTTCTGGAAGCAACCACCTTCAAATCTACAGAAATTAAAGAGGGAATTGAAAAATAACACTTCGGAAGAATATTCTGTTTTTCTGAGGTATTATTTTCCAATCTTAGAAACTCAATTAGATAGCAGAAATCTAGTAAAAGGAATAAACCTCCAGACTGTATCACTAAGATATTCTGGACTATTCATAGGCTTGATAAAAGAAAAACCTAGGCAATTCTACAAGAAGACTATGAAACTTATGGCCATGCACATTGTCCAACGCCTGAAAATGATACTGACTGACTCTACGTGAAAAGTAACGAAGCGAGAAGATGACTGGTAAGTATCGACGATTGTGTGGAAGACACACAACCGATTAGGAAAAGTGCATAACTCAGAAATCAGAAAAAGTGATCACCGTAACAAGACACGTCAAAATTAACAACACAGGGAGCAGTGCAATCAAAAACATAAAAAAACGAGAAGAGAAAAGTGGGACGAAAAACAGCTATATGGACGATTCATTAGATTAACTAGTGAACAGACTTACGAAAACACCTGGACATGTCTAAAAATGGAACAATTGTACAGAGAAACGGAATCACTTATGACAGCTGTACAGATTAATGTGATAAGAACTAACTACATTAAAGGTAAAACACTGAAAAACAGTAAATATAGACTCTGTGGGCAAAGAGAAGAAACGCTAAATTACATTATTCGTGAATGCAACAAACTAGCCCCAGGAGAATACGAGAAGAATGCGTGAGGAAAGTAGTACACCATGAACTATGGAAACGACTGCATTCTTAACACACAGACAAACAGTAGAGACACAACACGGAGACAGTACTGGAAAACCAAAATCACAAAATCTGTTCGGACATTGAGGTACAAACAGATAAACTCATCTAAGCAAATAGACCGGAGATCATAATAGTTAACAAGAAGGAATAAATCAGCCGGGTTGTAGATTTTGCCGTCCCAGCAGACTATGGAGTAAATATCAAAGAGATTGAAAAACGAAGCAAATACACAGAACTTACTAGAAAACTTAAAAGAATATGGAACATGAAGTCAGTATATTACCAATAAGCGTACGAGCACTTTCGAACAGTTTCGAAAAAAAAGACTAGGAGAAATTGAATAAACGGGAAGACGTAGACTATATAACGGACGACAATGACAAAAACAGCCAAAAATCTTAAGGATGTTTTTCTAATACGGAAACAAATCAACATGTACTATCAACACTAAGAAGTCACATAGAAATTCGAACATAAATGAAACAAAAACATTTAAAGAACACCATGTGAACTTTTGGCTACTGAAACTAAAGGAATCTTTTAAAATGTTCCCCTTACCCCTCAAAGGATGGCATTAGCTTCGGTTTATATCGCACAAAGTCATTAATAGTCAATAAGGAGGGAAGGCCGAGGATGGAGAAAAGAAACAATACATCTACAAGAGGAATGCGAAGAGTACTGGGTCATTGGCGACGCTTATTGCCAATACATCTCAGAAAAGACAAGTGGCCGTTGCCAGCGAGAAATAAATGGTAAGCGGATGTTGCAATATGTTATTTGCGATGGTTATTGAAAGAGGTTGAAACTACTGGTAATTCTGAAAGACCTTCTGTCACTCATACTCTAGGTAACACTACTGGTAATTATCAGTGATCAATCACTAATGGTAACCTGTTTCAAAACGCCTAGTGAGTACCTAATAATAATAATACGGGATGAATATTGGGTAACGGTTAAACAGAAACGTAAGAATTGAACAGGTCATTCCCACTCGCCTGACCGACATTATGACAGACCTGAACAATGTTATGTATGCCGCAGGCAAATCTGTAATTCCAAGACATTACAGAGAACGAGTCTGGCCGCCAGGAAAGTAAATAAAAAAATCCAGGATATTAAACTAAAAATCCTAAATTAGACAAAAGCCTCTTAAAAGATTAGAAAATGATGGAATACTCCAGTCCAGCAGACATATAATTAAAAACGTTGCGCAAGAAACGTGATGCAATAAATTACACGACACAAGGAACGCAAAGAAGGAAAGATGTCCGTCATAAAAATTCAAACAAATCATAATATATATATATATATATATATATATATATATATATATATATATATATATATATATTGTAAGATATTTTTACCAAATAGTATAATGATGAAGATCGAAAACAGGGCGATCGGACCGACAAAAAACTAGAGATGTCTGCAGTAGTCTATGGGCAAACTGGCACACGTGTTTAACAACAATGTAAACTTCATGGAAAAATACAACGAAGTGTGCACAGCTGGATTAGAAAAAAAGTGTTGTATAGATAATGATACAACGATACTAGTTTCAGGATGACTCCATAGCTAAACTATTGTTTATTATAGTCATAGATTCGCTCATGGACATAATACACTGAAGCAATACAAGCTACACATGTGCATGTAATACAGTTAAATTTAAACACTTAGTTTATATGAAAATTACTAGAAATAACAAAACAGCAATAAGTACTTTAATACATCACGATGGAATACGGTAGTAGACTTATGATAATAAAAGGTTTACATAAAACAACAGCAGACAACTTAAACATCATTTATAAATATTTAAGGATTCTGCATGCACCACATAAAATTCAGATGAAAGAGCTTATAACAAGTGAATACCTCAGACAAATATGGGAGGACGAGATATAATGATTGTTAACAAGACCGAACACACTTCTCAAATAGTGTATTTAGTCTTCCCAGCTCGTAACAGAAGTATCCTGAAAGAGGTAGTTCAATAAGAAGGTGAATCAATAGGCTTTGGTAAAAGGATAAAATACTGAATGGGCTGTTGAAGTAAATCCAATAGGATTCACAGGACGGATTGGAATCATACTATCCACGGCATCGATGAAAATGTTGACATATTACAATAAATTCTACAGCAAAACACTTCATCAAGAGACACAAACCAACCGGAAGTAAGTTGAAATCATTTATCACTCAGACGAAAACACAACTAGAAATATTGACGGAACATATTACCATTTTTATGCATATTTTCTTACAGACATTCTACGTACCTGATCTAACTTGTTCTTGAACCACGTGCTTTCAAGTTAAGCTGACATCCATAAAGGTGCGTACCGACTAATTATCGAAGTAAAATGTATTCCTCGATATCCCTTACTCAAAACCAAACAAATATAATTGGTCAAATCGACATTTGTGATAATTTATGATAACTGCACATAAAAAAATTGTTTTACCAGCAAGTGATAACTAATAAACAAATAATAGTAATACACGTTTAGAATACTTCAATCGTATTGGATGCAGTTACAAATATTTAGCAAGATGGTTTCTTGGGGTGTTAGGGGTACCATTAAATACAAATGAACTACTAGTGTTAGAGGGTGAAGTGTGCCGAAGAGACAGAGAGACACAGAGAGAGAGAGAAAGAGAGAGTTAGCGAGAGAAAGAGAGCGAGCGAGAGAGAAAGCGATAGATAGATAGAGAGACGCAAAAGATGGAAGGACATTTTTACATTATGAATTTATTCAGTAGAGAAAATGAAAGTGAAAAGAAAGGACATAAAGATTCAGTGAACTTTTTTTTTAAATTTAGATAAAAATTTTAATTAAAAAAAGGTTGAGACGTAGGTTGTGTTCATTCTCTTTTTGTTATTGTAGTACTAGTTGTCATGTTTTTTTTTTGTTTTCTTTGTATTCGATGAATTTTTGTAAAGCTATCAAGTGTTTTGAAGAAGGAAAGAAAAGGGGAAAAGAAAGAGTGAACAGAGTATTTGAATGCGAAATGTGTATTTAATGATGTTCCTAACATATGGAGGGCAAACGTAAATTGAACTAGTCGGTATTTTTCTTTAACATGTAAAGAATTAAACAATGAAGAAAATGAAATGTGTGGGTAATGCCACTTTAAAACATGTTCAATGTTTCTTTTAGTCTTATTGCTGATGAGCAACCCAGTGGCGTGTTTATCTTGTGTGTCTAATTGTTTCAGAGAATTGTTGTTTTATTTGTTATTGTGAAGAATTAATTGAGTGCAATTAGACTTAGTTTCGGCGCAAGCATGATCGACGTGTACGCCAGAACGGTCGCAATTTAGCAAATTGTAAGGATAATCGGATGAATCAAAGTAGACATGAATGGGCGCCTTGGAAGAATCATGAAGGAGCCCGTTTGGAACAGATAGACAAACACGAATTGGACGAACTATCAATGTGAAGAGTTAGAAAGTGGTTTCCGGAGTACATGTTGAAAAACGGACGGGTGTAGAATTCTATGATATACATAACTTACTGAAATTTAGATGGCTGACAAAAAAAGAAAAAGTAAGGATGTTAAATTGTGGTGTTCTGTTTTGCTTGATTTAATCCTTTAGAGCTCGAATGGAACAAATGTTGTAAGGGAATATACCTACCTTGTGGGTATTTTGAGAAAATGGAAGGAAATGCATGTTAGATAATGAAGGGTGTGAGAGAGTAAGCGCCCAAAAGGTGGGAGGACGCCCTAAAATGTGGTAGGAGTAGCAGGGAGGTTGGAAGTAACGTTACACATGTGAGCATGTTGTTCCTGACTCTCAACCGATGTGGTCGTGAAAAAGCCCGTGAAAGTAGGCGGGGATCGGGGAGAGCAGTGGCGTAAATTGGCTTCATATATTTCCCCAGTAGTGATTTCTAGTTCTCCTTTTTCCTCGTGTGCCAGCAACAACACCATCTGTTACGAGATAAATCTTCTAAAATCCATCCTCGGCGTTCGCGTACTTTTGTCCATGACGGCGATAGTGAGAAGACGGCAGCAGCGACGAACAGCTTACAGCAGTAAATGGTGGTGACGGCGGGCCAGACAGGCACACACGTGCGTTGTCACAATGGCGAGCAGAAAAGTTATACAAAAGGTAAGCGAGAAGCTTATACTAGTAGAGTGTTACTACAACTAATACTACTAATAATTACACAGATAATACTACTACTAATAATAATAATACATGTTTGAAACGTCCAAAATGAATGGTCAGAACTCCACCATATAAAGCATCAACTATTCCGGATTTACTAGTAGTTATATCTTCGGAAATAAAGGATAGACTATACAGGGTGATTCATAAGTCACTTCACTTAGCTATTTACACTGATTGCCATATCACGCACAAACATACTATGAACTTTTGATAATTGTTATCTTACTCTATAATTACTGCTATTTGTTATTTTAAATTTGTTCGTTTATATATTTGTTTCTATATATATTTATTTCATAACCAATCAAATATGCTACAAAAAGTCGTAAATTCCTTGCAAAAAAGAATGGAGCTATGCATGCAGAACGAAGGTGGAAATTTTGAAAATATGCTGTAATCTAAAACTCCCATCCATGAATTTATTGAATCAACTTTCTGTTTTGTATTACCGTATTTGTTAACTTTAGAATTTCAAAAATAAGTAGCTAAGTGACTTATGAATCACCCTGTAGATCTTATACGTTGTCTTTTAGTTTAGCTATATTTTCTTAAATATGAGATTATTTTTATGTTACGATATATCTAGATTTCGACAGGATACAAGTAGAATTGGCATCCGCATTAATTAAGGAAATATATTCAGTCTGACGTCCCTACAGACTTTCAGGAAGACACGATGGAGCCTAAGGCTAGCGAGTTCGTAACAAGCAGATAGGTTTTCACAGTTATTGAAATTGGGACTCTTTGACCTAGGAATATCGGCTTTCATAGAATGAGGTCTCATTCAAAGTCAATCAATCACTTCCCCCTCGCTCTTTCTCTTTTTCTCGCTCTATCTCTCTCTCTCGTTCTCTCTCTCTCTCGCTCTCTCTTGACAGTGCTACCCTTTAAAAGCAGAATTGTTCTTACGTACGGCTTAGGTAGAATCGTCAAAGAAAATTGTTCAAGATATCTATCTTATACAATAATGTGTTCGTTTAAAGAAGAATTAACTTTATACTTACTTATATTTACCCAAAACAGGACACATTGCCGCGCAGACGTAAGGGGCTACTGTGACGTTGGGTTATAATTTATAGGGGCATTCTAAGTAAGCTGTGCATCATATTTGAATATATGCATGTGAGTACAGTCTGAGAACCATAGAGCACTGAATGGAATTCTAAAGGCTAGCAATTTGAGGAAATAAACTATTAGAGTAGAAAGCTTTTCTGGCATATGTGGACGTCTATTGAGAAGGTTGGGGTATTTCTAATTGCTCGGTTTGAGAGAGTAGTTACATTTAGGGGCACAAATTCAGCAAGTTTGTCAGAGCTCATTGACTTACTTGTAAAAAAAGCTCAAGGGTAGAACATGACGGTGATGGGGCATTGGTTGAAGCTTCATAGACAGTGTGAGACCTATTAAATAAGAGGATCTTTTGGGAACCTGTCTAAAAGGTAGAGACTAGTGGGTTGCAAAAAAAGCAGATGTGGAAAGAATACACCACGCATAGCCGAATGGTGGCTTAGTCGGGATATAGGTGCGAGAGGTTTCTAGTCTGGTAGAAGGAGCATACCTTCTTTATAGCAGACTTGGTAATATCGTCCATGCATTTTGTTCTAATTGATGGTATATTAGCCACGCCCACTGTGGTTGGAAATTTTTCTGATACGTAATGAAATAAAGGAGATGTCCCCGAGTAGCATTAAATAATACATCTATTTTAGAGTTAGTTAATGCCAAAGCCTATTGTGTATTGTGAACGAATCAGGATGTACAGTAAATGATAATAATTATACTCACTAGTATCCATTACCAGGATCATACTTTTACCAACAGTATTTATGCTTTAAGTAAACAATATGATCCGTAGCATATTTAATATTAACCTCATAGAACCATCTATCTAGCTTTTACCTGTTTATTTTTGTATTTATCACCATTATTATTATGTCTTCCTCAGTGTGCCGAGCGGTGGGCGAAACATAAACAAGCAGAGCCTATGCGGAAGTGTGTCATGTCCATGGAACACATTGCCACCGGACCGCTTCCTGCAAATTAAGACTTAGTCGTTTTCAAAGGCAATGCCAAAAGATACCTATCTAGAATTGTTTCCACAAATCCTTGAACTTGGTCCTTAAAGTAATTCTATCATTTAATTTACCGTTTTCGTAAAGTGGTGTCTGGTCTTGATTAGTTGTGGCCATTTTACTAAAATTAAATTATTGATAAGTAGCCAATACAAGCAATGGTGATCTTGCCTGGAATACTGAGATACACATCGTCTATGTTTTAAATGTCAAGTACACCTAGAGACAAGAGACTTTTATTTAAGAGATGCTTTATTTTTTAAGAAAGAATATAAATATCTGTAATCACTCTCTCATCGATAAGGTAATCCCTATTTTAAATCTAATAAAATTAACGATAGTTATGTGTTCTTAAAATGTTTACCCACATGCTCACACACACACACACACACACACATATATATATATATATATATATATATATATATATATGTATATATATATATATATGTATATATATATATATATATATATATATATATATATATATATATATATATATATATATATATATATGATGAGTCCTCTGTTATTTGGTAATATTGTCGGAAATAAAAAACACAAACGACTTAATGAGAGACACCTATAACTCACCGTGTGATTTATTAAATCAGTCCGGTATGTTCTGTACCTTTTAAGGAGTATAGTTAATGTATTGTTTTCTCTCATTATGGAGTATAATATATGTATGCATATATATATATATATATATATATATATATATATATATATATATATATATATATATATATATATTACAATATATGAATCATGCTTTTTAATAAATAAAACCGTGGGTGAGTGTAATCTGTAATTAAGTTGTCTTTTTATCTAATCCCTACAATTAATCAGTTGACGGAAAACTATAAGCACACAAGAAGGTGAAATATATATATATATATATATATGCACATACAATCTTGAGTGCAGGGTGCCCACGATTGACACACCTAACACGTATGAAAAATGCTCAATCATTCAAACAAAAGTCACGTGCATAGGTCTAATAACTGAAAAAATCTAACTACCGAACAATCAGACACATACAGCCACGAAGAGTCACATTACTTTGATATGATTCTATACACATCTGGAAATACGAGAAAGTGTCTTCGATTTTAAATATAATCATGCACTTCTTACGCAATGGTAGTATTTGGCCGACTGAACAACTGAGAATTATTAGTTATTCATACAATAGAAATTACGCACAACACGCCTCGAGGTTCGATATCTCATTTAAAATAATATATTCCATTTTCTAAAGGCGTTTTCTCAATATGAGAAAAAATGCTTTATTGTGTTACCCAATGATAACATGCCTACCGACATAATCCCATAAATATGTTTACCATTGGAATAATTAATACCCTCTTTGGGGATATATACTTCGTTTGAAAATATATATTTCTTATCATATGTATGCGTAGGGGAAAGCTTCTCTTATGAAATATGAGAGAAACCAATATAGTTTCTTCGATCATAATAGTGTGTCGATTTCGATAATCCAATTGTTATGCTAAATTATTTACTTCATTTCTAAATCCTTTTTTTTAAATGATTGTTATGTTTTATTTATTTAAATATATATTATATTGTGGCTGGATTAAGGATGTTCACTCTATTTCATAAAAGTGTCCACATCCTCCTTATTCAGCTGATCTTTCACCATTTGCTTACTATCTATTACGGAATTTACAAAAGTCAGTTAAATGATTCAAACATGAGGAACCACAGATCTCTAAAAAAATGTTAAAGTATGGAATTTCCTATCATTAGTATTATATTGATTTTTGTAATAATATTGATAATAATCGAATATTTATTATATAAGATTATGTTATGAAATAAAAAAAAAATATTGCTTTTGTTACGTGCATTTTGAGATTACTGATGAATACAATTGATATATGTATCACATGGAAACATAGGTCAATCATAATCTAATTCTAGAGTATAGAATATCTGTATGTATGAAAAATCCAATTTAATGCAATATTGTTTTACTAGTGAGACACGTGAAAATTCTACGACTTTTGTCTTCACTTATCTTGATAGTTTACTTTTAATAATATTTCGTTTGACATCATACATCGATAGAAGTTTGAATAATATAAAGCAAACATTCTCACTTTCTCCTCCGGTAAAAAATAATAGACATTGCCTATATATTTCAAATAGATAACACAGATGGTTCTTCTTTTTTATTGATCATTTTCACAATTTATATCCTTTTAAAACAATATGATCTTTGTTCTGATCGTAATAATATTTGTCACCTAAATATTATTTTTAAAATAAATAAAACGAAAGTGTTAGCATTTATATATAATGTATTGTTACAATTTAAATCATTTTAAAATAAATATTCTTCTTCTTTGTTACAATAAAAATAATTGTCAGTTATATCTTCTTTAACTTTATAAATCTTCGATTATCGGACAATCCCATCTTTTAAGGAAGTGGAAACCGGTGATAACGCACGTACGGGCAGGAAATTGCTTTAGCCTATTATCATATAGACTAATCAAAATATCCCTTACGGTCGTATATTTTAGCTCGGCTTTAGAAAGACATTATTTGTTAGGGGGGATTTTTGTGTAAATATCATATTACGATGAATAACTGTTCAGTGTCTAAAGCAGGACTCCCATCTTTCTTTCTCTCTCTCTCTCTCTCTCTCTCTCTCTCTCTCTGTAGATATATATATATATATATATATATATATATATATATATATATATATATATATATATATATATATATATATCTTTTCATAGTACTAATTAAAGTACAGTGTAAAGTAATCGACCACAGTGGACCAATCCGAAGGATCCCTTTTCATTTACTATGACAGCCAGGTGCAGGGGAGGACGCCACCTCTTTCGAGCATTACCCCAATTACCCTTGATGAGTTATAATGATGAATGTTTGGCATGGGTGCCTCGGTACCACTTCTGAGATTTTAGCATGACAGAACCGAAGACAAAACTCCGATCACCCGACCCATTATTGAATATTATGGCAAATCAGCAGTTTAAATTATTGTAGTCGTGATAAATAGAATGGTGAGTTGCAATCGTTTAAGCCGGCATTAATTAATGCATACGAAACTAGCTAAATAAATAATATGTGAACAAAAGTTAAGATTACAAGAAATTGGCGTAACCGAATTATTCTATGCGCCACCATCCGTTATCATAGCGACAATGATTTTACTTGACTTCCGTTAACTCGACTTAGCGAGGCCATAGCGGAACTCGCGGTCTTCCAATGAAAGGGAACGAGATCACTCAATAAAAAGAATTGCTTTTGCGATCAAAACAATGTTGGGTAGTTTCTCAAATAAATCTTTAAAATGACGCCGGAAAGAATGTGTTTTTGCATCATTTACGTGAAACGAAATGTTGTAACATTATCGTTATATCTTGTAGTGATTAATATTAAGTGCGAAACCGCACTGTGCATAAAAATGTACTCTAATAAGCGTTCTTCTGATGTCGGTATAATGCAATGGGTCAAAAGATGAGGAGAACGAACTCTGAAGACTGTTACCTCTTTTTATCACGCTGAAATTTCTAAGCAAATGGGAAACAGCTTAGACGATAAAATGTATGAATCGCTGAATTCCACAAAAGTATTTTTTTCTGAGAGCACCTCCAAATATGTGACTAAATCGCATACAAAGCAGACTTCCATATGTAGTTTTGTTTATTCAAACGAATAGGCAATTCTGCGGTTTCCTTATAGATAAGATGGCGATGTTTGAGTAAAACATTATCTATATATTTTTTGTTTTTCGAAAATGTGTTATATTATTTACAATGTTCTTCATAGATTTTTACATTAAGTCACATAGTCTACATTATTATGAACTGGCTGACTGGTCTTCCCTCATAAACTATTTAACTACTTAAAATAATTGTTTTACAATACTCGTTACGTCGTGGGATCCGGAAGCATCAAACAAAACACGATAGAGACAAGGACGAGCTCGAGAAACTCTGTTTCTTATTCTTCACCACCAGCTGGTGTAAGTTGGTTATACACAAATACATAATTAAATATTTCTTTGTTAGCAAAAGTCATTTTCCATTATTGTGTTTCACTTGTCTTACGAAGAAACCTCTTTCCCTTCCTTGACAGCGATTGATTTTCGACTCTACCCAACGTAGGTTATTTGCACGAAAATCAGGCACAGTGATTTACTTTGCAACTTAGAGAGGAACGCGACAATACGTTCTGTAGCAGTCTTCTAGAATCTATGGAAAGTTTGTGATCCTTACGCCAGTTTTTTTTACGGCAGTTCGTCCATGTTGGGGGTACCTCTGTTTGGGGCTGACCCACCACAAGTTGTTCTCTATATCGTCCCAACTCGATCTTCTACGTAAGCGCTCTTTTATTCTTCATTTAAAACCGCCGTTTTGATTTCTGACTTTGCATTCCGGGTGCCCTTTTCTTCGGGTCTCGTGCACCTGCCTCTTTTTAAAAGTTAAAAAGTCGTGTATTTCTACGACGTCATACTCCGAAATGAACACACACCTGAGCTCGTTTACAGGTCACCGATTTATTTCCGTTGTTCTTTAAGCCTATTAATGATTTATCTTGTCTTCAGCTTTTCTTTATTATTGTGAGGACATGCCCTTAGTCTCCCCGTTACGTCTTATGCATTATTACTCAACATGCCTGCATCATTATGTTACAACTGCACTACATTTTGCATCTTTTCATCCATGTTCAAATCCTTATCCTACTGCAGCTATTACTAATTCGAATATTAAAAAAGATTGAACACATATAGGTAGGAAACTATTCGATTAAATTGCATCAACCTACTTCCATATATATTTTGGACATTATACCACTATTCGAATACTGCTAATGTGATGTTAGTGATTATACTGTTACTACTAGACATACTACTAATACCAATCATAAACACTGTAATCGCAGCAATCTTGGCTCAAATCAGAGGAACACGAGTCTGACTGGTGACAGTTTATTAAAAACACTTGCTCAGCGCAAATGTAAACGCAAGATATCCATATAACGTAAAAACTGAAATCAATAATAATTTGAATCGAATACAGATTCATTTAAGATAATGTGTATGTTTACCTCTTTATGCCTATCTATTCACTCAGACGCAAAACATAACCTCACATCCGGCATGTCGATCGTTTCGAAAAGGGCAATGTCTACTCAGAAAGTTATTTTTGTGAATTTTACCGTAAAAAGGTTGTGATGAAGATGAATGCCCCTTTCGTGAATTAGTATCGTGGAAACTCAAAGGGAAATAACTCGTACACATTTTAAAACAATAAATACCGGATACTGCTACATAAATTCAGCAGACACAGCTAATAACTTTCCAAATGTGTTATAGTGAGAAGTAACAGTTAACATATGAAGGTTACTGTAGCAACTATTACTACTACTGTTACTACTACTACTATCTACAATATAACTAATAATCCTATTTTTTCGGCGATAATATTTTAAAGTATAGCATTAAACTTAGCATGATGTGACATTGAGAGGATTTATATGTTTTGGTTATGTGACAAATACAAAATAATTCTATTACTACAACGGACCTTAATCTATAATTACGTGACTTTAAATATAATACTTTTCATTGCCAAGTTAATAGATCTAAACACCCTAATAGGAAATTATAAATCACAAATTAAAGAAGGAATGTGCTTAAAAACGCTAACAACATAAGAGGCAGAACAAATATATTCCGAAAAAACGTGAACGAATACTGAAAATGTACGAGCAACCCAATGAAAACATGATAAAAATAGGACGACAAAAACGAACATTTGCTAAAATGCAAACCAGTTCTACCAACAGAAGTAAACAGTGGAAGGCCGAATACAGCACATTCTGAACGAGAAGACTACACTGTGTTGAGAATTCAATAATGATAAAATGTATTAAGTTTAGAATCTGAAAAACCTAGGCCATATATTGAAAACCCAGAAAAGAGATATTTATTTTTCCCTCTTCCCCAAAATTCAACGGCTTTTATGTATTTATTGAAACAGTTATTTATACACTCTTCATTCAAATTTGGCAATTGCCACAGAAAATGCACTAATAGTAGCTGACGTTCTGTATGCCAAATCGTCACAATGCTTTTGCAATGATTCTTTAAAAGATTTTTCTCAGATGCAAACGTATACATATTATTGTAATTATAATTTCTTTATCCACATGATAAAAAAGCTATCGATATCACCAAACACACGCTATCATATTATTACAGGTGTCTTTATTTCTTTATCACTGACAAACTAGGTACTTACCATTAATTTTCACTAATACATAAATAATGGTTACAGCAACTAATTGTTCCATACATACTGCTTAAGAAATAGATGGCATAACTTCGATTCTGTGTTGTGTATGGTTATATAGGTCATTAAACACTTGGTTTCCAAGTTATAGGCCATGGAAACAAATACTGATCAACATTTTTTTATTGAAAACATCGAACACGTACAATGTGTGTGATAGTTATACATCTAAATAAGATAAACACTATGTATGTGATAGTGCAGATAGTTATATATCTAAATTAGATAAACACTATGTATGTGATAGTGCAGATAGTTATGTATCTAAATTAGATAAACACTATGTAGTTGATAGTGCAGATAGTTATATATCTAAATTAGATAAACCCTATGCATGTGATAGTGCAGATAGTTATATATCTAAATTAGATAAACACTATGTATGTGATAGTGCAGATAGTTATGTATCTAAATTAGATAAACACTATGTAGTTGATAGTGCAGATAGTTATATATCTAAATTAGATAAACCCTATGCATGTGATAGTGCAGATAGTTATATATCTAAATTAGATAAACACTATGTAGTTGATAGTGCAAATAGTTATATATCTAAATTAGATAAACTCTACGTATGTGATAGTGTAGATAATTATATATCTAAATTAGATAAACACTATGTATTTGATAGTGCAAATAGTTATATATCTAAATTAGATAAACACTATGTAGTTGATAGTGCAGATAGTTATATATCTAAATTAGATAACCACTATGTATTTGATAGTGCAGGTAGTTATATATCTAAATTAGATAAACACTAAGTGTGTGACAAGATCACAGGTAAAAAAAACACCTACCTGCTTTTGCCATATAAACCAACAAAACTATAAATAATGACAGCAAACGAATATACAAGCTATTGAGTTGAAATCATACATCTGACCGACAAAGAGTATTTTGATGGCCAACATGAGAGAAGTGTCTGCATTCGGCAAAAGCTGTCCCTTATTATTTTTTGTAAAGAGAACACGACATACCGGCAAATAAATATTGTCAACACGAAACAAAGATCATGTAGAGGACGAAATGGAATACAAAAGAGATGAGACTAGTGATGTAGTGGTATTACAAAAGCAATCCTCATGAAAAGATGTTCTTGACATGTCTAGAACATAATTCCGAAGTTATGCCAACGATTTGTCACACAATCATATATTGATTGAGATAAATCATATGTTGAACTTATATATGAATCAACATAATGATGTTATTTCTCACGAAAAGAATATCGGTGACCAAATGTCATATTTTCAGAATTCATTTCTATATTTGAACTTGTATCTATCATTGTATATTCTTTTATCTTAAATAATATATACTAAAATAGTGTTTTTATTTATTTAGAATTGTCTAAATAAAATCAACAAAGTATGCTTAATTGTGCCAGTGAATTTAATGAAAAGATAATTATGTCTATATGATCGGAGATATATTGGTGGTTTCACAAATTTTTTGGCAAGCTGTTTCAAGGGCAATATTTCAAAGGCTGAAAAATTGCCAATCAAAATATATCCCCGACTCAAAAACACAGACTAAATAAAATAGAATATACTGTCATAATTATTTCCCATTCAAAATTAATAATGGGGTACTGACCTACAGAGCAGTACCTTCTTTTATTTGAAGTGGAATTGCTTTCTCTTATACGGTTTATAAAGCAATGTAAATATGTCACGATTAAGAATTCAAACTACGTAAATATTTCATTTGTTTTTTAATAAATATGGGTCAATCCGACTGAATATTTTTTTTATGGAAATCGGTCTAGAGAAGGCATGAGATAACTTCATGTAATGAGCTTACAATAACGAAATATGATTATTGCAAAGACAAGTGATGTCTATTTGCCTTTGTCTTGAAAATAAAAACAAAGCTATAGAAAGGGTAAAACAGTAAGCACGAAAAGAGTTCTACAGGCCTTCAGTTCTTGGAAAGGCGCTACTTGGTTAGGAAGCTGCATTACAATAAAATATCGAATCAACGATTCAAACGAGCTGGAACAAAGGAAGTAGGGAATAGATGGCAAAACTCTGTAAAACACATGCCCTAATAGTCTTTATAGAAAATATTGAGACTAGAAACATCACGTATGCGAGGGAGAATGTGCAGAGAAGAGAAAGGGTAGGGCTAATCAAATTCCAGATACGTTTCTGCACCTTATCAAGAACCCTCGAATGGGACAGAGATTCACCAGTCCAAATATGATCACAGTACACCATATATGGTCTGACAGTAGATGTGTACAATAAAGAATAACCTCAGGTGTTAGAATGTGTTTGGAGCGATAGAAAAATCGACTTTACGAGAAGCAAATAGCAATGGATCTGATGTATGAACCCCAAGAAAGATTTGATGAAAGAGAAAAAGCAAGAAGCTTCAGAGTACATTTCCTTTCAAGAGCAAAGCAATCCAGGAGAATCCCATGAAGATAGGGGCACTCATACAATTAAAAGACACGGGTTGAGTCTTAACAGGATCAAACGAAACAAGCCATTTTGTACCCTGGTTTACAACTGAACCCAGGTTAACATCTAGATCATCTGCATAGTTCGACTGATCCGAGGGGGATTGGCGAGAAGCAACACCAGAATAGAGAGGGTGTCATCAGCATAGATGTTTATGTTTTTAACAATATCCTCTAGAAGAGCATTTATATAGAGAAGAAACAGTGTTGGAGGCTGATGAACACCAGCTTGATAGAAAAACAGAATGAAGAGACACCGCCCAAAGTCACTGGCAAGTTTCGATCAGATATATAGACCTGATAATGTCAAAAATCTCACCACCAATACCATAACCCTGAAGTGTGTGTATGCCACAGTCTGCTGAATACCCTCGAAATATCAAGTGCAATGGCTCTACCCATTATTTAATTATCCATAAACTGACAAATCCGCTCAATTATAACACTTTATTCATAAGAAATGTTAAAATCTTATTGAATGTCCTGTAAAATTGATATAGTGCGCGGGATATATATTGCTGTGGACTTGTTTAGTGCCCTGATGAAAACAAGGACAGGGGTTTAGGTATAACATGTATATTGGAGAAAAATATATACAATAGAGACACAAAAAAGTGGACCGTTTGTCCTGACTGCCAGTCTAGACTGGGCTTTATAAAACGGTATTTAATTGCTTTCTATCGCAGCAATATGTGAGACGAGTTCGGGAAGTTGGGGGAAGAATCAAGCAAGCGCCTTTAAAAAGATTCACCCCGGGCTAGCAAAAATAGCTTGGCGAACCCCGTCGGCATTCCACGGTCAGGGCGCCTAAGGGATTAAGCAATGAACTTACATCTTCCCAAAGAGTGGAGGATAACTGTGAGTTTAAGGTTTGTCAGCCAAAGTCGAAAAAGAAACACTCTTATTTCAAATTCTCTGTTCTGAATGAAACATATTTTTGACTGAATGATCTATTCGAAAATCACTCAATAAAAAATATACTAATGCAGAGCAAAAATATATCATTGAAAAATCATTTGATCATTTAAAGGAACCAACGAAACTGTATTTTAACCCATTACTTAAATCTAATAACATTTGAATCACTATGAAATACAACCTAATGTAAAACGAAATATAAGTCTGACCCCATGCGACTTATACACCAGATGGGATTGCGTCATATTATTGTTAAAGGCAAAACATAGATGCTGTTCGCTAACAAAGATATACTAACCATGGGTTATCTTCCAATTGGAATGTGACAGACACTTTTTCACAGCAGCCAATTCGATATTCGAGGATTACGAACCCGTTGTGTAATTCTAATATTATATTTGCTGGTGCATTGTATCATGAAGTTGTTTAAAAATAATTGAACACAGTTAATTGTGACTTTTGAATATATGTATATTCTATCTTTACAAAGAAAGTATACTATTATACTTTATTAGTTCAACATACTCTAAACGTAAGTAGTGTGTGATTTTATTTTTTTAAACTTTGATTAATTGTTACTTATCAGAAAGTGATTAATATCCTGAAGTAAAAACCTTTTCAAGTCAACATTTTCTAATGTGTCTCTATCATAGATATTAGAAGTATATTGTACGTAATCAATAAATCTTTATATATATATATATATATATATATATATATATATATATAAACATATGGATTTTTTTTCATGTACGTAAATTAATTAACAATTATTTTTTCTTTATTTTGTTTTGTTCTTTTTGTCTAATATGTTCATCTGACCAAATGGTAGATCATAGGAATAAAAGCAAATGAGTTTGTTTGAATTCCTTATTGTCCTTGTAATGAAACGCACGTAGGGATGCTATTTTTTAGGCAAATAAATATACATCAGTAGAAAAATCTTTGTTTGAATGGATATATAGCAAATAAATGTTTTCATTGCATCAATGAACACACACACACACACACATATATATATATATATATATATATATATATATATATATATATATATATATATGAATATATATATATATATATATGAAGAGTTCGAATGCAAAACGCGATAGACGCCATTGTCAAAATCACGAAACTGCGCTTACAAAAAGGGTTGCATTTCAACACTCGACGACACCCTAAAACTATCTGTTACATCATATGATACCGAGATAATCTCTTTTTGATTTAAACTAAAAAAATCTTTCATTCGAAGTCTACATTTAATATACTCGTGTTTTTATTGTTTAAGGTCTCAAGTTAAACGAATTAGATTTATCGCGTTTTGCGCTCGAACTCTTCAGGTATATATATATATATATATATATATATATATATAAGGGTGTATGTAGTTTGCTTGAAGCATTGTTTATTAGTATATAGAAATGTGATACTAAGAAGGCAACACAATGCAGAGGTGTGACGGATAGACACAAGTTGGAGCAAATAAGACATATAATGGTGGGACAAATTTATTTAACTGAAACTTTGCTCAGGAATAATATTTTACATAGCGGAATGGTGCATACGAATGCCGTACATAAAATGTAATTAAGTAGAACTGAGTACTGATGGAAAAGCCGTTACTATCTAAATTAATGAATGCGAAGAGAAGGCTCATTGCTTGCACTTACGGATGAGTAAAAAAAACACTATTTCAAATTAATGAAACTTTTCACAATCGACGCACCATCTTTAATAAACTGCTATGCACGTGTGACATCTGTCCTAAGGTTATTAATTTGCTTATTGCTTTTGGAAAATGACATTTCACTAATTAACTATTATTTTTTATTGTTTTGTGTTTTTATTATTTTTTTGATTTAAAAAAAACAAATTGATAACTTTCGCCATATTGTTTTTTTTTTCATTGATAAATGGTCCCTTATTTAGAGTGGCCTTCTTGATTTTTAATAACTTGCTGTCTATTGTTACATTGCAAGTGAAAATCAAATATGTTTTTCTCTTTATTTTCATTACTTTTCGGTCTCATTTAAAAGATAAATAAATGTGTATCGAAATCACCAAAATGTTTATATCTACTTATTTATGTAAATGAATGGGAAATAGTTTGTTTTGCGTTTACAACAAATTTATGAAAGAAATGTTTATTATTTTAAATCAATGTTTCAAGTATTCCATGTATCGGACGTTGTGAAGCGATGGAATGTAATTAAATCCAATAAGCACTAACAAATATAGAAATATGTCAGCGTCTATAATACTACATACATATTGAGAAATACAATGGGCAATTATAAACAAGGATACTATTTATGAAAGTTGAAATAAAAATGGTTGCATAATGTGCTTGCATGAACACCTGTACATATTAAAGCATATTCATCCAAACATTTATTACAGCATAATGAATATATTTACTGCCTGAAGACACGAGTCTAAGAATCTGCTTTAGTCACCCGACAAAGACAAATGGTTCACCGTACAACCCTCAAGCAAATACCAAGCATCAGAATCGCACACAAAACAACCAGCATAATCCACTTGATAAAAAAACCGTTGACAAACTTGACACGCGAAGCATTGCTT
Source organism: Sepiola atlantica (assembly GCA_963556195.1). NCBI lineage: Eukaryota > Metazoa > Mollusca > Cephalopoda > Sepiida > Sepiolidae > Sepiola > Sepiola atlantica. The sequence goes on along the minus strand of OY744518.1, from coordinate 155,626,449 downwards.
TTAAACATTGACATCCTAGAATCTGCATTAGTGCCAGACTCCGTAAAGAACAATGTCCCCAGGAGTTTATTTTGGTTTATCTACTTTCCTGGGCCACGTTGGGAAACCTTGAACCGGGTCAGTACTTAGATGAGTGACCATTTGAAACTACGATGTGCGTTGCGTTTGTAAATGGATGTGCATGTAAAGTCAATGGTTCTAATTGTATATTAATAGGTATAAAATTTACTCCACTATAATAATGAATAACCTAATGAAAGACGTAGGATAGATTAGACGCTAAAGCCTTGAGAAAAGTATACACAGCGTTATATAGCAAAGCTTTCTATTTTTATTTTAGCATTATTTCTCATTCTTTTTATATTTATCTCTGTCACTGAAATGAATGAAAGCCGAATTGGTAGAAGTACGGTTTCAGATTACGCAACAGTTACCGCACTTTCAACATATCATGACGCATCCTTTCAGCATAGAACAGAAGATCGGTCAGATTTAACACATATATTCAGCTTGTCTTTTGCTTTATAAATACAGGATGAAACATAATACTAACTTATATTTTAAATTAATCAAGGAGAAACAACATTTATGAAATAATTGAATCGTCTCTTATGATTCTCCCCTTTCAATAAGACACCGTAATATCCAAAACATACATATCTGAAAAATATATGTAGTCTATCCATATTTCAAACTATATTTGAACCTTCGCGAAATGAATTATTCTCATAATTTCAATGACTTGAATCTAACTCGATTCTTTAGGCCCTTCATGAAAGTGTATATCATGTATTAACACTTTTGTGCCTAAACGTGTGAAAATTATTCCCTCGTTGTAAAATATCATTTTATTTCTTTTGAAATTTGATAAAGGCAAATACCCGGGAAAATATTAGAAAAAATGAATATGAAATTAAGAAATATATTGAATTTGAATCAATGGAATAAATGGCAAGGCTTAAATAAAATTGCGCATTTGCACAATTTGATATGAAAGAAATTTACCCTTTTATCAAATAATGTGCACTAGAAAACGCATTGGAACTCGCCGAGAAATATGCAGATATTTCTATTAGAGAATAGTCTGAAAACATAGATGGATTAAAAAAGACTAAATTGCCAACTTTGATGGAGAGACACACTTGTACCGAAATATGTGAGTTAAGAGAAATATATATAGAGATACTTAATAAAGTTTCACCTATAATAGGAGTAGTAATAGGAACAATTATCTCATGACATTTCGTAAGACATGCAGTAGAAATTTAGATAAAAATTGCATAAAATAAAACTCATTTTAAAAACTTAGGCTCTGAGATATGTATCAATATTAATCTAAAAAAAGAGACATGCGCCCAGAGACAAAACCAAAAATATACAAAAGTATGGAGTTTCATTTTTTAGATGGCGGTGACAATGACATCTGGTTGAAAACATCATTTGATACGATACAAGGTAAAAGATCAAATGACAATATCGAGGAATTCAGAATATTTAGCATTCATTTACTAGTGTAATGTGTCGGATAAAGAATTGTATGGACGGTGTCATATTTTTTAGATTTTCGTGGTATCCCTGTTTTTAAAACCCAATTACCACTCAATCTTATCGCCTCTAAGTCAGAAATATGGGATGTCTTTTTGTAGTAGTCCCACAAAAATTAATGGTTCATCATTTAATTATTGTTTTAAATGTTAATTGATAGTTCATGGTAGTTTATTACTAAATTGTTATTATATAATCATATTAAATACTAGCAAAAACCAATCACCCTCCTGGAAAAAATAATCTAGCTGTAGCCATATTTACAGAAAACACAAAGAAACAATTTTCTTTCCACATTTTTGTGATTTGAGCAAAAATAACAAAAAAGTGATTGCCAGAGTGTTATTTGATATATTCCAATGGTGATATTTGATTTTCTATGAAACAGTCGACCGACTCTCAAAAATAATCACATAAAAAGAGGTGAATAAACAAAACAAACAATAAACAAATTACTTTTACAATAGGCAATACACTTACTGTTCTACCTACCTGCCTATGTTGTTGTGTTTTATTTTTCAACGCATTTTTATTGCATTTTAATAATAATAATTCGTCTTAATTCGATCGTGTTACAGTTCAATGTTCAATATATCGTATGCGGGTATGCCCGAAGTTTGTTTTTTGTTTTTTGGAGTGAAAAAACAAACATATAGTTTACTATCCCAAACGCCTTCAGATTTACTTTTCTAACTAATTAAAGAGAAACATAAATACGGTCGATGAATTACGGTCAGTGATCTTTGATTTTCATCATAACCGAATATATTTGACCAAAATTGTTTTAATTTAAATAAAATAACGCTGTAACCTACTTTAAAAAACACAAAATAGGCAGGTAGTTAGAAAATACACTTTTATTGGTTTTGGTAACAGTTATTTGTGTAGTATTTGTTTTTGCGCACTTTTCGTTTTATTAGTTATTCTTGGCAATCGCCAAATGCGGAACGGGGACGTCAATTGGGAAAATAAAACAACTATATATTCCTGAGTAATTAAAAATGGTTACTTTAAGGGTGTTCGCTTTTTTTTTTATTAAAGACAGAAATATAAAATCACACTTAATGACGATTTTTGTAAAATATTATTTTTTGGGTAATTTAAAAAAGTTAGAGAAGATGGGGGCGTATTTTGAAATATTTTTGAGAAATGTTTTGAAATATTTTTATTTTCATCTTGATTTAATAAAATATCTGCATCTAACACGTGGTTTCTTTGAAGGCATTTTGCCTCTATCTTTATTTCAAATTCGAGCATTCATATTGAAAAGCATTTTACCAAAATGATGTATGAGAATAATTTTTTCATTCACCAATGTGATACCCCTCACATGCAGAGCGACATATATTTTCAAAATATACTCATCCACGGACACATGATTCGTCGTCTTACGATTCATCGGCGTTAAGCCACGCGGAAGAGTCGTAAAACAACAAAACACGTGTCCGTAGATTATCATCTAAATATATATATATATCTATATATATATATATATATATATTTAAACAATATAAGTCCTTGCCAAGAAGTAGATTGAGGGCTCAATATTACTTATATTACTAGAGCTTGAAAGATATGTTATGTAATAAAGTTCTAAGTTCATATTTGAAAACCTTTTTATTCATACGATAGTTTGTGCCTTTTCCAAATTAAATTCGTTCTCATAACCTAATGGTATTTTTCAACAAATTCCTTAGTCTGTGTTCAACAAATAAACCCCAGTATAATTCAACAGCTGTCAACTGGAGCGTTTCCAAAAAAACACCTCAAAGTAACATATTTTTAAGAGTTTACACATATTTTTACAAAAAAGAAACATAAAGCTGCAAGCTGCAAGCTGCACTTCAAGTTAAATATCAGATAAGGAAATCAAAACAATTAACAAAAACACTGGAAAATTACTTATCTATGAAAATCTCAGCATTTTAAAAAGTATTTTATTAATCTCGTTCATTAATTTTGAAAAACAGATAATATTCTCCATGGATGATTAAACTAAAATGATTCAACTAAACTCTTTTGAGTCTCCACACATTTTGGAACTCAATTTACCATTTTGGTTTACCCATCCAAGAATCATGTTTTTGTTAAACAGTACAAATCTTTGCATAATCTCTTCAAACATTTCTCTATCTCTAAACTCACACCTGACAGCAATTCAAAGCGCTGTACAGTCATAACCGGGCGGTCAGTTGTGTCAGGATCAAAGGTTTCTCGAATTCTTTAGCCGCAAGCTGTCATTTCCAATGGCTTCCTTTTGGTTTAACCTGTGTATGAACTGTTCTCCTCTATTATTTGGTCAGCTTACTTCAGGAACGACTACGATGAACCGGTAGGCTTGCGATGGATACTGGATGGTGGTTTGATATATATATATATATATATATATATATATATATATATATATATATATATATATATATATATATATATATATATATATATTGATTCTTGGGTGTAGTGTTTAGATAGTGTTATTTTATTATTATTATTATCATTATTATTATTATTATTATCATTATTATTATCATTATTGGTGTAATTACTATTATTGGATATGCAAATTACCATATCACACTGTAGTATTACAAGTAATGTATAATAATAATAATAACAATAATAATAATAATAATAATTAATAATAATAATTATTATTATTTATTTATTTATTTATGTATATATATATTAGTGAGATTGAAGCTGACTATTTCTACATTTGATTATTGGGGAAGTGGTCATTTTATCGGTACCACTGGACAGCCATGAATTTTATAACTGTCCTATTTTTAAATCTCCGAAACAGTTACATGGTAAACAGCTGATGAACCCAGTTTTAATATTTCACACTCAAGTTTAGGCCCCCTTTTTTGTTTCACTATTACATACTTGAATCCTTTTTTTATTTTTGAAGTTTTCAGCGGTGGGTCGGCGTATGCAAGGTCTTAGTCTGCGATATCTTGGAGTTAGTATATCTGGGAAATTTAACTGCATTTTCATTCTTTGTATAAACTGATTTGAAGCTTCTGTAGACAATATATATATATATATATATAAATTTAGAGAGATAGAAAGAGAGAGATAGAAAGAGAGAGAATTAGATACAGATAGACAAAGCGATCGGCATAAATATACACTGATCATATATTGGTTTTAAGATTATCGTATAAACATTGGTACTTGCTTAATTAACTTCTCTTTATTTCTCTCTTTAGATGTATATTTATTTACAGATAGATGTCTGGTCGTTAACGACTCATTAATTTGTCAGACACAGCATGCATTTACGAGGAGATTCGAAGATTGACCGTCCGTTTACATACAGCTACGACCAACATCCACGTACTAAACTAGCTACGTCCACAAATAGCGACACTTAAATTTAAACAATTCTAAATGCTGTATCGGCATGCTGTCTGTTTATATATATGTTATCATTATGCTTGTCGGTAATCTCTTATAACAATCTGTAACGCTAATTTCCTCTACCAGAGAGCTCATCCCATGGATAGGAGTTATATGTATATCAGTTAAATAGATTTATACACAGATCACAACTCATCATGAAAAAGACCCACTGAAGAACAAGGGTTACTGAGACAAAATAATTGTCAACTGAAAGGTGATGAACACAAATATTAATAAATGGTATGCACTGCGTTTGATTACTTATTGTGTGGTTTATGACAATAATTAGTTCCCATTGAATTTGAAGATTACCAAGATTTAATCAGCAGGAAAGCAATCCTGCGGTAATCACATAACTTGTTTAAAATGTATCCGTTAAATTGAATTGGTTAGTAGATCAGTAAAAATGATTCCATATTGAAGAAGATTAAAATGAAAATGTCGATCATAGTTTGTAATGCACTTAATTTCCTTAATTCAATTAAATGACAGTGAATGATATTGTTAAGGTAATCTTACTTTGTTTACACTCTCTATGCGTAACTCTAGTATTGTGCAGTGTTTATTAAACGTGTTACTGTTCTTTTATATGCTTTCCACTCTCGATATTACATTGCCGATGGTTGACAAATTGTTTCCATGTTGATTACCGCATGTTTGTCTTCTTATCCAATATCAACAAAAATTCTCATAAACCGTCCATGTAAGTGAAAAAATATTGTTTATTCCACTCATTTTAAATCTTTTCATAATATTCTTTATCATTTGACTGGCAGTAATGTATCCATTACAATTGCTGTTTTCCATGCGCAAATAACTGTAAGAATCTTCGTACTAGACGGTAAAAATTAATTCCCCAAATAACAAACGGAACGGTTTTTAATCACTTGTGTGTCCCATTACGAAGAGTAACACCGACATGTAATACTAAGAACCTCATGTAGAATCATTATTTTATTTTTAATCAAACTATTAGATACTTTTGATTGAAGAAAATGTCTAAGACCTGAGGTTTAAACTAAAGAAAATATTAGAGGAAATTGAAATTCAGGTAATCGTGCTTAATTACTGTTTAATGACTATTGATCAAATTTAATGAAAATCTGAAATATTTTATTTCTGAAATTTGTTTAGAAAAGTATTGATACTTTGCATTATTTTACATTATTTTTACGACTGTTTTCATCTTGGAATTTATTTTGATAACGTTTCGGCCGATGTAATTTCCGACCAACTTCATGTGTATTTTGTTTAACTCAGGAATATTTCTGTCGAACTCAGTAATCTGTACGGAATTTCGAACGGAACCGGGGTCATTTGCTTTCGCTCCGTCAGCCATGACCGAGTCGAAGTCTAAAGTAATTCCATGATAAATGCCAGTATACTGAAATCATATGCCCTTAATAGGGTTAATATTAAAATTCATATACACTAAATGTATAAAAGCAAGGAAATTCTCACATTTTTACACTTTCATTTTTATTAAGTGTATACAGTATTAATCTGTATGCATGAGTGGATGAAGTGGGTCAGGTGCGCTGAACAAAATATCCTACCAGTAAAATACATAGCCATGTTGTGCTCGCATACCCTTAATGACAATAAAAGTGTAAAAATTTGGGAATTTCCTTGCTTTTGTTCATTTAGCGTATATGAAATTTTATCTTAACTCTATTAAGGGCATATGATTTCAGTATACTGGCATTTATCATGGAATGTCACTACTTTTGTAAAGGCTATGCCTCAATACAATGGTCATTTTTAAGGTTTTTTGGAATTTTCTGGAAAACTAAGGTATATTGTAAAATGAAATTAGAATGCCATAAACTAGACACTAGAACCTCTATCTCTGCCAAAATCAGCTGAATCTATCAAATAGTTAATGTGATACAGGATGGCACATACGTACGTACGTACGTACGTACGTACGTACACACGGATAACACAACTTCATGCCTGACTTTTCTGGATCTCTGGGTTACCTTGACTAATGATGCTGAAATTATACACACTTATAGAACCTATCAAATAAAAATGTTGTGCAAAGTTTTAACTAATTTGGTTTATTAGTTTTTGAGTTATGATTGATCAAAGAAATGAGGTTTCCAGAATAGGCTGTTTTTGAAGTCTATTAAGGGATAGAGCGCTATCGCGCCTCCCTTGATTCGTAATTGTAGTTTTAGTATTCCACTCTGAGGATTAAACCATCAACATCCAGAAAACTATCACTTACAAGTGATTATTACTTAACACTTTATCTGTAACGCTTGTGAATTAAATAAAGGTGTCCGTTGGAAATTCCGTATTTCTCCCCGAGTTCGAGAATAGGATTACCGAGTTCGACAACTTACATTCGAAAAAGGTCGAAGGTTACATCGACCGAAGCATTGTGAGACTACCATCCAAGATGAGAACAGTAGTTCGAATGATACAAATAATGCAAAGGAAATATCAGATTTTCAAATTAGAGGTACATATTTTGCCTTTTAAACCCCTTTTAAAATACTTCAAAGAAACTCAAATGTCTGGAATATTTATATATTTATGTCCAATACCTATTGTTGAAATTTCAAAAAATTCCACGTAATCTGAATCTTTACGAAAGTCTTCACACCATTGTTTTCACCTTCCCATGAAACTAAAATAAACTAAAAACAGCTTTATTACGAAATGTTTCATGATCAGTTTCTTAGTTTAGAAGGGAATCCTATACATACAAACATATGAACATATTAACATACCTAACTTCATATAGATAGGAATATGTTCCTTTCTAGACAATTAAATTATTTATTTGATAATACTTTCATTGTATAGGTATTTCAATTTTTTCGGGTGCATGTAATCAGTTACCATACATGAGGAATATCTCACAAACATTATAATAATAATACTATCATAATGCAACTAAATAACAAAAAATAGTGGTCTTGTTTACAATTCTGCCTTGAGTATGCATTGCATCCTTGGCTGGACATTTTCTTTCAGTCCCAAAAGGGACACACCATTAAATGCATTCAATCTTTCGCGTGGTCGTTTCTTGGCAGGAAATGAAAGCATCGCTTATGTTTGCTTGAGTTGTCAGTTTGTATCAAAGACAAACTGTTCTTTATCTTAAGTACCAAACAAGGAGATGTTACCTCGAATATCTTCTTCTAGCCTACGAGCTTCAACGTTCTCTGCGAACCCAGGCTCTATTTTTTACTCAGATTATTACTCAAACAAAAAGTATCTTCAAGTTATACAGAGGGATTTATTCATGTATGTATGTATGTATGTATGTATGTATTATGTATGTATATATGTATGCATATATATATATATATATATATATATATATATATATATATATATATATATATATGATGTATTTCTATGTAATTATTTTTATAGGTGATTTTCAGCTCGTTGTTATTGAACTTACTATTATTTCAATTGTTTCACTTCCTAAGTGATTAAGATATAGAAAACTGCATTATTAGGCGTCCTGAACTTCAAAGGCCGTATTTTTCGTTAATATATATATATATATATATATATATATATATATATATATATATATTAATTTTATACGTACATAAAAGTAATACATAGACAATAATTACATAGAACTACATAAAATATTTGGGTGATAAAAATCGTACATATTTCTACACAGAGCGCCTAGAACGCTGGACTATAGACATTAACATCGAGGGGTCGATCTCTGTTTAAGTTAGGCATGTTGATGACGGCTGTGAGCCAGAAACACGTGTCCATGGATTACTTTTATGTACGTATAAAATTAATATATATATATATTAACGAAAAATACGGTCTTTGAAGTTTAGGACGACTTATAATGCAGTTTTCTACATCTTAATCACTTAGGAAGTGAAACAATTGAAATAATAGTAAGCTCAATAACAACGAGCTTAAAATCACCTATACAAATAATTACATAGAAATACATTAAATACTTAGGTGATAAAAATCGTACATATTTCTACACAGGGCGTCTTGGCCCAGTGGTAGAACGCTGGACTATAAACATCAATATCGAGGATTCGATCTCTGTGTAAGTTATCAATGCTGATGACGGCTGTGAGCCAGAAACACGTGTCCATGGATTACTTATATATATATATATATATATATATATATATATATATATATATATATATATATATATATATATATACTTTTTAGTTACATTCCAAGGACCAAATAAATGCATAACCATAGTTATTCTTTATTTATTATTTCAATGTCTTTATTTTCTAATGTTGACTAATACCTCTATGTTCCTTCGTCTTACAATTAAAACACATAGTTTTTTTTCAATATCACATACTTTTTCTTACAGGGTTTCGCAGCTCAGTTAAGAAAAATGATGGCAAGCGATGTTAAACCAAATACTATAAAGATACACATCTAAGTATTCGACGAAATCAGAAATTAAGAAAATGAATGAAACTATGATTATAGATGGAGGTTTTTCTTTGATCATTGGAATGAAACTAAAAAGTACATATGATCTGAAGCGAAGCATGTGTAGCAGTTACCTCCTCCTTTCAAAACATAACTACACCGGTTTGCCGGTAGGTGTCGCTTTTTCACCGACAGGTGGCACTGTAAAGCGACACCAGAGTTATCTGCCCTTCTGACTATAAAAACCGTTGCAAACGAAAAATACATCTCTTCCTCACCGACCAGCCTCGGCAGGCAGACGCTGACACTAGCGTTCCGTTTCACTCTTCTCTGCTCGACAGAACGACGCTAATACACTAGCGTTTCGTCTCACGCTTTTCTCTTCAACTAGTATTGGCAAAACAAAAACCAACACACTTTTCTTCCGTCAACACGTGGGCAAACAACGGTAAGAGTTCTCAACTCATTTTCTTTGTCTACGGCTTTCAAAGACTTTTCCTACGCCGGATTCATTTCTTCTTATACCTTTTCAAGAACTGTTTTTCCATCGACACACATGCATACATCACACACTTCATCATTCCACGTACACACACGTTCAATAAACGTTATTTGAACTACTTCATTTTTGTTTATTAATTATTACTCTGCCTTTGCATGCAACATTGCTTGATTCAACTTTGCACGTTTATAATCGGGGGAACACTACCCTCGACCTGAACATTGGTGACCTGACGTGCAAGCTTTGTTGTATGTGGCGGAGTAATTAATTTCGTACTAGAACAAAAAAAAATCATTTCTCGTTTTTTCTTTCGTGGTGAAACGAATTACGCACCCATCTTTTTCCTTTTTTTTTCTACCCACGAGGTAGAAATATACAAACAAACAAAAGAAAAGAAGCCACCGTCTCCATTTTTCCTGGCCACGCGGAAATACCCAAACAAGAAAAACAAAAACATTTCTCGGCTTCTCCGAGTATAAAACAAATTACAATTTCATTTTTTCTTCTCTTTCTCTTTACCCACGTGTCGGAAAATTATATACAAAGAAAAAGACAAACTTTTGCCAATCCTTTTTTTTTTGACGAACAAAAGGACCTTACAAAACGCCACTGCCTTTGTTTTGAACACGTGTAGATAAAAAGAAAACACGCTGCCCATCTTTTTCATAACCACGTGTTGACAAAAAGGAAAAAAAAAAAAAAAAATGCCGCCACTCTTTGCCATGACTACGTGTTGATAAAAAAATTCAAAATAATGCCGCCATCTTTTTCACCTGGAAATGAAAATTCAAAAAAAAATAAATAAATAAATAAAAATAAATTTTTTTTTTCTTTCTTTTCAACTACAAAGGAAAAGAGAAGCCACCATTCTTTCTCTACATGGAAACTAACATTCAAACAAACGAAAACAAAAACGTCATTCCTCGTGTGAAACAAATTACGACTCCATTTTTTTTTCTTTTCTTTTTCCCTTCTACCCACGTGGTGGAAATATATATATAAAGGAAAAGAAAACTACAAAACAGACTAACACGAACAACATCACCCTTCAAGGCCTACCAACAATCTTCAACACAACTTGAACAACCACATTTTTCCCGGATATTCATCAAGCACCAAACATTTCCGGACATCACTGACGACACTATGGAAGAAATCACACCAGTTCAAAATGAGTACAACTGCACAAGCACGACTAAATACCCAACAACTGGACGTTCGTTGATCAACTGGGGGACACATCAACTCAAACGACGCACCAACACCAGTACAGACCCACTTGTACCTGGACCTGCTAACTCACTTGCAGACATTTGTGCATCTGATTTTAACCATAGTGTACCACCAATCTCAACAACTAGATGTTTGTTCATCAGCTCCACAACACGGACTAATTAACATGAACAACATCAACAACTGCACAGACTCACTTGTGCTCATTCATAAACTGCACAGACTCACTTGTGCTCACTCATCAACACTGCACAGATTCACTTGTGCTCATTCATCAACAACTGCACAGATTCACTTGTGCTCATTCATCAATAACTGCACAGACTCACTTGTGCTCATTCATCAACAACTGCACAGACCCACTTGTGCTCACTCATCAACAACTGCACAGATTCACTTGTGCTCATTCATCAACAACTGCACAGACCCACTTGTGCTCACTCATCAACAACTGCACAGCTTCACTTGTGCTCACTCATCAACAACCGCGCAGACCCAAGCACCAAACATTCCCGGACAACACTGACAATTCAACGTTTGTTCATCAGCTCTGCATCACGCAGACTAATCAACATGAACAACGCCACCAACAAGTGCAAATTCGCTTGCACTCTACATTTTTCGACCGCAAACTCACTTGCGCTCAAACTTGATGCAGACCCAATTGCATGCAAACAACACGCAGATCCACATGCGTTACAAACACTCAATTACGCAGACGCACTTGCGATCAATCATTCAATACAGATGCAGAAACAGAAATAAGTAGCGTGCACACTACTTTTTCTAATCTTCAACAGCAAAACAGACATACCCACAAAGAATGCTTCTCATCTACAACTGTACATATTGAATAATATTTTCAATATTTTTCAATCTGGGGGGGAGTCCTTGTAGCAGTTACCTCCTCCTTTCAAAACATAACTACACCGGTTTGCCGGTAGGTGTCGCTTTTTCACCGACAGGTGGCACTGTAAAGCGACACCAGAGTTATCTGCCCTTCTGACTATAAAAACCGTTGCAAACGAAAAATCCATCTCTTCCTCACCGACCAGCCTCGGCAGGCAGACGCTGACACTAGCGTTCCGTTTCACTCTTCTCTGCTCGACAGAACGACGCTAATACACTAGCGTTTCGTCTCACGCTTTTCTCTTCAACTAGTCTCGGCAAAACAACAACCAACACACTTTTCTTCCGTCAACACGTGGGCAAACAACGGTAAGAGTTCTCAACTCATTTTCTTTGTCTACGGCTTTCAAAGACTTTTCCTACGCCGGATTCATTTCTTCTTATACCTTTTCAAGAACTGTTTTTCCATCGACACACATGCATACATCACACACTTCATCATTCCACGTACACACACGTTCAATAAACGTTATTTGAACTACTTCATTTTTGTTTATTAATTATTACTCTGTCTTTTGCATGCAACATTGCTTGATTATACGAACACGTAAATAATCGGGGGACACGACCCTCGATCCGAACACATGTAACACAACTTAATGGAGCTTGCAATTTGACACCATTTCGGAGATTACAAGGAGTGTATAACATTTTATTTTTAATAAACTCTCACAAATGTGTGTGTACATATATATATATATATATATATATATATATATATATATATATATATATATATATATATATATATAAGATTAGAGGTATATTATACTGTCATTTTATGACAATTCCGGAAGAAAATAAATGTTTCCTATATTTCCGGTGAAGTATTTAATTGATATGTTAAAAGTAACTCTTTAAACCTTTCATTATTGAATATTAGGAACTGTTTAGCTTTGTTAATTGATTTTTATCAAACTCTATCCGGTCTTTTTATTATAACACACACATATACATATACGCAATACAATCATTTGGCGGTAAAAGTCTAGAATAGTGAGTCAACATAATAACTCGTAACCTCGACAAAAACACGTGATTTATAGGAAACTCTTTAGAGTGAACGTCTAACTAAAACAATTAAATTTTAACGTGTATTACTCTTTTTTATTTTACACGTTTTCGTCTATACCGTCTGTTGTCTCGGCAATCGACATTCAATTGCGTCCACGCCGTGTCCACATGTGTTAACAGGTATTGAACGCTGCTTGTCGACAATTCAGGTTCGATAGATACAAACATGTTGCATAACAAGTGATATCACCGACAGCACTTTGCTGATTAGGTAATGAAATATAATTGTAATTAGTTTGATATAAATTATATGATGCTGTTTTGTGTTACGGGTTACCGAGTGTTAAATACTCTGCCCTTTTATTAATTCGTCTCGCCTATTTATGCTTCAATCTTTTAATATCTTATTTGTTGTGTTTCATATAATCAGGTATGAATGATATTAATGTGAGTACACCACGCTATAGAGTTGCATACAGTACTCGTGAAAAGATGCGATCCTGAAAAATTACAAGACTTCGGGACAGAGTGGACCTAGGAGTAATGAAAACTAGTTATCTCACTTCATGTTTCACAGTTATTAAATAGTGAACTGTGGCTTAATGTAATATCATAAATATATCGATGTATAGATATATAGAGACACGTGATAAACATACATTGAAATAGTTACCCATTAATTAATAAGAGTATGTTTGGCTATATACGAAATAGTTGACACATTTGGATATATATATATATATATATATATATATATATAAACATATGATAAAATCATATGAAAAACATGTATATTGATAATATTACCACGCACGCACACACACATATATATATATATATATATATATATATATATATATATATATTATTTTTCTAGATTAATTTAGAAAGTCATGATATACGCGATAGATATGAGCATAATTTAAGTAATTATCTATGAACATATACATCGATATATAGTGATATATTTACCTATTGATATAAATACTGATGCGTGCATGAGTATTAATAGGCTAAACACAATTGATAATAGGCGTATACATATGCAAGCAGAAAGATAGATACATAGATGTAGATAAATATTAATACATCGTGAGAGATAATGAAAAATGACTCATATTTTTGTACAATTAAAATATATGGCAAAACATATATACATATATAGATAATGAATATCTATATATATATACATGTATATATATCTATTAATAATGGAGTGTGTGTATATGTCTGAAGCCGAGACTCTATCAGAGTACTATGACTATTTATTACGTCCGCCAGCTTCATTATATACTATTAAAAAAAACGACATGAACACTATTCGCATTTCCCAATTCACATAAACAATTGCTTTTGAACTTCTAATAAATTAGTATTCACAAATATACACGCATGATTGTTCTCTTCAGATTTCAAGATGTATTTACGCCATTTTGCTCGCTAATAATCTTACGTATAAATTATAATTATTTATTTTATTATTTATTTATAAAATGAGTTACGTAGTTACTTCCTCTACGTCGAACTGATTGAACAGCGTACCTCCCTCTGAACGGGCGCGTTCCTCTGCGTCCAACTGATTAAACAGCGTACCTCCCTCTGAACGGGCGCATTAATACTTTACTGATTTATTTTATTAAAACGTTCTGAGTTTGTTTATTTTCATAATCTTATTAGCCATTATGTTTTAAAACACACATTTATTGAATCAAATTGTTTAATTAAAATAATAAGTGATAAACACACACACATTATAAGAAATTCAGTTTAGCTAAACTTTTTTTTTCGAAAGTTATCGCGGGTCCTGCAGTAAAAGAGTACCGATTTTGTTATTGATAATTTTCAGATACAACTTTTTTTCCGATTTGAAAAGTAGTGTTAGCTGTAATTAGTTTTTTAAATTGTTGATTTTACCAAATTTATTGAATGAAATTGTTTGATTAAAATAATAAATGATTTAAAAATTACTATTTAAAAGAACACACACACATTATAATGAATTTTAGTTTTTTTGTCAACAAAAAAAACAACACATTGTACTGGAAAACTACATAACTGTTTTTAGAATAGTTTTCGCTGTATTTTTTTTAATTGTTTATTTTAATTTACGTACACCTATGTTCCGCTTTGAAAGACCTAACATATTACTTATTATATTCTGACGTGGATTTGGCGCAAAACGATTGAGTGTAAAGGAAAGCGAGCAGACGATAACATGGCGGGGCCACTTTTTACTGGGCCAGTAAATAACTGTTTTTAGAATCGTATTCGCTGTATGTTTTTTATTGTAAATTTTATTATAGGTACACTTTCCATTTTTTTCTCTTTGAAAAACTAAAACTATTATTATTTATTATCTTTATGGTACAATTCCAATGCGCAAGAGAAGTATTAGGCTATCCTATGTTATCCCCCCGTCCACCCCTGAAAGAACTCATATGATTCATGAATATATCCTTGAAGTCCCCCCGCCCCAGTTGACCCGATATATGACCTCTTATTATTTCTAGTAACTACATCGAATTTGTAGAAGATGCTTGATATCCTACAAGTTCCCCCCAGTAGGCAGATGTTGCTAGCTCTACAATTACAAATGGATACTAAGACGCTGTTGGATAGACTATTATTAGGTATATCTCCATGAATATCTGTTATTGTGATCGACACCAGGAATATATGTATAATTCCGTGACTTACAAATCTTTGAATAATGATATCTTATGATGGATGAAGCTACAGTTTTGCACGCTGAATAGAATAGTTTGACAGTATTCTTGTTATTAATGATCCCTCCCAATATATATATATATATATATATATATATATATATATATATATATATATATATATATATATATATATATAAGGGAACCCATACAGAGGCATAACAATGAGCAACATGCATGTTTCCTCTTAGCATTAAGGGAAGCCTTACCGGTAAACACAACTTGAATACATTCAATTGTCAATATCGCTATAAATAACAACAAAAATGAAGACATTTATATGCAATATATCTACTGTGAAACTAACGAATTTTCGTGGGCTTGTTGTAAGAGCGCCGGATATTAGTCACTGGAGTCCAGGTCTCGAATTTGCTAGATTTAGCCACGCTGATGAGTAATAACCGCGAAACACGTATCCGTGGATAACATACTTTAAGCAATATATACCCTCCCAATATCGGGGCGTTAAGCTGCTGAAAAGTAAAGAATGTAGGTTCCTTCGCATTTAGATAATGCTACCTAATAAAAAGATATTGAACTTCAATGTGTTATATCGCTAAAAAACAAGACTCAAATGACAACATTTATATGCGATATATATTTAGATGATAATAGCCGATTATTAGAACCTATTGATGAGAGCGTTAACTGTGTCCCGATTTCGAATCTCTCAAGACTCAGACACGCTGTTGAGGCGTAAACGGCGCAACACAATTAAGTTTATATACATATATATATATATATATATATATATATATCATAAGATACGGCCACAAAACATATTTCGCTTACGAGACAAACAGAAGGTTGGCGAATTCAGGAGAAACATTTTTTTAGGGGTTGCTTGTAAACTATAGCTGACGAAAGCGGGGAATTGGTTAATAATTCAAACTAAAGAAAACCCATGAATTTATTTCGCTTGATTCCGCTTCCACCAGCTTGACACCTAGGGTATAATTTAAATCAGAACGTTTGTATTATTATAAATAAATGAATATTATGCTCTTACCATGAACTACTCTAGCACTCTATTGTATTTCTGTCTATCTAACGGAACGAACGACTATATATTTTTCAAAGCATACACAAACACCCACACATCAACACACACATACACCCCCCCACACACACACACATATATATATATATATGTGTGTGTGTGTGTGTGTGTATCGAGGCAGCATTTTTTCTTTAAGACACGTATTATTAAAAATAACCGACATTTTTTGTCTAGTCATTTTAGTATTGATCTTTTCAATTTTCACGCCATAATTAATTATAAATCTCACTCCAGGTCTTTACCTGTTTTTCATTATTCCACTGACGATGGACCCAGACGAGTCAGAAAGTACTCTGGACCAACATGTACATTACGGCAGTTTCATCAGCCAATTTCCTTCCGGGATTAAGATTTTAATCCGGAAAATTGAAGGGATCAATACTAAAATAACCAGACAAAAATTGCGATTATTTTTAATAATACGTATATATATATATATATATATATATATATATATATATATATATATATATATATACGTTTTTAAATTTGATTATCATATTCTTATTATTTAAATTACCTTCAAACATATATATTCAGCAATAATGCATTAAGACACGGCATTTGGTTAACATGACATACTTAATACGTAATAGCTTAGTTGCACTCTACGGCTGCCAAATTATTCAAGATAGTTTGCTCACTTGACCTTAGGCTTTTGAATATGTCAAAGCATTGTTAGGATTGGCCGAACAGTCGGTTCGGTCAAAAGCAAATCTATCTTGAGATCGGAGCCGTTAACTGTCATTTCCAATGAATTCCTTCTGGGTTGACATCTTATACAACACCTTAGTTCCATTAGCATGTGACAGTCGGCTACACTCAACTTGCATCGTGTCGTTATTTTCGTCTACCGGAGACATGTTAATCGTGCCCATAATGTCCAATTCGTTGTCCTGTTCTAATCCTGTAGCATTTTGATATTAATGAGATTTTCTACTTGCCTAAGCCTCTTTTTAAAATTGTCCCTTCGTTGGAAAGTCTGAAAAGAGATGACATATTAAAAATACATCCAAATAATCTTCAAGTTGATTACATGTACCTCGGACGCCTAGAAAATAGGATGAATTTGAATAATATGGGGTTAGAGGTTCGTTCAGTTAAGATAAGCAAACGCTGTTTCATTTCTTTTATATGACCAGAATAATGTTGAAGCGGGTATAGATCTCTATTTATATAAAGTTAGGTATGTGTATTTACTTTTATTTTTGTATGTACAGGATTCACTCGTAAACTTATTAACCAATCATCATAAATTTCAGATCTGAGCCTCTAGGCGTAAGGGATTGTTATGTGGGTTTTCTTTAGTTTTATTTTGTTTCTGATTTTAAAAATACATAAATGCATCCATGCATATATACCTTGAATATATATATATATATATATATATATATATATATATATATATATATATATATATATATATACTAGCGGACCCCGTCACCCGGCGTTGCACGGGCGAAAGTACTACCTATTGCATGACGTCGAATAAAAAAGAAAAGGCCTATTGTTCTTTCTCCCCCCTCTACCGTGTTGGCGAATGTTATAAATTAAAAAAAGGAAAAATGGTAGAGTAGAATGGGATCGAATGCTGAACTTGGCAATCATGAAACATGCCTTCCTAACCACTGCTCCATGGTTTCGAGTTAACGATACATGTGAAAATAGGTCAATTAACCTAAGCTTTATTTTGGGAATGTGTGTCATATAAAGATTCAGCAATGACACGGTTTAGGTCATTTGAAGTTGATGAAAATGACTGGATTTGGGAAGTTTTCTATAATATACGTGTTAAAGGTGTATGATTTTAAAAATTTAAATGTATCGGGGTCTATCAGTATATTGGCGCTTATTGAATTCATTAGGATGTCGATTCGATCAAGAAATTGTAACTGCCATGTTGAATGAATAAATGTTGCAGGAACTGTGTTCGTTAATTTCATTCGCTTAATTCCGGAATGAATATAAATGTAGAAGTCATAGGTAGTATTAGAAATAACGTAATCTGATATTCGTAGAAAATCATCGGAGTGAAGGGGAACGGGCATTAAGTCATTGCTTATTTCTTTATATTATATAGTAAATTAATACCAGGCAAATAATAAATAAGAACCGGTGTTTTGTGAAAATTAAACTGTGTGTATTAGTTCCCGGTGTCGATGGGTAGAGTTACAGTACAGAATTGTTAGGAAGAAAAGTGTTTGCTACCACCTATATAGAGTTGTTTTTTCGGAGAGACGTTGATAGTGGGCCAAATGTAATATTTAGTGTTAGGTAGAAAAAAATAATAACACATTTACTAAAAAACGCTCGAGTGAATAAGTGTAGTATAGTGGTGAGTTTAGTAGCCTGTGATGCATGTGGTTATTTTCCTATACTCCTGGAAGGCACAGTGGAATACCGTCTCTACTTTATATATTAGATGTTTACTGAATGCTTACAAAATATCTACACTCAAATCGACATGACCCTTTCTGACGTATTTCCATAATCAGACTAATATTATTTATTGATCCCACTGATCTATCAGTAAACATAAAGGGACGCAAATGTTGGTAAAATATGCTACAATGACCTCAGCTATATTATTTGCGAACCTACTATTAATATACATGTTTACATTAGCATAAATATAAATAAAATTAAGACTCTATACAAGAACAATATATGAATATTTTTTAACTCACTTTGTGGTCTTACACTTGTTCATGACACACCCTGATATACTATCGCATCCTTATAGTCGTCTAATAATCTGTGGATATATATATATATATATATATATATATATATATATATATATATATATATATATATATAAAAAAAATTTGTGTGTGCAATTTTCAGTGTGAGTTATGTGAATTCTTCCTTGTCAAAGTATTCAAACAAATATTCAAAGTCACCTTTAACTCGCAGCTTAATATATAACTGAGAGGCCAACATCAACTAACATAGAAATGAAGGGAATTATAAACTCTATAAATGTCAAATTAACGCCATATAAATTAAGATAATCGGACAGTGAAAAACAATAACAGAGTCTGGAACATCGCATCATGCTTAGTGTGACTGCTTATTATTAAATTCTCTTACAGGCTCATGAAATATTTTTAAATAAATAGTTATCATTATTACTTACAGATACCGGTATGTCGAGCTTATGCAATATTCAGTGAAGGATATTTTAATTCTTGCCGGTAAAAAGATTGAAAACCAGTTTCAAAGTAGCATTTGAGTGGCAGCCTGATATTCCATCCGTAAGCCACCATCAATTAACATGGAAATAAAAAGAATATTAACTGTGTAAATGTTAAATGCACGGGCATATACAGTAAGCTTAGTCTGACAGTGTTCAACAACAAAGACTGAAACATAAAACTTTCCGCGAGATCAAGTCTTTGCATTTAAGGAATTAAGACCAAATATATAATATATATATATATATATATATATATATATATATATATATATATATATATATATATATATATATATATATATATATTAAAATGACAATAAAAGCCCTTTACAATGCAAGACAACTTTTTTTTTTTTCTACTTTTATCTGATATATTTCGAAGACATCCACATCTTAAGAGATTTTTTCTCTATTTTTATATAAAAATAAACAAACTTTTAGTTTTGTTTATCGAGAAGACGTACTTGTGTTGATCCGACCTATTGTCTGCTGTAATCGAATTCGCGGTTCATTAGTAGAAAGGAAGTGCCGGGTATGTTGGGAGTTAATTTTCAAAGATTTGTCGTTCTTTTTTTTTTAAGCATTGAATGATGAGTATTAAAATGACAATAAAAGCCCTTTACAATGCAAGACAAATTTCTTTCTTTTTTTTACTTGTATCTTATATATTTCGGAGATATTCTCCATCTTCAGAGATTTTTTTCTATTTTTTTCTCTTTTTTTATATAAAAACTGTTAGTTTTGTTTATCGAGAAGACGTCCTTGTGTTGATACGACGTGTTGTCCGCTGTGATGGAATTCACGGTTCATTAGTAGAATGGACGTGCCGGGTATGCTGGGAGTTTATTTTCAAATATTTTTCAAATATATATATATATATATATATATATATATATATATATATATATATATAAAGTGGTGTACTAAAAGCGAACTTTTAGGAAAAGTGAAACCTATATATATCAGTAAACCTCATCAAGAAGTGCATTCTCATACATCCATCAAGAAACAGTCTATATCATCATACAATTGTTTCATCCTATCTTCATGATATACATAAGGCAATGTTATGTGAATATAAATACGTCCTATAAAGTTAGGGTGACTAATAATGCAATCTTCTGCATCTTAATCACTCAGGAAGTGAGACAATAGAAATAGTAGTAAGCAACAAAAATAACTACGAACGCTGCAATCACTAATAAATATTATTACATAAAAATACATTAAATATTTAGGTGATAAAAATCGTGCATATTTCTAGACAGAACGTCTTCATCCGATGGCAAAACGATAGACTGTAGACTTCAATATCGAAGATTCCATACTTGTCCAAGTTAGATATGCGGATGACGGCTGTGAGCCAGAAAAACGTGTTCATTGATTACTTTTATGTGAGTATAAATATATATATATATATATATATATATATATATATATATATATATATATATTGTGTGTGTGTGTGTGTATTTAGGCAGCATTTTCTCATATATGAAAACATTTTTAAAAATAACAGAATTCGCGACCTTAATTATACCTTTTTTTATTTTTTCAATCTTTCGAATGTTTTTTTTGGTATTATAGTCCAAAAAATCAATAAATGTCCCATAGGTTTCACATGTTTCTTGAACGTTTTCGATTCTTCGTCGATCATCCTCAGGTGTTAAAAGCAAATAAATAAAGAAGCAGGAGAAAAAAGAGAATTTAAAAAAAACGGTGGAGAAACGCACAAAGAATATTTTCCGCGTTGTTCCAGGAAGTCGCTGTCGATTTTAAATTCACCAACGCTGGATGGCATCACCGAACAAAGTCGCATAAGCATTTGAAAATGGTACTACTGCTGTTATATGGGATTCTTTTTTTATTTTAGGTTGTTGTGTTTTTATGTAGATAGCTTGGAGTATTTTATTTTTTTTAATTATTAAATTATTATGGGAGATACATTCTTCCAAAGGACATATAAACTTATAAAGAACATTGGTTATTTCAAGTAATTGTTGAGTTGGGGAGCAATTGTTTTTTACTACAAAATTTTTGGTTTCAAATTTCTTATAGTAAATAATGAGTCCAATGTTATTGTTACTGTCAATTGGGGATATGTATATGTGCATACTATTTTTCCTGGTGTTTTTCTAATCTAAAGGTTGGTTGTATTTGATTACAATAGTATATGTCAATATTGTTTGAGTTGTGATGTTGAATATTATTATTGCTGGTACTGTACACTTATTTATAATATATATATATATATATATATATATATATATATATATATATATATATATATATATATATATATATATATATAATGATCCAGGTAAAACATCAACAGGGTAGTAATCCAAAGAATTTCAACCGGGTTTATAAAAAGTGGTCAATATCAAATAGAGCTTGTATATATGATCATTTTTATTTACACAGACATGTACAAAATCTGCAAGTCACGTGGTTGGGACCGTTAAGAATCAAAATGTTAAAATCAAAATCCAAATATAAAATATAAAATAACATAAAATAAAATAAAATAAAGTGAAAAGAGCGAGATATAATAAAAAGGGCAGAATAAAAAGATAGATTGATAGATAGATAAATAGAAATGAAATGAAATCTGATGTGATTCAGACAGACGTAAGAGAAGGGGATGTAAATGCAATAGAATGTGTCAAAACATCGTCGAAAGTTTTTCTTCAACTTGGGCTAATCGCATATTCTCAAATTAGCTGTCCCAACGACGTGACTTCCCAAATTTTGAAATTTTAGATTTTTTTCTTCTTCTTTTGTTCTCCATTTAATTCTTTCCAAATATGATCTAAGGTTAAGATCGGATTCTAACTCTTCCTGATAAGATCTCAGTTTATAATAACTGTTGATCGATAACATCGACATGCCAGTGTCGCAGAGTTTGTACATGACTGTGTAAATCAAAATAATCATATGTATGTATATATATATATATATATATATATATATATATATATATATATATATATATATATATATATATATATATATTTATTTATATATATATATATATAAAATAATAAATTATTAATATTAAAATAGGCATATTATTATAGCACCCTTTACTAAAGCCGGGCACTCTTAGGGAGTTTAATAACAAGCAGTACCACAAGCTTCATTGCGAGATCCAACACGGTGTGTTGTTGTACACTATTCACTGCTCGGTGTAAAAACCCGCCAACTTGCCATTTACAAAGTTAAATTCCTCGTACTTTCCAAGCTAATTAACGGTGGCCGACGAGTAAGACCCTTCATTGCGAATAAGTGGCGATTTTTGATCGGAGATCGTGCCGGTCGACCGTCGGGAATAAACTCCCTACACCCAAGATTGCGTAGGCATGAAAGATCGATGTCTGTGAATTATAAATAATTAATATGAATTTCTAAATATTATATATATATATATATATATATATATATATATATATATATATATATATATATATATATATATATATATAACACAAACATAACATTTTCAAAGTCGAAAAAGAGTAGGGAGAAGACAGTAGAGTGATAGCGAAGTAGGTAATGTAAATGAGAAAAAGTGATTTGTATTTCAACCACTGATATATGTATATGTATGTATATCACGGCATAATCCCTTTTACGCACCAGTTTACGTTAGATCAACGAAGTTAAGCGACGTTGAGCCTCATCAGTACACGAATAGTGACCATTTCGGGATACCAGATAGTATAAGTGCTCTGCGCTAATTGCAGCATTGTTCTCAGTCGTCTTGTACTTTTATCGAGACTTACGAGCGCTTGTGATGTATGAGAAGAATACCCGCCGCATGACGTGTGAAATTACTCATCAGAACAGAATAGTTGTGCACCTTACTTATACCTTCTTATGAAGATTAATATCAACATATAATGATAGCAAACCTCATGCCTTGCATCCTTATTCGAATTTGTATTAAAATTCATTACATGATTTTAATTCTAGTATATTTCTATCATTTAAGATGAAAGCTTAATTAAGGTATAATCAGTATGCATTTAATTTAATGGAATTCTTACATATTTTATTGTTTTAAATGAAAGTGTTTGCCCATAGTATGCATTCCTCAAACCCTTCAAAATGCTCAATAGAAACTGAAATTTGAAGAATATTGATTAATTGATAACTTATAACATTTTACATCAGGAAGGCTGATAATTAGAACAGAGTATTACTTAGCAGGTATATCTTTTGCACCACCTGTTCTTGTGATATCGACAAAACGCACATGAAGAAGTTCGGGAGTTACCTTAGCAGAATACCATCTAAAATTAGTACAGTGGCACGAAAAATCGAAATGATACAACTTATCAATCCCTATCTCATCAAATTTTAAGAATGACACTTAATAAAGTATATAAGCAACAACGTCGGTGCTACGATGTCGAATTAATTAATGACAAATGACATCATCGATCGCTATTGGTTCTTTTTAATGAAGTAGCTCACAACAAGAGCAGTAAGTTAGTTGATTTAATGAGTTACAAACAACGAAAGATGATTCAGGCAAAGACAAGAGCTGCCTATTCTGAAAGGACCAAGGCTATAAGTAGGACGCAAAACGGTCAGCAGGAAAAGCGTTCTACAAACCTTCTGGAATTGCAAGATGTATTGAAACGAAGTACCTTAAGACCACTTGACCAACGAGTCAAACGAGCTCGTACAAACGAAGCAGGTAATAAATAAGAAACTCCTGAAGAACACATGCTACTTATAGAAGAAACTGAGACCAGCAATATCACGTCTGACCCTTATAAATTACCGTCAAATGGGGAAAAGATTCACCAGCCCAAATATGACAACAGTACTCCATTCACGGTCTGATAGGTGATTTGTAGAGATAAAGTGAAAGTGTGATTTTATGTCGCGATAAAGTTCTCTTAACTTTCTAACGAGTCTTACTAAGCAGCCAAGTTCGTTAAAGATTGTATAAATTCTTATCTATTCAATGTAGAAATATTTTGTCGCATCTGCAAGAAAGTGGAGTAGTGAGCTTCCTGTTGTTTTATCCACCGTAGAAAATAGCAGATTAATTAGCTGTGAGAGGATCTAAACCATCTCCTGTATTGAGTATAACGCGGAGAAACATGCACCTCATGAACCAGTTTAGCAAGAGCTTCGGAAGGCCTTGCGCACTTTAAGAAAGTTCATATTACGATAGTACCCACAGACGGACTGTTCCAAATTTCGCTTTAAATATAGGATAAGACTCACATATATGCAGTTCTACAGAACAGGGCACCCATCCAGACATCATATATTAGAGGGTAGCCGTCTGCTGCGATCTTCACACCCATTTACAGAGATCCTCAGCATGGATACCATCAAGGTCAGCAGCCTTCCTGATGTTCTTTTCCTTAAGTTTATAACGAATCTCTGACTTTTATGGAGAGCTATCTTGTCTCTTGGCCGGAACACGAACTTGGATATCTTCATGTTTCCTTCATTCTTTCTACACTTTTTCTTTTTCCTTTTTTTTTTTATAAATGTTCAAGTTTAAGATATTTTATTTCTGTTTTTCTTTCTTTCTGATTTTTTACTTTAGTAGTTGAGACATTATTTCTAATAAATATGAATATTAATATGAACACTGGTGAATCATAATTTTCTTCGGTCATTTTTACGGATGGTGTACATTCGTCAAAAATACTATTTTTGTTTAACATTTTAATCCAATAATTACCCTGTTTGAATCTAGTGTTGAATCGGCATATAACATATACATTATGACGTTAAAGTATTTAACCTTCGTGTGTACGTTATCGCCATAACTTTTTTAAAAAGGTAATCGCTTAATTCCGAAGATGCAATGCAAAAAGATTATTTTGTTTCATGTATTCTGATATCGTTGTTGTATCGAGCGTAAAATTCGATCTAAAATACATTTTTTTAATCTCGACTTGTATCAAAATAGAGTATCTGTTCTTACCAAAGATGCTACAATAATTGGGGTTTCTCCGTTCGAATTGGACGTTCATAGAATAGAAATATTTCACAAACTCTTACAATGAATTTAGAGATAGATGCTCATAACCGATTATCTTCTGAAACTACCATAAACAAAATTACTAAGATAAGGATGTGTGTGTTTAAACTAAGGTGATAAGATGAAATCGTGAGATCTGTGTTCGCATCGGATGTCCATAAAACGGAAATATTTTTATGTGCTTCAGAAATATACACTAGATGAAGGATACAATTATGAGACACCCATGGGTTCTACTAGTATTACTTATTTGTGTAAGAATACATTAAATTTGATTTCCCACCATAACTCTTTGGGGAAGGGGGATAAGAAACTGACGATTGCTCATCCCCGGTCAGAAAGTTGATTATTGTTCTAATAAACAAAATAACAAAACTCATTTAATGTCTAAGAATGTATCTAGCATTTTCACTTGTTCACCCATATTTTATGAGTTCTTTTTTACTCATATTGTAATGGTTTCTCCGGATTAAAATGGTTGATGTATTTACTTATGAAAATAAGGTTATTTATTTACATCGGCTTCATATTAATTCAATACACACTGTGTTACAAACAGGTTCTAGTATGTATATATATATATGTTACCGTTTATATTATATTCTTATATTGCAAATTATATAGTGTGTATATGTTATCCATTATTAACTTCACCAGTGTTGAATACATTAGCTGTGCTTAGTAGTAGTATGCAATCATACTGATGGCGATAAAAAAACGCAGACGTGTATGTGTTTTACAGAAAGGTGCAGCTTGTAAGGATAACTGCGATAATCAACATTTTATAGTATGTTGCATAAGCAAATATATATATATATATATATGTTGCATAGCCCCCGCTTGGGCCGTGGCAGTTCTCATTGTGTATACACGTCCCGGAACGGGCCGTTGCCGTTCTCGTTTAAACAACTCGTCATTTGTACACCAAAAATCATATATGTTGCATACCTTTAAATGTCCTGCACCTTCAATCTTTTCTTCGTCGCGTGGAAGGGTGCGTCGTCCAGTGATTGAATTCTTTCTTCTTTCTTTCTGCCATGAACCCCGCCGCTGCAACAAAAAGCTTCATGACCGACTCAGAAGAAAACAATCTTTTAAACTTTTAAGTTCTGATGTATTTCAGGTGTTAGTTATCCGTCGGCTTAGGGATATCCTCTAACATTGAGAGAGAGAGAGAGAGAGAGAGAGAGACCAACTTACTGCTTTATCGTAATTACTTATCAATTAAGTTCTTAGCCATTCGTGGAGGGGGAAAATAGATCTTACGCCTGTTTTTTCTTAGGGAATTTAATTCTCCTAATCATGTTGCAGACTACATCGTGAAACACGTCCGTTCGGCTCGCCTCCCAAACCCAGACTTTCAAAAACTCTGCTTCCCACGCAAAAGCACGTGACGTCACAGAACTCCTAAAGTTTCTATGCGACACGTGTTTCGAGCATGTTTGCTGTATTCAGGCATTTTTTAGGTGTAAATGTTACTCTAGCTCTTTAATTTAAAGTGTTGTTTCTCTATGTGTATGTGTGCGTGTTTTCATTCCTTTTACTTTAATGAGTCATGTGTACATTTCCTGGGCATATTATAGAAGTTTATTGAAGCGTGCAATTGTTAGTATATTTTTTCTGAATCTAAGAATTTGGTGAATATCATTTATGGGGGTGATTTGAGTTGTTGTTTTTTTGTCATGTACATTTTTTACGTGGGTGTATATGTATGGGGTGATGTGTATGGGTGTGTTTAATTAGTGTATCCGTTCTGGTGTATGTGCGTGGGTGCGTATATGCATATGTGCATTTATATGCGTGTGATTACCCATACATACATGCACTGAGTATATATATATATATATATATATATATATATATATATATATATATACCCATACACACATGCACTAAGTATATATATATATATATATATATATATATATATATATTATATAGTAGTGTTTCAAAAAGATTATTCGATTAATGATAGTGTTTATGTAATATAACTGTAAAGTTAATTCAAAGTTAGATCGAACTTAATTATATGGGTTCTTATTTATTTAATCAACGTTATATTTGTGATATTGTGAAGCCTTAACTGCTATGAATAGATATTTTAATCTTCTTAATAATTCTGAATAAGTTCCGCTTGTTTGTGCAAAGATAAATTCAATCTTTGCACAAACAAGCGGAAATTATTCAGAATTATTAAGAAGATTAAAATATCTATTCATAAAATTTAAGGCTTCACCCATACACATATTACAATATATCGATGCTGGTTGGTAAGCATTTGTCGATTTAAGGAATGATCATTCTATCTTGTATGGGGTTTGGTTGTGTGTAAGGTCTCACATCTGTATAGATTAAGACATTCGGAATGTATAATGAGAAACACATTTATTCTACGAAATCCTTTGTTTTATGTGTGCTACGGTTGAGTATATATAGGCGAAGCCATTCTCATCAGTGTTACTATTATAAACATTTCGTATCGTTGTTTACACAATTCATATTGTTGGTTTTACAGTTATTATTATTATTATTTGTACTCACTAGGAGTTCTCACACAGGTTATCATCAGTGATTGCTCACCGATAACAACCGGTGGTATTCCTT
This sequence comes from Sepiola atlantica, assembly GCA_963556195.1. NCBI lineage: Eukaryota > Metazoa > Mollusca > Cephalopoda > Sepiida > Sepiolidae > Sepiola > Sepiola atlantica. Next base: position 155,597,826 of record OY744518.1, on the reverse strand, counting down.
GGAGTCTGAGTCACAACAAGTATCCCCCGATTTCCAGTATTATCCATATATTTTCGATAACCACCGTAAATAACGGGCAGTATCGCAACAGTCGTTTACCATTAATTTATCGCTGGTAAAGACCAGTGGTTTCCTTTAGGATTTGGGTGGCAATAAGCCTCCCCAAGGTCCTAGCACTCTCCGCACTTCAAGTGGAGGTTTGGTTTGTGCTGCCCGTCCTCTGTCTTCTTATCTTCATTAACTACAAATATTTGGTGGGGTGTCAGTCTAAGCTGGCATTATTTGTATTCTTTTGGGAGGAGAATGGGAAGTGGAAGAAAATGTGAGGAAAAGGGAAGATAGGTGGAAGGGAAGGGGGTAAAAATGGAAGGTGAGAAGGTAAATGGAAGGGGGAAAGGAAGGGGAGGGGGAGAGCTTATGGTGTTACTTGCAATTTCTGTTCGTTGGTTCTTTGTGTGTGGTGTCAGCTGAGGCTGGTGTAATTTATTGAAGGGGGGGCTTATTTTTACTTTAACAACCTCAAGGCATATTTGTACTGCCAGAATTTTTATTTGCTCAGATTGACCTTATTGTAATTAGGCGCAATTATATCTTGATTTGAGACTGTTAAATAAGATATTCATTAAAGTATAACATTTTTATAACGTTATTGTAATTTGTGGGGGACATACATTTATCGTCGATTATTTTGTAAAATGTTCCCGAAATATCAGCGTGAGTACTACGGGCAAATTGCGGATTAAACATCATCATGAAGCCTCTTTTAATGTTTATTTATATTCATATATATTTACATTTTGCTGATCTCAATCAGTTAATGATGAGGAAAATACTTGCCTGATATATTTCCACTATAATCCTTGGTAATATCATAAGTAAATATAGTAATCTTTACCAAGCAGTATTTGCCTCTGCTTCAAATGTACGTGTATACTTAAATCCTACATTGTATAAATCATTATTGTCATAATAAGAATTATAATATATATTGATCATCTAATAATCTCGAGATTTTATTTCATACATTAAAATGATGGAGTTAATAAAACATTTCAGGTGATAGATGGATTTAATATATAGTTTGATTGGGTTTATAGAAGGGCGACGAGATATTATTGCAAAGATTAAACGTTATATCTATAAATCTCTTGGTTAGCATATTTGGTGTATTTTAAAAGCATATTGCTTAAATTATAAATTTCGTATTTTGTGTAGTATGTACGTATAGGTAGACGGGAGGTTTTATGGTAAAATAGGACAATCGCTATATAAGCTGTCTATTAAAGATAGAAAGACATGTATTTAATTAAAAAGAAAGAAAACACGACAAGGTATGTCACACTTGTTAAGACTATTTACCATAAGTATATTGAAATGCTGATGTGTATTACTCCGGTCCAATGTTAATTATCAAATTGAATAATACTTTGACATGAACACTATCATCAAAAGAAAAATAATTTTGCAACCATATTATAATTTAACTTAAATTTAAGTATATATAAATATATCCTGGTATCAATAACTGAACTAAATCTCACAGTTGCATTTGGATTGAAATTAGTACTTACACTGCTGACGACAACCATTGACAACAAATAGCATTTCTTTATTTAATGAACTCTTGGGTAGATTGCAAAAAATAAACATTAATATATCTTGAATAAAATCTTAATACATAGTAGGGATAAACATAATTAACTGAAGTGCCTTGTTGTGGGTGGTCTACCTACCCTTTAATAATAACTAAATGGCAGCTACCATAAATACCAGTTTTGGAGGCACATTTAGGCTCTACGTGTTGAGTGAGTTTATTGCGTCAAGTTAGTATTTTTCTTAAATCTGTTGTTGACTGCTGTTGTTGATTATTGTTATCGTTTTATTGCTTTCACGTTGACGTTATTGTTGAACTGTTTTCCCTTTTACGACGTTTTTTTTCTGCCACTTTTTTTTTACATACCTTGTCGTGTTTTTTTGTTTTGTTTGGTGTCTCTAGTTATTAACTAGATGGCGTCCAAAACGACTGAAAATTCGGAATGGTGCAAACCTCCAAAAATGTTTATAAATGTCAAAGATTTCGTGGAAGAAGCAAAAAAATACGAACACATGGTTACTGAACAAGGAATTACCGTGGATTTAGCAATGCTTGCAGAAATTAAAAAAAGACCAGTAACCATGTTTGTTTTCGAACAAAAAATTTAAAAAATCCATCAGGGCCTCTCCTGAATTAATATGCAAGTTATTGGCAACTGCAGGATTCAAACCGTAAAGGTTAATCAAGTGTAAGGGATTTAACACTTGAAATGCTTTGTTTCCTAACGAGGAAATGTGTGCTAATCTCTCACTTAATCAAATTATCACGCAGGATAATGTTTTACGAACCGAGTACATGGGTAGAAGACGTTCTTCAATTACTATCTTCAATGTCCCTTTTTATGTAAAAGGCGAACAAATTGGTGCCTTTTTTCTAAGATTTGGCGAAATCACAGACGTCAATTTTGATGAATTTCCAGGTACATGGAAATTCGAAATACTTATCGACAAGAAAGCTTATGACAGCATCCCCTACTATTTAAAAGTCGGGGAGGAAAAACTACCTATTATATTGGCCGGACGAAGACCTGTTTGTTTGTTTTGTGAGCAACTAGGTCATTTAACTTTTGATTGCCCACAGAAAAAATGCAATCAGAAAACGACGCCCCCGATTAACAGACCATCCAAGGCTGGCACCCACCTCGATCCTCCAGCTACAATTAGTTTACTTATTACATCTACATCTGATGACTCCGAAGACGAATTCCCTGCTCTACCTTCCGCAGAAAAAGACGAGGGATGGATTATTGTTCCGGGAAAAAAACCCGGGCGGGTATCTCTCGAAGAAATGAGAAAAAAAGAAATGCTTAAAAACGACCCGGGAAAAGACAGTTACATTAAGGCAAAAGAGCTTAAATCTAAATTAGATAAGAAAGTAGGAAAAAAAGAGAAAAAAGAAGGAAAAAATTCAGCCACTTCAGATAAAATCTCTACCCTCAATCCAAGTCCCCAGCCGATCACAAAACAAATAGTTTCGAAAAATTCTAATCCTCCCAAATTAATGCCCCTCAATCACTGCCCAAATTTTAGACAAACAGTACAAGCTTATCCCTCTAAGTTCGATTAAATCGTCTATGAAAATCACTTCTCCTAAACCTTCTCCCTTTGTCTCCCCATTTAATACCCCCAAAAATACCCCACCTGCTTCACCCACAACCCCCCCCCTTCGCCTTTTCCAGTATCTCCTATGGGGCCTAGCTCCCCTTCCCCCTCCCCAATGGATGACATTCCTCCCCCTCCATCTATTACACAGAAGAGGAAGAGGAGCCCTTCTGTGAAAAGGAAAACTAAAAAAACGCATTCCTTTCTGGGGAGGATATCTGCAAAGTGACATGCACCTAAATAGAAACAGTAAAACATTACCACCTCTCCAATATAAATGAGCTCCTTAAATTCAATGAAGTTGGTGGTATAACCATTGAAGACCCTGCTAATTTCCCCAACGCCCCTAGAGTCCTTACAGTGGTAAGGAAGAAACCAGAAGCGAAGGCTCTATGGCAGATGCTGGAAGAGGCGAGCAACACTTTCAATTTCACCGTTCTAATGGGCATCTTCAAAGATGAAGGTCAAGTCGTTTTAAGGAAATATTGTTTTGGGAGGGTTCCCATAAGGTTACACCCCGCCCTGTATAGGATAGCGAAACTAACCTATCCTTTGGATGTTGGCGGCATCTCCCATGATGGTAAAATTAATGATCAGATGGGCAATCAATCTTTTGGGAGAGCCGTCGGCATCCTGACCACTGCAATGTTCGTTTTTGGAACCCAACTCTAAGGCACCCTCATGGCTCTCTTTCTAGCGAGTTTGAATGTCCGGGGCCTGAGGGCCGACGCTAGTAAATTTCGAGTCGCTACACCCTTTCAGCGCCTCGGAGTGGATATATGTTGTGTTCAGGAAACCCACTTGATTTCTGGGGACTATTTGGGTGCGCTGACTAAGGGTTTTCACGCTTATTCAGCGTACTTTAATTCTTCTGCTAGGGGGTTTCCTGGCTGGTAAGCGAGTCTTTAGATGCGTCGTGTGACCCTAGCTTCATGGATCCAGAAGGGAGACTTTGCGTTCTGGATATTACCATAAAGGAGAAGGCATTTCAGCTCGTTGGGGTTTATGGGCCCAATAGCCATTCTGAGCTCGGTTCTTTCTTTCGGCGAATCGAGCAGTTCTTGAATTCTACTTCTCGGACGGTCATTCTAGTGGAAGACTGGAACGCGGTCCGGGATGCCGATTTAGATCGTAATCGACCTAGGGGTACTAACACCGATCGGGATGCTATGTTATTTCGGCACTTCCTCGATAAGTTCGATCTTATCGATAAGTACCTAAATGAATGGCCCCGTGATAGGGTATGGACTTGGACAAATTGTCGCGGCTCCGATTCCGTACAACTTTCGAGTTATATCGATCGGTTCTTAACTAGGAGAGTCGATGTAGGATTAGTTGAATGTCCAAGTTTCCATAATATAGTTTACTCAGACCATAGACTTGTTCGGGTCCGGGTAAACTTAGATAGACCTAAGCCTAGTTTAGCTGGGTACTGGAAGCTCAACACTTCCTTGTTCGATGTGAAGGGCTACCAGGAACAGCTATTACTAACCTCACAGCGGGAATTGACGGGGGTTGTAATTGGGAATATGAAGTGGATTCATTTTAAGAAGGTTATTAGGCCGTTTACTGCCGATTTTAGCAGACGACTCAATCTATCAACTAGGGCAGCTAAAGTGGCACTAGAGTCTAGATTAGATCGGGCGGTGGAGGTGGGGGATAGCTCTAGTGTTAATATAATTAAGGCCAAGCTGGCTTATTTGGCTATCCAAGAACACCAGGCTCTAGTGATTAGGGCTAGGTTAAAAAGAGTGCCTAACGAGGCGACAAACATGGCTGCTGAACTGCGTGCAGAGGAGCATCGACATACATTTGATCGACATATCGCTCGTGTCTCATTGCCGAGTGGGAGACTCGTGACCACAAACGAAGGTATTCTGGAGGCTTTTCGTTGTCATTTCCAAGATCTTTTTACTCGAGAACCCGGTTTGTCTTTAGCACAATTTGACCCCTATTTAGCCGACTTTTCTCGTCTTGAGGCGACCGAAGCGGCTAGGTGCGAAGGTTGCATAACAGAGGAAGAAGTCCGGGAAGCCTTAGGGCGGCTCGGCCTTAACAGGTCTCCGGGGATGGATGGTTTGCCCTACGAGGTGTATTTGAGGATGTCGCACATTTTTGTACCCTTGCTGATAGTTTTGTTTAACTCGTGGTTTAGGAACGGGTCTATTCCCTAGTACTTGATCATGGGTTTGGTGAAATTGTTACGCAAAAGCAAAAATGGTGGGGATGGGTTAGATAATTTTCGGCCATTAACGATGCTTAATGCGGAGTTAAAAATTGTGGTCAAGATCTTAGCCAATCGTCTTCAACTTGGTTTGCCTGGTCTAATTAGCCCCGGACAGTCTTGTTCTGTGAAGGGCCGGACCATTCAGGATAAATTGCACTCGATACGCTTGATCATAGCTAAAGTCGACACTGAAGCCGCGCTGATCAATTTAGATCAGTCCTAAGCATTCGATAGGGTGGACCATCGGTACTTGGAGGCTGTTTTTTCTGCGGTCGGTTTTCGCTCGCAATTCCGCTCCTGGATTCGCCTCTTGTATGCGAACCCCGGTGTTAGGGTTGAAGTGAATGGCATGAGGTCTGGTGCCTTCAGATTGTCCAGATCACTTCGTCAGGGGTGCCCTCTTTCACCGATGCTTTATGTGCTTGTTTTGGAACCTTTCTATAACAAGCTACGGGTGAATCCGGTCCTGCGTGAAATTACTTATGCAGGTTCTTGCACCATGTTGAAGTACTCCGCCTATGCCGACGACTTGACTGTGCTTGTTACGAGCAATGCCGAAATTAGTGTCGTCGACAGAGCAAACAGAATGTATGAGACGGTGACAGGGGCCAAAATCAACTGCGATAAGCCTATTGGCTTGCGCATTGGTGCTTGGAAAGGTGTTTCCTTGCAGGGACCCTTTGGCTGGACAGATGGGCCTTGCAAGCTACTCGGCGTCTGGTTTGGTCCTGATCTTCAGCTGGAGAAAAATTGGTCGGAAGTCCTGAATGCGATTAGGGCAGCAGCTGGTCTGTGGTCCCGCAGAAATCTTTTGTTAAAGGGGAGAGCGGAGGTGTGTACTTCTCACATTTATCCGATTATCCTATATCGTCTTTCAGTGCTCCCACTCCCGTCGGATAAACTGCTGGAGATGCAGCGGGCTTTGTTCAAGTTGTTGTGGCTTGGTAAGGCCCCTATGGTCCGTCGCGAGATTTGTTACCTTCATCCTTCTGAGGGCGCTCTGGGTGTGTCTTGCATCGAAATTCGATGCCACACTCTTAGGCTGTTTTATCTAGACCGAATGAGTACACAATCTGAGGATAACGGTGTCTTTTGGAAGGAAGACACCAAGAAAGCCTTTCCGGCTTTGAGAAGTGTGCACTTGGATGAGGGGGAGGCACACAGATTACCCCGAAACGAGTGCTCCTTCTATCGCGAATGTAGACATGCGTTGAAGTTCCTTTCAAGGGTGACAGAAAACCTCTCTGACACCCTGCTGTTGTCTCGAAAGGAATTATATCGGGTAATAGTGAGGGGGACTGTCCGAAATGATAGGCCTGAGGGGCTCGCTTCGACGAGGGGGGAGCTCCGCTCAATCTGGCCTTGGGCGCCTGGGTCAAGGTGCCATGACAATGACGAGGCATCACTGACCTGGCTGACGATTAGGAATGCACTCTGGGTAGGTAAGAGGCTTCATTCAGCACGCTTGAGTAATTCTCCGACTTGTGTTAGATGCGGCGATGAGGACGAGACCATAAGTCACGTCTGTGTTTGTTGCCGCATCGTCGTGCCGCTGATTAAGCTTGTTGCAGGCTACATGGTTCGTATTCTTAACGTATCGTCTTTTGACCTGGAACCCATTAATCTATGCAGCAACTGGGCTCCGACAACCGATAGGCAAACACGGTTTACGTTTTTGAGCGTACTAGCTAGTATGAGCGTTACGATTTAGAAGACTAGGTGCAAGACAGTCTACGGAGCTGAGCCCTTCACTTCTCTCGACCTTATTGCGATTTTCAAATATTACCTGAAGGCTCGCATTAAGGCCGAGAGGGTGAAACTCTCTTCGGCAGATTTTGGTGAAAGATGGGTGACTGGAGCACGACTGTGTAGAGTGGCTGGCGCTAGATTAGAGTGGTATCTGGACGTGCCTTAGGCAAAGAATATTGGGTTCAGGAAACGAACTATGCTTTAATTTTAAGTTAGATTTAGACTTATTTTAAGTTAGTTTCTGTTTAATTTTCTGTTGATGTTTTAGTTCAGCAATTTAGCTAGTGTATGATGGATTCCATTACATGCCCCCTTTTATTTTGTCCTCATCCCACTCCCCTTTTTATTTTCTGCCCCATTCCCCTTCCCTCTCCAATTAGGTGACCGAGTGCAAGATTTTCCGGAGATGCAGGTCACCCTTCGATATTTTCGTGGAGGTGGTAAGAATAAAACGTTGGGGCCTGCATCAACCCCCTTTTTTCGAGTTTTCGATTTCGACCGGCAAATCGGCATCTCTGCCACATTTCAATAACGGGGGGGCTTTTACTAATATTTATTTCTTTAACATTGTATATATCATATTTTTAATTTTTAGTCCCCCTCCCCGTTGCATATTTCTTATATGGGTTTTAAGTAGGATTTCATGGTATGAATTCTTATGGTGAGTAGCGATGGGTGTATAGTATGAATGCGGTATTATGGTAAATGATGGTCATGATTGAAACTAGCAAAGTCGATCCTTTCCCACCCCTGTTTTGCCTTGTGCCACATTTTGTGTACAAGTTTACGCAAATAAATATTGAGGCACATTTAGGCACTAGCACTGCCAACACTGACTTGTGTATAATTTCTCTGTTCACTACAAATCGGTCTTATTATCTCTAAACGTGTTTTTTTTTAATTTCATTGTTGGTACCCCTAAACGGGTCCACAACAACTGGCGGCGAGTGATTCGTAAAGGACTTCGTTGGAAACACCTTGGACCTTGCAACATGTGAGTGATAAACTAGTGTTTACAACACGGTCAACCTTCGAAAAAAAATTCTACCCGTTTGAAAAAAAAACCATGTGTTTTACAATTTTCGGGAAGATATTGGAAACATCGAATATATTTAATTTTGGGACGAGTCTGCCTTACAAGAAATTACCAGTTTAAACAATTACTGGACGAAAAAAAAAGTAAGACAGATTTTACTATTTGTGTTCTTCGTATTTCAATACGGGAGTTTACCTCGTGCAACAAATGAAATTGGAATACCATGTGCTTATTAAACTGAAAGGTTTTAAAAAAAAAACTCCATACTACAAAAACCTTTTTTCGTGTCTGATATAGTCAAACGTATTTTGCGAACAGACTTGTCACTGTAAAATCGTATAGTCGGAAAAAAATCTGACAAGTAAAACCAAATTACTTTCTTGAATAACTAGTCAATTTTTTATATAGCCATTACTTGCTATTTTGCATTTTCAGCCTACACTGAAAGGCAAACGGATTATTGGAAAAAAAATAAAAAAGTTCCAGATGCGAACAAAAATACAAATAATTTGTTAAATTAATTACCCAATAAGCCGGATTAATAAAATTGTTTTTTTTTCTCAAGGAACTTTGAAAAAAAAAAGATTAGCAAGTGCCGGTCGAATTCGAGACCCGAATGACGCAGTGATGAGAATGGGTTGAGTTTGTTATTAAACAGTAAGCATTTGAAAAGAAGAAAAAATAGTGAAGGACTAATTATGACTAATTCTTTTTCAAGAAAGTATTTCTTTAATCATGGAAGATTTCTCAAAACAGATATTGGAGATGATTACATTTCAATCAGAACAACAGAAGGCAAACGATGAAAAACATCTTGCTCAACAGAAGGCAAACGATGAAAAACTTCAGTCTCTACAGAAGGAATTTCAGTCGCAGCAATAAGTTTGTTGAAATATTTTGAGGAAAAGAATTACCAACAAAAAAGCGAGAAGATAGAAAATCTTCAGACGAAAAATTGATTGGGATAAAAAATTTACAATTAGAGCAACAGACTCAATCAGAGAGAAAATTTGAACAGCTGGCAACATTACGGCACCAAAGAAGAGTTACGAGGATGGAGAGAAGGTGTTCTTCCAGGAACACCATGGAAACAAAACCGTGTGGGAAGTGGGAAAGGTACAAAAAAGATTGGGGCGGATGGTGTACATTGTAGCGGATCCTAGAGGCACCTGTAATAAACACATTAACCAAATGCGTCGTCGCATGTCGGACGACCCGGGGGAAAACCCATCGGATCAGAGTGAGACCATCATGGAAGATCTATACGACGCATTTGTGCTGCCAACACCAAAAACTCCTCCGGAATAGAGACGTTCATCAAGAAAACGTAAATTAACCGGGAGTTTTGAGGTGAATCCTAGGAAAAAAATATACCTTGAGATTCCGGGGGAATGAGTTTCGGAAGGGGGGTGTTGTGGGTGACCTACCTACCCTTTAATAATAACTAAATGGTAGCAACCGGCTACCATAAATACCGGTTTTGCCGGGAGAACATTTGGAGGCACATTTAGGCACTAGCACTGCCAACACTGACTTGTGTATAATTTCTCTGTTCAATACAATTCGTTATTATTATCTCTAAACCTGTTCTTTTATTTCATTGTTGCGACCCCTAAACGGGTCCACAACAATAAGCAACACCTTCTCAATAAATGTAGCAAAATTAAATAACTATAGTTTACTGGCTTATAAAAAAAGTATTGATTTAGGAAGTTAAATGTGTTTCATTGGTATAAGTAATGTTAAACATTCCTAGAAAGTCCATAATCATTTATGGATTTACAACGTTTTGTTTGAGAGATACAGATATGAAGCTTTTGTAATATTGCAACACAGGTATCCAAACGTAATATATTCCTTAGCAGCATATATGTCTGCTAATAATTCATTGTACTTGGACATAAAAATATGATCAAATGTGTTGAGCAGAACAAGGCTAGGCTTCAAGATTATAAGAATATAAACTAATATCATCGATTAGATTTTAGTTCAGCTCTATATATAATTGCAATTTAAGTTTGAATCTCGTTTAGCGTGTTGAAGTAAAATACGAATGTTTGGTTCTTAAGTACGACAGAACCGCGTCCGGATATTAATATAGGAGGTTGTATAGTAACGGAAATGGGCTATGTTACTTGATATTTAATTTATACTTCTATTATATATTCCATTGTAAACGTCTTATGATTTGTATATTGACGATGTGTAGACTGTGGAGCTATACACACACATACATACACACACACACACACACACACATATATATATATATATATATATATATATTAAAAAAATACCACATTCGATACAAAATAAATGATAATACATCTCTTAGATATAACGTTGAATCTCGATGATAACACGTTCGCACAATTAAATAAACCTAATAAAACTTGTAGTTGGTGCACAGTAAATTAAGTGTATCATTTAATGTTTAAATGCAATACTAATTACTACAATTACGCTATTTTAAATTATTGATTTGAAAATAAAATTCAAATTACTGAAAGTTAGAAACGAACCTATAGAAAAGTTAACGGTATAGGTCATAGTGTGGTTATAGAAAATAGATAGACATGTTATTAAGAACCGTAAGAAAAAAGATGCAATCGACTTACAGTTTCTAAAACAATTCAAATAAAACTAAAAATATACAAACTAAACAAGGAAAGTATTTACTTAATTTAATAAACCATTTGAATATTCACATACAGTAAATGTATAAATTATATACTATGCGTATATCTGATTCTACATCGACTAAATAATCCAAACATGTAATTACCTTAACTATTAGAAGAAGAAATGTATGAACTAACAACAGCTATAATACAGTAGATGCATCTAATAATTGTAAGTCTAATGCTAAACATATTTGCGTTCTAAATAATAATTGCATAGAAATGATTTAGTTTACAAGTGTGTTGGTAAATTGGATAATAATAATAATAATAATAATAATAATAATAATAATAATAATAATAATAATAATAATAATAATAATGCAAAGAACATATATTTACTTATATTGGTTCTCATCCAATAAATATTAAAGAAAAAATTATGTACACAATAATTAATTTAATAATGATAGATAGATTTATTCTACCTCCTTATTCAAACATATTTGCGATCTTAAATATAGACAAATCATATGTTTTGTAACATTATTATATTTGACGTGCTAATTTTCATGAATCAGATTCAACATATTATAATATTTGCATAGTCTGTCATATCGATAATGAATTCTAATATTCACTTTCTAAACAAAAATCGGAGGCAAATTCTTAATAAAATTGAAATCAATTTTAACGTAACGGTAAACAATAATAGTAATAATCATGAAATAATAATTACATTTCAATAAAAATATAATAGTAATAATAATAAAATAATAATTACATTTTAATAACAATATAATTTCGCGTAAATAGCTTTAAATCTATATAGATATAATGTACGAATGTACAAATATTTGATATACTTACATATACTTCATTATTTCGTATAACAATGAAGTTGATACCGTTCAAGCAAAAGTTATTTATTTAAATGTTAATTGTTTGAAATATTAGAAATATAATTATGAATAAATTATATGTATCTTTATTTTAAGTTTTGAATGTATATATACATATATGCGTATGTATTTTTATATACTTAAGATTAATGTATCTCTAAAATAAGGCAATGTATATACAATATATATATTTAGATGTGTGAGGAAATTGTTGGATCTTTAAAACGTGGCCCCCAGTCTGTAGCAAAATGGGGTAATAAATAGATAGTAACATTTAATGTTTCTAAGACAAAGCGTTTTTCCTTCAACAACTACAACAACCTATATTTAACTACCTATTTCCATTGCAAATAACCCACTACCTGTAAGTCCAACGTTCAAACTCCTCGGCCTAAAATTCACAGGTAATTGTCTGGATTGGATGCTTGAAAAAACCACAAGGTTGAAATAAATTATTGCATCGACAATTATGTAATTTCGTGTTATTATATTTTATGTTATATATGTATATATATATATGTATATATATATATGTAAAAAATATATATATATATATATTTCTCTCTCTCTATATATCTATATCTATATCTATATCTATATCTATATATATATATATATATATATATATATATATATATATATATATATATATATATATACTCCCGTATGCGTAGATCACCTTGGTGCAGAAACTTGTTATCTCTTCTGAAGCATAAGGCATGATTCTTCTTTAAGATGAAATGAATTGATATATTGGGAATGTAAACTAACTAATACACATTCACTTTAAATTGTATATGTTCCAAAAACTGTAGCAGGCTTGTTAGTTTTTATTGTAGATTCTCACAAATTGTAATGATCAATGTACGGAGTTAAAATCTGGAGATTGATGTGCTCTCTACTTATGATCATATTGATGAGTCGTGAAGACGAAACAGCTGTCTGTAGACTATATATATATATATATATATATATATATATATATATATATATATATATATGTATCGTTATGACTATTTTATGCAGAGTAGTACATGGAAACAATTGCGTTATCTCAAATAAATGTCCATCTAATGAGAAATAACGAGCGAGTTGTATGTTACGTGCCAAATAGACTCAAGACACTTTTAATTGGGAGCTCTATTGAAAACAACACTACAGAAAAAAAACACTTGTTGTGGGACTTTACACTAAACACCTCGGACAGAAATCGACTGATTATCTTCCCGCTAACGGCTGAGTAAAAGAAAAGAACAATAAATTGGACCCTCGTTGTTTCGAATAAAAACAGACTAAATGGCGCCCAACCAAATCTCGCAAGACTGTTCATTATACAACTCATTTTTACGTTATTATTAATGTAATTGTGCGTTTCGTTTTAATGTTTGTGCTAGGTGTAACAATATTTCCTTTTATTGGCAGTTGTCCAGAAAATGACGCAAACTATATTTCTGCTTTTTGTTAGAGTGTATTAAAAGCGAATATAACGGAATGAGTACTCTAAGACATGTACTGGAAAGGTAAAAGAAAATCAAGTGCAAAGGGTACGAATCATAAGAAATGATTAAGCGATTTATATAAATATGCTTTTTCTATTGCAAATGTTGCTTGTTTTGTTTGGTGTGTTCTGGTTTGTCTTTCTACGACATATGACCTCTTTTTGCGATTATTTCACACAGGAACATCATAGCTTTTGAGAAGAAGCATTGTATACGATTAATAGAACGATTTTATTTTACCTATAGATTGAAATTTGGATTTTAAAACAATGCATTAATAAATATTTCATTTATTTAACAACATCACACGTCAAGTTGTCTAGTTTCTCAACTTTCAAAATGTATCATTTACACGACGTTCTAACCGTAGTAACACTTATCTCATTAATATATATATATATATATATATATATATATATATATATGTATATATATATATACATATATATATATATATTTAAATACATATATTTATATACATATATATATATATATTTATATATATAGTTATATACATATATTTATATATATATATATATATATATATATATATATATATATATATATATATATATACTAACCGTTCACCATCTATCAAGGCCCGTTGGCTACTCGAGGATAATAGTTCCATAGATTATCGGCTATACGATAAACCTAACCACGACAAGATATGAAATCATAGGTAAAATTGACAAATATTACTTAAGAAGAATAGATTATCAAAAAGGACGGGTCAAGAAGGTTTCTTTACTGTAGACTTGAATCCGACTATGTTTTAGACAGTTGGGAAGCATCTTTGTGGTATTTTGTTCCACTGATAGGATGTTCCTCTGAAGAAACTTTGTTTATATAAATTATGTTTAACTTTTTTATACGGAGAGAGCGAGAGAGAGAGAGAGAGAGAGAGGATGAGACAACTCTTTTCTGTTGTGTATGCTGCGAATGCTTTACAGTCGAAGACCTACCATGAGTAGAGCGATACAGTAGACTGAGTCTAGCAACATATCTTCTGTCTGAAAAAGGCTGTAGGTAAAAGAATATATCTCGTCACTATATTGTGAGGTCGGTTTTGTACTATGTCAAGGCAGGCAATAGTGCTTGAAGCAGAACCACGTCGGATATTACAGCAGCACTCGATCGTAGAACGAATCAGGCTCTTATGCAGGTATTGAAATGCGTCCGTATTGCGGTACGTTATTGAGCGGTAGAATGATCCAACAATTCTCACATCTATATTAGCAACAGATTGCGTGTAAGTCTTCCATTTCAGGTCTGGAGTGAAAGTCAGTCTTAGGTGTTCATTAAAGATGAGAGCTTCAACAAGATGATCACCATTGGTTTCAATTGATAGTCGTTTGTGCTAAATTGAGTGAATCTTGGTGTTAGATGTGTTAGAAGTAATAAGCCGATTTTCCCCATTGCGCCAGGTGCTTCAAGTCGAGCAGAGAATCAGAAGGATCTTTAACATCAATCTGTCTCGAAATGCTGTCATGGATAGTTGTGTCGTTTGAATAGCTGTCAACGGATGATCTCAGAATATGATTTGGAAGATAATTTATCAAGAGTAGAAAACGAGTTGGCATGAAATAATATCCTTGAGAAATAACACTTAAAATAACCCCAATCGATCATATGGAAATATAATTCGGAATAATCGATTAGATAGTCTGTAACCGTATCCATTAGACCAGTTCACACCACTGTCGCTAGTAAACAAGATTCTAACGACTCATTAGTTTTAGTGATATATTTATCTGGATACGACAAACAAAATATTTATTCTGGGCGCAATATATTTGTAGAGAGATAACCGATATGTTCTTGATTTAATCTTAATCTCTAGTATTAAGACCAAACACGCAATTCCTTTGAGGTTAATTCACCCTTGACTAAAATTATTTTCAAATAATACTCTGAGAATTAAAACATATGTTGGCTGTCTGGAAATTATCGATTCTGTAAAAAAATATTATGTTTCGGAATTTGTAGATGAAAATTTATATTATTTGGATATTTCAGACTATTATTCTTACCTTGATTGTTATTTTCATAATGTTTCGACACAAGGTAACAACTGGTGATCTTTAGGTGCAGCTTTTAAAACGTGAACACTTTAAAGTCGAACTCTGAGAGCTATGAAGAATGTCTAACTGAACCGTTGTATTTTATACAGAGGTGTATATTTGTCGAATTTCGTACGCGATGACCATGTTATTCTTAGTTGTTATCGTCTGAATTACGGATTTAATCTTCAATTCCGGAAGACTTTCCCTACGGAACTGAACTTGAATTAACGCCACATGTCCATGTCGAAAATTCGTGAATGCACTTCATGAGATTTACGATTAATGTTTTCAATGCGTAGTATCACTGCTTATATATATATATATATATATATATATATATATATATATATATATATATATATATATAGTATGAACATTTTAATTAAGCTTCACAGGAATGTATATGTTTAATTGCAAGGGGGAATACTCAGACTAATAAATATTCGCATACATTGCTTAGCTTCTATTAGTGATAGAATGACCAAACAATTCTCGTTTAATATAAGTGAAAATATGTTATTTAGCCTAAAAAAACGAGTTGTTTTTAAAAACAGGCGATCCTGACGTTAATGCGAAAAGATGTTGTTCCCAACGACCATCGTTATTCTGTGACTTATTTGGTTTAATGTAGTTGTAGTTGGTATTACGCTTTAAATACGTTTTAAAGTTAAGACATCTAGGTAAAAACAACACGTTCCCACACAAATTCGTCAGGCAAATTATTTAATGTCAGATGTTTTCAACAATACATACGGGTCATCCATCACTGAACATCTAATAGATAGCCGTTCATGTACCTCCAACTTTAGTGTTTACTTATTCTTCATTCTGAGTCACAGTCTCCTTTTCATCTCAAGATTTTAGAAATTGTGTATAATAATTATTTGCGACTTTTTCTTTGTAAACGAACAGCACATTTTCGACTCAATGTCGTATCGAATTAATTGAAATTGTAGTGTTCGTTTCCGTCGCTTTAATTCTCATAGCGTATTTTATTTCTCTTAACCTTAACCTCAATTTAGGTATTTTGAGCGATGATTAAAAACCGGTTAGCTAGACCCTTTATTATTTTTTAATTATTTATGCTTAACAATAAAGTTGGTGTGTGTTTAGTTTTAATAAAGTTTGCACTACACAATATATATATATATATATATATATATATATATATATATATATATATATATATATATATATATATATATATATATAAAAACACAGTTGCTTTAATGTCTGTATGTTTATATGGGTGATCTAAAAGCCAAACTTACCAGCACCTTCGCTCAGATATCTTTCTTGATCAGATGGTTTCTGAACTTTTCAAAAACTCATTATTCAAAACTAGTTGAACTCTAAAAGTATATTTACTAAATAAATTCATGGCCCCACCATTGAAATATTAAATTATTTGCTGCTAATGATTGTTCATTAAGTTTATGTATAACATTTATTGTTGAGGGGGCGGGACACATTAACATATAGGTAGTTTGGTTGCCAAACCAGACTAAAAGTTAGTGTTGGCCTAAACGTAAATCAGTTCTTATTTTATAAAACGTGTGGGACTGTTAAAGGTCGATTTAATCAAACTTATCGCAATGTTCTGAAAATTACAACCAAGATGAGAGTAGTAGTCCTATGAAAATTAAATGTGTTTGTATTTGTTTTTTTTTTCTGATTGCAATGTACATGTAGAACTGTTTTTTTTCGTAGTAGTGAACCCGTTTTTTGGTTGGGATTTAATTAGCAACTCAGTGTTCTTGCTTTAAAGACAGTTGGTCCTTAGAAAGCAATTTCAGCAAAAGTAAAAAATAAATAACTTAGATAAAAACGCAGAAAGTCTAACGTTGTGATGGGATACCTGAACAGCAGTATATATGGTTGAATGTATTCCACTGTTAAACCCTATGTTGAGAAAGCGTTAAGTATGTTAGCCTTGTTTTGCCATGTTGCCTTGATACTATTATATATATTACCTTTGTTGCTGTTATTGCTGTGGTTATTGTTGCTGATATTGTTATTGCCATTTGAAACCTTTTTTTCGTGGAGTACCAATTCATTTACCATGTTTTTATCTGGGTATTTTTCTTGAAAACTATTATAGAGACGGCTACTTGTAGCCCGAAGCCTTCAGACATTATGAATGTATCCGAGGAGCAGAAGGGGCTAGCTGAACCTGTACCTAGACGTTCGGAATTAAGCAAGCCTTTTAAAGTTGTTATCAACGTTGTTTATTTCATTGAGAAGGCCAAAAAGTGCCTTAATTTAGTTACAGACACAGGACTACTATTTGACATCCAAAAGTTGGAAGATATTAAGAAAAGAAGCATTTTTATGTTTGTTGTGGATAAAAAGACCTACAGAGTTATTAGAGCTTCAATTGACCGTATTTGTAAGCTATTGATAACGACAGGCCATCGGCAACAACGAATAATTCGTTGCAAAGGTTGATAACGTTTGCAATTGTGGCCTAATTAAGAAACCTGTCTGAAATCATCCCAGACAGAGAGTATCACTCATGACTACATTCTAAGGATAGAATATATGGGAAAAAGAAGGACAGATGTGTTCATTTTCAACGCTCCGTTCCACGTGGATGGGGATCATTTAGAAGCCTTTCTTCTTAAGTATAGGGACATAACGTCCATAACCTGGGATGAAAACCCAGATATATGGGCACTTGGAATATTATTAGAAAATGTTCTATATTATATGAATATAGGAGATGAAAAGCTTCCTATAATTGTAGCCGTAAGAATGCGTGTCTGTTAGGCTTGTGAGGAAATAGGACATCTCAGTTTCGAATGTCCACTGAGAAAGCCCCTGATAACCAAACCCAGTGTGCATCTACATTTAGGGGTTCGAATGACCCAAAGACTATGGATGCTTATAAATTCATTTCCACCGAAGTCTATGAAAGAACTACCCAGTACTTCCTGATCTAACCAAACTGAAGGACAAAGAGAGAAATGAATGGTGATTGGTATATAGGAAACTGACATCTGGATGAGAGAAGAAAAAATATATACAAATACACAGGAAGAGAAACGTATATGGAAGTACGTGACCTTATAAGAAAAAGTACCAGCAAGTCCGATATCTCCCCAAATATAAGCTCGCGGTTACCCGCCAAATCCCCCCTCAAAAGTCAAGCGCTCAGCTCTCCTCTAAAACAAAGTCAACCACATCAATTCCCAGTCGTACTAAACCACGTTCC
Organism: Sepiola atlantica; assembly: GCA_963556195.1. NCBI lineage: Eukaryota > Metazoa > Mollusca > Cephalopoda > Sepiida > Sepiolidae > Sepiola > Sepiola atlantica. Next base: position 155,579,317 of record OY744518.1, on the reverse strand, counting down.
CAACCTAATGCTATGCCCCCACCGATCACCGATCACTTGTAAGAGAGAGAATATAAGTTAATCCATCTGAGCCCAGTTAAAAATGACAAAACCGTCTTCTCTCCAAAGTCCCCCCCTTTTGTCTGTCAACGATACACTACCAAAAGAACTCCCCTTACACCCCCTGCAAAACATCGGTTACCCGCATCTCTATTTCTGACAACAGGAACACTACTAATTCCCACTCTCTAATGAAAGAAGACATGCTACCTCCACCTCTATCTCAAAAAGGCAGAGAAGCCCTGCTTTCGAAAAATGAAGAAACAAACTGCTTTCTCCCAGGATATAAGATATGTGTAGTGAATGAGGTACATAAATAAACGGTCAGGGACTTTAAAATATCGTATCTAAAAAAACTAATCGCGTTTAGTGGGGGGGGGTAACAAGTCAGTTGAAGCTCACCTTAACTTCCCTAACGCTTTAAGAGTGTGTACAGTTATGAGAAACAAGACAGGGGCCTTTGGCAAATTCTAATCGAGGCCAACAATGACCGTTAAAAAATAAGATGTTGACAGTTTTAAAAAAAAAGATTGCTTTAGGTAGAGCCCTGTTCAGTTTTAACCATTCTCTTTATAGAATAACCAAGCTAACCTATCCCTTCGATGTTGGCGGTATCTCCTGTGATGGCAAATCAGCACTCGGATGGGTAAACCGTCCTTTGGGAGAGCTGTCGTTTCTGAAACCCAACCCTGAGATATCTAATTGGCTCTCTATCGAGCAATCATAAATGTCCGTAGGCTAGGGCCGACTCTCGTAAATTTCGAGTTTTTACAGACTGTCAGCACCTTATAGTGGGTGTATGTTGTATTTCAGGTGCGCTGTCTAGACGTGTTCACGTCTACTCAGCGTATTTCGATTCTGGTTTTTAAATAAGTGTTTAGGTGCGTCGTGTGACCCTTGTTTGATGGATCTAGGAGGGGGTTATGCGTTCTGGATGTAATCATAAAATATAAGGGATTTCGGCTCATAACCATACTCAGCTTGCTCCTGTCTTTCGTCTGATCGAGCAGTTTATGAGTACCACTCGGACGGTTATTTTAGCGGTAGACTGGAACGCAGTATTGGATCCCGATATAGATCTTAATCGGGCTACGAGAACTAACAGTGATCGGAATGCTAAGCTATTTCGTGATTTTGTCGGTAAGTTTCATTTCATCGATAAATTCCGGATGGAGAAGCCACGTGATAGATTATCGACTTTGATATCTAGGCGCGACTTCAGTTCAGTACACCTTTCGAGTTATATTGACCGGTTCTTAATTAGGAGAGTCGACGTTGAATTATTAGAATGTGCAAGTGTTCATAATATAGTTTACTCGGATCATAGACTCGTTCGGGTTCGTGTAAACTTAAATAGGCCTAGGCGTAGATTGCCTGGGTACTGGAAGCTCACCCCTTCGTTGTTCGGTGTGTAAGGCTACTAAGAACAGCTATTACTAACCTTAACGCGGAAATTGACGGGGGCTGTAATTGGAAATAGGAAATATGTTCACTTTAAGCAGGTAATCAGTGTTTTTACTACCGATTTCAGCCGACGAGTCAATCTAACAACTATAGCAGATAAAGTGACACTAGAATCTAGATGAGATCAGACGGTGGAGGAGGGGATAGTGCTAAAGTTTATATTATAAAGGTGAAACTGTCCTCCTTGGCTATCAAAGAACACCAAGCTTTAGTAATTACGGCTAGTTTAAACATAAATTTCTCAGAAAGCAACAAATATGGCTTTTAAATTGCGTGCAAAGGAATGTTGTCAAGCTGCTGATTGTCATATCACACGTGTCTAATTGCCGGATGGGCGTATCGTCACAACAAATGAAGACATTCTGGAAGCGTTTCGCCTATTGACAGGATTTTGTATACCAGAGAACCCGTTCTGGCTTCAGCCATTTAGCCTTTGTTAGCTGACTTTTCTCGAGGCAACCGAAACAACTACGTGCGAAGGTTGCATAACAGAGAGAAAGTTCAGGAAGCCTTAAAGCGAGTCGGCTTTTACAAGTCTTCTGAGATCGATGGTTTACCCTACGAAGTGTACTTGTGGGTGTCACACATTTTTGCTCCCTTGCTGACAGTTTTATTTGACTCGTTGTTTAGGAACGGGACTATTCCTCGGTACTTGACTATGAGTATAGTTAAGTTGTCACACAAAAGCAAATATGGTGGGGATGGGTTCGATAATTTTCGGCCCCTAACGGTGCTAAATGCCGAGTAAAAGATGTTTGGTCAAGGTCTTAACCAATCGATTGCAGCTTGTTTTTGCTGGTTTAATCAGCCCTCAACAGACTTGTGCTGTAAATTCTCGGACCATTCAGGATAATCTTAACTCTAAACGCTTGATCATATATGAAGGCGACACTGGAGCCGCGCTGATCAATTTAGATCAGTCCAAAACATTAGATAAGGAAGACCATCGTTACTTAGATACTTTTTTGTCTGCGGTCGGTTTTGACCTGCAAGTTCGTTATCGGATTCGCCTTTTGTATGCGAACCTCAGTGTGTTGTTGGAAGTGAATATTCTGAGCCTTTCAGATTATTCAGATCAAGCCATTATATTGAGTTATTGTGAGGAGAACCTTCTGAGATGATAAGATTGAGGGGCTCGCTATGGCGAGGGGGCAGCTACGCTATATATGCTATAGGACGCCTGGGTCAAGGTGTTTCGATAATGAGGAGGCATCTTTGGCCTGTCTGATGATAAGGAAACGCCCGCTGAGTCGGCAAGAAGCTTCATTAAGCTGGTTTGATTAATTTACCGACTTGTGTTAGATGCGGTGACGAAGACGAGACAGTGAGGCACGCCTTCTTTTATTGGCGCATCGTTGGGTCGCTTATTAGGCTTGTCGCAGGTTTCATGGTCCGCATACTTAATGTATCGTATTTAGACCTGGAACCTACTAATCTATGCAACAACTGACTCCGACAAAAGATAGGCAGAAACGTTTTGTGTTTGTAAGCATACTAGCCGTCATGGAAAACTCGTCTGAAGTCAGTCAACGGAAGTGAGACCTACACTCTCTCGACCTTATTGAAATTTCAAAATATTCCCTGAAAGTCCGCATTAAGGCCGAGTGGGTGTGACTCTTCGACACTTTTTTTAAAAATTGGGTGAGAGGTACACGACTGTATAGAGTGACTAGATCTAGATTAAAGTGGTTTAGACGTACTTTGGGTACATAACGGTGGGTTACAAAAACGAACGTCTCATTGGGAAACCCTAGCGGGAAACTAAAACGCTGGCCTGGATCCCGATTGAAATCGCTTGGGAAATCCTTCTAGTGGTACTAATATAAACGGGAACGTTAAACCATTTCGGGACTTTGTCAATGAGTTCGATCTTGTCGATACATTTCGGAATGGAAAACCCCGTGAAGTAGTATGGACTAAGACTGCTAGTTGCAGCTCCGATTTGGGGCAACGTTCGAGTTACCTTAATCGGTTCTTAATTAAGAGATTCGACGTATGGCTTTTAGATTGTCAAAGTATCCATAACATAGTTTACTCGGATCATATGCTTGTCCAGGTGCGGGTAAACTTAGATAGGTCTAAGCCTGGAATGGATTGGTACTTGAGATTAAACACATCGTTTTTCATTTGAGGGACTTCCGGGAACAGCTTTTACTAACAATACCACGGGAATTGACGGGTGATATCATTGGAAATAACTGGTGGAGGCCATCTTAAGAAAACAACTAGGTCCTTCTTTGCTGATTATAATCGCCGATCAACATTAATCTTAAGGCAGCGAAAGTGGCGCTAGAAGCAAGATTAGATCGAGCGGTGTAGGCGGGGGATAACTTAACTTTTACTATAGTTAAGGCTTAACTAAACTCTTTGGATAACAAGGAGAATCATAAATTCTTAGTTAGGTCTAGGTTAAATGAGTGTCCCACGAGTCGACAAACATAGCCGCGTTACTGCGTGCAGAGGGGTGTTGACGGTCTACTTATTGACACATCGCCAGTGTCACATTTCAACGCCGGGATTTTGGAGGGTTTTCGCTCTTATTTTCAGGATCTTTTAACAACGGATCCGGTGTGACACTGTATCAGTTCGACACCTTTTCAGCTAACCTTTTTCGTCTTGAGGCGACCGAAGCAGCTGAGTGCGAAGGATGTATAAAGGAGGATGAAGTCCTGGAGGCCATGTAACAGGTCGGACTTGATAAGTTTCCGTGGATCGATGGTCTGCCCTACGAACTGTATTTGAGGTTGGCGCCCATATTTGTCCCATTGCTGGCTGTGTTATTTAACTCCTGGTTCAGGAACGCGGCTATCCCCCATCATTTTACTAGGGGTATCATCAAATTGCTTCACAAGAACAAGATTGGTTGATATGATATAGATAATTTCCGGCCTTGTCGATGTTAAATACAGAGTTAAAGATTGTGCCCAAGTACTTAGCAACTTGTTTTGCATCGTCTAATAAGTATCGAACAGACGGGCAATCCAAGAGAAGATGCACATGATACATTTGATTATAAAGTCGACACTGAAGCCGCGCTGATCAATTTAGATCAGTCCAAAGCATTCGATAGGGTCGATCATCGTTACTTGAATGATGTCTTGTCCTCGGCTGGATTGGGTTCTTAGTTTCCCTCCTTGATCTACCTTTTTTATGCAAACCCGGTGCGTTGGTAGAAATGAATTGTGAGATCGAAGTCTTTCAAGTTGTCCAGATATATTTGTCAGGGATGTTTGCTTTATGTGTTTGCGTTGGAACCTTCCTTCGCAGGCTTAAGGCCAATCCGGTCTTTGCCGACAACTTGACTAAGCTTGTTACGAGCGGTGCTGATATTAAGGTCGTCGATATGGAAATAGGACGGTATGAACAAGTGACAGGGGACAAGATTAACTGTGACAAGTCTGTTGGCTAACGCATTGGTGCCTGGAGGATTGTATTCTTTCAGGGACCCTTTAGCTGGACGGATGGGCCTTGCCAGATAAGCGGCGTCTAGTTTAGTCCTGCTCTCTAGTTAGATAACAACTGGTCGGAATAATTGAAAGCGGTTAAGGCTGCAGCTCGTGTGTGGTCTTTGAGAGATATTTCTTTAAAAGGAAGAGCGGAGGTGTGCAATTCTAATATTTATCCTTTCATCCTTTACCGTCTTTTAATGGTCCCGGCAGTCACACTAATTGAGATAGTGCAGGCTCTTTTCAAGTTCTTGTTACAGGGAAAGCAACCCATGATTCGTCGTGAGATCGGTTACTTACATCCGTCTGAAGACTGTCTGTGTATGCTAAGTGTTGAAATTCGGCACCATACACTTCGCTTAAACTACTTTGGCTGAATGTGTACACTTTCTGAGGGAAACGGTCAATTCTGGAAGGAATACGCCAATAAAGCCTTTTCGGCTTTGAGAAGTTTACATCGATTTTCGATAGATTGATACGCTATCCGAAGAAAAAAGTGCTAAAAAAAAAGAAATGTAAACATAAGATACTCCCCATGAGATAAAGGTATATTTCAAAAATGTCCAAGGTAGAACAAGTTATTGGGTGGATGGTATAATTCAGAAAATGATTGGCAAATTGTTATTACAATAAAAAGTCAAAACTTCGTGTGTAAAAGACACATAAACCAAATTAGACCACGATATGTTGTAAGTAATAAAAAAAGGGAGGAAGATGGGTCAATAGCGATTCAATATGATACTGTTGACATGCCCCTGCCCAATATTGTACATAAACCTATTTATACATTTACTAGATCAGAATTACGAGCTGAACGAAATGTGTCTTCTCCCCAAACTGAAAAAGATCGAATTCCATTAGTTCGAAATGAAAGAAAGAGCACGCTTGAAAGAAAACCAGTGGAGCGCTTCAGCCTGAACTCTAAAAGGAAGAAATATTAGAAGCAAAAACATCAAGAGAGATTTCCATCTTCTGGGGTGTGATGGGATTCCTGAATCCCCTCAAAGCTGATAGGTGTACTACTCTATAATATATATATATATATATATATATATATATATATATATATATATATATATATATATATATATATATATATATGTGTATATATATATATATATATATATATATATATATTTATACATACTTCGAAAAGTAGTATGTATGGTGGACTGTATTCGACGGTATTCAAGTGTATTAGGTTAAGCCTACAGGATTAGCGGTAGTGCTAATTATTTTCACAGTATAGCCGTTGTAATAAATTATCGCCTTTTAAAGACTTTACACTCTGGTTATTTTTTAATAATTTCTTACCAAGTTATATCACCTAAAAAGTCAACAAGGAAGAATATAATACATACGTATCTAGTCTAATATATAGATGGGAGCGATTTTATAAAACTGTTAAGGAAACGCTAAATTCTACGAAGGAAGGAAGAAAAATGTGTGTGTGTGTGAACGAATGCTACGCACATCGAATTGTAAAACGATACGTGTGCATACTATCTACTGATGAAATAATAAATATGCTAGTGTGTTGCTTTCAATAGTAAAGTACATCTCTAAACAGAAGCAATCAAACATATTTTTAAGAAATATACAAAAATAACGAAAACCAGAAATTAGAGAGCGAATTAAATCGAAGTTTGCAGCCATCTTGCAAGGACTGGTTTTATTTCGTTATGTGTTCGGAAATTGTATTCTCAGTATATTCATATGCTTCTCTATTCGTAAATGTCTGTAAATAGGTGACATTCGAGATGTTAAGAACAAACAATAGTAAAAACATTTTAATGTGATGCGGGAATGTGATTGCTGTTATAATATAAATTATATAATGTTAGAAATGTGAAATTGAATATTTTAAGATGAAAAATTTGAGATGGTTCTCTGTGTTTGTAATGGTAAACAACTATTTCCTTATTCCATCATTCTAAAATACGCCCAGACAGGTGTAAGTGTACTTGAAGGGAGCGAACTTTATTCAGAGTTCAAATATTGTGTAGTGTATAGACAATAGTCAAATCATATATGCAAACCATTAACCCTATTAATAACAGTCACGGGTAACCTTTGGGGTTGTGAAGTAGATATTATCGTGATAGTAGAAAATGCATGCGACCACCTTTAAATGACTGTGTTAGAAGAAGCAGCTTATTCTGAAACAAATATACTAGAATTGTATGGAGTTACGCATCGAGAATTGGTCTAAGTGGCTGATGGAACAAATTAGCATATGAATGCGTTCGTGCGAAAGCTATAACGGTTTATGAAATGGGAGAAAAGTCACTTACATCAGTACGTAAAAATAACAGTAATGACAGTAGAAAAAAGTCCGACATTTTAAACGTTAACTTTCCAGTTAAATCGTTTCTATTATTAGTCGACCAAACAACATACTTATAATAATCTTACATTATACATATAAGTGAATTCCGTTTTATAATAAAGCATATCTAGTAAAAATTAAAAACGTTTTACGTGCTTTTCAGTTAAAATCATTTATTTATTTTTATTAAAAATAGATAAAAATATATTTCATAAACGTTCAATAATAGATGTTTCCTTTAATAAAAACATATTTTATGTTTATGTTTTTAAGACAATCGAATAATTTTAGATTCATACGAAGAATTGAAATAGATTTGTAATTGCGTATACCCACGCTGAGCACATACACACAAGTTAAGTAGGTTAAATGGAACAAATATTTTCATTTCATCGGTGGATTTGTAGACAAAGCGTTAGTCGTCAATTTAAATATTTCATGACATATTTCCTAGCTCGAATTTCACACTAAACAATTGTTTTATTTGCTAAAAAGTTCTAGTTATTTCATAGCCTATATTAATCATCATCATAAACCTGAGTAATGCACTGTTTCACTATCAGTCGGATATATTTATACGGATAAACATTTAAAAAATACGTGAAATTCGAATTATTACGTACAAGATGGTTATAACACTTTTAACACGTTGCTAAACAGGGCATATTTTACCAGGTGACTGTATAATATTTTAATATAAGTGTGTATCTATTAAATTATATATATATATATATATATATATATATATATATATTAATGAAAAGTTTGAACTCCTAAACTTTAAAGACCCCTTGAATTTATTAAACTGTACAAGTGAGATGGAAAACAGCTGCCTGTACAGAATAAAAATTACTTTAGTAAGGCTAACAATACATAAATACATTAATATACAAGCAAATTAATAATAAAACTAAACTAAAATCTAACAACATAAAAACTTAAACCTAAAAAAGAAATACAAGGAACCACATGTTAAAATTAGATCGCCCATTATATTGACACAACAATGAAATAGGATATAGGCCGCTCTATAGAAAACATAACAATAGAACAAGAAATAAGAAGTAAAACAAACCGGACATTTGTCTGTGAGAAGTCCTACGATTGGCTAAGAGAACAACAAAGAACCTGCTTGGTTAACTAGATAGCCGCGTATACTCGGCGAAACTAACTTCATGCATTTTAGCCTGAAAAGTCCCCCCAGGGATGAAACGGGGAAGCGTCTGTGTAGCTTAATTGCAATAAATATATTTTCATAACTTACTATGTAGCTCTACTTACGTATTGAGCACTGTTGAAGTAAATACTGACAATTCCTACATAAAAAATTATATCCCACTATAAAATTGTATGTGGATACATGAAATAGTAACACACACACACACATATATATATATATATATATATATATATATATATATATATATATATATATATATATATATATGAATATCTGGGCAGCATCTTCTCTTTCGAGCAAGTTTTGTTGAATATAAGAGACACCTCGTGTCTAGATAACCTTTTGTACATCCTTTCAATAGTCCGAATTAAGATCTTAGTTTCGGATGGGAATTGGCTGATATCTAAACGAGAGTTGTCTTTTATATTCAACAATATATATATATATATATATATATATATATATATATATATATATATATATATATATATATATATTTGAAAATTTCTTTGAGAAACCAGTAAACAGACGCGTGAATTCATATCAATGAATGAAAATTTATTTAATCATTTTTTAAATTTTTTAATTTTTTAATTTTTTTTTTAATTTTGTAATTATTTAATTTTTTAATTTTTTAATTCTTTTTTTAATTTTTTAAAACTTAATTGCAAATTGATTTTACATATTTATGTCGGCAAAGTCAATTCAGGATGACTTTTGAAAATGGTTTTTCGGTGCGTTTCCACAAAACTGTAAGAAACTCAGCGGGCTGTCATTTCTATTGAAATAACATTTACATCGCATGTTGAATGAATGATTTTTATTTTAGATGCGTCCAAGAATCTCAAGAAGAGTATTGTGCCTGTTGGCCGATCCGTTACGTTTGAATTATAAATAGCATTCATTGAAATATTATTTTCATTGGTATATCACGTTTAATTTTGAGATATCATCTTAATCGTTTACGCTCAGATTGAATAGACGTATTTAACGATTGGATAGTGCTTTTTTCATTTTTATTTTATACGTTTAAAGCTACTTGACTTTTAGAAAACATAATATCAAAGAGAAACTTTTAGTTTCCAACTCTGTTTTTTTGTTTCTTTTATTATTGTATTAAAAGCACTTTACAATGGCTGCACGCATTTGACTTTCAATAATTTCTCATCTTCATATTCTAAAATGCGTGCTAGAGTGTTACTCCTACATGTCTGCATGCGTAATTATGCAGACATTAGAGTTCAAAGAATATAGGCCTTGCAAATCTGCTTCGCGTGAGAAAGAGAACATATAGGAAATCTCGAAATACTCACGTGATTCAACGAACATTCACGTCCAAACATAAAATATTGTTCACCCTATAGAAAAGAGGATCTAATTAACATGATAAAAAATCGCTTGCAAATATAGTGAAAAACAGATTCGATAATATTACAAATTGTATAATTTTTTCTCGCACGTGATAATGAAAACATCTCTGATTAACGGTGGCTTCTTGAACTTGTTCGATATGCCACTTGGCTAATGTCGATTTCTTCAAAACACAGCTGCACTAGGATTTTCAACGGATATAAAACGTCTAAAATGTGTTCCGATTTTATCGCTTAAGCCCAACATTTTCACATGTATTTATTAACATTAGTTAAAAATCAAAACGAGATGGTTTGTATTTCTCTTCTTTAATTAAGTAATTTATTTATTTCAGTCATCACCTTGCTCTCTTTCTCGTACACTGCTAATGTCGTTATTGCTATTATTTTATTATTTACATTGTTTTTTATTTACTTCCAATATGTTAAAGAGTGTTTTCTAAGATTTTCTTACGCTGCTTCTCCTACCCCTCATTTGATGATGGTCCACAATGAAAAAACTTTAAATCTACATACAAAGAAAACCCTATCATCAGAATGCCTTCATTAAATAGCCGAAGTATGCCTTATTGGGCATATTTAGTTTTATTAAAATATATTTTGGCAAATACCAAAAAACAAAATGTCACAGAATATTGATGTTCATATACAGATAAATTTCTCCATGATACTTTATAAGATAACCCAAAGATGTATGCATTCATTTCTATACGGGTATTTCTGAATTCATCCCGTTTATTCTTAGAATTATTTAAGAACAGTTTTTACTAATTAGGCAATTTTCCAACCGTATATTATTTTTTACATTGTGCAAAAGTAGGCGTGGCTTAACTGTACTATAACTCTTTAAACGGAATAATCATGATATTTTCATTCGTTTTAGTTAAAATGTGATTCTGTATGAAAGATAAAAGCCTAAAGTTTATCTCTGAAATATGTATCTTACGTATGTAAATAAATTAAAAAATGAAAATTTTTCTCACAGCGACTAGAAAAACATGAAATTTGAAATTTAAAGAAATATATTTTTAAAATATCTTGAAATATAAGTATACGTTTCCTGAAACTATTTAAAAGATAATTCGTACAATATAGTCTTAATCATCACCCAGTCATCACCCCATCTCAGGTCAGAGTCATCATAAAAAACATTGACACCTCCTAAGCTTGTGTGTCTGATCTTATCCCTGTAATAGTAATAAAGACATTCTCTGCTGAACTGGCCCCTCTCTCTTCCAAACTCTACAACAAATGTCTAGCTGAATCTTGCTTCCCCGATAGCTGGACAATTGCCTCGGTGTTATCTGTCTTCAAGAATTCTGAGGATAAAACTGATCCTCAGAACTACCACCCAATCAGTCTACTCCTATGTTTGGCTAACATCTTTGAATCCTTAATAAATCTAGCAATAGTCCGGCACTTAGTTCATGATAAACTTCTTTCTGACCGCCATTATGGATTTAGACAAGCACGATCTACTGCAGACATCCTAACAGTCATCTCTTAACGCATATATCATACACTCGACAAGGCAGGTGAAACTAGGGCAGTACCGATTGATATATCCAAGGCCTTTGACAAGGTATGGCCTAAAGGGTTTCTCCTGAAAATACGCTGATACGGTATTACTGGGCAAATACTTAATGTAATTAGATCCTTCCTAACCTAAAGAAAGATCCAGGTCGGGGTCGATGGCCGCCTATCTAAGTAACATGACATAAATGCTGGTGTACCCCAGGGATCTATTATTGGGCCTTTATCGTTCCTGATCTTCATAAACGATCTCACTGATGACATCGAGTCTGCGATTGGTATATTTGCTGACGACACCGCACTTTACTCTCGTTATGTGGACAAAACGAGGCAATGGGTGAATCCTTAGAAGGCGACGTCCAGGCTGTAGTGGATTGGGACCATAAATGGTTGGTAACTTTTAATGCTGCAAAGGCAAAGCTCCTTTCCTTCAATAACTACAGGAAACTACTCCAACCACCGATTGTTCAGCAAATAACACCCTACCTAAGAGTTTAAAATTCAAACTACTCGGCCTTATCTTCAACTAATTTCCAGACTTTGTCCCATCGCCGAAAAGGTGCATCCTTGTGCCAGTTTTACACATACTCCAATAGATCGTGCTCCGATTAGTTGGCTACTCTGGTGCCCCTCGACGTTAATTCACTAGACCAACTCGACAATCAGCTAAATTCCATCCATTCACTGTGTAGCTCCCAAGGTGCCGGAGAGCCTTCTACTCCAATAGCTTCTTTCCTAGTGATGCTGGCTTCTTGAACTCCCTCCCTGTTCCCTGTTTTCCCAACAGTACCGACATGCAGAGGTTTAAAACTAATGTAAATAGACATCTAGCTGCACTGCTCTCAGCTTGGCGTGACACTAAAAACCTACATCCTGATTTTCAGTAACCCCTAGTTTGGGGTGAAATATGTTTAAAAAGATACTGAATTAAAAAATGTACTTAGTTTTAGTTAACATTATTCAAAAAAGGCAAAATAGTTTTATAATTTCCGATCTGGTTCGGATAAACTAAATTGTTACCGACATTCAGAAAAGTTGGAATAACCGCAATAATATTTCGTATTTTATATAGCAGAGGTGTTTTTCAATAGTCGATAGAATTTTTTTTAATGTATCGATTAATTTCTTTTTTTGAAGATCACAAAAATGTCTATTAATTAACCAGTATGGAATACTCTAATGACAATTTCTCAGTGTATTATATTTAAGCTTATATAGTACATATGGTTTTGTAATGAGTTGCCTTTAATCTATTTATAGTTTCATTAAACTGAATATAAACAGTTAATTTATTACTTACACAATTATTTCTACAGTTTTGCTTGTTTTACTTGTGTTATTTGTTTTACCTATTAATGCAATTTTGTATTTCATTGAGCTCAATTAGTGTGCATTTCCTTATGTGGTTTAGAATCAGGATTATTAAACAAACATGCTCTTTTATCACGTTCTGTAGTCATGATGGTTAAAAACATAAGCAATTAAATGACTAAAATTATTTTAAAACGTGTCGTAACGATAATTTCAATTATTTTAAAAATTAAAACAAAGTGTGAAAAAGTTGTTGAATCTCTGATTACGTCGGCTGGCGATAAAAAGCTCGGCTGTTTATTATAGCAATGTCGTTCCGTAGTATTTGAAGAGGATCGTTTGTAAAAAAAATGCGCAATTTTAAAGCTTGGTTTGTCGGAATGGCCCACAGTCTATTTTTTTCCAATTTTTTTTTGTTTTCAAAATTAAAAAAACGAATTATGCTGATCACTACACTTTACTTCGCAAAAAGGAACGATTATAAATTCGTGTTGGAAAATTTCAAGGGAAATGGTTTTATGAAAATATTATAATAATATGTTTAACATCGTTTTTTCTCTTCTAAATATTAAAAAAAAATCATTTACCGTTAATTCGCGAAATTATTTAAATGTATAATATTGATTTCATTTACACGAAATTTAGAGACGTTTTTCGTAATATATAATCACAATATTTAAAAATACTTTTATTGGAAACGTCTACGGTGCCTTATTTTCATTAAAAACTGATTTATTTTTTGTTAGTACTTTTAGATACAACTTTATAAGGTGTGTTATTGACGCAAATTAATAAATTTTTCTTAAAAGGAAAATAGACTCATTATATTATGTAATGATCCCACGAATTGATTTTTCGACCGATCATTTCCAAAATATTTATTTACAAATAAATGTTAAAAACTCTGAGAAAACTAGATTATTTTACTTCAAGCTTGAATAGCATAGCAAACTTCTCCTATAAAAAAAATACTAGATAACATTTCCCCCAAATATTATAATATGTGAAGACTTATGCAATGGATGTATTAATCTGATGAATTATCACAATACATTCAACTTACTAATAGTTTTAAGAGTAATTAAAAATTTGACGGAAAATAGTTACTGCAGTTAGGTAAATTTTCCGTTAAACTTACTTTAAAAGTTGAAGTCTACACTCTAGTATTGTAATAAGTAGATTTTAAAAAATACTACTATCTGCAAATGAAATGCTTAGCTATAGTAATACGAAGATGTATTTTTTTATCCAAATATTTTTGGAACGGTGTTGACGTAGCGCATATGTACGCTGCACTTTGTTTAATTTTAGTTGTGTCACACAACAATTAGTGATATAAACGTCATGTCAACTTGCATTGAGCATTTATTCTGTAATATTATTCATAAACACTATTAGATATTTTAGATAAAAATACTATTTTATAAATGAATGTTACAGTTACGCTATAATTGGCTAAATAAAAAGACACGATTGCTATAATTTGACTTGTGCGTTTTATGATATATCAACACATTTCAGGTAATTTACTATCGAAACATAATCCATATTACCAGCGATGGATTGTGTAGAAATTATGCAAGCTAGTGTCACTATATACACAGTTTATGCGGTGGTTATTTATCAATACGTTGTGCTACAGTACTAGGTTTTAATTGGGCACACTATCACAATGGGTTTTAGGTTGGTATAGTATATTATGTTGTTCACAAACGTTCCTATCACTGGATATGTTCAGATAGTGTGTTATGCAGTCAGATACGCATTAAGTATTTTTTGTCAAACTCCCTTTTGCTCTACTTTAAGGTTAATGTATCGTGTGTTAAATTAAATTCGTTCACACGAGAACGACGTAGGATTTAGATGTGTTTGCCAATTAATAAAATCTGCTAAGTCGTATGACAGCCTCTCATGATATTAATGAATATTTAATTAAAAACATGTGGATAAATATTAAACATATTTTAGATGGTTTATGCTATAAACTACATGAGATCTTTAAAGACGGTGTCTTAGCACAGGAATTACTTCGATAATTGAGCCATGAAGATCAGTATTAGAAACGCTGATGTGTGGCAAAAATCTATCACTAGATTAAAGTGCAGTCGCACATACGTTACTATGAGAACCCTGTTGTCGGGAAAGATCTACTGCGTGAAATAAAATCAGTAGCAAACACGTAGAAAAGCATACCACGTAAAAACGTTTTAGTGGTGAGTATATCGTTTACATAAACAAAGACCAGCTTTCTCTTATCTATTCTTCTTACTGTTCCTTATTTCATCTGCTATCAGTCGGGCATCACTGTAAAAGGTGAATATCTGCTTACAATGTGATGAGAGTCTTTGACGCTTACAAATATGTGAGATGGTCGAAGGCAACATTTGTGAGAAAGTTGTGGTTGCATACAAACTCAAACAATACACTAATGTAGAGAGGGTGTACGTCTGTTCTTTCCAGTAAATATCTAACCTCGCTAAATAGCTATCAGACGACGACCATGGAGTATACTCTACTTTTAACTAATTCGTATAATCATCGACCAACCTGATGTAGCTTGTTTTGAGACGAACGATCACTCCCGAAGTAAGTCACCTATTTTGTCAAGTTGTTATCTTTGGAAGGTATTTGAATGTGATCTAGCTAAATATGTCTACAGTATAACAAGAATATATTTTGATCACAATAACATACCCGGCATATCTCTATTAATAGGTCTGCTAAGCATGTTGAGTGTTGTACATTTTAAAGGAATAATTTGAATGCAACCCCTAGGGAGATAACACATACGATGTATCCACTGCGAAACCAACAGCTAATTAAATGGTGCATTTTTTCTGCAAGACTAATCGTAAAAAGGGTAATAACAACTCGTAGCATGACTACCATTATGAGTGCATAGACGATGCTAGCAACATTTTAGATTGTGTTTTCATCAACAAATAATCGCGCTGTTATCTATAACGTATTGCCCTGCAATGAATAGACGCAGTGAACTTTAGACATCATTTTATAAAATAATGTCTAAAGTTCACTTTTTATGTATCTTTTATGAATATGAGTGAATCGGTCGAAGCCTAATAATCTAGCATTTTACGTCTCAAACCAGAAACGGTCAGCTATTTTTCAGTATTAAAGCGATGCACGTATCTTTCATATGGCTTCTTCTTGGTAATCTAGATAATTCGGTTTTGTCTGATTTTGTAATAAATGCATGTAAATCACATTACGTTTGCCTTGATATAAAACTAATGTAAACTGCTTTAATTGAGTGACTTGACATTAAGGTTAGAGTGGAGTTCAGAGATAAGCATTTAAACTTTATTCGTCCATTTTGGGAATATTTAGCAAAGTCTTAAACATATACAACATTATTGGAATTCACTTACGACATTTTTTGTGTGAATTAGTTTATTTCCTTTCCTTTCTGTATGATGCTCTCAATACCCGCAATGCCTGAGATTATGGGCCTTTTCGTTAATAATTTAGACACATATATCGCTCAACTTTTACAATGGAAAGCACGAAATAATCTGCTGCTAACACAATGTGTGTAGCGAATACTTAAATACGCTCTCATTGGCAGATGAGTCCTTTAATCAATGTATGTGATGCAATAATTCCGACCCAATAACGATGATAGCTTTTATATTTATGCAGAACTGTGTCTGTTGTTGTGCTATTACAATGTAGTCAACGTTTACAGTCCCAACTCTAAGGTCAAAAATATTAAGTAAAATCGAGGATATTATTTCCCAGTTGATCAGTTGATTTTATCTATATACTTATTTTAAACAAACGCATAGTATATATATATATATATATATATATATATATATATATATATATATATATATTTATAAAAATATTATTGTTTATCAGCCCCCCTCCCCACAAGGGCTGGGCACTTTCGAGTAGCTTTAATAACAAGCAGTACAAATAGCTATATGCGAGATCCGAACACCGTTTTGTAAGATCAATCTATCTGCCTGGTAAATAGCAGCCGATTGTCGCTATTTACAGTTAAAGTTACTCTATATTTACTAACTAATTGACGATGGCCGTTTGGATAAGATCACCGACTACGATTTGTGTTCGGGGTTCGCGCCCACCGACCGTCGGGAATTAGTTCCTAGACTGAAGATTGCGTTAGCATGAAACATCGATGTCTCTAGGTATTTAAATAATTAATATTTATTTATGAAAATATTATTGTATATATATATATATATATATAGATAATGTGTGTGTGTGGATAAGTAAAGTTCAACCATAGACTTAGATAGTAGTCTAACTAGACAGCGTGAAACAACACCATAAATATATAGAGATGACATGTGAAAGAATCATTCTTGAATATATGAGTTCTAAAATCTCAAATTAACGTGTTAGTGTACGATATATTCGGAGACGTGTCAGATTTTCTCAGAAACGATCGTACACGAACCTTTTGTTGATTTTTAATTTGTGGCACACACACTCAATGACGAATATGTTATAGTTATGCACATTTGTAAAATGTAATATGTATATATATGTATATATATATATATATATATATATATATTAGAGTAAATGTTAAGTCAGAAAACTCAAATAATTTTGATATTTCAAGGTAATAACATGGCAAAAGTTTATTAATAAATAAGAGAGTCTGATTCCCTATGATAACATTAAGTGTAATCTTTAACACGTTATGTCAAGCAGAACTTTTATATATTAATTCAGTAAATTTAAACTATACACACCATTTGTTATTTAGATAATTTATTTATTTTAGAAAATTTATATTTATTTATTAGTGTAAAATATATATTTAAGTTAAACCTTGCTCTTTTAAAAGATATAATCCTGAAATATTGTTTGCATTTTATTTTAATTTCATTGGTTGTGTCTGTCATTATCATTGTAACATTATTATAACAGACCGATATTTCAGGATATTATTTTGTTCTTGATCTGATTGTACATATTTCTACTTGAAATTATTAGATAAAAATTCATAAAATCTATATGCTGAAGATGAAAATTCGTAAATCTGTCAAGTTTTAACCAGGTTCAATAGTAATTATAAAATATTTCTAGAAACACGTAGTCATGGATAACAATTGTTGAGTTTTTTAATTTTTACAAACTTGTCATCATTTCATAAATGTTCTAGTTCACGAAATTTTAATATTAAATCTGTATATATATATATATATATA
The DNA here is from genome assembly GCA_963556195.1 of Sepiola atlantica. Taxonomy (NCBI): domain Eukaryota; kingdom Metazoa; phylum Mollusca; class Cephalopoda; order Sepiida; family Sepiolidae; genus Sepiola; species Sepiola atlantica. The sequence continues at coordinate 155,561,438 of OY744518.1, read as the reverse complement.
TATATATATATATATATATATATATATATATATATATATATATATATATGATAACGCTAATATTATTATGAACTATAAATATAACTAACTATTGTCATAAACAAAATACGTAATATTTTATTTACATTTTGCATTTTTTAATATAACGCCACGGAATAAAAAAGAGAAAAGTGTTTCAATGACACTATTAAAATACACTCCGCTGATTCTTTTGAGATGTACGAAATAACCCCCATGCATAACACTGGCTAACATATTTAGTATGGTGCTGTTTATATATTTACAGATGAAAATAGATGGAATCGTCTGCATTCATTTTAAATATCACAAGTAGAAATGTGTCTATATTAAAACAAAAGTTAAATACATTTTAAAATTATGAAGGTAAGCAATAAAACAAATTCACTTAAAGTATAATATATTTGTTATATCAATCGGAGAGACTAAAGTAAATGGTGGATCGGTATTTTAATATACGGTTAAAATTATGTAGAATAAGGTTGATCAGAAGTATGTCACTCTCTATTTTAATTTTTATTTTTGTAAATCATGTTTGTCATTACCATTATATTCAAGTTATAAGTTAGTTTATTACAATGCGGATAATCTGCATTATTATGTGTTTTCTTAATACCCGTGATCGTCTATATTCATCTATATTCATCTATATTCATCTATATTCTTACTTATGAACAGTTTTATATTTATTTATGAGTTCCAATCTGCATCGTACGTGTATTAGTGCCGGTTTCCCCTTCGAAAAGTTTAATCAATCGCACGTCTCTTCCGACCGTCAACCACTACTCTCACCGAAGACCGGCAGTCCGACGCTGCTCGCTCTCTGATTGCAGTCATGAGGTTTGGGGGAATATCTTCCTGCACAGGCGGTTATCCGCTTACAGCGTACATAATTGATGGGAATGCCCTCTGATGTAAGTCTTTATGTCGACATACACAGAGTAACAGTTTAACAGGGAATTACCGATGCATAGTTATACACTCTTCAGATTTTGAGTCGAGAATAGTTTGCAGCAAGTGGCTCGTATATTCACAGACCATCGCGCGATTGAACCTTCACTAGCATGGACTTAGGGGTTGATTCTTATAAACAGACACAAACTAATCACTGAATACTTACTTCCACACCTTTTCAGCGATATTCATAGACTTTTTTCGACAGAATGCAATCGAGTTGCCTGTGCCAAATAGAAAATATACTTCGGAAAGAACAAACACTCTACCTATATATATATATATATATATATATATATATATATATATATATATATATATATATATATATATATGAATCCGTATTTGCAATAAATTGATCACCTTAAACGAGGAAAATAATAAAAAGCGGATCGACCGTAGTCAACGACAACACAAAGGTTCCCTTTTCATTATCTATTACACCGAAATATAGGGGAGAGCGATACGCTTTTCCGTGGATAACTACATTAGACCTTGATTTTCGTCGTATATATCCACCGTTATTCTTTTTTATTTCATTGCTAAAGTAATCTCGAGTATGCTACTTATTTCTTACTGACTCAACTAGCTGACAAACTATTTTTCACCCGCCGCTCATACTAACCAGGGTATCATATTCGACCACTGACAGTCTTGCATCTTTAAGGGGACTTTAATACATAACATTGTGGCATTTATCCATACATTAAATCTCATTGAATCAATAGTGAACAAAAATAATTGACGTTTGCTTTTCTTTAGGGAGAATAGATGAATATAATGCTCTAAAATTAATATAATGAATGGATATAATGCTCGTTGAAAATATATTACAAACTTAAACGGAAGACCTATTGACAGAGCGTCATATACATATACGTGCCCGTATATAGAACCTTATTCACACTATCGACAACAATGCCATCTTAACCTTCAGTGTAACAGACAAACAATCACTTAGCAACTTAAGAGCAACCGATTTACCAGAAAAGAGAAAATTACCTACCGGAGATCTGGGGATACATCTCAAGAATCACTTGTACAAAATGTCACGTCTCTTCTATCTATCAGTTGCTACTAGTTTCCTAACATCGAGTAAGCTCTATCCCTATAAGGACAACTCTATATACATTTAGCTCTTATATGTATCTATGTACAGTTTGCTCTGTTTCCTTTTCATATAGTTTATACAGAATTCACGCCTATACTAAATACTCGATCCTTATTAATTTTGGAAGACCGATGATAGAATTAAGGCGGCCAACGTTAGGTTAAATTCCGTCCTTTTAGTCTATCAATATAAAGTAAAGACATTTCTCTCCAGACCTTCAGCGGGAGTAAGAAAATAACCACTTGCATCATAGGCTACTAAACTCACTACACTATTCAGCTTATTTACTCGAGCGTGTTTGAAGAAAGTTATGATTATTTTCTCAATCTTACAATAAATACTACTTTAAGACCACCATCATAAACTTTCCCTATAACATATTCCATAGAGTAAGTATCAACAACTTTTCTCTCTAATATTTTTATTCTAACACTTTCCCCTTATCACCGGAACATAAATAACAAGCAATACTTTAGAAAAACGTAACTGTTATGATGTGTTATTTATATTCCATCAATTTAATACATAATACAATACATTCCGTAGAAATTTAATAGACGAACGGTCATATTCCACTTATTTTCGAGAATATCGGAGTACGTTATTTCTAAATATTACATGTAGACTTTATCTAGTTCCGGAATTTACGGAATACATTTAACGAATTTAATCATTTATACTGTACATTGATTCAAAATGGCGGCTACAATCTCTTAATCGAATCAACTTTAGACATGTCCCGTTAGCAATCAACGTTTACTTGAGGTATAATTTCATTTTAACTTAAACACTTACACAGTTTAATACATGATACATGCAAGGCTTAACATATCTTTCAAAATATTTACAGCTTAAAACGAACCGCAGTGTTCATTTCGACAACATTTAATTGTTGATAAGAATTCCAAGAGAGTAGGTAATATCAGTTTATCTACTAACTTTCTGCTACTAATTAACAGACAACACAAGTTCATTGTTTCACTTTTGACGATCCATACACACCTTACATTAATCCAACATATGTGTTTTCATTTTTCCGTTAGGTATTCTTTCTTTTATTTGGATGGGGCTATTTTACGTTAGACGTTTTCTTTTTTCTTTACATTAACCTATCATAACCTAACATTATATCTAGCTCTCACTCTTCCCTCCTTCTCTCTCTCTATTCATACGCAACAATTTCTAAACAAATGTGCTAACATTTTCGCCGACTTAAATAATCGAAGCACGCCAAAGAACCTTCGACGCAATACACATAAAATAGATACTTACATTTTTTTCTGGTCACACTAGATTTAAATTACCATTCGTCGATTTATTTAGATATATTATTTATTATCATGATTATACGACAGTTACGAATAACGTTCCTTTGTTTAATTGACGAAAGTTTAAAGGCTTAGAAATAAACTTCGAACACATATCCGCGTTACATTAAGAATCATTATTATTATCTATTTTTCAATTCATCAAACATTAGTCGATATTAATTCATACAGAACATAATTCAAATGTATTTCATAACTTTATTTACATAATTTCTTTAACGCTGAAACTAATATTACTATTAAAAAAATATTAATTTCTACTTTTCTAAATATACTTCAACTTAAAGTGCAGCATCCATTACTTTGTCTTTTCCCTTCTTGGTCAGTGAAAGAGAAATCTTTTTAGACTGCGGAATTTTTCTTTTTTTTTTATTACTTTACCTCTATTTATCTATTTGCCAATTGTAGAAAAAGTATTTCTAGACTGCGGCAATTTTTTCCGTAGCAGATGGATTTTAAAAACATTAAACATCAACATTGTATAACTCTCTTACAGTTTATGAATCGTAAATGAAATAATTAGACTGAAGTCCTTAAATCGAACGCGATATATTTAAAACAAAACGAAAGTAAGACTAATGGTTTAGTTTCAATGGTGCTAAATGTCCTCAATATAGAAGTAGTTTTCTTTCACTGACCTTTTAAACCTTCACGCATATTCTTGAATCATATTTACTGGTGGCCTATGGATTTTATTTTGTCGAATAAACCTCTAATTACAATCGTAACGGAGGGGCAGTCACCGAACGCATAAAAAATCTATTTGATTCCATTCAAAACATCGATAAATGCTAGTGTAGTTATCTAAATTACAGGGTTGTTTCCAATGCGTTTTGACAAATTAATACTCTAGTACTTACATGTTTAAATTTAATTCATATATATATATATATATATATATATATATATATATATATATATATATATATATATCCCGGACTACGCCGGGGCTCGGATCCTGTTTGTTTAATATAAAGTAATAAAAAGGTCAGAATCTCTTTGTGAAAATAATGATAATCTAATGTTTGTGAAATTTTTACAATGAGCATTAGGCATCTCTAATAAGTATTCCTTTAATTTCAGTTTCAGACCTGTTGTGACAATAATATATGCACAACCCACATTTCAAAATTCAAATATATCAGAATGACATTAAATTTGATTCATAGTAATTATACACTTATTAAGCAATACTTTTTGACTTTTTAATATTTCGTTAAGATCCCTTAATCTAATGTTTTGAATGTTAGCTATTTTCTAGGATATAACTAATTTAATGGATGTCGATCCAACTCGGAATAAGGATTCTAGACATACATTTTAATATCATAATATTTTGTATTTTTATATTGATGAGGAGTCTTTAAGTTGAGTTTTTCTATTTAGGTAATCAATTCTACACGTCTTGGGATCACTTATATGCATACATATATATATATATATATATATATATATATATATATATATAGAGAGAGAGAGAGAGAGAGAGAGAGAGAGAGAGAGAGAGAGGGAGAGAGAGATAGAGAGGGTGGGAGAGAGAAAGAGAGAAAGAGAGAGAAAGAGAGCGACATTTAAGTAGATCTTGAGTACAATAAAATAGTAAGATAAATAACAGAAGAAAAAATGTGTAATCAATGAAACGGGAAAAGAAGAGAACATTGCTAAACTTCTCCTTAAAGCCTTTTCGTCAAACACTTTAAAAGGAAACGTCAACATGATGAATTAAAAACTAAGAACATGAATGAGAAATAAATGGAAAATTGTTTCAGTTGGAGAAAACAATTGAGAGAGAAAAAATAGATAAATCTCTCAACATTTGGGGGATTAAAATCACGAAACGTCTTCAACTTATATTTCAAAATCTTTTTACAGCCTAGGTCGAGAATTGTTAATAACTAACGCTTCAATACTATTTAGATTACAGTTCGACCTGGCACTGTGTAAAAGAGAAAACCACGCATCGGAATACTTGTCCGAAAAAATATTTTTAGCAACCAGGTTTTTACCGATGTCAGATTCATGTATATGAAAGTTCTCGGATGATCTCGAAACCTTGTGTAAACGAACGTCATGTGGTGTATGTTGGGCTATTCTCATTTTGAATCTGTGGGGTGTCTTGCAAACGTAGTCAGCGCCACACTGACCTAGAAATTTATGAAAAACAGAATTATTTTGAATGGCTGGCAAAACATCATTACATAAGGAATAGAAAAATGTTCAAGTCTTGTAAACTAGTCAAAGCAAAGTTGCTTTAAAACAGTGTTGAGTAAATTTCTTGATAATCTCAAGGCCGTCAAGGCCTTACAATGGGGGTTTCAAATAGATAGGACATAGTAACGGGTCAATAAATGTATCACCATTAAATATAGCAACGTTGCGTGTAATGGTGTTTGTTTTATAATATTGATGGGATATCCATTAGCAAGAAAAATATTGGTATTTCACTAAATTCCACATCGAGTCGGTTTTAGGAACTAATCATAAGTGCTAGATGAGAAAGAGTACTAATAGAATGTATTTTTTTCAATTATGGGGCGAAAGAAAAACAAATACTGCCTCCTCGACGTAAATTAACTAGACCAACTCGACAATCAGCTAAATCCTATCCATTCACTGTTGAGGTTTTCAGATGCTGGAGAGCCGTCTACTCGAATTGTTTTTTCCTGGTGCTGCTGGCCTCTGAAACTCCCTCCTTACTCCCTGTTTCCACGACAGTACCCACATGAATGTGTTTAAAACGAAGGTAAACAAACATCTCGCTGCACAGCTAGCAACTTAGAATGACACCTTGAACCTACTCTCTAATTCTCAGTAGCTCTTGCGTCTCCAGTGGCGTCCTGCCTTGTTTGGGGTGAAATATCATCATAATCATATATATATATATATATATATATATATATATATATATATATATATATATATATATATATATATGTATATATATATATATATATTCTAACACCTTTTGTAAGATTGTAGGATATATCTGGATTTTATAAATATATTTATACAATCCGGATGTATCCTACAATCTTAAAAATATGATCTTAAATTTAAAATCTTAACAGTTATATTTACCCCATCTTTTTTCAGACTTTATAACATTTTTAATCTCACATATCTTTCCCTAACACAAAATTTAGACGATTTAATTTTACACTTTAAAGCAAATAACGAGAGTTGATGCGAGACTACCAATGTTCCTTACCAGATACCAACAAAAGCTGAATATAGCTGGAGGTTAAACGCCTTCTGAGCTTGAATCCAATAGTACTAGTGGTGTACTGATGTTCTGTACCATAAAATAAATAAACGTGTATATATATATATATATATATATATATATATATATATATATATATATATAGATAGATAGATAGATAGATATATATATATAGATAGATAGATATATAAAAAGAGAGAAAGAGAGAGGGGGTTAGAGAGAGAGAGAGAGGGGGTTAGAGAGAGAGAGATGGCAAGCCCAGGTATGTTTTTATGATACTTTAATGAGATGAATCAATCAATCTTAAGTAAGCCTCGATAAAGAAATGAACCAATAATATCTGGTGCGATATTAGCCCTGTGTCGGCTATGTCCGCTTCCTCTAAAGACGAGAGTTGATAGGAAATATCAAATTCACAACGGTCCCAGTCGCATGTATATCCCGGTCATGGGAAAATGATATACAGCGTGTAACCTTTCCAAATAGTCAACCATCTGGTACTAGCAAGGTTCCACGTCGCTTAACCTTGCTGATCTAATCAAAATAGGTGTGTCAACGCCGTATATAAGTCTCCATAAACAAGTCTCATATTTTGTAAAAAAGCATTAAGTATGACATCTAATTCTTATTGCCAAACTTTCCAACAAAAATCGTTCACTTGCAGCTATCACACTGCCGTAATAACTATTCCTCTTCTCTTAAGTATAATACACAAGGCGGAACTCCCAACATAGCTTATTGTAGATCAAACTTACATGTTTCTTTTAGATCCAGTATGGCACTGTGAACCGCCTATACAATTAGCACTAGTAAAAGTTCACTGTATGTATATGTAGTTATATATTTTAATACTTGGTAATTGGATCTTAAAGAAGAATGCATACGTGTGATAAAAAAATGTTTCAATTTTTCAAGTTTTAATTTATCACTCACGGGCAACGCAAATTTCAAACTAGTTCTAACTAAATTATTCAATACATTTTGAGCTTATCTTTTCCTGAGACAAGATACATAGCCTGAAGAGAAGAGTTATAAAGCGTAATATTCGATCGTACTTCTACTGAATATGCATAGTTTAAGTCTAGTGTAAGGATAATTACAAGATTACCGTAAGTAACAATTAGATAAGCCGAGAATGACTATTGTTTTTTTAGTTTGTGTAAACTTATTATATTTAGGTTTGGTAGTTTGGTAGTTTTGTTTTACGGCATATCAACCCTTTTGGGGTTATTTAATGCCGAATCTGGTCATTATAGTGAAAGTTTTTATGCTTCAAGTTCTTTATATCTTCAAATGTTTAATCAGGGTTTTTGGTTTGGTAGTTTTGTTTTACGGCATATCAACCCTTTTTGGGTTATTTAATGCCGAATCTGGTCTTGTTTTCTTCTCTTTTTTGTTTCTTTCCCCTTTTAATATCTGTTTCTATTTAACCCATAGTTGGGACCCTAACAGGTACTACCACTCCGGGTCAGGGTGGACCTGGGAGCAATGGTAATTAAGAGGAGGCTCCACATTCCCCAAAGTCCGTAAGCCGGATCTCACCATCGGATGTAGTTTAAGGTCATATCCAGGACCGGGAGTAGGGTAGGAAAAATAAAAAAGGGGAGGGAGAAAGGGAGAGGGGCTGTTGTTTTTGTTTTTGGTTTTGTAGAACATAATTAAGTTTTACAAACAAAAAAACAAAAAACGTCAATGTAGGTGAATTTCGTCTCAGGGAGCCACAGGACAGCCTGATCTGGTATCACCAGTTATTATATTTATATGTATATATATATATATATATATATATATATATATATATATATATATATATATATATATTATTTTTAGTTGTATTACATCTCGCAATAGATAATAGAGAAAATGATCTAGACACGTTTTAAATGAATGTACAGATCTGTCGGCTTCAAAAGTTACGAGACCTGATTTTGCTGAATGTTCACCATCTATGCACTAAGGTAGATCAACGTTGCTTAACTGAAATCAGCTTATGAGGATCTGTTTCAACATGAATGATGCTTACTACAATATGTTGGGAATATTGAAATTCTGCTGCAATTTTTAATTAATTGAAATTAGGAACAGTCAATCATATTATTGTTTTTCTTGAGGATGATCATAAGAGATAGTTTACGACACTAAGTAGTTCATTATATTATGATATAAATTAAGTTTCTGTAGAAAGTAGGAGTACTGATGGTGTTTCAAAATATTGACTATCAACAAACTCACTTACTATTAACAATATATCGGCGACTTAATGGTTTACAACACGGAATGACAACCTGGGTTTACCAAGTTCTGAATTCAGTCTGTTCTACAGAAAGAATTTTACTTGAGATGTTAGCAACCTTCACGTGGTCCTTCCCGTAAGTACCTGAAAAGTATCATAATTAAAAACAATGGCAACAATATTATCACCTGATTCCTAAGAAATTAATTAATTAATGAAAAATGTAGTAAATATTATGTGAATTATTATTAATTATTATTATTTCTAACTTACTTGGTGTTCTCACACGAGTTAATCTACTGGCTTTTAACTGGAAAAGACAGGTTGTGTATTGAGCATGATTAAACAAAACGCCTCGTTAGTTGTCCAGTTATGTGGGCGTCTTTCGATAACTATTGCCAATCACATTGTATTCAAACAATAGTCGTTTATTATTTAGTTCTCGTTGGTAACTGCTGTAGGCTTTAACTGCATTTTAACTTATGATGTCATCTCAGGAATTCGTAGTCAACGTACCCTTCAAGTCGAGGTCTGAATGGTTATTTCCTTTCTGAACTTTTCTATTCCCGCGAACCTGTTACAGTCATTGTATCTGACACAAACAGATACTGGTGCTGCAGCTTTTTTTCGGGGTGACGGTACATAGAGGGTTGTTCATACGATATAGTTTTCCTTACCTAACTTGAGTTGTGTAATGTTCTTCCTATATCCTTAACTGTGTTTACGCAGTGTTATCCGTTTCAACTCTCCAATAGTTGATTGACGTCAGGTTTTATGTGGTTTGGCTTCCGCACCCGAGAACCGTTCTCATTATTTCATGTCTTTGTCAGTGCCTTGTTTTATGTCAATTGTACCGAGATTTCCCGTATTTTCCTAAATATTTTCGATGTTTTAATGTAACTGTTTATAAAAATCATACAATTATTGGTCTTACTGTAGTACTTTTTCAGCTCTGACAACCTACATGTATTGTCGTAGTTTCCTGCCTCCTGGATCATCACTCTGTGAACTTCTAGGACGACTAACACTACTAATTGACATGGTTGTATTTGTCTGTTCCACAATACTTTATACCATCCATATGGGTTTTCCAATGTTGGTTCCAGTTTGAACCTGTACAATTGGTCTGCAGGTTAAAGCTACAGTCTTTTGCACAGTTCCCAGGGGACCAGCTCCCCTCTCTAATCATATCTGTTTTATATTCAATTTGGGGTTGTTTTCAGCACTCACGTATGCCGTTGTTTTTCTGATTCGTCTCTTTGTTCTCAGCCTACATTTCCTGTTAATTGTCTTCTCCGTGTCATTTTTGTTGGTCGTGGATCTAGCTGCTTCTCTTCCCATCATTATATTTACGCTGTTTTGTTTTAACTATCTTCTCTCCTCGTGAAAGAAATCAACACAGCGGTATAGTGTATCATGTATATTTCTACGCTGTTATCGCATCGTCCACAACATATCCACTACCAACTAGTCCTCCTCCCAAATTCTTTACTTTTGTACATATAGTCGGTCAATATCATCGTTCTCATGCTATTTACAGTGCATGATCATAGGTTTCCTAGTTATGTCGTCAAGGTTCCTTTATAATCCTTGTCTAGTTAATGAAAGGTCCAGAACATATTCCTATGGTTCAAACCCAAGTTTGTCTTACCTTTATTTTATTTCTACTATAGAATTTAATCAAACGTTTTTGTTGTTCTTTCCACTCTTCATTATCTCTTGTATTAATTTCCCTTTATTAGATGATTTCATCGAGAATGCCGATATATGTATAACTCTCACGTTAACCAAGTGTCCTCATCACCGCTCGATTTGGCAGTTATATTAATTTGTTTTATCTAGTGTTCCATATCTGATCACAAGTAGTGCTCACTTTTCTTTTCTATGTTCTACACCCTGGGTAACTAAATAATGTGAGTTAATTAACGTTTCTAGCTTATTTGTCTTTTTTTTAAATAGCTTAAGATCATTAATATGCATAAGATCGTGTATATTTACTTTGTATCTGTGAATTTTATCTGACATTGAACCGCCCGAATATGTCGTCTAGTTTCATCATGGATATTATTAGATGGGCAGTTTCTCTAAAAATCGTGTGTCTGTATTCTCATCTCTGGCAGGTTTTGTCCTACAGCTTAAGTTGCAGTTTCTAAATCTATATTGCTTTCCCCATTAAGTTGGTACTTTTCTAAAATATTTTGACACATCTTTAAGAATTCCACTATGAACGATTGGGAGATTGTGTTGTAATCTATTCTATAGTTGATTCATGCCATAGCATTCTTTTTTCTATATTCTGCTCACTTTGGGATCTTTCATCGGCGTATATTACGTCATTTCTCTTCTTATCCCTTTCCGTCAGTCTCTGTCGTTCTCGGGGAGCAAATCACGTCCATTAAGAGTTTGAAGAATTTATTTGGTACGTTGTGGCCTTAAGATTTTCTGTCTGGATAGTTGACATAGAAACAGTAACTAAACGTTTCGGATCGTTTCCGCATTACTGTCTTTTTTAATTAATGGGTTTCTCCCTTTAGTCATCAGCTCCGATAAGTCAGTTTCGCGCATGATCTGATTGTATTAATTAATAGTCTTTCATCTAGGATTTGCTATGTCTTCAACAAGAAATAACATACTCTATCATATATAGATATATATATATATATATATATATATATATATATATATATATATATATATATATATATATATATATATAACTGTAAAATTAAAAATGGAAAAGCGGAAGACCTTTTCGCTCAACGTTTCGCCCAAATTTCACGTGGCTTTATCAAGAGCGGACGAAGAATACAAAAATGACAAAAGACGAGAAAGTCTGTAAATTATGGGAAATATATATAGTGGTTGGGTTCATGTGCAGATGAAGAGTATGCAAATATGAAAAAAAAACGAAAAAAACATAGAAATAAATATATATATATGCACATAAATGTGATCGAAACATATATATAACACATATACATACATATATATCAAATACACATAGAAGTAGCATTGGAAAAGAAGAGGAGAAATTAAAGAGCAGAAATTTAGTCGAATTTGATATATCCTTAAAAATATTAAAGTCACCATCACATGCTACTAAAACTTGTCTAGAATCCGTTCTCTTATTTATATCAAAGTCTATAACGTAATTCTGATTTTTTAAACGTCTAATATTTGAGACTTAAGTCTATAAGGTTTCATTAAGAAGATCATATTCTCAAAATATTTTGTAAATCGAATTTACCTCCTGTGGATAACATTTCATGCAAATCTGAAATATTACATTTTCAAATAAGATGTTGTGTCTATATTATGTATCCAACATTCCCTTTTTAAATATTCCAAAGAACGTGAAATTTGAGGAATATTTATTAATGTATGAATAATACCTATTTTTAATGTTAAAAAAATCGGAGGTATCTGAATTTTCATTTAAGACTGATTGTACCTAACGCTTATATCCATTGCGCCACAGACCAATCCAAAATGTACAAGATATAAGTAGTCGTTGTTACTTCGTTACCTACATACTCGTTGTGTATCTTTCATTCCATTATCCATTGGCTGATAGATCTGTAGGTTCTTGTTGTGTGGGATTATTATAAACTGCGTCAGAACTACATAGACAATGTGTATTTGGCACTAGAGATGATCGTATTTAGTATGTTACGGCTTCAACTCTAGCTATTGAATGCATATACATTTTTTAAATCTCTTTTCACGTGGACTAGTATAAAAGAAACATACATTTTTGGCGTCGGAGGAATAAATAAACTTACGTATTGATTACTAGAAGATGGTTAACCCAATAAATTGTCGAGGTACTATTCCATAAACATGGACGTAGATTTTTTCATATTGTGAATTCAATAATTCAAAACGACAATAAGGAATTTTCAAATAACATTTGCACAGTTTGGAATGCGCAAGCTGATCCCCGGTGAATATTTTAATTAGCGTTGTTCTGGCAATAGGAAAAATAAAGAATTATTATCTGAACAACTGAAAAAAGTTGTTAAAAAAATTAGTACGAATGATGGAATCAGCTCTGGAAAGGAGAACAAAAGCATAAAACACCGCAAGATATCTCCTCACTGTCGTAGCTGACTGTATAGAAATGTTGTCTTACAATCCACAAGAATGAATTATATTTTCTGCTCATTCTTTAAGAGATGAAGAGTTATGAAAATGGTGTTAAGCTGAGATTGAAGAAAACCAGGTAAGACTTCCACTTCAAAACTTGATGAAAACAGTAGCGATGTTAACGCCATTTTAAGGAAAAATATCTCATTTTAATACACGTGTAAAATTCATGAATTTGACAATAAATCTGATTATTTCACATATGACAGCTTACTGAACCGCATGTTACACTTAAAGATCTGTCCCATGATTGTTTCAAATGCATAATTCTGGTAAATGGGTAAACTTTAAGAGAATATTCCTTGGTACATACAATAGTTTTCATGACGCTGGAACAATATAGAAAGTTAATATTCAAAGCAGTTATAGAACGCTGCAACCAATCGTTGACGCGAGATCTAGCGAAACTAAGGAAAACACATATATTACGTCAGACTTAAAACACTTCAGAAAATAAAGTTTACCAAACCAAATTCATGTTCTCAATGTTCTGGTATAAATTTCCAAGCTATGGTCTTTTTAGAAGGAAGATGTATTATTTGTGTATCAATTTAGGATACATAAGTTCACATTATAAAAATAAAAGATGCCTGACGCGAAAAAGAATGGCGGCAGTATACGAGGAAGAAACATTATATATATTATAATTAATAAGAATATTCGTTTACAATTTTGAGACTGAGTATTTCGAGTGAAAAAAATATAATAAATTATAAACCAAATTCGACAGACCTCGAGAAAATAGCCAAAGTTGTGTTATGTAGAAACATACATTTCAAAAGTGAATGCGTATGTTATGTGTCATTTAGTTGTAAGAATTTGTTGAATAATACAACATATATAGAGGGTACTAAATTGCTGGCATTAGTTTCTTTCTTGGACTTGCTAAAAATATAGTTTCATAACAATCTTAACTTACTTCATCCAAAGCGAATAATAAGGCAGAAACAACAAGAACTGCACATGGAATAGACATATCTTACTATTTGGGGAAAAGATTAAGCAAATATAACACGGAAAAGTTGAAGTCTAGCGTTAAAGAAAATGCGATACTTGGTTTAAAACTGAACGTAAGTCTTGCTTATGAGGCATTGAATTTGATACATCACGCAGTTGAAATACTTGAATTATGTTGTGTCATTTTCAAAATACAATAGCCACAATAGGCTTCACCAAACGTTTAAATTTAAAAACAGAATAAAAGAGAAACGCGTTGACGCTGGCATTTATACATTTGAATGCTTGTTTAATATATTTTTCCCGGTGCAAAATATATTTTTTTAAACATTAAACAGAAGTAACGTGATTAAAATATAATTTGACGGATGCTTTTCGGAAAGGTGAAGTTGCCAAGACAATTCCAAAACTACCCATCAGGGCAAGTTCAAATGATTCCTTTTCCGGATAAAGGTTGCTCCGAGTAAATTCAAGAAAACAATGGACGGAACCTTGTCTGAACTGGATTTAGCAATATTCTATTTAGATGGCATCATCATAAAAAGTGAAAATAGCTTAAAGCAAATATTTCGTGTAAAGAGAGGTGTTAAAATGGTGAATTAGGTTGTACATTTAGTGTGGAAAATGTGAAATGTTCTGTTAGAAATTAAATGGACGACCCCCATACTTAGCGAATGTGAGTGTGGAAGCGGGGGCAGAACGAGATAGATAGTCGTATTTCTGCTTCAACTCTAGCTATTATTTTCTATTTCCAAAACTCATTTCATCTATGTACAAGCATTTCTGAACCTGTCAGGTTTCGGAATACAACACTAATAAAAATAGAATAAAAATCATATGATAATATATAATATATAATTACAGTTTATAAGTACCTATAGAACGAATAAAGAAAGACCCACAAATACATATAATAAAGTAAGGCTTTTATTTGCATCAGGCTGCATTGTACGTGTTTTATCGATACTTGCTAATCAGGCATTTAACAAATTTCTATGTCTGTCGTTAGGATAGAATAAGAAGAGCAGAAAATGATCGTATGTGCTAAAGCAAGACATATTTCATTTCATACTTGAAGTGGACATACGTTAACGGGTTCAATGAGCGTTTACAATCGAGTTTATGCTTAGATGTATCGTACAACATGTCACATGTTCCGAAACGGATAGAATAAATATAGATTTTCTTGCCGGGAATATTCAAACGATGCACTAATCGCGTCTGTATCGATGTTCGTATGAGTGAAAGGAGAGCATTGTGGACACATCTGACTGACAGATTGCAGCGAAGCTCGTGGTGCCTATTTGTTTGCATTCTTTGTTTCTCAGGACAAAGCCTCCATGTCAAACAGAGACTTTACGTTCAGTTCGAAATGTAATTCGAGGTCGCCTTGAAAGGTAGGTACGGATACGCGTTTTGAAGTGAATAACGTTGCTTGCTGCGAAGATAATGCAAAACCATTTGCGATACGGCCAAATTGGCGCCGTGTAGTATTAAACAAATGGCCCCATTGTGTGAGATCTTTATCGGATCTATATATTTCCCCCGGTATCTTTGTTTAACTATCACCTACGACTGGAGTCTGAGTATTAATCGTTTGATTAACATTTGTCGTCGTCAAATTTTGCGCTCTAGTACTTTTCTATCGCGTTAATTGTGAATCTAGGGCAAAATCTTAGATGCACATCACTCTCTCTCTCTCTTTCTGTTCATACTAACTAGAAGATCACATGATACATCTTTGTCTGGGCTGTTTTTCGTTAATGCTGTTGAGCATTGTCTAAAACATATTTAGCACACACTAACTATATAATCAGTTACTCAGGTCGATTATAACTACGGTCGGCATAGAGACAACATATAAGTTATGTTGTGAGACGGTCAAATAATACACGCATGAAATATTCTAATCGAACGTCCTCTTGCTTTCACTATCCAGCACCTTTCTCTCTCTCTTACTCTCTCTCTCTTTCTCTCTTTCTCTCTATTACTGTCCTTCTCTTATTTTATACATTCCCCTCTCTCACATTGTATCTTGCTCTGCTGTATATATTTCCAATGTATTTAATGTACCCTACCATCATGTCTACTCTTCTCGCTCGCCACATCTCTACCCTTCTTTTTCTTTCTCTCTGTCTCTCTCTATATTATGCTAATGGTCTTCCACTCGCCTCTTCGTCTCCCCCATTCATGAAGTCTACTATGTATACCTCTTTTTACACATATAACTTGTTCACGTTTTCTTTCGTTCATATCTCTTTCCTTCTCTATCCTTTTTACCCAGCAGCTATCTCTCTCCTCTTGTATCTATCCCCTCTCAAATTCGAACGACTTAAATGTGCGATACTTTTCTACTCACACTCTCTTCCTCTCTCTCTCTCTCTTTCTCTCTCTCTTTCTCTCTCTTTTGTGAAGTTTAATCACTGTTGTCTTGATCTAGTCTCGCACGTCACTCATAACCTTTTTCTCTTTATACCACTTTTCAACGTATGTACATCTATCTCTCTCTATCTCTCTCTCTCTCTCTCTCTCTCTCTCTCTATATATATATATATATATATATATATATATATATATATATATATATATATATATATGGTAAGAAGGGTAGTGCAAGTGCAGTATTAGTGCAGTTCATACGAGGGGAAAGTATATATGTAAAGGAGTAAGGCTATCAACATTTGTAAAAAGTGTTTTCAACATTTATTTATTATTTTGTTGTTTTATCATTTTATAATTTTATAAAACGCGTTTTAAGCGGTGGCCAGCTCTCATCAAATATGTAAATGCATTTAAAAAATGTATTTCGATATGGAATCGCGTTGTTTCATTTGAGGAAATGTGTTATTGTTTGGCGTTTTTGTGCATGTGTGGGTTTGCGGGCGTGTGATTATATGTTTTGTTATTTTTATATTTTTTATTTTTTTCTGTTTCCTTTGATCAGAGTCGTGTGTGTTTATTAAGTGTGATGTTGACCTTTATTTTATCGGTCATCTCCATTTCTTTAAGTGCTTGGATTTTCTTTTGAAATTTATCATGTTTTATTGTCATGTCACCGAATTTGCTGTGTGTGTGCGCGTGTATGTGTGCGGTTAGTTCTAAATCTTGGGCATAGGTTAGCGACATGCACACATCCCCATACACACACGTACCCTAATATACATATATGTGCGTATACACAGGCGTATGGTTAGATAGATGGACAGAGAGAGGTAGAGAGAGGTTGATAGAAGTACGGTCCGTAGCTTTACTTACGATTTGTTCAATTTAAGTATAAAGTTGTGTTCTTGCGTTAGAAAGTATGTGTGATCTTAGCTTTGAAAAATTGGCATTATTTTAGATTTTCCTTAGCTGCATGACTGCACATGTTGGGAGACAAATACTTTACGGTTTTCTTTGATTTTATTGTTGATTTCATGTAAAGATACTCTATTATTAAATGCAACGAACTTACATAAATGCCACCAAAATAATGCAATAATACTAAGAGCCATGTTGGAAATTCATTCGTACACATACAATGTATACGTATTTGATCGTTGTGTCAACATCCTCATAGAATTTGTATTTGGACTCGGCTGGAAAGCGTAGGCTGGGAGCGTAAACGCTAAGGATGTTCAGTAGGTCTGAAGCGGCTGATAAGCATAGAGACAAAATTCTGGTCGTGACACTGGATGGTTGTTTTACAGTAGTGAGTAGAGAATTATTCACTGCGTATACTACGCCGTCAAGTCTTTGTTCTTCAGGTCCCTTGCCAGAAAAAAAACGTGTAGTTCTGTTCTCTGAGGCTGCCGCTTGATGAGAGTCTTATTTCTCGAAGTATAGCTACGTCGATATTAAGCCTTGTTAACTCCCGGTCGATGTTAGCTATTTTTCAGGAATCATTGACCTGTTGTAAATCATCAGATACGCCAGAACACATGTTCCTGACATTCCAGTTTGCTAATCGCAATATCTGTGGTTTTGTTTTTCTTTGTTTGGTGCAGTGTCTTCAGTCTGCTTGTTGGTCTCCTCCCTAGTTTCAATCATCCATTGAAGCAGGCAGACTGTAGCGGGTTAGCACTTTTTTGGCTGGGACAACCCAGCTACAGGACGCAGTAGCTGACCAATGGGACTGCGATTGGCCTTTCTACCGTCAGAGACTACACGTAGGCCCTCGGGTTACTCCAATCGGTCCTAGCTAATTAATCGCAACTGTTGTCTCTCGTGTAGTTTTTGACGCTACAAACAGCCGTACTATTCGCCTCTCCAGGGCACAAAGCTGAGCAATTTGTATTGAGACCTTGCGCTAAGCAGACATCAGGATTCACCTCTCGGCCTCACTGATGTATCCCAAAGCAGAGCTTAGCAATACATTTGGCACTCGCTTAGCTGATATCAAACCACCTTAGTTACTCCACTCCGGATTAAGTGTCTGGGGTTACTCACTTAGCCTTTTCTTCTTCCAGAGATACCCAGAAAGCAGTGGGGCCACAATCAAATGACTGGGTTTCACGTTGTCATTTAAGTACTGCCATTGACAGTGCAACTTTAATTTCTGAAAAGGGCTTATGACAATATTTTTCAAGTAAATATTAAATTATGTTTAACTATAGATGCCGGCGTTTCAAGACGTTTCCTACCATCAGTGGAGAAAGTGATAATTTCAGACGGTTGTACACATTATAAGTTATTTCGACCTTAACTAGGTCTCCTCGGATGTGTTTCCAATCACGATTCAAACCCAAATGGAAGAATTTTAACACCTTTATATCTTTTTAAACAAAGTAAAAATAAAGAATAAAATAAAAAATAAAAAGTAGAAAAATAAAAAGAATTCCAACGATATTCTATTTATTGATTGGTCTCTATAATATAGAAGGGATGGGAAGAGGTGATTATGTAAATTAATAAATTAGGGTGGTGGCATTAACAGACAATCTATGTCTGGAAGAAAAAATTAGAATCCTAAAATATGAAGACAGCAATATCTTAAATAAAAGGGACGAATTATTGGCAAAATGTAGACACCGTCACAAATTTAAAATAACTAACCTGTAAATTATTTATTTTTTTACTGTTTATATTTTTTTTAATTTACTTTTATTTATTTCTTTTGTAAATAAAACCTATATTAACTTCACCATACTTTTCATTCATCGTTATATAATATAACATTTTTTAATTGCGTGCAGTTGCAGTACCTATTTTAATCGTAATTTCCGTATTTTAATTTTTAAACGTATAACATTCGCAATCTGAAATTTAATCAAAACTTTCGCATTGTTACATAATTTTACAAAATTCTTATTCCTTTAAACGAACGCAATTAGGTTTTAACCATGATCATTTATATTCACCTTTTAAATCGAGGATTGACTTCTTTAATAAATAGGAAACCTAACATTTTTTTTTTGCACTTTGATTTTACATATTTTTATACTCCGTTAATGCCACCACCCTAATTTATTAATTAACATAATCACCCCTTCCCATCCCTTCTATATTATAGAGACCAATCAATAAATAGAATATCGTTGAAATTCTTTTTATTTTTCTACTTTTTATTTTTTATTTTATTCTTTATTTTTACTTTGTTTTAAAAGATATAAAGGTGTTAAAATTCTTCCATTTGGGGTTGAATCGTGATTGGAAACACATCCGAGGAGACCTAGTTAAGGTCGAAATAACTTATAATGTGTACAATCCGAATGTATATTTAGTCTTTTTAAACCTCATAACGTATCCATGCTCTGTTTGAACGGAATAGAGCGCTCTGATTCGGAATCCTATCCTAAATAATCGAACCTGAAAACTATATATATATATATATATATATATATATGTATATATACATGTATATATATATATATGTATATATATATATATATATATATATATATATATATATATATATATATATATATATAGTCTTTTTTTAATATCTGTGGATAGTGCTCAACTTGAATTTCTTACAGAGGCGTTATAACAATATTTACAAAGAAATATTAAATTATTAATACCTACATACGTTTAGACGTGAAGCTAATTCTCAGAGTTAGAGTTAACGAAGACGCTTTACGCTTTTGCCTTATCGTCGCGGCCATCGGACACCATCACGTGATACGCTGTATACATCATAATATCTAAAGAGTTCGCGAACGTAAACGAAATTTGTGCATAGCCAAGTTACAGTCTGTTTTTGTTTAATATCTCCAAACAGTGCTCAACTTTAATCTATTAAAGGGGCTTTATAACAATATTTACAAATAAATGTATGTGTATATGAATAAATAACAGATCAGAGGTATATTATACTGTACTTTAATGTCAGTATTTGCCCCAAGAAAAATGTTGAAGTGGTTCTAAAGAATTCGAATCACACTTTAACAAATCCAAGTAGGAACACAAACATCCCGAATTCAGAGTATGTAACGAAACAAAATCCATACAATATCAAGGTGCAATTCCAAGAAATATCCCGGAAGACACGTAATGACGAAATGGGGATAACACACGTCAAAAAGATTTTAAATCCAGAAAATCTAATACGACGGGATGTTCGTGTTAATACTTGAATTTATGCGAGTATGATTTGAATTCTCATAAAAATACTTGTAAGTTGTTCTTAGATCCAAAACTGCCATTAAATCTCAGAATGATATAACTCTTATATTACATTTTATTTATTTATAGCTCTATTATAAGTTTTATATATATATATATATATATATATATATATATATATATATATATATATATATATATAGAGAGAGAGAGAGAGAGAGAGAGAGAGAGAGAGATTGGAGAGGGGCAGATGTAGTCCTATTTCAACATATGCTGAAAGACTCGCCTTACTGAGCGTACAAACAACGTACCAGTGTATTCCTCTGAGAAAATACTAATTAAGTTTAATCTTAAAGGACGACAACAAAAACATACAAAGTTGATTTAAACTTGTGTGACAAGAGTACATTGTACATTGTTTTTTTCTGATAAAGTATTTGAAAAAGAATGGTATTGACGCTTTGCTTGCGAACTTCTATTATTTAAAAGTACCATGCCCTTCTTAAAAGAATAAAATTCAATTATCAAACCGGTCGAAAGCTTCAGAGTTGTTTCATGAATTGAACACTATAAGAGAGTCGACATAGAAGAAGTTGATTTCGAAATACGGAAATATGACCTATGTTATTTAAGCGTAAGTCAAGATTAATTTAAGAAAACTGACAGTATGTTTTAGCAATATAAGGCGAGGATATAACGCTTATTCTCTGAGGAAAAGGTTATAATTTGGCTGGGGAGACCGTCAAGAGTATTCTGTATTAAGCTATGGTAATAGTTTGAAAGTAATAAAATTTAAAGTCTTCGTAAAACTTGACAGATGACAGACGGTTCCAATGGTAATGTTGTTAGCGTTGTGGCCTTTCCGAATATATATCAGTGCATCTTGTTCACAAAGACCGTTGGGAAATGTTTGAATGCATATGCTTCCTTCCCAGATATTGCTGAGATAATAGTTTAGAAAACAACGAGCAAAGTTTGGTCAGGAAACCTGAACATGAGACGGAAAGTTCTGATTTGATATAAAATGGGTAAATAAAACTCGTATCAAGCGAAGGTGCTTTTATTTATAATAGTACGGCTGTTTTATCGCCGTCGCTATACAATCGAAACAAAGGTAGAATTTTATCGTGTTTAAATTTCATAGACAAGATGAATATTCAGTAATGCCAGGGAAAACGATTTACATTTATACAGTTTGCTTAAAATATCATAGCTCGCGATACATGTGCTGATGGTCTCAAAAACTATTTACAAATCGGCCATCTTTGGTCTGTGTAGTCTTATTCTTGAATGGGTAGAATCTATTCACACAACAGAGCAGTTTTGCACCAATTTCTATCCCACCTTACAAAGATTAAAATCAAGATATAATCCTTACAAAATCTCATCTTTGGAATCCTAATTCAATTTTGATCAAACTCTATTACAACGTTTTATATTAAAGACTTAAGTTTAAGGGGTGTTCAGAAGACATTGCCATTCAGTGAATCTGTATTTATTAGTGCCTTATGATCATGAATAACATTTAATGCAAATTTGAAATATTTAAATTTTACATTAGGGGTGGGCTTATCTTAGACTCCCATAAACTGTCTTAAATTACTCTACGGAAACTGAAATTTGATGAATATTTATTAATGTATATCCAATACCCATTGCTTAAATTTCCCAAGAAATCAGAAGTATATAGATATTTCTGAAAAGCTTCCACCTCCTATTTTTCCCTTAAAAAATAAAATATGTAGCCAATATTAACCACTATCCTGTTCACAACTTTTTAATGAAAATGTATATTGATTGTTTAATTGGTTTAGGAGTTAATCATGTATATATAAATATATAAACATATACGTATTACTTACTTTGCATAAATAGAGTTGACACATACACACACACACACACACAAATATATATATATATATATATATATATATATATATATATATATATATATGTATATATATACATAAAAAAGTATAGTAATATATTCTATCATTAAAACATTGATTCGCACTAAGTGATGTAGTTCGTTTTTGACATGCATCTTTCCGATAAGTTTATAAACGAGCATTGCTTTTTTGAACACTCACATGCGAATTTAATCGTAATATCAGAACACGTGTTCGACTCATATACAATCAAAGGCAATCTAACCTACCGTTTACTAATGCTTACGTTCTCCTCGCTGTTGAATTTGATACAATAGGTGCATATTTTATTTTTACATAATTATCGTTCACATAGTTACCATGGTGACTCAATAGATTTGGGAAAAGATATTCTACGCAGAAATATATTTTTGGGAAGATATAGAAAATTAAAAAAATCAACGCAAAAAATGAAATATATTTGGTTTACAATAGAACATTTGTGTTTGAACTGGATATGGATTTGCTATAATATTGAGGAATTGTTCATCCATATAGCTATACTCCGACGCTATTCTTTAAAATATGCAGTCATGTCTTATTTCCGTTGTTCTAACGTCTTCTAAAATATAAGAATTCATCCGGTGATTAAGCCACTCTTTAGGGGAGGTATTACCATAAATGAAATGCATCACCAGTCTGACCTGGTGTTGTACCATGTAACAGTAACATCTATAGGTGACTTAGACTTTGTCTTGGATCTGAAAATAAACTAGCTGCGCTAATATATATATATATATATATATATATATATATATATATATATATATATATATATATATATATATATATATGAGAAAAGATGGATGAGGGTAATCCGAAGTAATGGGAAATGAAAAAGAAAAAAAAAAAGATTTGTTTTATGTATTCATCAACGTTTCGTCTTTATTTGTAAGACTTCCTGAGGATGATAATTTTAAGAAAAATGTCATGCAAGTACGTAGAAATATTGAGTTGACATGATGGGTTAATGAGAAGAAGTAGTACCCACCAACTTCTCTCAGCGCGGACCTGGTCCTGCGCTCCCAGTAGTGGCTACTGCTTCTTCTATCCCCTTTTAATGGAAAATATGATATGATCAAATAAGAACAATATGCATAGGGAAAATATGACTGCTTCAAATAGTGAACTTGCAGGCCTCATAAACTAACGTAGTTTCCGGACAGATATACTAAAGTTCCGTATATATAAGCATATTCGACCAGAAATGCAGGATAGTTTAAAACAGTCACTAATCCACATATGTTATTATTTTCGAAGTATATAAATCGAACAAAATGAGCATATAAATTACAGAGTAATTTCAATCAGTTCAATAGATGATCGAATACTTATTCAGTGAGTGTTACATTTCCGGGTAGTTCGAATATATAATTACTTATTGTTTCAAATATGAAATTGTTCAGCTAGAAATGTAATTTGTGCTTGACAGAATTAATTAATAGTATAACTCACTCCCGATAATTTATCAATTTCTTCATCATCTCAAAGTTTGATTAATATATTAAGATACATTCAAACATCATCATTACACGGTCTGAAAGCTCGGTAGAATGTATTCCAACCTTACGAAGAAGGTCCTACATCTTTTGTTAGATAACATATTACGGTTATTTTTAAAGGATTCTATTGCCCATGCATTACAACGTTAGCTCCCAATGTTACAAAAGCTACCAAAACATGGTTGTGCTCTAAAGAAACCAGGACGAAATACGTCAAGTCACGCAAAATGAAATATTATGGGCGATTGTTAAAGTTCCAGGATAGACACTCTAGCTGACTACTATAATACGGCTTTGAGGTCTTCATCGAAGTCTTCATGAGAACAAAACGTTAATGTGGACAGTTATATACACTAGTACAAGACGCAACCTACCATAAATATGATAGCAATAGGACACATCTATAATTCTAAATGAAATAAATTGATCTGATTATTAATATAACATCAACAAATTCCTAGATATTGCATTCAAGTTGAAAATAAATACATATGAACTTTATCGTAAGGAGAATGCCGACATGATCTCAATAAACTCACAATTCAAATGGCGGTTTCTTAACATATTTCCTTTCCTGTTGAATGACAACTGAGTAATAATTATTTTAATGAAAGTGTTTGCAATTAAGTAGCAGTGGATATAAAATTGCCCTTACAAATAGGGGACACTAGACGCACGTGTAACCAGTCGTAGGTCATATACTAGCATTATATATTCTAGAAATAATAGATCTATTTACTTCTATAGCATCAATATTATTATATAAGTGTATTATTAGTATTTATTATTTTTTCATGAAAATAAAAATACTTACAATTTTGTCATATAATTCGCGTAAATGTGTGTAGTGTGTACACGTATGTAAATTAGGTGATTTCACTAAGAAAAGAGTATACACCGTTTTGTAAATGCTCACAGAAACAATAAGACATATTAAAATGTCGCTAAATAAACATACAGTTAACGGGAAAATAAATATATAGATAGTTTAAACCGAGATTTGTGACTTCTTCCGACAATTAAAAGGTACAGCTAATAAGAACAATTAAACTATAATTATTTTCAAACACAACTCAACCTCAAAATAAAGATATATATTATAGCGTATATTTTGTGCAATTAAATATATTGATGAAGACACATTATGGGAACAATCGTTGAGTAAATCACATGTATTATAATAATAACAAATAATAGCACTAAACTGAACGCTAATATACATGTTTATATAAAACATGGAAAACCAAAATAATCATTTGACTTACACCGATTTTTAACTAAATAATCATCACAAGTGTAGAGAATACATTCTTGAAGCTTAAGTATTCACCCGTTTTCTTTATAATCCTCATACATAAAATGTTCTAAACATAAACAGTAACAAGTACTTATATCTCTACAGACAGGATTGATATTTTATTTATTTATTAATACAAGATGCTTACTGCAAACACCGATTAGAATAATGCTAGAACAAACTAACAAAGCTGATTAGCTAAATAATAAAAATATGAATGATAACAGTAATAATAATAAAACTAATAATAATAATAATAATAATAAATAATAAGATGAAGTAGAAGAAGATGATGATTAGTAATAGAGATTGAGAATAAACCAATATTTGCACTTGAATTAATTGCCCCACACAGAATGTAATAAGATTAGGTTGAATCCTATCGAATGTCTTGATATTAATACTCGCTGCATTCAGTATAACATTTTCGTTATCACGTGATAAAACTCGTGGCCTACGGGACTAAAGCGAACGCTTACAGGTTCAAGGTATCTCTGTGAACCGGGTTCCCACCTTGTGGCCGTCCGAGATTGGTATTTCTCTGCGCTGATTAGAGCTGTAAGCTTTAAACGACGTCGTACGTAGGTAAAATATTAAAACTATAATGTAATATTATATATATATATATATATATATATATATATATATATATATATATATATATATATATATATATATATATGTATATATATATAACATGTAATATGAAAAGTACACGTTATGTATCCGTCGAGAGGAATTTGTTACTTGTTTACTATACAGATAGAACAGATATACATGTGTAGCCATACTAATATTAAAATGTATGTGTGTCTGCGAGCGGCTAGAGTATCTCTTAACAGTGTTGCTGCGTATGTTTTTTTTTATATGGTACTGCAGCACCCTCTGTTTAATTTCACAGCTATACATGTATGATTCATTTATTTTACCTGTATATAGTATATTATGAGCAGTACTACTTAAATAAACATCTGCGAATAAAACTGTCTGTATTTACAGTAAAATAAAACAATACACGTTATTCTTGCTTTTTACTCAGACTCCGAAACCTCCGAATCCTGCGACGTATAGGACAGTCAAAGTAAACAATATTGACATTGTTTTAATATTTTAAGTTAAGTTTACGTTTTAAATTTCATATTTAAATAACTTCCTTCAATTGCTATTTATGGTAACGCGGCTAGTAATTTCTCTCTGGTGTTCTTATTTGACATCATATTCTGTTTAGACTTTGTTATTCTATTTTATCGAATAACATGCCACTTATTTAAGCCGATTCTCCAACAATTTAATTTGTTTTCCTTTTTTATTCTATGAAAGATAATTTAAAAGCAAGCATTCAGAATTAATTAATAATTGCAATGTTTCTCGAAATTATTAATGGCACTTGTAAATATATCACGTTTGACACATGATTCGCTTAATGAGTGCGGTCATTATATGCCAAATATAAAAAAGCAAAAAATCTATATCAGAAAATGATATGATGTAGAATATATTGGTATCTGCCTTTCTACTTATAACAATATGTACATAAGATTAACATCCACTATTTAAGTGGGCACGATCATTCCTGACTTCCTATGAAAATAAAAATAAAAATACAATAGCACACACTCTCTTGAAAGCTTCACCATACGATTGAGAACAAAAATTCTACCCCATGGCAGGGGGCGGTTGATATGGTGTGTCAACCCATGTGCTAATCAGCAATTCATACTGAAGTATTTGCAAAAAGCATTTCGGGGCTGTATTTTGGGGGCGTGAAATTGTCGCCGTCCTCTCGCATACAGTGCCTGTTTTTCACCAAATGTCAATTGTCAATTTTTGTTTTGCTTTTTTCCGCCAATTTCGATGTTTTTGTAGTTTTTGTTTGCTTTTTCCTTATTTTTTTATGTTTTTCATGTTTTCTGCCAATTAAAAAAAAAATTTGGCGGTAATTTTTATTTATAATTTTTTTTGTTTTATAATTGTTTTTTTGATGTTTTTTTTTATGTTTTTGGTCAATGTCTTTTATATATTTTTTTATTTGGCGCTAATTTGGATGTTTTTTAGGCATTTTGTCTTATATTTTGTGTGTTTTCAAGTTATTTGTAAATATTTAAAAAAATTTTTTGCACTTTGGCGCCAATTTTCATGTGTTTTATTTTTCGTTTTGTATTTTATTTTTTTCGTATTTTGGCGCCAATTTTAATGTGTTTAGATTATTTTGTTTTTTATTTATTTTTATATGTTTTCATGTTTTTTGTCATTTTTTGTTTTTATTTGTTTTCTGTGTGTTTTTCGTCATTTTAAACAGACCGCCTGATCGAGATACGGCCAGATCTGGACGGGCTAGGCAATCATCTGTCGAAATGTATAGGTAGTGTAGTATTTATTCTGTTGTCATCTTACCATCCTCAAAGGCATTACCTCCTCTATTTTTTGAGAGTTGCGGAAGTGGTGTAGTATCTCTTTTGTTGTCATGATACCCTCTTCTCAGGCATTACCAATTCTTTTTTTGAGAGGTGTCGAGGTAGTGTAGTATCGGGTCTGTTGTCATGATACCCTCCTCCCAGGCATTACCTCCTCCTTTATTGAGAGTAGGCGTAGTGTAGTATCGGTTCTGTTGACATATACCATCTTCCCAGACATGATAACTTTCATTGAGGTTATGGTTAGAGTCGTCTTTTTTGTTGCTGTTTTTTTTATAGTTTTGGCGCCAATTTGTATGATTTTGTGTTTGTTCATGTTTGTGTGATTTTTTGTTTTTGCTTTTATGCGCCAATTTTGATGTTTTTCATAGTTTTTTGTTTGTTATTTATTACTTTGTTTTTTAATGTTTTTTATCAATATTTTTTGCTTTTTTGCGCCAATTTTCATTTTTTTATGTTATTTTTGTTTTACAATTAGTTTTCTATGATTTTCATGTTTTTTGACAATGTTTGTTTTTCACTTTGGCGCCAATGTATTTTTTGTTATTGTGGTTTTAGTTATTTGTTAATGTTTGTTTTTGCTTTTTGGTGCCAGTTTCGATGTTTTTTAATTGTTTTTTTATGTGTTTTCATTTGTTTTGCTATTTAGTGCTAATTTTGATGTTTTCAAAATATATTAAAAAAAATTGTTTTCATCCTATTTTTTGTGTGTGTGTGTTTCTTCGTCATTTAAAACAAGCCGCCGAATCGGGATACGGCCAAATCTGAACGCGTCAGGCGATTATCTGTCGAAGTGTACAGGTAGTGTAGTATTTGTTTTGTTGCTATGTTGATATCCTCCCATGCATTACCCCCTCCTTTTTTTAGAGGTGTAGAGGTAGTGTCGTCTCTATTCTTTTTTCATATTATATTCTCAGACATTACCCCCTCATTTTTGATAGGTGTAGAGGTAATGTAGGATCTGTTTTGCTTCCAACTAGCAGAAATCTGCGACTGGAGGGAGCATATATTTGTTAGAATATATAACGTATTTTATGTAATACTTTTTATTAGTGTTCGTAGCGTTCGTTGATTTACGCTTAAAACTATTTCGATTGTTTCACTTCTTAAATGATAAAGATCTGTATATCGCCCTTAACTTTATAGGACCGATTTTTCGTTAATATATAGATTTTAATTTATTTTATCCGTCTATAAAAGTAATCCATGGACACATGTTTCTGGCTCATAGTTAAGAAAACTCTCTATATATATCTGTATGTATATATATATATATATATATATATATATATATATATATATATATATATATATATATATATATGAAGAAGAATGGAAAGGAATTAGAGAAGCAAAAGCCAAATCATAATTTAATTCAATTGCTCAGAGCAAGGTATATTCCGCAAAAAAGGCAATTTATTCTTTTCCTAAAAGTTCGCTTTTAGTACACCACTATATATATATATATATATATATATATATATATATATATATATATACATATGTAAAGGTATTATATATACATGTATAATGTGTATGTATGTATATATATGTATATATATATGTATATATATATATATATATATATATATATATATATATATATACTCCTATTTATAGGTGTGTATATGTGTGCCTGTTTGTATAGAAAAATGATATGTTATCCAAATATATCCGTAGGCTGATGTGTTTTTATTTCTTTTCATTAAGAATATCCTCTTCAGAATGAAACAGAACTTGTTATGGTTGATACTTTTTATTAAAGAGACACATGATATGAAGGATGGAAAAGAAAAATAGAATGATAGGCATTGGGTTGGCGGACGAGTATGATTACATTGTTGGGTAGAATAGAAAGAGTTCGTCGCTCGTTAAAATGGGAACTTTAAATTGAGGCAAACACATTAGAAGGAATGATGAATAAGGCAGATAAGTTGATACTTAGCGAGCAGACGAAAATATGTAATATCTACGTATTACATGTTTCCTTATTTTCTACCGGTTTGTGACGATATCATTGTGTAATACTATCAAGTAGATTTTAGACTATACTTTGTTTACTTCTTTGTATTCTTAGTAGTTATAGTAGTAGTAGTAGTAGTTGTTGTTGTAGTAGTAGGAAAAAGGAGGAGGAGCTGTTCAATTGGCCCTTTTGACGTCTGGTATACAGAGGGTACTACATTCCACATTATGTGCAATTTTTCGCTGTAGTGGAAAGAAAAAACACAGCGGACAGGCAGAATAACAAAAATACTTAATCATAATAAATTAATATATAACATATATGTATGTCTAATGTGGTTAAGTGCTTAACGAGACGGACTTAAATCCTTAATTTGCCAAGTGCAAACCCCGTTCGTTCCACAGGACCATTTTCATAAAACACACACCTTATTTTGTATCTAACGTCCTAGAGAGGACGTAAATAAAATAACGTATTTAATAGATATGGGCAAAAGCAACAAATACATTGTGTCACATTTTTCTTAACTCTACCAGTAGATTTCTAGTTTTCATGTTTCAAGAAAAGGAGAGAGATATATTTACTTTTTGCTCGTTTTTCATTACGTAATAATACATAATTATACAGTAATGTAATCGTTTATTTACATTTTAAAGTCTCTTAAATATGTGTTAAGATTTGAGCTGAATGTGTTAAAAAGCAAACATATATGTCATACGCATATTAATGCTTAATTACCGAAGCTGTAATAATGTTATTCAATAATAAAAGATTGCAAAAAATACACAGTTTATCACGTGTGAAGCTACAGAGATTTACTTAAAATTAAGCAAATAATTGCACTTAAATATTTTCTGTTGATTAGGATTCCTTTGCTGACATTTATTATTTGTACGCCATCCGTTCAAAAATGTCATTTGAATATAAAAACTAAAGAAAATTGCATATCATCGAAGGTGTCAGTTTCCAAAAATGTCACATGATGACAATTCATAAGAATACACATAAAACATTCCGAATAAATGAAAATAAATCTTCGTTTACAAGAAAGAAACGGTTAGAAAGATGAAATGTATTCATTTCAAATGTCGATGAGTAGAAAACAGAAACTTTGCTAAACAGACACATTAAACATATTTAATATATTTGTAGCGTAAACATAACATCGACAGCTGTAAGAATGGGTACACAGGTTAACTTATTAATTGGTTGGCAATAGCTACGGTAGCTTACAGTTGCTTATAAAGCAGTTCCATAGTAATAGATATAAGAGGACGGCTTGACGCACGTCTGACTGCTTGAATTGGGGACCAGTCAGTTATCAGATCAACCTTTAGATGATAACACTTCGTTGTCACTAGTCCAAGCTAATTTCATTCCGAAAATACATTTTAACTCACCAAATTTATTTAAGCTGTAGTTCTGTTATTTTATTATTTTTTACTATAAGTCCGTGAGTATTCTCTCAAAAGTCAGAGTTAAATTTTGTTTTATTTACATGTAAACAGCTCTGTTCATTGACAAAATATCACCATTACTTTTCTTAAAGTTTACAAAAGTATTATCTTTGATAATTTGTTAATAAATCGTACATTCTGAATTTCAAATATTTCTAATATTCTTAGTAAGTATACTTACATGTACGCAGATCTGTTAATCCACAAAACATCCATTTTACTTTTTTTTAGTTTAAAATATTTCTTTGACATTTCTCAGAATGGTCAAAAAGTGTTGTATGATAGGTTATCAAGGCAATTATGATGAGCAAAATACGGTCCGCATGTTTCAGCACCCAAAAGATCAAGATGAGAGAGAAAGATGGCTAAAGGTAATACTAAGAGCTAACACTCCTTACCACTCAGATACTGTTGTTTGTGAAAGGCAATTTCCGCCTGGTTATGAAACTGTGTTTTTATGGTAAACGCACGACCAAAAGATCCTGTAATAAGTTGCCATAAAGTGTGGTACAAAGTCATTTACCAAAACCAAGGATAACAAAGAAAAGTTCCGCTTCTGTGCGAAGTGTACAAAATGATGAGTTTGTATATTTCTTATATCAAGATAGAATTGATAATTTTACAAATTCGTATGCTGATATTGGCCATCATGATTTTGTGGCAGCAGTTATCTGCTAGGAATCTAACAATCCAGTCTTGTATTTTTTTTACTTGAAGTATTCCTATTTTTTCAATTAAAGTATACTCACACACATTTCTTTCCTGTTTAAAACAGAATAAACACTTTCAATATTTGTCTCAAATTGGGAAACAAATCGTCACCTTAGTAACTTGAAAATTGAACTAGTGAAACAGGTGCTAGACAACATATCAACGTTATGTCACCACAAATAGTTGGAACAACAGTTTACAAGTCTTAAATGCTTGTCCGAGGATTCGAATATTTTGCCACATCTCAGTCTCTTTATAAAATACGTCGAGCCATGACAAATTACCCAGCATGAACACATGGGTGAATATGACCTTAAAAGTTTCGAAAGTAAGTTATCTGAATTTTCCTGATGATGTTTTTTATCAAACTGTCAGATAAACAAGAAAAATGTATCACCCTAGTGTATGAGGTTTAGGTTAAAGGGAGGTTAAGTTTGTTGCCAAAGATTCTGAAGATGCTGTAACAAAAACTGTATTGGGAAGTATGGTCAAATGTGTACATGGTAGACCAACGTTTTTGATTAAGACTATCCCATTTTCTAAACTACATTCGGATTTTTTGTTTCAGAATATTGATTTACTCAATCATTCGAAATGTCATGTTATTGCAGTTATTTGTGACAATAATCGGACTAATCAAGCGTTATTCAATAAATGTTATACTGTTGAAGTTAAGTATTAGGTTACTAAAAATGGGATATACTTGCTTTTCGATGATGTACATGTATTTCAAAGTATTCGCAATGATAAGATAACTGAGGCTTGTTCAGTATTGCTGTTTCATTCTTATGGTATAGAAATGACACAAAAATATAAAATAGTGAAACAACTGTTGCCGCATAAAATATCAATTGTTTAGTTATCAAAATAAACATGACTAGCGGTTCTTCCTAAACATGTTCAGACACAAATGTTTACCACTGTTTGAAAGTGTGTTGTGATGAGACTATAACTACAATGAAAAAACATACAAGAGAAATGTTACTTTCATCGAATATGTTTTGAAATCTTGGGAAATCGTTAGTGTAAAATATATTTATGAAATTGTCAAGACAAATTATCCACTGAAAAGAGTATTATCAGATCGAAATGATAGAAATCTGAGATTTCTTGCAAATTTTGGAAGTATGACAAAAAACATAGGGAGAAAACGAGGAAATGGAGAAAATCATTCACAAGAGGCACTAGTATGGCTACCAAGCATACATGTAATAGTTTAATTGATATTTGCAGTTATTTACTTGACAGTGGGTTCAATTTTGTCATTCTTGAAGTATTTACCACCGACTATCTTGAAACTAAATATTGTAAATTGAGACAAGGTTCTGGTGTACTTATTTTATTACCGTATAAAATGTTATTATGAAATTCCATGTTCAAAAAACAAAAATTACGTTTCTGGTTGAAAGTTGATGTTAGAAAGCATAGCCATGATCCAGGCCATACCTGCTCAAAATACGGATATCTGTTGGATGAATTGGCATGCCAAACAGTTGATCACCTGTCAGACTTCGAGACTGGTATTCCCAAAAATATTAAAATGTCGCTTTTTATATAGCAGTATATATTACACGAAAGGATGGTGTTACAGAGGAGCAAATATTCAATGACACTGTTTTTTTTATAATTATGAGTATTGGCGTTTTGTGATGATTTAAAATTTCCACTGCATACCACTGTTCAGTGAGTGGTTTCGGTTTCATGATGTACAATGCTGTCAAATCAAAAGTTTGCAGAAATTCCTTGACAAAAATGTTACTATTGGTGTGTGAAATGCATCATTTCGATACAAAGAGAGTGCATGGAATTATATTATCAAATATATTTTTCAATAATTGTTGTTTGATTCAGTCTCCCAAGTCAAGTAAAGAACCAGCACTAAAGGATTTGAAGTTATCGTGAAATTTTAGCAGTTTGATCAATTATAAATAATTATAGATCTGTAAGAATAGAGAAAGTAATTATTTCTGCAAGAACCTGCAAGAACATGTTGAAGTACATATAGTTTTCTTCTTACATTTATCTGCTTGTTCTTGCAAAGAGAAACTGATTATTCGTACGAACATTCAAAAACAAAAGCTTCAAAATCCATATAAATACTATAATTCAAAATAATTATAGTATTAATATGGATGTTGAAGCTTTTGTTTTTGAATGTTCATACGAAAAATCAGTTTCTCTTCTAATTACTAGTTTACTGTTTTTGCTGTATGATCAGTGGAAAATAATTGCGCATTAGAAAAAAATCACTTTGTGTTTGGATTATGTTATCATGTGAAGTGAAGACTCTAGTCAAAATGTTTGTTAAAAACAATAGAAATAAGGGCAGTTCACATTTTGGGTCAGTTAAAAACATATCACATTTTAACCAACTATGTTTCTCTGCTTGATATCATCAACTGCCGCTGATCCCTTTTTAACCACAATATACAAAGCCTGATCTTTTGACACAAGTACAAAGTCGCTAAATAAAATCCCACATTGAAATAAAAATCACTCATTGAAATATGCATTTGCCTTTGTGTATTCAAAGTTACATGTCTTTTTATTTATAGGAATTCATAAATAATTGTCAAACTTATCAATTAACTCATTGTGGTTCTAATTATTTGGTGTGTAAAACACATAAACACATCAAACCAATTTCACAGGGGTATGCCCCTTTGTTTGCAACTTCTATATCGAATATTAAAGAAAATTCACATGGTCCCTAGTAAAATACTACTATTTCCATGATAGACTGGCCTGTAGTAGGGATGACCATGAGTATTTCTAATTTGTTGTCGCTTAATATATTTTATAATTAGCATTCATCACAAGAATATCGTAAGAATGTAAGAGCGATTAAGCACGACAGAATAATTAAGCTTACAATGAACTCCCCTATGTGTGTAATTGACCTAATAGCAGTATATGAAATCGGCTATGTGGAGGTCGTTCCATTTGATAAAGTATCATCACTTATGCAGTCATTCTCTTGTGAATTGTATAAACATTTAATTAACACAAGGTTATGTGTTAAAATCAGTACGTGTTTAATTATTCATATGAAAAATGTTTACAATATATTTAGGAACCATTTGTTAATTACGGCAATGTTATTAAATTACACGGATATTAATGTTGGTTGAGAGCAAAGTGTAGTATCTGTTCTGATGCTCCATTTACGCTTTTCTGTACTCGATTAGTAAAAGAGAAGCCATTTTAGACTGAGGCAATTTATATTTGTGTTTTAATACAGAGTGCTCCTTGTGTTTAAGCTCTAATTAACCCACATTAAAAATCGACTATGTGTTTCACTTTGCTCTTGTGGGTAGGTAAGTAAATAGAAACGCGGACATTACTTGTTTGATGAGACATCTTTTAATATTGTGTTATAATTTTCCAAATAATACATTTTGTATTACGACCAAATTGGTGTATATAAGTTGCATGGGGTTTTTCGTTCCATATGTGTACAAGTATTTTCGATTCGATTATTATAATGCTCATCAGGATGAGTTAGCTATGCTGTATATTCATATATTTTCTTTGAGTATTTTACGGCTAGCTTAGTCTTCAAGCGTGTTAATCACTTTGCTTTTATTTTTAATTAAAATACTGAGTATGTTTAATTTCGTGGTCGAGTTTCAATTGTCGCGTATGGTGGTAACCACTACTCTAAGTGAATTGTGAATTGTGTGAATATTTGGTTATAATTGAGGTGATATGTTTATCAGTAGTTATGAGAGCCATTAATTCAATAACTGTTTTACTTTAAAATCTCCGAAACCGTAATATCGTTATAAGCTGATAATCCTATGTTTCTATTTGATTATTTACGTGTAGGTTTTTTACTTTTGTTTCATGACTGATATATTTCGGTATCCTATGACATTTTGTGAATATTTCCAACTGTAAGAAACAACATATAAAAGTTGTAAGTCTGCAACTTGCGGATTTAGTTAGTGTCTCTGGGAGTAAAACCCCTAGACGACGTATATTAAGTGTAGGATACAACCACTGTCAGTAGTAATATGGTGAAATGGAATGATTCTGTATTGTCACAGTGGGGGTGTTTCTGAAATTGGTATTCATTGTAGGGAGTGTTTATGAATTTAACTTTTATGCTTAGATTGTATCATTAATATTGGATATTATATATATATACATACATATATATATATATATATATATATATATATATATATATATATATATGTATAGATATGTGTGTATATGCTTTTCTTTTTCCCTGTATAAATAACTCAATGCTTTTTATGAATATATATATATATATATGTACCCTCCAAAGCCTACATCCTACCGCCCACCCACACCCTTAACCTACCTGCCACTTTAACTGCATCCCCATACCAACCCTTCCTCTTTTCCTTTTCCCTTCTTTTTTATTCCCCAATTCACAAAGCGGCTTTTTAAACAATCCCGCATCTCATACCCCCCAAC
Organism: Sepiola atlantica; assembly: GCA_963556195.1. Lineage (NCBI taxonomy): Eukaryota > Metazoa > Mollusca > Cephalopoda > Sepiida > Sepiolidae > Sepiola > Sepiola atlantica. The sequence continues at coordinate 155,525,204 of OY744518.1, read as the reverse complement.
CCCAAATCTTTAACCATTTTGCCTTTTTGTCTCATTTGGATTTAAACCTTGAATGAGATATCATCTGCCTTATTTGGTCCTGGAAGTACATTTTAAAAAATGGCCAGTTTCTCTATTCTCAACCCCCTTTAAGTGCGTTTGGACTTACCTATATTTTGAGCACTTTCTCCAAACTGCTCCCACGCAAAGAGTTTTTCTTCTCATTCTACAATTCATCGAACTTCTTTTAAACGGAAATTTAATATTTGCATATCTTTTTCACGGAACTTTTCTTTTCATTCACTACGTTTTTTTAACAACAATTCTTTTAATAATAATGTTCATATTTTTCAAATATTTGAACTTTGTTTTTTTCGAAAACCAACTTATCCATCTGTATTTCTCCTCTGATGATAAGATTTCGATCTTTGAAAAGCCTTGGCTTAAGGAAAGAATAATAAACACTAGTTTATTACTGAATACACCTTGCATTGAACAATTGAAATTTTAAATAAATTTGGACAATCGTCGCATATTTATCACTCTTATTTCTTCTATCTCTCTCTCTCTCTCTCTCTCTATATATATATATAAATATATATATATATATATATATATATATATATATATGTATATTCCGTATACATTTTTATTGATACCCACATTTTTTATACAAATTTTCAGACGTTTCATCTCCAGCTGAAAAGCACATGAGCTTTTTTAGTAAGAAATCGGAGATTCGAATGGAAAAAAAGGATTGTCACATAACATGGGTTTAATTTGACAAAACATTTCATATAACAATTGAATTATTTTAATTTATATATACTTGTTATTTAGACTATAATTTCTTGTTTCTGTCGAACACGCAGAATGAGTTAATATTTATTTCAATGTTTTTTACAGCTTTTTTTTGGCAAAAATCATCACTGACAAATTCAGGATCAAATCCAATCAAGCTTATGAATAAGAACACTAAAACCCTTGACTGGGTGTTCATTTTGTCATCGCCAGATGAAGTCCTAGAAACAAATGATGACGCATACACTCATTTATCGGTTAACATAGACCATCTACATTGAAAGACATCGAGATACGTATATACGGGCAGGTTCGTTCGTCATACATAATTGCGCTTACTATTTACTACACATGCACATATACAGGGAATTAATCTGATACAGATATACATACATTTAAACAATAGTTTATGGATATATTTATTTATACGCACAAATCACCAGAATCTAGTATAGAAAATGAATAGATTATCTTAATCATAATATGCAAACACACACACAATATATATATATATATATATATATATATATATATATATATATATATATATATATATATATTTAAATAAGCAAATATATAAATGCATAGACATATTCTTAAGTGTACACAAGATGGCCATATCAGCAAACAACATACGCTCAACTTTAGGGCTTACCCGTTACTTCGGGTCAGGTACCCCTGAAAAATCGAATACGATACTTGGAGATGGATTGAGTTTGGCAATAAAACACGCACCTCCTATGCGCCAACTTGCAAGTGAAAAGATTTTTATTTATTATATTTTGTATTTGTCCCCATCGATCAAAGTTTTAACACATATGAATATGTAAAACAAGCGAATAGTTTGTGCTTGATTTATAATCTATACGTACATAGTATTGCTCTTTTAAATAAAAATCTGGAATATTCTCATGATATATGTTTAACTAACCATGCAAGGACATTTGATAGCCGTTCATTTGTTTAAAAAATACATAGTCAAAAATCAATCGTAATATTCTACTTTTATGGTCAATATTTTGATACGTGTTTTGTGTCAGTTCCCTTTCCGATCCCCTATAACAGTTATTTCGTATATTTGACTTTTCGACACTGACGCATGAAGAAATATAAAATAATAAGATATCACAGAGTGTAACACTCAGGTCTGGGCTACAGTGTTTATACATGGAAATGTAATGTAATATTGCGATTGGAATGCGTACAAATTATAGTGATAAAACAAATTAAAAAGTAAAAGCTAATCATTGCAGGGGAGATTATAAATATTGAGGTAAGTTACGTTACTAGCGTGATAAGTTAAATAAATCATTCAAAATAATAATTAGTATTTCTAAGTATAATTTTTAGATAGTTATCCTTATTCTGAATAGTTATTGTTTAGGTAGGTTTTGAAAAGATCGATTTACTAATTGATTTCTAACAGAGTAATACGCGTATATTGTGTATACAATGTTTAGATGGAATTGCATGAATTCAGAAATAATGGTAACAAAAAGGAATTAACAGGTCGTTGTTGCGAGATATATCTATATTTATAATCTCGTTTGGTGCATACTATATAATGTAAAGGTAGTAAATAGCTTTTGATTTCTGAATATTAACGCAAGTAGTTTAGGTGTCAATCTTTACTACCTTTCGTATTTTTCTTTTTGGGGGAATACTGCTTTGGAGAACGCGCGTAATGCTCTTTTCTGATATTCCGGACGACTTCAAAAGTGGAGGAAAACCCCATTGGAACTGCACGAAAGATGACTGATTTATAAGCGATAAATCAGTGGCTAAGAGTGAAATCTTAGTTGCTTTTCAATAGTTCATGACGAAGAAGAAAATATGTATGCTGGGAAACGAAGTGGTAGGAACAAAACTTAACTTTCCGAAGTGCCGCCCTACTCAAACAATGATAAGAAAATTCTTCTCGCAAACATGACATACGCAGATAAAAAACATAACCACCTTCGATAAATTTAACAATGATTAAATATTGTTTTATTTAAGAACCATTTTTATTATATAATAGCAGTCAAGTGCAACATATGTCTGTTTCTGTTTAGTATTGAGGTGTTTAAGATCTGACGAAAATAAACGAATGGAAATCACAAGAATATTAGAAGAGAATGACCGGCATCATGATAATTTGCTTTGGATCAATACATTTAAGGATCTAGACATTTCATGTAGATTTTAATCTTCAAAAGGGGGAATAAAATCGGTGGAAACGTACTCTCTTCGGATATTTAATTTTACCTGTCCTGGGGCAAACACTCTTTTAGTTATTTTATAAATGAAACTTACTAGCATGTCCATTACTGGATCTTCAATCCATTTTAACATTATATTACTTCTCTTTAAAATACAAGACGATTTCCATCCATAATTTCTTCCCTTATCCGTTGTTTACTTTCTGTTTATTTTTGCTGTTGTTTTTCACCGTAATG